>JARYHS010009186.1:50694686-51013684 GCA_031002005.1 Vandiemenella viatica
TGTTGCTCGTGCATGGTATTGCATGCCTGTGTGCTTCGACGTGAGGAACCATTCACTCTTTTAAACTGTCCTGGTTAGTCCTGTACGCGCTGACATGCATTGAAGACGCGATCTTAAGCCGCGTTCCCCACGGCGCGTGGTAGGCAGTACGCGCCTTTCATCTTTTACCGCCTGGTGGTGGGTCGAGGCGCGTCGTCCCAGCTAGCATCATGGAGGAAGGAATTATATGGAGGAGAAGTGACGTTAAATCGGTGAAGCAAGCACTAAACTCTCCCGCATGGTGGCAGCACCGGCAGCGACCATATGGCGCTTCCCAACAATTAAGGTGTTCACATTGTGGTAGATGCAGTGATTATTTCATTTAGTATTGTGTATAAGTGTTTAAAAATGCCAGCTTGTGTTGCGTACGGTTGCACAAATAGGCCAGACAGGAAAGAACCTGGAATATCATTTCATAAGTAAGTTGAATTGTAATTATCGTTGTTGAAGTGAGCGGTAGACACCGCAAACTTTGCAGCACGTCTATAAATATTTAGTCATAGCTCTCAATGGGATGACTTTGTTCTCAAATTTTTCTTGGTGTAGTGTAGAAAATCAGCAAACTTGCTATTTTGCACATAATAGACTAGCATTATTTTTTAACGAGTGTTTAAAATGAGATTTAAAGGGGCGTGTTTTACTTCGCGATTCAGTGAATTTACTATTACGATTTCTTTCGTCACGTTGCTGATTATACTGACAATGGATGATGAAATTAACTGTTATGTGAGAAGCTGTGAGTTTTATTAATTTTTTAAATAGCTATTTCAGGCCATTGACTTAGGTTATTTTTAAAGCTTCATATAAGACTTGTTTCTGTTTGTAAATACGTCTATACCTATTTTTACCGATTTTGAAATCTTTCTCATCTATTTATGTCGAAACAGGTTCATGCAGAAATAAAAATGGGCTTCATAAATAAAGAAGTTATTGGCCTTTGAACAAAATCAATTTGGGGAATGTGTTTCTAATTTAGTCTCTTTTTTTTTGTACAACATTCTCCCCCCCCCCCCCTATCTAAATCTAACTGAGAGATAATTTTTTTACAATTGTCCTAATAAGTAGGGCTGTGAAATTAGACAACACATCTTGATCAAGAGAATGTTCATTAAGGTGACTGAATAAACATTTTATTTCTGGTACCAGCCTACAAAATGTCTGGGTTGCTCATCCCTAGAGTGGGTCCTCTTACTTTTTTTCTGGTCTAGGACACATTTCAGACTAACCACAAGTGGTAGTAATAAAACTGAAATATCCATTCTGCATGTCAACCATGTAATCATTGTGGCTTTGACAGAATTAATTTTTGGTCCAGCCTGCATCCAAACCTAAACCCCTCAATTTGGATGTTGTATATCCCCCAAACTAAGCAAGATATCGAAAACATTTATTCCTTATTATCGAGTTTTTTCGTCGTGTTACATAAGAATCCATCATTAAATTTGACTTTTGCGAAATTTTTCTTCTGCATTTCAACTCAAGACACCTCACTTTTGAGACAGTATATCTCGAGAACTAGGTGAAATATCGAAAAATTTTACTCTTTATTTTTTATTTGTCTCGTCTTTTTAAATAAAAATTCATCATAAAATTTGACTTTGAATAATTTTTTCTTCTGAATTTCAACCAAAACCATTTCACATTTGAGACAGAATATCTCGAAAACTAAGCAGGATATCAAAAAATTTTATTCTTCATTTTTTATTTGTCTCATCGAGTTACATAATAATCCATCACCAGATTGCGGCGTCACGTTTATCCTAGAGTCCCCTTGAGGTGTTTGTACATATTCCCCGTGTTTGTTGGGAAGCGGTCAAGCCCCCACCACTCCGGCCATGCCCCCCCACTCCTCCGCCGGCCTGCTTCACTCCCATGCGTGGTAAAGGTCTCTTGCGTCGTCTCCATATTATTCCTTCCTCCATGGCTAGCATATGCGGCAAAGATGAAAGGCGTCCACAACCACTCGCCGAGGGATGCGCCTTCAGAGTGTCTGAACATCATTAATTGGAATGTTTTCTCATAACTTAACGTCCAGGTGATTGAGATAATATGGAGAAGGGAGATGCCACGGAGTGTTGTACAGGCGACCAGTTTAACACTCCAATTACAAAATAAAATTTAAAAAAATAAAAAAGGTGTAGTTAGATGAGTAGGGGAATTGCCCTAATAAATAAATCCATCAGTCCTGCAATGTCAGCATTTTGGTATGAACGGACAATGAGAAAAATATGTGCTGGTGCACCATCGTGCATGAAGCACATCTGTTGTTGCAGCTGCAAAGCCACATTATCCAGCAGGACAGGCAACGTGTTACGAAGAAAGTCCAGAGATAACAAGCCCCATTTAACCTCTGTGGAAGCAGGTATGGCCCTGTTATCCTATCGCCAAGAGCACCTGCCTATAAGTTGAATTTTTTGCGCCTTGCATTGTGTGTACGCCGATTTATAGTTTATTCGGCAGCCGAATATCCGACTGAACACTTCAATCTTAATGCTGACATACATAGCCATAATACTAGGAATAAATATAATATTCACAAGGATTATAAATCACTGTCAATTGTACAGGGAACATTTACGGGAGCTTCCTTATTCAATGTCTTACCAACAGAAATTAAATGTTATCTACAAAAACCCAACTACTTTAAGTCCAAACTGAAAGAGTTTCTGCTTCAGAACCCATTTTACTCTGTAAAAGAATTTTCTTCTTGGAATTTGGTAACTAAGAATGACTGATAAAATAGTATATATGGTGTATGGAAGGGAAAGGTGACAAAGTTGTCCACAATTACTAAAATGATATATGGTTTTTCTTTCTGTTGAAACTTTTGACAAATGAAGTAATTACACTGTTTACAAAATTTCACTCATATATAGTAACTAACATGGGATAGCATGCACTCAAAAACTGCTGTAAAAAATTATGATACTAACAGGTTTTTAAGTAATTGACTTCTTATGAGTTGTGGTAACTGGTTGGTAAGAAAATAACTGGTTTTTAGATGCTGGTAACAAGTTTATACACTGTTCCACATAATAAGTATTAACCAACTCGGGATTGTATTTGTAGATTACAGGAAATATTGGTTATACTAATGGGTCATAACTAACTTCTTGTCAGTATATAATATTATCAATTATATAGTAATATTGACATTACTAATAAGTGTATGTACTGTTCCACATCCCCGAGATTATTCTCACATGGGATCAAAGTGAACATATCTATCTATCTATCTATCTAACGTTGGTATTTGAGGTTAGGAAAAATAAAAATGTTATCAGTAAAGAATGAATTGGCTATTTACGAATATTTTGATATGAATCATGACAAAAAGTTTTCGAGTTCGAATTACTTTTCGTGAGGAATGTTTTGATGCGTAGTCTGAATCATTTCCTTTTTTATTTGTAAAGAAAAAACAATGACGTCTTCGACCAGATACCTAAGCCATAACAAACCAACTGAAAATGAATCAAGTAAATTTTCATGAAATGAGGAAAGCTGCAGCCGCTATCGTGCCTATATTGCATTTAGCCATCCCCGGGGCAAGTTCGTCTTTGACATTGAAAGAAAAGCAGTTGACTATATATGAATCGTTAGATAACGATGAGAAAGCACAAGAAACTCCTGACTTACAGTACATGAAACTGAATTAAAAAGTCCTTAAGTGAAGATTCAGCCTAATTGATTGCGACCTTCCTAGAGCCAAGACTCAAAACAAACTATATTAGTCCAAGATCCCAGAGCCCCCAGACCTACGTCATTTTAGCAAAGCTGAAATTTTGAGGATGAGTAGAGTAATATGTAGTTAAGAACGTATGCGTACTCGCCAGCATGGAAGTGGGGCCCTTTCAGAGGTAGCGGGTACTAAAGGGCCCAAAAAATATTGCTAACCTACGTCATTTTAGCAAAGCTGGTTTTATAATATATATATATTATGTTTTACAGGATATTGTTAAAAACCAACATTCATTATTGCCAGACACTTCCTGTGGGCCATTACTTGAGCCAGACGCTTTAAAGGTCGTAAAAAAAGGAGGTAAACTACGTCATACTAGCAAGCCTGAATTTTATATTGTTGCTCGGGGTACTATTTCAAGACATTTTGTAAGCAGCCAGACCAATCCGATGGGCCAAAGTTCCTGCCAGACGCGATAAATGTTCCGTTCTGAATATGAGCGCGTGGCCAGTATTCATGCGCATGAGCGCGAGTGAGATTCTTTGTGTCTTATACTCATGGTGTACCCTGTGATTATATTTGTGTGTAACGTTTTTTTCAGTCTCTGGTCATGCTTTGCTATTAAGTTGACATTTCGAGTGAGTGAAATAAAAATTTAAATAATTGCAGTGTTTAAAAATATATCATGGCAGAGTTATTAAATTGTGTTTTTTTGTAACAATTCTAATGAGAATTTAATATTGTTTACCAAAGTGCCAACAAATTTTAAAACTTAGAAAGGATCATAATCTGAAATTTAAAGATGTTGTTTTTCCAGTTGAATTATTTGAAAGTGGTTATCATAGAGAATGTTATAAGTCATTTACAGGATTGATGAAAAAATATTACAAATCCAAATCTACAACAAAGCCTGCTCCAAAAAAGAAATCATCAAATGCTACAGAGGACCTATGTGCAACGTATTCATCGATACCTAACCTTAATAGACAATCTATTGAACCACTGTCATGTTTTTCACAGTCTTCATTTCCAGCAGCTACTCTTATACCTGACCAGATTAGAATACCTGAACCGATCGAACAGGCAACATCATTTTCTCAAGAAAATTGTGTTCCATTAAAAAATGTTAACATTACATCTGAAAGTAATACTGAGATTGAAAGTGATGTAAGTATTGAACGTAAAAATATTGTTTGCTTATTTTGTGACCAAAAGACCAAGAAACATCATTCAAAAAGACAGCCTTTACATTCAACTGAAAAAGAAATTTTTTTATCAAACATATCACGAGGACATGAAAATTATCCACACTTATTTAACAAGATAGTAAATCTTTCTCATTCAAATATTTACTATCATCATATTTGTCAAGTGGACTTTGCTAACAAAATATCATTGTTCAGTAAAAAAACAACTAAAGGTATTTGGCATGATCTGCGTCAGTGTCATCAAATGGCTTTTGATGAAATAAGTGCTTTTATTCAAGAAAATGTCATCGAAAAAGGACGATGTTATTTTTTGACTTATCTTCACAGATATTACATCGACTTTTTAGAAAGAATTGAAGAAGAAAATGCTGAAAAAATTACAGTGAATTTTACACCACAGCATTTAGAAGATAAGATACTTAAAGCATTTAGCAAAGAAATTTTTTTTTTCATTCAAAATAAAAAATTATAGCCCCAAAACATTTAACAACCATTGATGACCAATCATTTGAAAATTTAAAGGACGAAGACATTTTGCAAAAAGCTGCGTTGCTGTTAAGAAAGTTTTGCACATTGAAAAGAAAAAATTACCTGAAACTATATCAACACAAGATTTAAAGGAAGGAGAAGTATCAGTGCCACAAGATTTGTTAGACTTTTACTTTACTCTGATTGCCGGTAGTAATCGAAAACGAAGAATAATCCAAAATGTATTCGTCAAGTGCGATCTTATTGTGAAATGTCGTATATGGAATACACAATGGAAAAGTGAAAACGTCAAAACATATTATTCTAGGAATACATTAAAAAGTTTAACCAGTAGTAGAAAAATTATTGATATTATTCATAGATATGGGCATTGCATAAGTTATCCGGGAATAGAAGAGCTGGAAACAGAAGCAACATACACTTCTATTCAAAAATAAGTTTATGTCCTGCAACAGTTAAAAAAATCCAAATCTCTGTACTGGTGTTGCCTACGACAATTTTGATAGGTTCGTAGAAACAAGAAGTGGTAAGGATACCTTGCATGATACTGTTGGCATTATCTACCAAAATCTTGATTTTAAAATTCCAAATGTATCAGAAATAACAAATTTCCCCATTCCCAATGATGGAGAAACCTTGAATACGAAGAAGAAGACGGAGAACTTTTGAAGCTATATCTTTAGATGAAGTTGCTTACCCTAAGAAACCAAGGATGACAGATGATTTGCAGTTGTCAGTACATGAATCTGAAAATTCACAACCTGTAAATTTAAAATTATATGATGCAATACACAATTTGGATGGTTAGCCATGCATTACACATACCAAATGTTCCAATGTGGGTTGGTTTCAATAGTTTAATAAGTGACTATAATAATACAAAACAAATAATTTCTTATCTGACCCCCATCAATTCATCACAACGAATCCATCAATAGTTCTGGAGACTATGAAACAAAGTCAGAAAATTTGTCAAGACGTAAAACAATCTTCTATTCAAGTCACTTATGATCTCGCGATTGCGAAAGTAGCCTTACAAATTCAAGCTACCGAAAAGCCTACATTTGATAATTTATTCATTCATTTAGGGCCTTTTCATATTATGATGGCTTATTTTAAAGCTTTGGGCAAAGTTATTATTGACTGCGGCTTATCTAGTGTTATGGTCCAAAGTAATTTGCTTGCAATGGGCTCGTTAAGTGGATTTCTTGAAGGAAAGCATTTTAACAGGTGTAAGAGACTTCATCCTTTGATGGCAGTGGGATTGGAAATTTTACACTTCAAGAAATTTTTTGGAAATTAAAAATATAGTATTCACAGATATAATGATAGAGGAAGTCTCACGACTGGGAACCTGTCCAATATCGTCATTTAAAATAGAAAATGAAGAACTTAATGAACTATTAAATGACTATAGTATTTACAAGCAGCAAACTCTTAATGGCGAGTTTGGTAACACACCGCAGTTTTATTTAATCTACATAAACCTTGTACATTATTATCTAACTTTGTCAAGAAGCATCCGCACAGGAGATTTTGAACTATTTAAATTTGTATTGCCAAAAATCACTAACTTATTCTTCATATGCAACCAGCAAAATTATGCTCGATGGGCAGTTAAGTACCATGCTAATCTAGTAAACGTCGCCAAAACTCATCCTGATTTGTTTGAAGAATTTCAAAAAGTTGCTTTAGCATTCAAAGAACCAATAAACCTTTCTCAAGACAGCCAATTGACTTAGTTTTGGAGCAAACAATCAATGCAGATGCTGCCAAGAGACTTACAGGAAAAGAACATGATTTAATTAATTCGTAACTTCATTAAAAAATTATTTTTTCAACTAATTAATCGAAAAATAGTAATTAACTTCATTTCAATTTACAAATATTTCATCTGGTAAAGCAGCATCAGATACAGTTTAAAAATTTCTCCTTAATATTGAAGAAAATGGAGATACTAAACGTCCTTCATTGCAGAATGTGAAGCAGATATTGGTAGGTTTGAGAAGAGTATAAAAAAGACACCGTTAGAAAACTTTCTCAAGATTATTCAAAAACAAAAACAAAAGTTGGTGGTAAAGTACAGGAAGTGCGTATTCAAAGAGATTTATTTGGACGTATTCTTGGTATATCTGTTGATCATAAAGTCGATATTGCAAAAATTTTATCTTATCCTATAACTTCAGTGCCTTTATCCATGTGTCATTTTGATGGTGCTATTTGTAAAACACAAAAATCTGCTTTGATGAAATCTATAGATAGAGACATTGAGCATCATCCACCACCGTTCATAGATGTTTCAGTAATTGATGGTTTTTTTGTGCTACATACGATGAAAGATATTCCTAAAACATTTGGAAATATTTCAAAGAAAATGTTACAATTGGTAACACAATTAAATGCGACAAGAACTGACGTTATTTTCGATCAGTATTTTACTCCTTCAATCAAGGATTATGAAAGATCTCTACGAAATGAATGTAGGCCTACTCAACTGGATTTTACTATAACTGGACCCAATCAAGTTCAACCTGCTGATTTTGGGAAAAGAGTTGAAAATTCACTTTTTAAACAGGCACTCGTAAATTTTTTTTTTACATTGGGCCACTGATGAGATGGCACCATTCATTGGTAATAAACTGACTAAAATTAATTTCAGGCAATGTCATTCTTTTAGTGTCACTAATAACACAGTTGTGACTAGTATTGATGAAAGTTTATCGTGTCCAGAGCATGAAGAAGCTGACACAAAAATTATTTACCACGTATGTAATATCGATTCCCATGCAAACATTGTAATCAGATGTTCTGATACTGATGTTGCAGCGATAATGCTGGGTAATATGCATCATCTGAAAGATGATGTTTCACACATTTGGATACTTACTGGAACTGGAAACAACCAAAGATATATTGATTTGACCAAGATCTATCAACACTTGGGACAATCTTTGTGTAGAAGCTTACCAGGATTTCACGCTCTCACAGGATGTGATTACAATCCTGCTTTCTTCAAGAGAGGAAAACAAAGACCATTCAAAATATTAAAAAAACATCAGGAGTATCAACAAGCTTTTCTAAAATTCGGCGACCTTGAATTATTTAGCAGTAAAGACATAAAACAAAATGTATTCAATACAATACAAAAATTCATCTGTGACGTTTATAATGTTGCGGGGATGGATGATGTGGATGCTGCTCGGCTTCAGCTTTTTATTAATACATATGCAGTTTCCAATATAAATGAAGAATTCAACCGTAAAAGTATGAGAAAACTTCGATGCAAGTAATCTGCCACCATGCAAAAGAGAACTACTCCAACAATTCCGTCGAGCACATTATATTGCAAGTATCTGGAGTAATGCTCATATGAAACATCCAACCACTTTCAGTCCTGAGAATAATGGGTGGCTACTGGAAGACAACCAGTATAATTTTAAATGGTTCGATGGTGATCAGTTGCCAAGTTTTGTCAGCGAGTCACTTCAAACTGAATTAGGTATTATACTTTCACTTCATATTATTTTCATGAATTTGTAGATATTCGCAACATAACTAATTTATTTGTTTTTACAGGGGAATTAAATAACAATGAAGATGATATTGATATTCAGATCGAAGATGGGCTTGATGAGGAAGCAGAAAATGTGGACAGTGATGACAATGAAGATTAATTGTTCATAATATAATTTTAATATTAATTTTTCATTAAATTTGTATTTTAAACCGAGATATATTAAACCATCCAACCGTTTGAAGTTTATTTTGCATAATTGTTGGGTTCATAATTAATTTTATAATTTGGCATTGAAATATTATTTGATCAATATAAAAAAATCATAAAGACAAATGAAGAACCAAAATTCCATACAGATGACTTACAAAGCCAACTAATGCTCTCACTCGTGCTCATGCGCATGAATACTGGCCACGCGCTCATATTCAGAACGGAACATTTATCGTGTCTGGCAGGAACTTTGGCCCATCGGATTGGTCTGGCTGCTTACAAAATGTCTTGAAATAGTACCCCGAGCAACATATATAAAATTCAGGCTTGCTAGTATGACGTAGTTTACCTCCTTTTTTTTACGACCTTTAAAGAGTCTGGCTCAAGTAATGGCCCACAGGAAGTGTCTGGCAATAATGAATGTTGGTTTTTAACAATATCCTATAAAACATATATAAAAACCAGCTTTGCTAAAATGACGTAGGTTAGCAAGATTTTTTGGGCCCTTTAGTACCCGCTACCTCTGAAAGGGCCCCACTTCCATGCTGGCGAGTACGCATACGTTCTTAACTACATATTACTCTACTCATCCTCAAAATTTCAGCTTTGCTAAAATGACGTAGGTCTGGGGGCTCTGGGATCTTGAGCTATTACGAATACGTTCCCCGACGGAAGTGGTACAAGCGGGGATAAAACAATTAGGTCACAATGGCGAGACGAACTGCCCGTAAGGGTCTTCCGGCAATAAAACCCCTTTGCCAAAGAAAGTGATCTAGTACCTATGCAAACGATAACCGAAAATTAAATTCCACAATTTCCTTACATGTATTGGAGTGTTACTTTACATGTACTGATAACTATGTTTGTTACAAATAAGATAATAGTGATATAAATTACTATCATTTTCCTGCAGGTTTACGTGCATAATAATGCTTCTGTTTTTTCTTCTAAATAATAGCAAATCATAAATTTGTAATTTAGTATTTTTGTTACTTTTACCGAAAATTAAACTCAACAATTTATTTACGCTTATTAAAGTGTTAATCTTTATTGTAGAAGATTGATTAACATTTTATGTGTATTCTAACTTACCATAATTCAGAAAACTGAAGAAATAAATATCCATAGTTATGTAGTCAAAAATCAATATTAACAGAATCCAAAGAGTGGAGCGTTTATCTGCCTATCAGACTGATCTTCGTGAAGTAATTTTCAATGGAGTGTTCATCTGAGCTGCGTTGTGATCCGCGATGCCTATCCGTTCTGGGTCGAACGATTTTTCTTCTTTTGCTCAGTTCCTCAGTCACGAAGCGTTATAAGATATTCAGCAGATCTTAAACTGGTCCGTAAGCTTACAAACTGTGAAAAGCCCATTGAAATTGGTCCCGTAATTTTACCTGCACGAAGGTACAGACAGACGCAGAAGATCCTTAATAGTATAGAAGGGATTCGCAAATGCATGTGAAATGATTTCTGTACTATCCACATTATAGTCAGTAAGCGGATGCACTGTTCATTATGGCACTATAAATAAAGAGCTGGAAACTTCAAATCATGTAGGACCCCCTTTGACCGGCTAAGTGCAGCCAACTGACGTGGTATTGACTTAACAAGTTGTCGGATGTCCCTGCAGAAATATGCAGTCGTGCTTCTCTACAGCCATAATTGCGAAATTGTTGCCGGTGTAGAACATTGTGACCTATCGATCATTTCCTAGATATATTCAATTAGATTAATGTCTGGCAATGTAGGTGGCAAAATCATTCACTGGAATTGCCCAGAATGTTCCTCGAACCAATCGTGAACGGTTTTGGCCCGATGACATGGTGCATTGTCGTCCTGAAGATGTCCGTGGTTGTTGGGAACATAAGGACATGAATGTCTAAGATGAACTTAACTATTTCCAGCCAACGGTAGGTACAGTTCGATCAGAGGACCGATGCATGTACACACTTTGACAATAAATTTGGGCGCCGCTGAAAAATTCTAAACCTATTATTTTGCACAATCTGACATCAATGTCATACCAGGAAACAGTAATGCAATACTGGCAAGCCAGTATTGAGTTGCTGTTTCTTAGGATGACATTGAAGTCAGATTGTGCAAAATAAGAGTGATAGAATTATTCAGCGGCGGCCAAATTTATTGTCAAAGTGTGTACATACAGCCATACCAGGATGGAACCACCACTAGCTTGCCCAGTGCCTTCTGGACAACCTGGATCCAGGACCTCGTGGAGTCACATTCTAACCCTATGTGGCTCATGTGACCACGCAATATTTTTCCCACTCATCCCCGGTCCAACTGATATGTTCAGAAGCTCGGAAGATGCATTTTGTTATCAGAGGCAATCGCGTTGGTCTGTAGCATATTTCAATAATTTGGTAGTTACATGCAGTACTTTAGTGCGGTAACAAGCCAGCATCCGTGAGCTGCAGACCTGGGAAAGCGCGGAATACGAAACCCTTCTGCAGTTACTTGAATCCATCATACATGATCACAGGGCCAGAAGTTTAGCATGGGAGACATGGTCCGTAAAGTTCTGAAACCTCCTAGAAAGATCGTCCCCTGCTGGCCAATTAGAGGTCTGCATTCACACCGCGTGATGCAAGTCAGCCAATAGAAATCATTCAGCCCACTATGGAGCGACGCGTCCCGTACCGGCTCTAGTCGCCGTTTCTTTCTGAAGACCACACAGGAAACTTGCCACTCCTTGGTCCAATGATTTAGGAAATACTTCACCACCATACCCGCCCCTTCGTGTGCTCAAGGGCGAGATTAGTACCGAACTTCCCATTATTTTATTCAGCAATTTGGCTATAGTAAGGAAGTAAAATTAGCTTCTTCACATATTTATGCTGTACCAGCTATTTATATCATTCCATATGTCCTTTTGTAGAGATCAGGAATAAATGCCTGTCAATCTCATCTCTGAAGTTCATTTCACATACCTCAAGTCAATAGTTAGAGTGTTATTATTAAGTGTTTTCCAACCAGTACTCGCAGACGTCAACTGGAAGAACCAGACGTTGACGGCGAAAAGGCAGGACGAAACCACGTGCACAACCGGTGTAAGTAGCTAGGCCTTACCACGTGACAGGTCTTCTGCTGCCATATCCAATCCACAGCAAATTTCGTTGCACGGACACATCTGTAGTGCGTCCCACTTTGAGTTTTGTCGTTATTAACGGAATGTTGCCTGTCTGTCAACGCTGACACCTCGACGATGACGTCACAGATCTACTCGTAGGTTATTAAGTTCGCGTGGTCGACCAATGTGTTGTCCATAGCGGGAGGTACTGCCCGAAATTATATATTGACGGCACTCAATCGACATTGTGGATCGAGGAATTATGAATTCACGAATTCGAAATTAAATGTCCCGTGCGTCTACCGTTCGAAGTATGTTAATTAAAGATATGCGGCCATAATCTCATTAGAAAATCTTTCACGCGACTCACGAGAGTACAAATTGAAACCCTGACACCGCATTTCTACGTTTCATCCGTTTTGTTACCGCCATCCGTATATTTACATCTTCCTATGACATGACCTTTGGAACCTCAGTGTATGCCCTTGGGAAAGAAGGCATATTTTGCTGATTTTTCAGACATTTCTATGTGGAAGAAATTGCAGATTTGTTATTTTTCCTCGGGGATTCCACGAAATCCTGTAGGACCCTTTACCTGATAAAATTACCGGGTTAGGTTTCGCGTCGTTTGATTGCTAATCACCTAGGATATTGTATCATGTCATCCTGCTTATTGCACAAGATCTATATACTTACTTTTATAATGAAGAATTATGAAATTTTTATTAACTCGCACCTCCTTGGCCATATGTTGATTGCTGTAGTTGAGCTCCAACTTAGCCTCTCTCAAGACTTCTCTGTCACAGATTGCTTTATTTATCTGGAGTCTCAACTTCGTAATCCTCGCATTCATTGTCACTTTCTCATCCAGCAGGTCATATACAGTGGGCTCCAATGACCATAATTTCTTGGTACTGGATTTCATATCATTCTTGCTCCATTGGTCGATCCCTTGTTCTCGACCAATAAGTTCTTCAGATTTCTGGCGGGCGTCGTTTACTTCTTGCAGCTTGAGCTGCAGCTCCTATCAAAAAGAAAAATTCATTCATCATGAAGAAAAATGTAGATAGAGGTTACACGAATTCACTTGTACAATCATATACAGAATTAGCGACTATACTCACCTTTGATTATGCTTCACTCAAAAGATGTATAACTGAAGTAACAGTATTTCTTATATGTGGTACCTATCTTTCAAAATGTTATATACTAAACGTTCCAAATATTTTACGCAAAATATTTCTCCAAACCAAAACTGAAGCACAATACCGAAATACAACATTCTATCTTCAGACCATACAATCAAATCTGTTTTAAACACCCTAATAAAGTAAAACTAAAGTTATGAAATGTAGCAGAGGTGATATTATTACTAGTAGATTAAATATAAAAATAGGATCGAATGCAACTGGAGAAGAAAGTGAATTCTGTTACTTCGGAAGCAATACAACCGATAGCCGAAGCAGGAATGATGTTAAATGCAGAATAGCATTAGCCTTCTTGAAAAATAGGAATCTTTTAGTTTCAAACGTTGATCGAGGAATTAGACAAAACTTTTTAAAACTCTATGTGTGGAGCACAGCAGTTTACGGTAGTGAAACATGAACTTTAGGAATACCGGAAAGATGGAAAATTGAAGCATTTGAAATGTGGTGCTACAGAAGAAAATTGGGTGGACAGACAAAGTAAGAAATGAACGAGTTTTGGAAATGATGGGTGAGGAAAGAAGCTTACGGAAAGAAGAGACAGGCTGGTAGGTCATATTTTGAGACATGCTGGATTGGTTAATTTGCCGGTGGAGGGAAAAGTCGAAGGTAAGAACTGTAAAGGAGGACAGATTAGAATATATGAAGCAGATAATTGAGGAGGTGGGTTGTAAGGGATATGTAGAGATTAGCACAAGATAGGAAGGGACGGAGGATTGCATCAAGCCAGTCGAAAGACTGATGACGCGGGGGAAAAAAATGCAATAACAAAATCCCAGAGTTCATGACGCATGTCAGCTACACTAGGATAAGTGAATACAAATTTTCTTTTTCCTGGGATTCGCTCTCGGTTTATGGCTTTCGATATGGTATTTTCAAGCTGCAAGGTTCAAGCTGTTAGGTTTCACTACAAAATAACGGTTCTAAATTCATCGATACATTTAATTCAACAGTGGACTTAGAAGTTAAACCTACTGGTATATGACCCTTCGTTAAACGTTACTACCAGTTTTAATGTTGCTGGAAAGTTTGTTTCAATTATAGAAAAATAAAAGACTGTGTTAATAAGTTTTTAAATTGATCTTTGTTATAGTTCTAGAAGAAATAATGCCGCATTTTGACATTGCGCATCCGCGAATATTTCTTGGTCTTGTATCTGCTTTTTGATCTGTAACATTTTTAAAAAAAAAGTCTACCTCCCACCAGTTACGCTAGACTTCCACGTATGTATGTCCAGAACCAAACATAAACAAAACGAGAGGTGAATAGCAAATTTTGTACTGGAATATTCATCTATGGCCTTTTGGTCTACGTTATTGGTGTACAATACTTATAGAAATTCATCATAAAATTAAATGAATATAGAAAATTAAAAATGACGAGTTCAAATCTGTTATAACCACAAACAAGGAAATTAATCATTGGACTTACACGAATATAACATTCGAAAGCGAACAACACATACGATGAGAAACACATTTCTGTTATACAACACTATGTTAAATTAGGTATGATTTTTAAAAAATTACGGAAAATGAAGAAATTTTTAGCCTTGTATATCTGCGTCGTTTCTAGGACTATCTCTGTTTTCATTCCCAAGCTAGAGTAATCATATTCTAAGTATCAGCAAACTGGCTCAGATGAAACATACAAGAATGGAAAAAATATCTCTCGTAACAAATGACCAATTAATAAGAAAAATTTAGCAGTCAGCAAATTTTGTGAAGATGTAACCATTCAATATTAGTGATGAATTAACAGTAAGGAATAAACGGATCTATCAGATATAAATACAGGCAGTGTGTTTTTTACCAGGCCCACTCTTCCAAGCCTTGCCAGTTACCGTATGGGTGGATACTTTCCATAACAAAACCCAGGAAAAGTTTGACTAGGATGGTTTCCCGTTCGCCTGCCGCATAATAATCAGTTCAATAAAGTGTTTTCCTCTGTGCAGATGACTGTGTATGAAAGATAAAAGAGACTGACGATGAGATCCGATGGCCCCTCATTCAACCCTTTTCTTCTGCAAAAATGACATGCGGTCTTGCTAGTTTCAAGTATGCATCATACGGGCGAATCACTACCTACAGGTCACCACAGACTCATTGTGTCCTGGCACACATACTGTCAACCAAGTACTGAGGCTTAAACCAAGTAACCCTCACGCCGAAGAATTAGTGTAACTAAACTATTTTTTAATACATATTTTATTTTTACAATTAAGTGAATTATTTTCATATTTCTAAGAAAGAACAATTCTGTGGTTAAATTCTGTTTTGTCCAAACCTCCATTTCCTCAAATTTCTCGAAGTAGTTGTCAATGGACTGTCCCAAGCCTCGATTTAATGCTTCTATTTACGATAAAAAGAGGAAGAACCTTTTTAAGAGAAATTATTTATGTAAAAGCAGAGAATTTCATAGTGGTAAGGCCACTGAATTCTTTCCCTCTCCCCCGTTGCCAAAGGTGGTTGCGACATCGTGATGGCGTCCGATGTGTGACATGGTTACAATCCTGGCGGTGGGAGAAGTTTTCACTATCAGTACCTTGCAGGCAGGGAAGGAGAGGTGGTGTGTAGAACACCTAATCACTGGGCAGTGTAAAAAAGTCCTAGGTAAATTAAAAAACCTCTCCGCAGTGCGTATGAAGTGAGGGCACTCTTGATGCTAAATCTCTGTGTATCCCTCCCTTCCTATGGTGTACTTCGAAAGCGTAGAACTGAATATGCCGATACTGAATATCATCCTCTCTCTACCTTCACCTCTCATCTCAAGGGTGTATTCAGGATCAGAACTAGAGGGGGAAAGATTTGAACTGGGGGGGGGGGGGGGGGCAACTCATATTGGTTTCGAGTAAGTGGGGTGTGGGACTGAAACTGTCAGAGAGGCCGGATGGCTTTGGCGCGTGGGGATGGGTGCACCAACCTGCAGCGAATTGTTATCACGACGTCCTCTGCCGTTCCGGAATTCTTCTGCCGCTCCTTACCGCGTTCGGCTGTTGTTACTATAAATTTCCTGACACCATTACGATTTAATCTACCAGTCGCAGAACTGGTTAGAATGCGGGAAAGTCTTGTGGAAAAGAATTTGCGCCGCGAACATTTAACTTATTTATTGGCCACAAAGTTACACAAAATATGGCCGAGGAGCGGGTCCACTTCGCTTCCAATTAATAGTAACTTTCCAGGCAGACGACAAAGTTAGTTAGGCAGCGGGGCGACCGTGCGCGAGCCGATGTGAATACTATGATGTTTCCGGGCAAAGAGAGCTCGCGAAGCGTGCCGACCGGCCTCGTAACCTCGGACTCGCGTCAGCGAAGTTCGGAAATTGCCGATTCGCGTCAGCGAATTCCGCGGTCGCAAACAACCGGCGAGCCGTCTGCAGCTCAACCTGCACCTCGCTTAACAAATTCAACTTTAAGTAAAGTTAATAATTTTGAGCTCTCACAAAACATGACGATTTTGTACAAAATGAAACTCAAACCTATTCAGGAAACTATTTTTATTATTGACTAGACGACCCGTGCGAAAATTTCGCGAATAAAATGCGATGAATAGTGAGGTTGCATGCTTGAAATATAATGAAAACTAGAACCGTAATTTTGTAGCAAATATATATATATATTTTAGCGTAATAAGTACCCATCAAAATACTTGCAACATTTTACGAAACAGTTAGAGAAATTTAAAACACTCTTTATTTACGACAAATTATCACAGGCTTTAACAGAATACAACCAACCTGAACAAAATGCACGCAACAAATCAACATATCTGTGATATTTGTTTTTGTGCGAACAAAATGTTTACATTGGAATTGAATGGCAAAAAGAAAGTATTTTCGCAACAGGAAAAAAATATCCGAAAAGCTATTTATTGAATAAAAAAAGTTTATTGACATCTCTGTGGTATCTGCTGCTGCAATCTAGGGACTTGGCTCTGAACTGTCTCATACGCGCTACCACTTTAAGCACCAAATTCCAAAAAATCTTTCTTATTTATGATTTTACCTAAATGAACAATATGATATTTATCGATTTCGGCTAGGTACAGAAGAAGATAAATCGCTTGTAATTAAAAAAAAAACACGCTGTAGAAATAATGTTGATATTTTTGTCCCACAAGGGTCGAATTCCAAAATATTCCTTTTATAAAATATGACGTGACCAAAGAAGCTACTTTGGTCTTTAAAATGATACCTCATTTACTGATTTCGGTTAGTTATCAAGTCAGGTAAAAAAAAAGTTTTAGAAATGATGATATTTTTGCCTCTTAAGGGTTTAATTTGGAGAAAGGTTTTTTATTAAAATATGATGTGACCATAGCGGATAATTTAATATTTAAAACGATACCTCATTTATTAATTTCGGCTAGGTATCAAGGGAAATAAATAGCTCACCACAGAAAATGTGTTGTAGAAATATGAATACTTTTGCTCTCCAAGGATAGAATTTTGAAAAATTTATTTCTTAAAATGTGGTTTAACAGAGCCGAAGACCTTACGAAGACAACAATGTGTAATATGATACCTCTTTTATCAATTTTGTTTAATTATCAAGGGAGATAAATGACTCGAGACACAATAAAAGTATTTTAGAAATACTGATATTTATGCCCTTTAAGGGTCAAATTCCGAAAAATTCCTTTCTTAAAATATAATTTGACCATGGTGGAGACCTTAATTTTTTACCTATATCGGATAGATATCAACCAGGGGCGGATCCTGGTGGGGGGGGGCTAGGGGGCTCAAGCCCCCCCCCAAAAGTATCTAGGTCCACCCTCAACACTGTAATTTTGGAGACCTTTTTTTTTTAACTCTACGGATTTGAGGCCCGAGAAGGCTATAAAGACTACCCTAAGGCCGACTCAAGTCCCCCCCCCCCCCAAAACCAAAATCCACTGAAGGCAAGCCCTCTGAACCTAATTTCATTCAAGCCAAGCCCCCCCAAAACCAAAAGTCCGCTCAAGGCCCCCCCCCCAAACCAAAATCCTGGATCCGCCCCTGATATTAAGGGAGATAAGTGACTCGTGGCACAAAAATCCGTTGTAGAGATATTTATCCTTTTTCCCTTTAAAGGTTGAATTCCAAAAACATTCTTTCTTAACGTATGATGTCACAAAGCTGAGACATTATTCCTCATAATCCTACTTCATTTATCGATTTTGGTTATATATTCAGGGAGATAAATCGCTCGAGATACAAAAAACGCATTTTAAAAATATTGACATTTCTGCCCTTTAAGGGTCGAATTACAAAAAATTGCTTTTTAAAATATAATTTTACCACGGCGGAGACATTAATTTTTAATATGACACCTCATTTATCTATATCGGTTGGATATGAAGGGAGATAAATCGCTCGTGACACAAAAATCCGTTGTAGAGAAAATTATACTTTTACCCTTTAAGGGTTGAATTGCAAAAACATTCTATCTTAAAATATGAATTCACAAAGCTGAGACATTACTCCTCATAATCCTACTTCATTTATCGATTTTGGTTAGATATCCAGAGAGATAAATCGCTCGAGACACAAAAAACGCATTTTAGAAAAATTGACGTTTTTGCCCTTTAAGGGTCGAATTACGAAAAATTCCATTCTTAAAATATATTATTGCCACGGCGGAGACCTTATTCTTTAATATGGTACCTCATTTATCTATATCGGTTAGATATGAAGGAAGATAATTGGGCCATGACACAAAAATGCATTGCAAAAATATTGATACTTTTGCCCTTTAATGGTCGAATTCCGAAAAATTTCTGTTTAGTATATGACGTCACTAAAGCGGGGATATTAATCTCTAAAATGATTAAACGATTTCAAATGGATATCCAGGGAGATAAAAGACTTGTAGCAGAGAAAACAGCATTTTAGAAATATTGACATTTTTGCCCTTTATGGGTCGAATTCCGAAAACTTTCTTTCTTAAAATATGATTTGATGAAATTGGAGATTATAAGCTTTAAAATGACACCTCATTCATTGATTTCGGTTAGGTATGAAGGAAGATATAGGCTTGTAACAAAAAAATACCTTATAGAAATAATATATATGATGATTAATATTGTAATCCAACCACTTAATCTAAGGACCTACTATGTAGCTAAGATCGTAAATCAGTTATAGGTTTTTCATATAAACATTAATTGTCTCGGATTCTCAGAAAATTTTTCAATAACTTTGTTTGTCAATATCTCATGGTGTTCTTTCACGAAATTGTGATGCACACTCATTAGGCATAATCCAGTCAATCTTTCATCTCCCAAAGTGCTCCAAGTCAGTTCTTCACTCGTCGATGCGTACTGAAGGCAACTTGATTTTGGATACGCCCATGTCTCATCTACAACACTACACTGAACATGCACACCACCACAATTACCTACATTTTCAGGCTTTGGAAGAGAACGGCAAAACCACCCGGGTACACTTCCCAGAAACGGTCCTATGGAGTTCACGGTGAATGTCTCCTTCCTGATACTGGGCACAACACGCACTTTGAAAGCCAAGTCAAGGGGGAGATCCCTTTCTTCCTGAAAAAGAAACTTCCACCAGGTAGGTGTAACGCACGGGCCTAGCATTCAGTAGAATGTGGATTCAAATCCCCGTCCGGTCATTCAGATTGCGGTTTTCCGTGGTTTCTACAAATCACTCCATGCGAATGATGGGATGATTCTTTCAGTATTTGTGGCGGAATTTCTTCCCGTTACTTGGTCGCCCTGCCACGCCCTTAAAAGAAATTAAAAAAACCTGCTTGCCATCAAAATTGTTACTACTTTACGAGTTGTTGAACCAGGAGAGAATGGTAACAAGAAATAGGAAGTACGTCGGCTTTGTCATTTAGGGAGCGTCCATAAACTACGTAACTCGGTCTAAGGGGGGGGGAGGGGTTGACTGGGGGCTACGGTGAGCTACGTGGGGGGAAGGGGGAGGGATTCCAAGACAAGCCACGGATCTTTTTATGCATATTGTTTTGTCACAGTTAAAATGAGGTGCAGAACACAGAACTGCTTGTAAATATATATTTCCTCCATTTCATTATCTTCATATGTAATTTAAGATAGTCTAATAAGAGAATACAGTACAGAATGTCTTCTGGAATCAATAGCGAAAAAGGCTAAGTGCTACGCGGTTGGGGGGGGGACAGGACGTAAAAATGGATAACGTAGTTTATGTACGATCCCTTACAGGTGCGGATTCAGGATTTTTATTTTGGAGGGGCTTGCCTTTAGTGGATTTTAGCTTTGGGGGGGGGGGGACTTGACTCGGGCAAACGGTAGTATTCATAGTCTCCTCGAACCTAGAATCCGTAGAGCTAAATAAAAAAAAAGGGTCACCAAAATTACAATGTCGGAGATGGACCTAGATACTTTTTTTTGGGGGGGGGCGCTTGAGCCCCCTAGCCTCCCCCCCTGGACCCACCCCTGCACTCCCTTATGAAGGAAGTTATCGAAAACTGAAAATAGTAAGACTATGAAATATTCTTTGAAACGAGGACCGAACGATAAGTAAACTTTCTCGTTGAAACTACATGTACCGTAAGTTACAGCATAACCCGCCTCGATTTCCAATGGTGGAATGCAATAATCTTTCTTAGCTCAGCTCGTCAAGACGTTAGATTCTCTGTGGCGAAGCAGAGATGTAATTACTAGTTACTAGTGGAATACAAACTGGCTATCTAATCAGTGCACAGAGTGTTTTAAAGACCCAGAAATTAAAAAAAAATTGAGCTGATGGATATCTTTTTCCATATACAATTCCCAATAAAACTAAATTCGGTACGTAAATATAAAAATTCAATAAAATCTTCAGTTGAATAATTTAAACCTAACCCCAACAGAAACTGCTAAAGAAGAACCACACTCCGAAATGGAAAAGCTTGAGCTGATATCCTCGGTAGAAGCAAATTGCAGAAGAAATCTTAATAAATGAAAAAGTTTAAATGGATGGATGTTCTGACTACTTGCCTCAATTACACGTTAATTGCGCTACAGATTTAAATGAAATTTGACACGGAGTCATTATACAGCCTGGGTAATAACATCGAGTAGTTTCTATACCTCAAAACTAATAGTTCCTTTCGGAATTGTGATTATCGATTCGCATTTCACCAACACCAAAGAGTTTCCAACTTCGTAAACGGTACTGCCATATTTACTCTTTGCTTCTTGTAAAAATTGCTTAAAATACTTTTTAGTGATCAAAGCAAGAACGGTGTGACATATTCAATGGTGTTTCAGTTTAAAAGTACGAAAGGATGCACTTGATAAAGTAACAGTTCCTGAACAGGAAACATAAATTAGTTTCTTAATCTTAACATTTTTTAAAGCCTTTTGTACTTATTTTTTGGTAACCTGCATGTAGACATACATTTCTGCTGACAGATTGTGGAGCTGAAAATAAAAGATTACATTCACGTTTACTCAGTATTACTAAATTTAAAAATATATCCGGAATACCATCTGTTATCAGATTGCAGTACTAAAAATATGGAATAACAAAAAAATTACAAATTAAAGTATAAATTGGTGATTGTTTTTAATTAAACTTTAATTAACTTCTTTATTTTGTAGATTTGTGGTTCCTTGAAATATTAAAGGTTCACTCCTTTTCCAAGTGATTTAATATGTTTCGTATGTTTTAGTTCAATCCCAACAGACGAAGTGTAGTAATTTTCCACAGGACATTCAATTCCTTTGACAGATTGAGAAACTAAAAGAAGCCTATAATAATGTTATCAAAGGACATAATGAAGAAACATTACCACTTTAACAAGCAAATTTTTATATTGTAGTGTTATGGTATCCACTACATTTGTCAAGGTAGAGCCACGTTGCGTCACAGTGTGTGTGAATGGTGTGAAAGAGGCAGCAGCTGCCATCTATGTGCAGGTGTTTAAGACGCCACTTTTGTTCCATGGTCCTCCATCAAATACCCGGAATTGGCCACCGGATGAAGAACCCCATTGGCTCAGCTGGGGTGGCGCGCCAACGCACCTCGTGGCGGGAGAGGAGAGAAAAAGAGGGGACTCGTCGCCGAGGAACGAGAGGAAGACGGTTTTGGGTGATGCGCTGCAGCGTCAAGTTTAAGTTCATGTGTGTTGTGTAAAGTCTGTAAAGTCTGAAAAAAAGTGTTTCATGTCAGGGGCCAGCCCATCTCAGGGTCAGTGTGAGGCTGATATCCTTTACTGCATTTTAGTCGACGGAAGAGTTCATCTAGCACCAAGCAACAACACGGTAATGTGTTTATAAAAAAAAGGAAGACTTTATCACTGCATTGACATTTTCATGCGACTACACCCGAGACGACCCGAGAATTTTCTCATTTCTTTTACTGAGAAATAAATTCAAGGCATCCCATGCCGGAGCAAATTTAACTTACAAAATTGTAATTTAGTGTTCTTTTCTTTTTTTCTTTTGTGAATAAATATTACGTAGTTTCAAACAGAAATTTTATCCCAGAATTATTTAAAAAAATAGTATGGAATAATTAAATAACGATAAAATCCAGTTAATAATTTTAAGTAACGAAAGAAATTGTTACATTTTGGCGCCCAGCTTGGTGGCTCGTTTTCAATTAATAGTAAAGTCGCGTTACGAAAAACAATGCAGTGAACATTTTTTTATTTAATAATGGATGTATTTTCAATTTTTTTACAAATGATTTCAGCCTGATGAGGACGGAGCCGATTTCTATATGTTTATGTTTAACCTGTAGCAATATTAATTTATTTGTGTTGTCAAAAACATGTATTTTTTAGAAGGTTTGCAGAGGACGAGAAATATTTTATCAAATTGTTTAAATGTTTTGTGTACTTATGTTTCACTTTTGAAAGTGTATATATGTGTTCAGTGCTCGTTAATGGTATTTGGTTTGATGTGTTTGATTGTGATTATTGATGTCTGGTCATGAACGGCGTTGTTATTCTGGTGGTTTTTTTATTTTTTTGTAAAGTTAGAGGAATTAATTTGTTTGTGTTTTCATAAACATGTTCATTTCGGGGAGATTAAGTATCTGTTTTGCTGTATAAAGAGTCTTTAAAAAAAATTCATGTTACAGAAGAGAAGTACATGACGTGGTTTAAAACAAATTTAGAATGGGAGTACCGTATGGAAGTAAGATCTCGAAGGATAGCGATTAAGCTTTAAAGAGAAAAGTGTATCTACACAAAGTAAAAATGGATACAGAATTGGTTGTCAATTTGGAAACTATACCGGTTGGGGATCGTGAAAATTGTAGTAAAAATTAAGTTTTGTTTGAATGGAGGGGCAGTATTTCTACACATAGTCGTTAAGGAGTCATATAAAAAAAAAATAATAATACAAAAAGACTCAAACCGTAATGGACGACCCACAAGGTAGAATGTTCGCCACGCTGCAAGCCTTCATAACACAACAGTTTTCCGAGCTTAAAGAGTCTCAGCAATCTTTGATACAACAAATATCAGAATTTAAAGGGGAAATGACCAAATTTTTTAATACACAACCTGCCAGGCTGGCCAACGAGTTGGACGCAACGAATGGAGTTGCCATTTCAGATCCAAGACAGAACAACCCTCCTGTGGTGGAGGGGAAAGTAGGAGTAAACAAACTTAAAAATGATAGAACTATAGAAAATGTAAAAACATACACGCAAACTGAAGTGGGAACTGATGCTGATTTATCGATCAAACCCATTTGCCGAGAATTATTGCCTGTTGGAACTGTGATTGTAAAACACTATATCAGGTTGAGAAAAGCGAAAGTTTTGGGCGATGAATCTAAAGATCGTGGGTACATGAACTGGCTGAAGACAACAGAACAGATAGGTATTTCTGTAGTAAAGTTCCGAGCGTGCCAAGAGCTGCGAAATTCCGAGAAAGAGGGTGAACAGATGCTTGTCAGTGGGGGGTCACTAACAGGTATGCGCCGTGAGATCACAGCTGTGTACCTTCAGAACAGCATTTTTGGAAACAAGGAAACACCAATTAGTATTTACAGACAGGGGTTGTACACTTTTGGGTTATTGGAACCAGAAAGCAATTACTGTGATCAGAGTTCCATTCAATACAAGAAGCTAGGAGACATTCAAATTTTCTATTGCAAAAATAAAACGTGGATCCGTGGAAAACACTCGAGATTAAAAAAAAAAAAAAGTAAATAAATGATCAAGAGATCTACTTGTTTAGCTATTAAGACAATTAGTTTTAGTATTGTATTATATAGATAGTAACAGGGTTAGTTCTGAAAGAAAATATGGCCTTCATCGGGAATCATATAAAATCGTTTAGTATCGTTCATGGAACCGATTGAAAACGTCCGAAATCATTTGTTGAGTTTGAAGTTTTTTTTTTATCCTCTTTGGGCAGGATGTATAGAATCAGTAATTCTGCTAGCATAGTATTCTGAGTAGGATTTAAGAGATTAGCAATGAAGTGAAAAGTTTCAATATACCATTCCTGGAAAAAAAGGCAATAGTTTGTTTCACTGAATAAGGGCTATGTTTGGATGCGAGTACTACCAATAATTTAAGATCATATGCAAGGGAAATAATTAACAAATAAAGCCAGCAAGAAAGAATAATCCACAAGTAAAGTTTCTAGGGTTTTCAGGGGAGTTTAATATGGAGCATTAATTTCAATTGTTTGTTCGAATGCTGAGTAAGGAGATGATGACGTAGTGTTTCTTTTTATAAGGGAGAAGATTTGTATCTTAATTTGTGTATTCAGAATATATGTCTGAAGTCGTCGTCGATAGTCAGAAGTAGCATTGAAGTAATGGCTTTCGTCCCTGGCTGTAAGAAACGTGAGACCAGAGGTGGCAAAATGTATTTCTATTTGTGCGCCCACACGGCAGCTCTAGTTTGTATTTAAGAAAGTGGTATGGTTGTCCACATCAGTCTACGATCCACCCCGAACAAGTTAGTTTATACAAGGAAATGATTGGAATTAAAGGTTTAGCGAGAAATGACAAGCAGTTGAAGTTATATGTATTTTAAAAAAAATAGTAACAAGGTGACAAATACACTGTGGAGATTGGCAATTCGAATAATGTATTTATGGTAATAAGTAGTCATCTTTACCAAAATGAAAAAGCCCAGAATGGTAGGAAGGTAAATTTTTGTTCAAAGCGAGAGAATAGGAGAATTGGTTCAAATAATGGATGGTATAATTGGGAGACGACGTGATTATGATCATATAATTTCTTTTCTAAAAAAAAAAAAAAAAAAAAAAAAAAAAAAACAAATACTTGAAATCAGTGTGTGTAAATTTGTGTTGAAGGTTATATGTTCTGACCAGCAGAAGATATTAATTTGAAGTATACATATTTTTAATGAAGTATAAACGATATATTTTAAGTATAAAAAAAAACTAGGTTCAATGAAGTAATTATTTTGATTGCATTTATTATATTAAAAAAAAAAAAAAAACAGATCCCAGGATTGTTTACTTCCATGTCTTGCTATATATTTTTATAATTTATGTTTTGTTTCATGATGTTGAAGCCTTTTATTTGTCATATCTTTTAAGTCATTGCTAGTTTATAGTTTTCAAATTTCTGTTAGATGTCAGACATATCTGTGTGAGTGAACATGAATGAATGATGGCTCAATTTGTTTTGTAACATCATGGCTGATACATAAATATTGATAATACATCCTAACATTGACGAGGGAATGTAGAGTCCGTTGAGGGAAGAAGTATTTTTAGGTGATACTTTCGGTTTAGCATTTTAACATGGGATAAAGTTTCGTTGGTTATTTTATTGTAATATTGTGTTTGCATAAGTAGTATGATAGTGTTTTAATCTGGCATGGGATCTGACCACGTGAATTGGACTCTCCAAGTGAATTGTATCACGGACAAATATGAGGGAAGTTGCAATTGTGATAATTTAGATTCAAGTGATTTTTTTATTATTCAAACAAACCATTTATTCAGCCTGATATATACAAAAAAAAAAAAAAAAAATCTACACACAAGGGAGGGCTATGTAGTGTTATGGTATCCACTACATTTGTCAAGGTAGAGCCACGTTGCGTCACAGTGTGTGTGAATGGTGTGAAAGAGGCAGCAGCTGCCATCTATGTGCAGGTGTTTAAGACGCCACTTTTGTTCCATGGTCCTCCATCAAATACCCGGAATTGGCCACCGGATGAAGAACCCCATTGGCTCAGCTGGGGTGGCGCGCCAACGCACCTCGTGGCGGGAGAGGAGAGAAAAGGGACTCGTCGCGCAGGAAGACGAGAGGAAGACGGTTTTGGGTGATGCGCTGCAGCGTCAAGTTTAAGTTCATGTGTGTTGTGTAAAGTCTGAAAAAGAAGTGTTTCATGTCAGGGGCCAGCCCATCTCAGGGTCAGTGTGAGGCTGATATCCTTTACTGCATTTTAGTCGACGGAAGAGTTCATCTAGCACCAAGCAACAACACGGTAATGTGTTTATAAAAAGGAAGACTTTATCACTGCATTGACATTTTCATGCGACTACACCCGAGACGACCCGAGAATTTTCTCATTTCTTTTACTGAGAAATAAATTCAAGGCATCCCATGCCGGAGCAAATTTAACTTACAAAAATTGTAAATTATTCTTTTCTTGTTTTTTTTTTCTTTTGTGAATAAATATTACGTAGTTTCAAACAGAAATTTTATCCCAGAATTATTTAAAAAAAATAAAATAGTATGGAATAATTAAATAACGATAAAATCCAGTTAATAATTTATAAGTAACGAAAGAAATTGTTACAATATGTAAGCAGAATTAATTGATGGAAGCAGCATACCGACTAAACAAGACAAACATTCAACCAGGAAATGAAGTACTTTTTAAATATTAGTAATTTTAAGACGTGACTTGTAAAGTCAGATCTTTCAATGAAATGTAGTAAAGCTAGGACTATGAAATTAATCAAAGATCACAATGAAGAAACAATTAAAAAGTAAATTTCGATTTTAAAGCAGAATTGATTGATCTAATAGAGGCTAAATATTATGATAGTTGTTTTTGATGCAGGACCTAAATTAATTTTTATTATTGCACGGAATATTTATTATTATTTCTATTCTTATTATTGAAGAAAACTCTTATACTATAACAAACTTCCAAGCGGACGAAATCGATGATAAATGCTAGTCTAATAATAAATTCGTCTCTGGTGAACATTTATTGCGGTGTCAGTGATAGTAAAATTCAAAATCTGATAGCATGACTCGTTTTCCGTATGGACGATTAGCCTGCTACATTACAATCAGTGGGTACAAAATTGTATAAGGAGTGATAGGCAGGAATAGTACGTACCGTTATTACCCTCTTCATTTGAACCAGCTGTAGGTTGAGATCCAGCATCTGCTGAGCGCAGTCTTTCCCCACATTCAGCATTTGGGCCTGTCGTATGTCGGGTCCGGTCAGCACTCGTTCCAGAGCTCGTTGCGTGATCCGTAGTTCGGCGCGGAGTCGGTCATACTTCTTCCTGCAGGCGTACAGCGCGTTCTTCCTGAATTCCAGAAGTTCAAATATAGCCTCTAACACTTGCTTATCTCCGCCCTCTCTGCTCTCGTATATTTCCATCTCTTCCCTGACAAATACAAAAAATGATTTTGGCAGTTTGTAATATCACAGGGCCATTACCTAAATCAACCTTGTTTGGGCCCTTAAGCCTACATATTTTTTCTTATTCTGCACATTCATTTAATATCATTTTAGACAAACCCTAAGATGTCTAACAAATTATTTAATAGTTATGTGTTTTTTTTTTTTTGCGTATCGTTACGGGTCTAGAATAGTTCCAGTTTTCAGGATGAAAGATTTTGACCAGATTTGACCAAATATAAATTTTAGCTGTGTTTCAGGGAGAAAAAAAATCTTTTGAGCTTTAAGAACTCAGAAGGATTAATTACAGGGAATGTTAACATTTACTGGAGCTTCCTTATTCAATGTCTTACCAACAGAAATTAAATGTTACCTACAAAAACCCAACTACTTTAAGTCCAAACTGAAAGAGTTTCTGCTTCAGAACCCATTTTACTCTGTGAAAGAATTTTCTTCTTGGAATTTGGTAACTAAGAATGACCGATAAAATAGTATATATGGTGTATGGAAGGGGAAGGTGACAAAGTTGTCCACAATTACTAAAATGATATATGGTTTTTCTTTCTGTTGAAACTTTTGACAATTTAAGTAATTATTGTGTTTACAAAATTCCACTCATATATAGTAACTAACATGGGATAGCATGCATTCAAAAACTGCTGTGAAAAATTATCATTCTAACGGGTTGTTAAGTAATTGACTGCTTATGAGTTGTTGGTAATATAATTGATATTGTTAATAAGTGTGTGTACTGTTCCACATAAATAGCAACTAACATGATATAATATGTAGTCGCAAATTACAGTGAAACTTATCATGGTTACTGGTTGTAAGAAAATAACTGATTATTAGATGCTGGTAACAAGTGTATACACTGTTCCACATAATAAGTATTAATTAACTCGGGATTGTATTTGTAGATAACAGGAGATATTGGTTATACTAATGGGTTGTAGCTAACTTGTTGTCAATATATAATAACATTATCAATTATATAGTAATATTGACATTACAAATAAGTGTATGTACTGTTCCACATCCCCGAGATTATTCTCACATGGGATCAAAGTGAACATATCTATCTATCTATCTATCTATCTAGAGGTAGATATTAAACACAAACAGGGGCGATAGCGCAATCGTATAATTGTTTAAAAGGTCATAGACTCGAACTTGCTTAAATACAAACTTGACTTAAAGTTCACTCTGCAAAAAAAAAAAAAAAAAAAAAAATCCTGTCTGCTTCAATATCTCACGTACAGCGAACATGAACAAAGACCATTAACGAAAGTGGTAAGTAAAATACCTAAAAAGCAAAAAACAGTAATGCATAAACATTGGTCAAACAACAATATTAGTGAAGGTTTTAATTAAATTGAAATTTATCCTAAGCCGAAATGACAATTGTCATTCGTGGTTACAGCAGAGATCATGAGTAATTTTTTTTAAGTTTTTTTTTTCATTGGCAAACATGTTACTAAAAACAGATCCACATTTTTTCAGCCGCAAAATTTATCAGTATTTTTTTAACTATGAAATGCTACGAAAATCAATCTTAATGAATGTATTATGGCAATTAATTTGGTAGCAGTTGCTTAGCTATTAAATGGTGGACATAACCACGAATTTCTTCTAATAATATCTTTGGTCGCTGTTTTGGTCGTTCTCCAGCTAATAGCTATAGAAGTGAGTGATTGAGTGAGCTTACGAAATTATATAGTAGATGCTATGAGACAATATCGTATTTTTTGAACATCTTTCGATTGTAGGGACTTGTTGACTCAGACATGAAGGGAAGGGGCGGTCCTGCGAGGTGTTCCATCAGAAAGTAACAGGATTGCTGCAGGAGCAGGGCACCGGTAATACGGTAAAACTGTGTTTTAAAATGTTTCGAGGCACTCTCCACAAGTGTCATCGGTCAGTCTGAAGTCACTTTGAGCCAGTTACGAAGAACGCAGTTCGAGTCCACTTGCAATGAGGTGAGATATGTAGTTTTAAGAAATCAGACTTCAAGGTAATTCAGTATAATGAAAGTTTGGTTATCATAAGTCAGACAATATTTACTAACATAAACTAATTTAATTTTAAGGTAATGTTGCTTGCACCAAGTAACAACTTACTTTTAAAAGAATTAGTTTTAAATCAGAAAACAATAGTTCAGATGAAATTAGTGGTTGGTGTGAGTTATTTTACGTATTCGAGTACGAACGAAGCTTTTCATGGCGTTGTTATAGACTCTTCTCGGAAGCACGAGAAGAGTATATTTACCAATATAGCCAGTTACATTTTTAAGATACTAGATTCTTCACAATTATTCAGAGGCTGAATTGCCTCAAAACTCGAAACGTGACGAACTGTACGCATAAATTCTGATACTGGAGAAATTAGTATTTCCTTCCCGTTGTGTAGTCCATAATTTTAACCTAAGAAATCAATTCGATCAATACTGAATTATTTCAGTGCGACGATTAAGAAATTATATATATATATATTACTTTTATTATTCCACTACTTCCCCAGATATAAATGTCCCACCTCCTCACCTGAGTAAGCGGCATGCATCCCCATAATTACTTATGTTCTCCTGAGCCTTCTTCGCCAAGGCCACTGCGTTTTGATACTTCGCTTTCAGATCCTTGGCCTCTGCACGCATCTCCCGGATTTTTTGTGCCGCCAATTCGGATGACGATCCAAGACCAGTGTTTGGTGAATGGTACACAAATTCGTGCCACTGCTTTGTTTTGTACTTCTCAGTCGCATTCTCCAATTCGCAAACCTGTTTTAAGAGATACAATGAACCATTTATCATTATGATTTTCTGTTCCAAAAGGTAACATAACAAGTCTCCTCAAATAACTGAAACAGAAAAATAAACTGCATTAATCTGAGCCTCCTGAGTGACAAAGGTTTTTTTTATTTATTTTTATTTTTTTAAACCCGTGTCCTCCGGCATAGCAAGCCCGACCGCTACAGTTCATCCTCTGGGCTCAGTAGCCTCCTGGTAATAAAGATTTTATATTTGAAACAGATCACTACAAAGACGGAATATACCGTTTGTAGGCAAAGGTAACTGATAAACCTTAAGTACTGATGACTATGTAAGAGACAGCATACTCCAAACAGAAGTTACCAAAAAGAAAGTGAAAATCTGTCTTGCCACTGTAAAATAAGTCAACCAAACAACAGAAATCTAAAAAAACTTTGAAACATCTAGAGCAAATCATGGAAACCAAAAGGATTGACCAGCTATAGAAAGGATAGACAAACGTTTAATAATATAATATTTAATTAAATTGCGATGGAGTGCACGCTCCTGTGGCAATTTCCCTACACACCCATCTTCCCCCTTTCCTGTACCCACCTACATTTGTCCTCTGAAAATTTTAGCTTTAAATTATTTCAACAGTTTTGGTAAATTATTCATCATTTCTCTTGGTAACATATTCCAATCCCTGACACCCTTATCCAAAAAAGAGAACCTTCCTTCACCCTTGTGCATGAAAATCGAGTGTCAGATTGTTGTGGTCATGGTCATAATTTCCCTTCTATGCAATACTTTTAAATCTTACACCAAAATCTTTCCATGCGTCATCACCAATACGACTTGTACACTCTTCACCATCCTGTCTTCCAATGAATCCCATTCCACCTCCTTTATCATTTCTGTTACTGATTGCATTCTGAGGTAATTTCCAGAAACAAACCTAGCAGCCCTTTCTTGCATCCTCTCCAACTCCTGTATTTGATACGCAGAATGTGGGTCTCATACTACAATACCATATTCAAGCAATGGTCTGACCAAAATTTTATAACCCAATTCCTTTACTTCTTACGTACATTCACTAATCACTCTCTTCAACAAGTGCAGAATTTTCCTACCACCTGTCCAACGTGTCCTGCACAGTTAAGCTTGTTATCAAATGTAATGCCAAGATATTTTCATTTCAAGTCTTCAACAAGCAATTATTTCCTCACCTTATAATCGTAATCAACCTTTAGTTTGTTATTTGTGTATCTATTAAATTGACTCTTCATTACATTTATCTTCATCCCATATTTACCAACCCAACTAGATTATCCAGTCCAGATCACCCTGCAACTGTTTACAGTCCTCTGCCGTTTTGATCCTTTTATATAGCATTATGTCATCTGCAAACAATCTAATTTCTGATAGTAAACAATCAATACAATTATTCATTAGAATAATGAATAGCAATGGTCCCAATACGCTACCCTGTGGCACTCCTATTTTTACTTCCATTTCTTTTGATACTGCATTTCCTACCATAACTTTCTGTTTTCTACCTTTTAAAAATTCTTCTACCCAGCAAATAACTTTCTCATCCACTCCAATAGTTTTTACCTTATTTACTACCATTTCATGGCTCACTCTGTCAAAAGCCCTTGAAAGATCTAGTGCTACACTATCAATTTGGCCTCCCTTGTCCATTTCATCTGAAATATCTTGCATATATCCCACCAACTGAGATTCGCATGAATATCCTTGCCTAAAGCCAATTATGTTCCTCACATATATTTCTGATGTGGTTGTTTATTAATCTCTCCGTTAATTTACCAACCACTGTTGTCAAACTGATTGGCCTATAATTTTCGACTGTATTTCTCGCCCCTCCGTTATGTACCGCACCACTATCGTACTTTTCCAGTCCTCTGGTAAGCAGCAGGTATCCAGACTCAATTTGAAATAATATTTCAAGATAAGATACAATGTCACATACGGCTATCCTTAAGATATCTGTAGTAATATTATCTAAACAAGTCCCTTTATGTTTTTCAGTTATTTCCTTCATGATTTTCTCAGGATGGATTTCAAAATTTTTTGGTCTGTTCATTTTTAATTGTTAAGCTAGATTTCTGAATTAGACCCTAACGTTTCTGATTCATTGTCCCTAATGCTCTCACTAAACCAGTTACTTAAAATCTTTGCCTTTTTCAAATCCTCAGCAACTTTTTCTCCGTCCTTATCTATAAGCATATCAACACCCTCCTTTCCTTCTCAGTTTTCTAACATAGTCACAGAATGTATCAGTCAATGGTCCTCCTGCACTCACAATACTCTTCATAAACCCATCTTTATCCACCTTATTTGCTGTTATTAAGGTCCTTGTTTAGTTGTTTTAAATATCCCCTACTATCCTGCTGTCCCTTAACTCTGTTATGTTCTCTTCTTACTAACCCCTTTAACCTCCTCACTTCCCTATTATAGCACACAGGTTCTCTACTTCTCTTGAATTTCTGCTTTGGAATAATTTTTTCTTCGCCCTTTCTTATTATCTCCTTGAACTATTTCCACCTTCACTCTACTGTACTTCTGCCTTCCTTCCATTTTCTGAAACTCTGAAATATCTCTTCAAATTCGAAATCTGTGATTTTTTATAATTTTACTTATTTCCCCCTTCAATTTTGGCTGCTGGTTCACTGAATCCTCTAATAACAATCAGAACTGCTTCATTATCACTTATTCTTTCGGTTACTTGATACCAGTGCTTGTGCTTGTGCAATGGTCAATCAAATTGTAATTGCATTTTTGAATTATTTATCCGTTTATCATTTATTGCTTTATAATAATACATGTAAATGTTTGTTCAAGTGTTTACAGCCTACTTTTACTAATGAAAAGAATGAAATGAGCCTTTATTTGGTAACACCATTGTCAACTGACCCTTTGGAGCAATGGGAACATATAAAAGCAGTATTCTCTTACTTGTAAGCTAACGCATCAATACCTGAAAGTTCTAAAGTCAGTCCTCGCCGAACGTTGATATTTGAAGGCAGGAAAAGACAATAAACAAATTATCATCGAGACGATAAAATATTGTTTTTATGTGACTGTACAAATAAAAATGGAGAAATGTAAGATTAATATATATATTTCAGCTACTTACTGCCACAGTTTAATAAATCATGGTATATTGCTGTTGATTTGATTTACAACTAAAATAAATATTGAGTCTGATAAAATTTAACATTATTTTATTTTATCAAATTTAACATAAAAGGACTGCAAAAATTAACATGAATATTGTTGCAAATTTCAAAATCGTAAAAAATATTGGACAATTCAGTTGCAAAAACTTTTAAAAAAAAGGTTTAAAATAACTAATATGAAACCAAATAGAATTAAAATTTCAAAGAAAAGTACAATTCTTGTATGGTACATTGCTGTTTTACCGGAGCCTCCCTAGTGTTATAATTTTGGGCTACATGTGGAACTGTTACGATCGTCGTGGAGTATTATGACGTCAGTAATATGACTCATGGAAGCGGCAGTGCTATCATTACCGTGGTGCCACAATCTGATGAAGTCTTATAGAACTCGACGAAACAAATCCAAAATAAAGAATTTTTTTTTGATATCTCGCTTGGTTTTCCAGATATAGCATATCAAAAATCAGTTACAGGTATTGTTCCTTGTGCCATTGGTGACGTTACTTCTGGTCCAGGCCGTATTTAAACCCAATAACAACCACTAGGAACAAAATAAAACATCTGCAGTGCATTTCCTCCATGTAGACATAGTGGTTTTGGTAATTTTTTCTGGTCCAGGCCGGATCTCACCCTAAACTCCTCACTTTGAGATACAATATCTCGAGAACTAAGCGAGAAATAAATAAAAAATCTTTATTTTCAATTTGTTTCGTCGAGTTACACAACAATCCATCTTCAAAATGCGACGTCACGGTTATTGTAGCAACTTAAATTATTGACGAAAGCTAAATTCTTCATGGCTTAAGCCGTAATAGGGAATGTAAGCTGTCATTCTGGTCCAAGACACATTTCAACACAACCACAAACTTCGCTAATATTTCTGTTAAAAATCAAAACTTCATCGTAAGTGCATCAATACATTCACCATTTCGTCACCTTAAGTATATCTATTGCGATCTAAACAACCAGGACCAGAATGATAGCCAAAATTTAGTGGTAGAGGGTAAAGTGCTACCGGGCGTATGATTCAAAATTACTTTAAGTTTTATTTACGTCGCGAGTTTTTTCTACTGGCCGTACTTTGCACAATAACCTACGTCGCTTTCATTCGCATCATGTTTCCTGTCAGCAGTTCCAGATGTAATTCAAACTGTAGTATTATCAACCATATTACAGCGTTAGGATACAATGTTACCTTTCGTGCCAAATTTTCTTCCAACTCTTTCACTCTCGACCTCAAGCAAACGATTTTCTCACGCAACGTGACAATATTCTCAATTACTTCGTCTCTCACGGCAGATATCGTCATATTGTCGATTGAACCCATTGTAAAGAAAGCACAAATGACGTTTACGTTGCAGAAACTTATTACCACCTACATCAGAATCCGGAAATCTCGTGATCCTACAGACCTTAAATTCCTGTGAAACAGGTGGTACATCACATATGAACCGGCGTTTAAACACAAGTTGTAAATACCTAAACGAAAACGCAAATCCACGATTCCCTGCCCATTATCAAAAAGCAAAACTGTCTTTGGTTTAATAAAAGTCACAGATGTTACTGATTACGAACTGTAATATCTGTACAATAAAAAAGGTATTTGCCCTCATATGAATAATTTAATAAATGTCACTTGCATTATCTGTAAAATTAAATAATACTATCATAAAATAATTGCATTTAAAATTTCAAGAATATTAATTCGAATAGAAGTCACGCTGATTATTCAAATCTATACTTCTCTACATATATAAACCAATAGCGGGCTGTGTCTGCTTCGTTGTTCTGGTATCACTCGAAAATGTATCTAACAGATCTGAACGGGGTTTCCAAAGCTTAAAATTTGCGGTGTGTCTTAAGACATTATGCGAGCGGGCACCGGAGCAAGAAATGATAATATGTACTGTAGCGATAGGTGCTTGTGGGTGGGAGGAAAGGGTGAAAACCTTTTTACTTCTTTTTTATCATTCAAAGAAAACTCTAGGTTGTTGATTTATTGGGTACTTATACTGGCGTACAGGTGAGGCTTATTTATTTTTAACATTAACACATTCAATTATTAAAAAAAGAACTAAGCAAAGTTTCGTCTTACAATTGCCAACATATTAATAATCAAACAAAGCATTAAAACCCCACCACATTTTTAATTGATCGTAAAGCAAATCCCCAACAATAACAGGCAAACAAGAAAGCTTCACACTTGGTTATAAATGGAAGATCCCTTCATAACAATCGGGAACCATAAATCAAATACAATATTAACATGAATTGCATCCGATTTCAAATGCCAGGCGCCAGGATGATTTAAATTATCCACCAAGTGATTATGGGAAAGCTCCTGAAAAACTATCCCAGCTAGCTCAATATTTGGGGGAGCGAGGACTGCTAATCACTCAAATGTCGTTACAGGGTGTACCCAACGACTGAATGAAAGTACCACACTGCACTGTAAAATGATTACCGTGACAGCGGTATGTTTCCCTCGACGGCGGAATTACTATAGGCCCTTGGCTATAGCGGACAGTGTACGACGTCCTTCAGCAAGCGTACTGGATGAGTGCACAGCGACCTCACCGTGCAGGACGCTCGTATCGACCCTCAGGTTCGATGCCAAGGCAGGGCGATCTCCGACCTCGGAAGATCCGCTCCTTCCAGTCTGAAGACTCCGCGTTGAGTGCCTCCCGCGTCCGCAGGAAAAAGCCTTCCCCCGTCGCTCGTAGTTCACACAGAGCAAAAATTCACTGACATTACAAAATGCAGAGGATAGTCTGTTGTTGATTGGTTCTGCTGTTTTTGGCTCCTCCTACCGGCTGTGACGATAGGCAAACCTTGTCGCCATTTCACCAGTCTCTGCCTTTTCATTGTTGGCAGTGATTATTGGAGCTTTGTCCTAGGATATTTTCTCCTATTAATAATGATTTTAATTATCTTCACGTATGATGGTTCTTTATGATGGTGAGTTTAGTAGAGGAGGTTCAGTGGTCTTTTGTGTCGGTCAATAGTATGGTCGTATTGACCGATATTTCGTAACACTGGGATATTTGACTTTTTGGAGTTGTAGAAGTTCCTAGCGATTAGTCGGAATCTTTCTTTAAAGTGTAGGCAGTAACGTCGCCTCGTGTAGAGGGTCGGTTGGAAACCTGCTCGGAAGATGCAGGGCTCTTTTTAATGCTCTATTCTGAATAACTTGGAGCCTTTGTATGTAGCAGTCAGCTGCATATGCCCACACTGGGCAGGCATATTCGATTATCGGACTGATGAGGGCTGTATAGACTCTAACTCCTGCGGGCAGGAGAAGGAGACTGTTTTTGTTTAGCAGAGGGAATAATTCCTGTAGTCTCGCGCTTGCCCGCCGACGGATGTCCTCGATGTGGGGGCCCCATGTGAGTCTCCTGTCGAGCGTGACGACCAGGTAGCGACCAGTCGTCGACCAGGTGATGTCATTTCCATCCAGATGTAGTTTAGGCGTTGGTATTACTGGGAACTGGGTTTCAAGTCTACGCGTTAGCATTATAGCCTGGGTCTTTGTCGCGTTAATCTCAATTCTCCATCTCCTCGCCCAGGATAGAGTTTTCTGCAATACCTCCTGGAGGCGTCTGGTGGCAATAGCTCTGCTGCGACTATATGTGAAGTATGCTATGTCATCTGCATACGTCGCGACCTCTACCCCAGGATTGTTAGGAACATCCGCAGTGTACAGCAAGTACAGGACAGGTCCAAGGACGGAGCCTTGTGGGACCCCAGCCCTGATCCGTCTGCTAGTGGAGAATGTTTTATCTACGCGAACGCTGAAGGAACGGTCGGAGAGGTAGCTTTTCAAAAGTTTAACATAAGGCCCTGGGAACCCTTGCTCATATAGCTAGAGCAAGAGTCCCGAATACCACACGGAGTCGAATGCACGGGATATGTCTAACATTACCAGTCCGCAGTACTCTTTGAAATTGAAGGTTCTAGTTGCCATTTCTACTACCCTCATGAGTTGCTGCGTGGTGGAGTGACCTCTTCTAAATCCTAACTGATGATCGGGGATGATGCTGTTGACTTCAATATGCGTATACAGTCGCCGAAGCAATAACTTCTCGAAGACTTTACTAATGGCCGGTAGTAAGCTGATGGGCCTGTAGTGTTGGGGGAAGTGTGGGTCCTTGCCACTCTTATGCACCCCAACTACTACCGCGTGTTTCCAGCGGCGAGGGTATACATGATGCCTTATATTTTGTTGAAAACTTCTGTAAGGTACGTAATGACACCAGGTGGGAGTTTCCTGATCAGGAGATTTATGATTTTGTCACGTCCCGGACCTTTCCGTGGAAGAAGCTTGGATATGCAGCTTGTAACTTCCTCCGGAGTGATGGGATCAATTTCGTAATCATCTTCAGCATTTAGGTAAATTTGCAATCGGCGGCGCACTTCTGCCAAGTGTTGGTGGTTCACATCTTTTTGGGATGGGCGGAAATTCTTCTCAAAAGTATCAGCTAATGCATTAGCCTTCTCTTCCGGGTTGTAAGCTAATCACTTTTCTCTATGGAATGATGAGAGTCGGCGTTTTCGTCTAGTGAATTTCCGAGTGTGCAGCCAGAGAGTTCCGTCGTCCGTGTCTAGCATCGAAACTCGTGCACCCCACTGCCGGTTTATATGTTGTATCAGAGAGGCTTTGATTTCTCTTTGTAGGCGATTCAGTAGACGTTTCGTCGCTGGGATTCTTGTCTGCCTCCATTCCTTAGCAACCCTGTTTTTGTGGCAGTTTTGGGCCAAGAGTTGCGGGGGTAGCTGTAAAGAGAGAAGCGGCTTGGAGGTCTACCTTGTCTTTCGGAGATTCGTACGACCTCGGCCAGACTCGGCCCTCCCCGCCAAATGTGACCTCCAACGTGCCCGCTCGGGGACCTGGGGTTGGGGACACGAGCGTTCACCCCGCTGGGTATTTTCCCGGAGCTAAGGGATCATACCCTTGACCAAATCTGTTAGAAAGGGTAGCTGCCTCTCCATTGTCCCTGGCAGCCGCCGGCCTGGCGGGACTCCATGGCGCGGCTAGCTGGGAGGTCCAACAAATACTGACTATCCTTTCCGATAATTCCTTTCATTATTCCTTTTTATATATATTAAATATAAAAAATGTACAGGATGGCCCATTTTGGTCATTCTGTTACAGTACCTAACCTCATCAGATACTCATCAAAGATTCTTAATACGATTCGGAGGTCACACTCAGCATCAAAGTTTAACATTTTAAAAATGTAAACATTCTCAAAAAAAAAATTAAATAAATAAATAAATGCAAGCATGTTTACTTTTTTATTCATGTTTTGTAGCTTAGCGAAATTTATAAATCATTCATAAGATTGACTTTTGGTTTTTCGCAACAACGAACTTTTGATTTTCTGTAAATATTGTCGTTGACTATTTTATCTTGTGCACACGAAGAGTATTCAGTTTAAAATTCTGTCAACAGTTTACATTTAATTCAGAATAACTGCTTCAGAATTACACATCTGACGTAGAAAACAATACAAAACATGATGTTGAAACATTTACAGGATTCGTTTACAGATTGTTCGCACAAATTCACGACATTTTTTTTTTAATTTACAGTAAAATTTGAGGCTTAAGCGGATAGTTAATTAATAATTCTGGTACAGGCTGGTTTTGAACATTTCCACAGTCTCATTTAATATTACTGCTTGAAATTCTAAACATATTCCGTATCGTAAGCCTTAAAACTTATGTCCATGCGGGCGAAGCTGTCTAAAATTGCTGGTTGTTACATAAATATATTACGGAACAATGTCTGTTTGTTCCGTCATAACGTAACAGATTAAATTCTGGCTTAAAATCTGAGATTCATTATGACTTCTGATGTTACGTCATATAGCGCTGAAGTAGGACATTAAGACCTGTTCCAAAAGAAAGATTTTTTTTTTTTATTTGTCTATACAGTGTCGTAACTTTCAAACTACTGTACTGATTTTGAAGGGACTTTCAGTTTCAAACATTATATTTCGACTTACAATGAGAAGTATATATAGCAATTCTGGCTTTAAGATTAATAGACTTACTTTAAGGAAGGATCAAGTAAAACGAAGATACTTTTATGGCACTTGTTATAAGCTTTTAATAATGTTAGGTGGGACACGATGTTCAAAATTTTAAAGAAATCAGATCTAAACGATTGAGATAAAAGAAACACGCGGCTATAATAAAAGTAGAGAATCATGAGAGACTTGCGTCAGTTAAAAAGAAAATTTTTGATGTGGCACAAGTATTGAAGCAGAAAAAATCAGTCTGTTACAATTTTTTATGATATTGTTCAGTTTGCAGAACAGACTGAGGATTTTGAAAAGTTACTGAATGGTATGAACAAAATGGTGAAGGAAGAGTTTGGACTAAATATACACCAAAGCAAGACAAAATTGATTAAATGTAGGAGAAAAGATAGCAATAATTGTAGGTTAAATATATGATCGAATACGATAGAAGAAGTAAGTAACTTTTGTTTCTTGTAAAATTACAAATGATGGATAAAGCAGGAATGATGATAAAGCAGAATAGCACTAGCGAAAAGAACCTACGTGAAAAAGAAAAATATTTTAATTTAAGTTATTTATCAAGGTTGAAATGTCTTGGTTCTTTATGACCAGAAACTTTCACTTTCTCTGCATGAGATGCAAAGATTCAGTTGTAAAAAAAATTATTTTTTAATAATTTTTTTTAGTTTGCATGAACAGGTGTAAATTTACCTTATACACTCTAATTACATAAAAGGTACTCAAATGCAGAATTTTTAAAATCAGTTTATAAATATATCACTCAGAGAAATACACTTGTTTATTTAACATTACACCAAAAAATGGACTCGGCCACTAAATGCTATCCTTTTAATGCTTAAATTGTTCCCGGCTAGAGTCTATTAGTTCAATATTTGTTTCAGGGTCAAGAAAACTGGGCTAAAAAAGGCTCAAATTAAATTGTCACCTATCAGTTTCGTCGAGACGGTGCCGGTGGCTCCAGACTACACGCTGTAGTGGTCTCCTCTTGAGCATCTGTTTCCTTCGAAACAGACTCTTCTCACAACGTTCATGACGACACAGAGAGACAATCATGACATTGCCGTGAGAAAACGTGGCGTCCACGTTGTTGTCCACACGCACACACCCACCCGGTAGTCCACATTAGGGATGTAACGGATATCCGCATTCGCATGTCGGGAACTTTCGCGTGGAATCCTACATCCGCTTTCGCAATTTTTAATGCGGATGTATTGCAGATGTTTTGTTTACGTTGCAATATATATTATTATTTTCTCTTTATTCGACATTCTGCCCATGGGCGCCGGGAGGGGGGTGCAAGGGGGTGCACTTGCACCCCCCTGACATCTCGGGTCGCCCGTAAATTTGGGCCTATAGGGGGTGGGGAGCACCAATTACAGCCCTGGTGCACCCCCCTGCATCCCGGGTGCACCCCCCTACATTCCGGGTCGCCGTGTGGGCAGTAGTAGAGCTAAATTTTTGGCCCGATAGGGGGGGGGGGCACAGCCCTGGTGCACCCCCCCTAGAAGCAATCCTGCCGGCGCCCATGATTCTGCCCATCATCGCTTAGCTAACAGAAAAGTTGTTGCTTTCTGACGATCTTGCAATAGAAGTAACAATGAATAAACGGCGTGACGAAAGGTCGGTAGATCGCTCCGAGCCCGCACTATCACCGACCGACACTTTTCTTATTTTTGTCGCTCACTCGATTGAAGTGAGTTCAAACGACACCGCACCGTGTATCGGCCGACATTAGTTTGGTTTAATTTTTGACGTTGCAGACCAGTGTCGGGATGGTCGATATGGTGAAGCATATACAAAGAGTTCAGAAATTTCTGGTCCTTTACGACTAAATGTTGTTTTAGCGTTACTGATTGCTTTAGAAAAGTGTACTAAGTGTTCACCAGATGTTCGTAAAATGTAGGTAGAGTCTTTGTATGTTCGCATTAACAAATCAAAGCTTTTCCAGATGTGAATATCGATTGCATCCGAGACCCGGATTTTGAATCGGGAACCTTCCATACCCGAATCACACGCCGCAAGCATCTGAATTTAGAAGTACTGAAAAATATGTACTCAATCATTTGTGTTTTGGGATAACAAAAATAATTTATGTAGAAAAAAAGTAAGTTGATTTTACTATGTTTGAATATTTATTTGTCGTTACATCCAGATTTGTCTCGTGACTCAGACGGATACGGCGTACGATTGGGGTACTGAAAGTCCCTTGTTATAATCCTTTTCTCAGTTGTAATTTTCATGGGTCTTAAAATTGACAGTCACCTTTGGCAAAGCTTTGATTTGTTGTTGCTAAGATGCTGTGACACTCCGTGGTTCGAATTTCACGTTAATCTGTAGGTCTCCTTTTAAAAGTAGGTGACAACGATAGAGGTGCATTGCGCGGCTGATAAGGAACTCTGTGACTGGATTTTTTAGTTCACATGAAATTATTATTTTTTTACAGACTCTTTGCAGTCTGTAATTAAATTAAAATTTATAATATTCTTATTATTTTTTGTTAAAAAATATTGAGTGAATCGAAAGGAACATAAACCAAAACATACACCTTAAATGTGAAGTGAGTGACGCTTGACATTTAATTGTGACTATGTTGATATACACGATAATATTTCAATCCAGTACAGTGATGATCATTCGTTGAAACTGCGTTAGAATACTATTTTCGTGCATAAGAGATCAAGCAGTGAGGTGATAACAGGAGTCAGACAAAAAAAAAAGTATTTTAACGAACTTTATTACTTTCGTATCATCTGCGTAGGTCGCAATCTCTACACCGGGGTTATTAGGCACGTCAGCAGTGTACAATGTATAGAGTACTGGTCCGAGAACCGACCCCTGAGGGAAACCGGCCCGGATCCGTCTTCTAGTGGAGAAAGCATTGTTGACGCGGACGCTAAATGTGCGGCCGGCGAGGTAGCTCCTAATAAGTTTCACATACGGTCCTGGGAACCCCTGCTCATAGAGCTTGAGCAGGAGTCCCGAGTGCCATACCGAGTCGAATGCTCTGGAGATATCAAGTAGAACCAACCCGTAGTATTCCTTGAAGTTAAAGGCTCTGGTGGCTTTCTCGACGACTCTCATGAGCTGCTGAGTGGTGGAGTGGCCTTTTCTGAATCCTAGCTGGTGGTTTGGGATGATACTGTTTGCTTCTATGTGGGTGTACAGTCTTTTGAGTAGCAGTCTCTCAAACACTTTACTGACAGCTGGAAGGAGGCTAATAGGCCGGTAGTGTTGAGGAAAGAGTGGGTCCTTACCGCTCTTGTGTATACCGACCACTTCTGCGTGCTTCCAGTTTCGTGGGTATTGTTACAGTCTTAGAATTTTATTGAAGATCGCTGTCAGAAATGTTGTCGCCTCGGTTGGTAGTTTGCGGAAGAGAAGGTTGTTAACCTTGTCCCGTCCCGGAGCCTTGCGAGGGGGAAGTTTAGTAACACAGCTGGCTACTTCCTCAGCAGTGATTGGCTCAATTTCAAACTCGTCCTCCGCATTGAGAAAGACTTGTAATCTACGGCGCACTGTATTCAGATGGCGATGATTCACGTTGGTTTGCGCTGGCCGAAAGTTCTTTTCAAAGGTGTCTGCTAAATCATTAGCCTTATCTTCAGGGCTATATACAAGTCCTCTCTCGCCATGGAGCGGTGTAAGTCGTTTCCTATGTCGGGTGAACCTTCTGGTTTGGTTCCACAGCGATTCATCATCTGGGTTAGGCATAGAGATGCGGGCATCCCATTCCCTATTTCTATGCTCCGTCAGGGAAGCCTTTAGCTCCCTCTGTAGGCGGTTTAGAAGTCGTTTCGTAAGGGGGTTCCTTGTTAATCTCCATTCTTTCGCAACACGATTTTTATGTCGTATTTGCGCCAGAAGTTGAGGCGGAAGTTCCGTAGATGCGTGCTTGGGAGTCGTTAGTGGAGTCGTGGCCGTAGAGGCGTTGCGTACTGCCATTTCAAATTTTTGGATGGCTTCATCGATGTTGCCTGTATCAGCGGCAGCAGTGAATTCGTCTTTAAGTAGCTGTTGATAGCGCCTCCAGTTGGTTTTATAATAATTGGGCCTGTTTTCTTCCAGTGTTTGCCAGGGTCCGATGTTAATCTCCACCAGCACTGGGCAATGGTTTGACGACAGCCGGTCAATGGTGGAGGCAGCCACAAAGCCGGGAATACCTTTCGTTATGAGTATGTCAAGTACGTCCGGTCTTCCTCCAGCGCCGGGATAATGTGTAGGCTCCTCAGGGCCGGTCACACACATGTCGTATCAGTTTGTTAGTCTTCGCAGAGCCTTACCCGCCTGGTTAGCAACCCTACTGTTCCAGTCAGGGTGCTTGGCATTAAGGTCCCCTCCAATCAGGAGTTTACCTCTGGTGGCAGCTAAATTTGTGAAGTCAGCCTCCTCCAGTTTTCTACGGGGGGGCCGGTAGGCAGAGACTACTGTTAGTTTACCATTGACAGTTACCACCTCGACACCCACGGCTTCTATCTGCTGTAGTGCTGGAATTGTAATTTCGTGGTGAGGGTTGTTTCTTTTGATGTAGATAGCTACTCCTCCTCCAGCAGTGGGCCTGTCCCGCCGGTAACAGTTGTAGTTGGCTACGGAGGCACGCAGTCCTTGTTTCAGATGTGTCTCGGTCACCAAACATACGTCTACAGTCTGCTCGAGGAGGAACTGCCTGAATTCATGCAGTTGGCTATAGATGCTGTTAGCATTCCAAATGCAAAAAGTGAGAGAGTGCATTGTGCGGCGTCTATCCATCATGATTACAATGAGCGCATTTTGGTGTAGCCAAGGCTTTCGTCATTGCAACGGTCAGGTTTCCAATCTGCTCAGTGAGTGTGCACAACATTTTCATGATGGACTCTAACATGCAGGTAAGCCTGTTGAAGTTGTCGTTTGAGGAGTCTTCGGTTGTGTCTATTTGTCTTCTCTGATTGGTAGTTGCTGTTCCTGTTTTGTTGGTAGTTGTGGTTAGTTCTGTGAGTATTCCATCAATTGGAGTTGCAGAAGTGCTACAAGCGGTAATTGAGGAAGCGTCGGCTGGAGTGTCAACGTTGGTAGTCAGCGATTTTCCGTCATCTTGTTTCTGACGTTGCTGATTGATTTGTTTCCTTTTTCTTCTGTTTGCTCTCTTACTTGGCTGCGTGGGCTGTGCCTTAGCATTGAGTTGTGTCTTGTTGTTGGTAGTCTTGGAACCTTTTGAGGTATGTTCTCGTTCTTGCTCTGCTGCTTGCGTGATACCAAGCGGTTTACCTTTTTGGGTTTGGTTGCGGTTTGGAGGTGAGTTTTCCTTCTCTGTCAATAATCCTCTTTGTCGATCCCGAGCCCTTTTAAAGGCTGGGCAGCCTTTATAGCTTGCCACGTGTCCCCCTCCACAGTTGGAGCATTTGGCTGCATCTTTTCCCTTTTGTGAGGTGCACTGATTGGTATCATGCATCCCGGCACCCTTCACACAAACGGGAGACATTTTGCAATTCTTTGCAACATGGCCAAAGCGCTGGCAGTTGAAACATTGGGAAGGTCCTGCTTTAGCACGAAGCTTCTCAACCTGCACTTTCAGGTGACATATCCTGTCAACCCCGAAGATTGTTCTGTTTTCTGGTATGTCGGCCAGAACCACGAGGAACAGCGGCATTGGCACGTTACTACCAGGACGTTTCCGTTGGGTCACCGTCTGTACGGAAAACCCCATTCCTATGAGTTCGTCCTTCAAATCCTCCGTGGGCAAGGAGAGAGGAATACCCCTGAAGACAACTTTCAGATTTGGGACTGACCCTATTGGGAAGGTATAGTACGGGGTTCCTCTTTCCTGAAGCATTCCCGTGGCAGCGATGTAGTCCTCTGTGGTGGTAAAAGTGAACTTAATCTTGTCACCGCCCGCAGTCTTGGCGGAGAAGTGACTCTTCACGACGGTGTCGACTCTGTCATGGAGTATTTTGTAGTTTTCGTCAATCAGAACAACAATTGGTGGAATGTGTGCCGATCGTCGTTCCGTTGGCCGTTCTGTTGCAGTAGAGTCATTTGGACAAAAAGTTTCCGACTTTTAATACACTTGTACGATGCCAGTGATTCGCGATGGGGGGGGGGATGAGCTTGGGGGGCCCCGGTGCACGGCACCACCTTGCCCTCCTATAGCTACGCCACTGTATATCATCCATTACCATCACAACCGTGACTTGAAACTTCAGTCAACGAAAATTGAGATTCGCCAAATGACGTGATTAATTCAATAAATTTTTACCCAAATGAGAAGTAAATTCTTGTTCAGAATTGCAACAGAAAACTGAATAACAATAAAACTTTATTTTAAACTTGGTATTATTTATTTTGTTTACCCATTATTTCAAATATATAATTCGTCGCAAACTTCTGGATCTGTTCTCGGATATGATTGTTTTGCCACGCGAAAAAAGGTATTTTAGGCTGGTATACGAGTCTCCAGTCCCTATAAATACTGACGTAACATCTAGTCTTTCAGTAACTGAAAACGCCTCTCGAAATTGAGTGTTCACTTTATTCACAGTTGGTTCAGTTAACGATTTTAAGACCTCGAACTCTACTGTTTTCATACTTGTAAAAACTTTATCGTGTACTCAGTGGATTAGTATCTCAAATCTTCCATAATTCTCACATCGTACTGCATTCTACTATCCATCAACGCACTTTTTGTTTAGGTCTCTTGTGTATAATGTGATGCATCACAATGGAAGCGGCAGCTGCTTGTGCACGTGAAACATCCATGGTTTTTTCGCGAAAGCTGACCAAGCCTGGATAGTTTGCCGCGCAATCCTGACTTGGTTGCAATGCCGCGCGTGACTACTGAGCTCTTGGCAGAAATTGTTCGCACGGCAAATAATCGCGCTCGAACATGGTTCGCGCGGCAGCCGTGTATAGTCAATACGCAGGTTAAGCGTGGCAAATGACCGAAGTGTAGCTGTAGGTACAGACAATTTAAATAGAGTGATAACGAATCTATAGATTATAATAGAATATTTAATAAGATGAAATCTGATAAGGTCAAATTTATATTGATCGCTCTAAATGTTTGTAAATTAATAATGATAATTTACAAGGAAACTAAAGAAGAAAATGGAGTTTCTATTATCTACGTAGAGGATGTCACGAGCCAAAGCTAGCTTGTTATATCACACACGATAAATATCGATACGATTTGTAATTGTAATCCACTGTCATTCTTAGGAATTTGGTGCAAATAAAATCAATTGACGAAGTGTGAACTTCCAAATAATGTTGGATAATATACGAAACATGTCGAAAAAACTCATAGCAGTCCATTATTTCTAATATTAATAATTAGAGTAGTCCATAATGATTATCGCTGATGTTTAGTTGAAAAAACAAAGGAATCACTAGTACGTTATCGAAAACGTCGTGTGACAGTGATGGTGAAGACACTCATGATATAACTGCGTCTGTAGTTCCTAATCCTGCAATGAGAATAATATCGTTTGAAGCCTTAATGAAAACTCGATGATGAGTCATTTAGTTTTTCGACTGAGTGGTGTGCAAAACTAATAAAGGGTTGTTTATAAGTTCGAAGGTAAGATTTATTATTCTCGGAAAGAACAAGGAACGGGGACTGCAGTCCCCCAAGGAATCAATCTGTTTCCATGTATGATTTTTATTTTCTGTCGTATTTATTTTGCTACGGCAATTCGTAATATTACTGCATACATTTTTCATATGGCTAATGTGTCTGTCATGTCATGTGATCTGCAAATGTTAGCATCCCTTCCTCTAATATCCTGCTCCTTCCCCCCAGGAATTCTATCATAGGCATGGTGCCACAAGCTGATGATGGATTCTTGTAGAACTAGACGAAATAAATCGAAAATAAAGAATAAATGTTTTTTATATCTGGCTTGGTGGTAATGTTGTGCCCTGTGGGTAGTACAATTTTTGTGGCAGTAACTATACACATCAACGATGTACGATGTAAGCAAACAAAGATATAATACATCTATGTAATCAAGGAAGCAGTGGAAAAGATATTGTACATTTCCTCCATAACCTTGAGTGAATTATGAAGGAAGCCACGAGAGATTCTCAATTTTTGTCCAAGTCTGTATTATTAGGGAGAAGGACTTTATAAACAATTTTAATTAATTTTCATAGCCGTGACAATATTAGTTAATGTCTGGTATAAGGTTTATTCGCAAATGACCAGAGAATTTAGTTTCTCAAATTACCACCAAGTACCTCTGCTGGTAAACTGTAGCGGTATATTTGAATCTAAACGAACGCGACCAGTTAGTTTCGAACGAATATAGTTGAAAGCAGATTGCTAAATTTAAAAATAAACAAATGTAGAATGATGGATGAAGCAATTAGAAATATCTGTTGGAATCACTAATTTATTTTTGGGAACTTATTAAGTTCTTAGTGATCAGAATAGTTGAAAAACAACAACTTACAAAATCTTTGAAGCATACTCTCTCTATTCACTGACTTTGATCATACATCATTCGTTTCCTGATCATGGCTGCGCTATTTGAACCGTAATGTTTGACGAAAGAACCCTGGACCACAGTAAATTCTAACCTTATAGACACTTGGCGTGAATAATGCTAAAAAACCATCAATCTGCCGACCTTACTATGGTCCAGGATTCATTGAACCACAAATCGAAAGAGATAAATCATAAACAGTTTTCCTTTGCCACTATCTGATGAGTCGGCTGCAAGAGCATTTTTTTTTATTTTTTCAAAAAAATATAATGAAATGGGTATTTGAACTGTGAAGTTTGGCGAATGCATCCTGGACCACAGTAAATTCTAACCGTAAAGACACGTAGCGTGAATGCTGCTAAAAATCCATCAGTCTGCCGACCTTACTGTGGTCCAGGCTTCATTGCGCCGTAAATCGAAAAATATAAATCATAAACAGTTTTCTATTCCCGCTATCTGATGAATCGGCTACAAGAGAATACTTTTTATCGCAAAAAATGAAAACATGAATTTGTTCCGCCATGTGTGGTGTAATGAGGCCTGGACCTTAGGATATCATCTCTCTAGACCTACGCTAAAAGTTGATACGCATGAAATTGATAAACAAATCTTTTGGGCAGCTATTTCCATAGAGAAAGACTGTAATTGGAAGTCTATGCCTGTATTTAAGTTGACTTTGCCAAATGATTTTTCTTATGTACGCTGGCCACTTCATTTTGTCTCCTACCATGTCCTGAGTATTTACATAAACTTCGTAAAATTCCCGTCGACACTTGTTAATGCGTGCCATAAAATAGGCTACCTCTAATGATTAGGATACCAAAATATACGCTGAATACCATATTATAAATTAAATATCCGCTGTAAAATAGGCTACATCTAATGATTAGGATAAAATAAAAACAAATATTTATTCAACTGCTCACTTTTTTAATTGAACTAATTAACTACGCTATCAATCTCTCATATTTCAAAATGTCTCTCGATGTTTACATCTTTGGTTGTTTACATCGTACATCGTTGGTGTGTTTAGTTACTGCCGCAAAAATTGTACTACCCATAGGGCGCAACATTACCGGCTTGGTTTTTGAGATATAGCATGTTAAAAATCAGTTAAAGGTTTAGTTGTGCTTTTGGTCAAATTTCTTCTGGTCCAGGCCGTATTTCAACAAAACAACGACTAGCAAGAAAATAAAACACCAATAGTGAATTTCCACCGTGTAGATATAATGGTTTTGGTGAAATTTTTTCTTCTGGTCCAGGTCGGGTCTCACCTTATTAACCTCCTCACTTTTGACATACAATAACTCTGGAACTGAGTGAGATATTAAAAAAATAATTATTCTTTATTTTCGATTTGTCTCTTCGAGTTACAAACGAATTTATCATCAAATTTGGCTATGGCGAAATTTTTCTTCTGGTCCAGGCCGCATTTCAACTTAACTACGTCAATTTTGAGATACAATACCTCGAGAACAAAGCGAGATATCAAAAAATTTTATTCTTTACTTTCTATTTGTCTCGTCGAGTTATATGAGAATTCATCATCAACTTGCGGCGCCACGGTTATCGTTGAGTTCCCGAAAAAAACATCTCACTTGTTAAGTCGTGTTAAATCTCGTGATTTTATGAAGAATTCATAAAAAATAAATCTTCTGGGGGGGGGGGGATTATTTTTGATTTAAGGGTTTGTGCCATATATGGCAGCATGCAACAATGGCTAACATCTTGCGATACCAGTTTAGAGATGGATGATGCAACATTTGGAAATTATACAATACGATATATACATTTAATAGCAGAACTGAGTTTATTTATATAAAATAATTACAATTTCTATTCATTAGAGTACACATTTATGGCAGATAACATCAATTCGTTTTCCATCTAGTCTATTCGTTATGAAATTTGATGAAGCAGTTTCATTCCTTGTACAATGTTGCACTGCACTTCGGATATGCAATAGAGGATTTTGCTTTGCAGTCTGGATATTTGTAACGACCTCCGTTTTCACAGCCAGATGGGAATGTGATCTATCCCATCCTGTCGTACCTGACACTGTCCTGCTGTTTTTGGATTTCATTACTTGTCCTACCATGGTTCTTGGATAAGCGTTTCCTTGTTTTACAGAGGGCATCTTCAACTGCTACCTTGATATCAACTAGGATCATGCAGTTCGTATTTCTTCTTCTCCATAGCAGCCAGCTGTTCACGCAAGCTAGACTGCATATTGTGCCATATATGTCACAAACCTATTTTTCAATATTATTGTATTATAGTGGACAAATATATAAACTGCCACCTTTATAATTGCCCACAGATGTTCTTTTCCTCCTAGAAATTATATAAACACTGAAATCAAATGTTTACTGTTTGTATGACCTAACTTGGATGTTATCAGTTGACAGCGAAAAGCAAAGATTCATACAACGTAATTCTTTACTCTTGAAATCACGCTTATCTCGCAGGAAGATCTGCATGATTTTTATATTCGTTACGTTATTGATACCTACTTTTTCTTTCAATCAGGGTTGCTGCGCATCCAATCTGGACTCAAGGGACCCCTACGGCGCCTCGGGCGTCCATTTCGACGACGAAGAGGATCTGTCGGGTTTCCAGCTGATCGCGGTAACACATCTTCCTTTACATTTGTTTCTAGCATAAAGAGCAAGACTTATCCTCCTAATTTCTACTGAATTATTTGTTCCATTCAACACAATAATTCAGGTAATCTGCAAAAAGTTTCATGTGTGACCACAGATGTGTAAACTTCGACATTCGGTACTTTGACATATATTCCCCGCAAACCAATATTTTTCTCTGTAATTTGTTCTTATTTCGCAGCCATTCAGAATATTTAAGTCATGGAAGTTCTGCTTCGGACTCCACCTCCAAGTTTTAAATTTAGATAACATCTAAGGAATGGGCTTATCTATTTTTTTTTTTTTCGACGTTCACCGAAGTTTTCAAAGTTTTTGCCAGTGCCACTCGCCATTCACATGGAAAATGAAGATGTTTGAGGATTTTCAGTGATAAATCAGTTACAAATTATAGTAAATATGTTTAGTAAATAAAAAAGGGGGGTGCTATTAAATGGTACATTTACCCTGTGTTACATAACGAGATCACATCGACGCAAAGAGTGATGGTAAAGGACGCAATAGAGAATAGAGAGAAAATAATTAGAAACTTTAAGGACAGATTTAGGTAATGAATAAGTAATGTATTCAGGGTGTTTCTGAGACTAAACAAAGTTAATTGCTGGGTGCGCAGTCTTCCACGGTCGTTGTCGATGTTATCTTGGTTGTCCTGGTGGAACCGCGTCAATTTATCGAAACCTAACGTTTCATCCCATCATTCAGTGTCAGTTCTCTGAAGAAACCCACAGACCGATGGCTGAAACGTTAGGTTTAAATAAATTGATGTTGTTCCACCCGGGCAACCAGGATTAGAAAAGTTCAATTAAGTAGGGTAAGAAGACTTCCACAGACCCAATCGTAGGAAAATTGTAAGAAAAAAAAACTTTCTTGGCAGGGCCGCATTTAGGCTCTGTGGGCCCCTAGGCTATACATGTGGTGCGGGCCCCTGTCGCCAGTGGCTGGATGATTAAATTGCGAAATATTCGAAATTCGACCTAAAAAATTTACGGGCGACCTTTTTTTTTTTGGCCCCCTTTTGTGGTGCGGGCCCCTAGGCTACAGCCTATGTAGCCTATGCTTAAATGCGGCCCTGTTTCTTGGGGGAATGTGGTAGTGGAGTCCCCAATGTTCACAAACTCAATTCTTTCCTATACTTTCTTCTCTGCAATATTTAATTTAATTAGAACGGTCGCCAACCCAAATGGTTTTAATAATGGGATTTTTCAATGAAGGTTAATATCTAAAGATTGTTCTCAACACAGATTTTAAAGTCCAGTATTTTATTGTTCAACGTTTAAAGACATATTCACTCTGACAACAGAAATTGTTACCAGAAAGACTTCGTTTCCGAAAATTGCAGATTAATGCCACGATAATTACATACACTCAATTCGGACACAATAAAAAGTTCACTCCACTTGAAACCTCAAACGAAATCATACAAATTGTCAAATTTAAATTATGGAAAAGAAGTTTGTTAAATTAATTATCTGTTTCAAAAATTATAGTTGCCGTCTACGAATATTCCAAGTCCGTTTATTAATGATTGTTCTAACGCGGCACCCACACCATGCGACACAGCCATAACGCCCGCCCACACTTCACACCTTTACCCTCTAACCAGTTCGAAACTAATGCGGTCGAGGTAACTTATATAGGCTCCCCCAAGCCTGATGGGAAATTCCACTCATCTAGCGTCTCTCCCAGCTCCGCTCACAAAGGCTTTCCCCCCAAGTTTTTCCGATTTTCCTGAAACTTTGTGATTACGTAGAGTTACTCATCCTAAGCATTTTCTATCCTTGTAAAATTTTTCCTATCTGCTCTCCTTTTGTTGTTATTAATTTTTTGAAGTTAAATAAACCTATTTTCTAGATCTAGTGTCCCAACTATTTGTTTTAGCGCGAGTGTTCTAATCTTCAGGAATTCTACAGCTTTTGACAATTAATTTGGTATATCTCACTACCTTCTAAAACCCTTTCATTAAAAAGATATCGCCTCTCAAAGTTTTCAACCCTTCTCGTCAGCCATCATGGAATCCCAATTAAATACTTTGAAATTAAATATCTTATATTGAGAGTGCATTATTTTGATAAAACTTTCTGCCAAACTTACTTAAAAAAATTGTACTTTCATAAAAATAGGTTGCTTCCCAGATGTTTTTCTAGTTTTTTCTTTCCCCTTTGTCAACTTTCATTTCTAACCATTCTCGACAACCTGGTTAGCTACGATGCTTTAACCGCTTTTGCTTTGGAATTACTTTTAACATATTTCTACTCAACTCAACGATCTCAAACTGCTGTCATTATCTTTTCACAGGAAGACCTTTAATCTGACATAATTTTCTTTTGACTACTTATTTTATTCTCGACTTACTATTTTTTCCTTTATTGAAAAAGTACCTTAAAATTAGTCATATTTATTCTAAATTCCGTTGGAAACCATGTTTTGTACTTCTAAACAAAGATTTGATACTTTCCGCCTGGTATCTTAATTCATTTATTACCATTCTTTCATACTTCTATTAAGGAAGGAAGGCTCAGGTACAGTAGAGTCAAGGTGGAAAGAGTTCAAGGAGATAATAAGAAAGGGGGAAGAAAAATTTATTCCAAAGCAAAAAATAAAGAGAAGTAGAGATCCTATGTACTATAATAGGGAAGTGAGGAGGTTAAAGAGGTTGGTAAGAAAAGAACATAACAGAGTTACGAGACAGCAGGGTAGTAGGGAATATTTAAAACAACTAAACAAGGACTTAATAACAGCAAAGAAAATGGCCAAAGATGGGTTTATGAAGAGTATTGTCAGTGCAGGGGGACCATTGACTGATGCATCTAGAAATTTCTATGGCTATATCAGGAAACTGAGGGGAAGGGAGGATGTAGAGACACTTATAGATAAGGATGGAGAAGAAGTTACTGACGATTTGAAAAAGGCAGAGATTTTAAGTAACTGGTTCAGAGAAAGCATTAGGGAAAATGAATCAGAAACAGGAGGGTCTAATTTGGAGAACGAGCTTAACAACACAATTAGAAATGACGATAGTAAAAAATTTGATATCCATCCTGAGGAAATCATGAAGGAAATAAGAAAGCTGAAAAAACATAAAGGGGCTGGTGAAGATAATATTACTACAGATATCTTAAAGATAGCCGGATGTGACATTGTACCTTATCTTGAAATATTATTTAAATTGAGTCTAGACACTTGCTGCTTACCACAGGACTGGAAAAGTGCAATAGTAGTACCGGTACATAAGGGAGGGGTGAGAAATAGAGTTGAGAATTACAGGCCAATCAGTTTGACATCAGTGGTAGGTAAATTAATGGAAAGATTGATATGCAACCACATCAGAAATATATGTGAGGAACGTAATTGGTTTTCAAGCAGGCAACATGGTTTCAGGCAAGGATATTCATGCGAATCTCAGTTGGTGGGATATATGCAAGATATTTCAGATGAAATGGACAAGGGAGGCCAAATTGATAGTGTAGCACTAGATCTGTCTAAGGCGTTTGACAGAGTAAGCCATAAAATGGTAGTAAATAAGGTAAAAACCATTGGAGTGGATAAGAAAGTGATTTGCTGGGTAGAAGAATTTTTAAAAGGTAGAAAACAGAAAGTTAGGGTAGGAAATGTAGTATCAAAAGAAGTGGAAGTAAAAATGGGTGTGCCACAGGGTAGCGTATTGGGACCATTGCTATTCATTATTCTAATGAATAATTGTGTTGCCTGTTTACTATCTGAAATTAGATTGTTTGCAGATGACATAATGCTGTATAAAAGAATCAAAACGATAGAGGATTGTAAACAGTTGCAGGGTGATCTGGACAGGATATCTAATTGGGTTAGTAAACATGGAATGAAGATAAATGCAAAGAAGAGTCAGCTTATTAGATACACAAATAAAAAACAAAAGGTTAATTATGAATATAAGGTGGGGAAAGAATTGCTTGCTGAAGACTTGAAATGCAAATATCTTGGAATTACTTTTGATAACAAACTTAACTGGGCAGGACACATAGGACAGGTGGTAGGAAAAGGTTTCAGAGTTCTGCACTTGTTGGAGAGAGTTATGAGGGGATGTACGAGAGAAGTCAAGGAATTGGGTTACAAAACTTTGGTGAGACCATTGCTCGAATATGGTAGTGTAGTATGGGACCCTCATTTTACGTATCAAATACAGGAGTTGGAGAGGGTGCAAAGAAGGGCTGCTAGATTTGTTTCTGGAAATTATCGCAGAATGCAATCAGTGACGGATATGATAAAGGAGCTGGAATGGGATTCATTGCAAGACAGGAGGAGGATGAGGAGGGTCATGGGAGTGTACAGGGCATATACTGGTGATGAGGCATGGAAAGATATTGCAGTAGGTATGAAAAGTAGTGCATGGAAGGGAAAAGATGACCATGACCACAAGCTGGCACTCGATTTCAGGCACAAGGGTGTAGGAAGATTCTCTTTTTTAGGTAAGGGTGTCAGGGATTGGAATGAGTTACCAAGAGAAACGATGAATAATTTACCGAAAACTTTGAAGGAATTTAAAGAAAAAATTTGTAGAGGGCAAATGTAGGTGGGTGCAGGATAGGGGGAAGATAGCTGTGTAGGGAAATTGCCACCGGAGCCTGTGCTCCATTGCAATTAAATTAAATTAAAAAAAAAAAAAAAAAAAAAACCTGCCGGCTGTTGCGTCATCACTGCCACACAGCGTCTCTGTTCGGACTTAAAGATTGCTCATAACTTCCTTCCGAAAATTCGTACTACTACCAACGCGAGTCTTACATTCTCTTCTACACCTGATTAGTGTTATCTTTTGGGGGAAATATTACTTTGGGTAACCTACTTAACCCGATACCAAACACTCTTCCTTCTCGTTTTCTCAGTTGCCAATAAAGCCAACTACGTTACAAAATTTGCAATCTTCCCATCCCTCCACCACTCCTGGTGCCGACAGGTTGATTAATTACTTGCCTAACCTAACTTTGGATTCAACAGGCAACAAAGGAAGTTGTTATTAGCATTGTGACAAGATAAATTTCTGACAGGTGTCCGTAACCTGACTTAGCGTAACAAAGGGAGATATTAATGACAGAGTGACAAGATATATAGCTGGTAAATGTGCTTAGCCTAACTTTGGATAAACAAATGTATTGTAGACAAGATCTGACACATCTGGCTGAGAACCGGCACCCATAAGAGGCTGCGATAATCTCAGGAGCTTATTAATGACAGTTGACACCCCCCACTTACAGGATCAAATTCAGTCTTAATTACCCCCCCCCCCCCCAGGAGCTACATTGAACCCCGAGATCAGAAAAATGACTGATTAAACCCTGCAGACATTTAAATAAAAACGGTTATTAATCAGACTGCTTTAATTAATCTAAAATCATAATACATTAATTTGGTGTAGTCACCAAACGACTGAAGTGTTTTAGTAATAGTGTATCTGATATTAGAAACACACAGTTTCAGAAATACTACGAAGCTTTCAAGGTTTGCAGTCTGAACATCACGAGTTCATGCCACCATTGGTGAATAAAAACTAATTTTCACGTCAACCGTATCATGTTTTATATTTTTTCTTAGGCAACTTACCACTTAGTTTTGAATGCATAATGCTTTCACAAAAAAATTGAGATTTGTGAATTCTCAACTTTTCACTTTAATAAAAAAGGCTATTTTAAGGCGTTTTTGTCAGGAGATTGTAGTTGCCATTTGACTGGCCGGACATATCCATACCAACGAAGGCATCAGTATTCACAATGAGGCACGAAAAATACAGCTCGCGCCTAGCTGTGCCCTTACTTACTTTTTTTTTGTGTCACATATGGATAGAAAGGTGAAATAACTGTGGAAAACCAAAGTATTGATAGACACCCGGACAGCGAATCCACATCCATATAATAGTGTCCCGGATCATCTTAGATGTAGCGTTAGATTAGCTGGTGCCCGCAACATTGGCTTCTGCGAGGATCACGAATAATACAATGTCTCCGACTCTAGTTGAGATAAAACAAATGCAGGAAACTATAATTGAGAACCTCGATCGCCAGGCTTCTTTCTATTCTTTAATTCATACGGTTTGGTGAAGATATTAAGATAAGGTCACGTTTAGTCCAGAACAGAGCGCTGGGATTCGCGGACTAGAGCTCTGTATTCAAATACGTGACTAGCGGCACTAAGGACAGCTGCACGGTTCGGCTTATTTTAACTCGCAGAGGAGTTTTCTATATAGTGTTCTTTGAACAGCAGACTGAATGGGCGTGGAAAACAGTTACCGACGTTCAGCCTGGAAGAAAATACATGCACTTTTATGGGGATGGAATCCAGGCCATTCAGGCTCTGTGGTGAAGGCCGGGAAGCTTAAGCTACCTCTGAGTCTTTTATGAAGAAGAACTTAATAACTGACCGTAGTACTTAGTTTTATAAATAAGTAGCCTCCACGATTTGTTAACAAACATCATACAGTAATGTCTTGAAGTAGGCAGGGTTTCTCCCAAAGTTACATACCATAGCACTACTTGGTTCAAAACCTGTCCTGGAGGACTCCTTAACTTTGACTAAATCCATCTTGTTTGAAACCACAATAATCACAATTAACGTCAATTACTTAAAACATAGTTATCTACATAAAACCCTTTAACATTATAGCTGAAACATAACGTACAGCTCTATACTGTATTACAGTTGATAGTATCTGAATATTAATTAGAGTGTGGAAAAATTTGTGTGGCTTAAGCAGGATGTATGATTACCGGTCTGGCATTGAAAGCGCGACATTCTTTCCATCGGGAATTTTCCTTTCGTTGGGCAATAATATTAGTCAATGAAATGACAGAACAAGGAGACTTTGCTCAAGTATCCACAAACATAAAAAATGGGAACAGCATTTGAAAAATTCAGAAATACAGGTATAACTTCTCTCTCTTTTAGGTTACCGGTATTAGAGTATATTTCATTTTTTCAGATTAGAAATGGAGTTACATTTCAAAATGTACCGTGAGTTTGCAAGTATTAATTCGAGAAAGGTATGCGGACCACAATTAGAAATTTATGATATATATATACGGAAATTTAATTAGGATAGAACATATGGTCCTGTCGCAAATTTCCTGCACATCTGTTTTCCCAGTTTTAGTTTTTACTGTTTTTATCTTAAATTCTCTGAGTGCAATTTTACTACCCACCTACTTTTACCCCCTACGAACTTTAATTTTAAATTCTTTGCGTTTTTGATAAATTATTCAGCACTTTACTTGGCAATTATTTCTAATCTCTGACTCCTTTACCTGCAAAAGAATGTTTTCACACTGCCTTATGTCTGCAATCAAGTGCCAGTTTCTGGTCATGGTCATCTTTTCCCTTTTCCCAAAGGCTCACAGTGGATGCTTACTCTGACGAAAATGTGCGCTCTCGTCAGTGAGGTTGTGGTCACAGTCGAAATCGAAATTACTTGTTCATTTCAGGTGACTGTTTTTAGATAATTTTGTACTAAGACTCTTCTTGTTGGAAAACGAAAAATAACGTTGGAATAGTGACATTAATTTTACAATGGAAATTCAAGGAGAATTTGCTTTACTTTTCCCTATTATAATCAAAGACTATCAAAAATTCTTCGGCTATTTCAGAATGCGGCCAGAATCTTTCAACAATATTTTACACAGCATTAGTTCGAAAATTGAGAAACGGAGTAATTTCCGGAGTTGTATTGCACCTACGGAGAAAGTAGCAGTTACATTATGGTACATAAATAAATTTAGTTTTTATCATTAAAATAAGTCGTATATTAAAAAAACTTAGAAGCTGATTGAATAAATAGTTCTAAAGTATCTCTTGTGTAATTTTATATATATATATATATATTTTTTTTTTTTTGTTTGTTTACTGAGCTCAGATAAAGCTATCAGTCACCCTATTAACCAATTAGTGATTTGCTCTTCCGCGACATAAATGCTGTTTCACGACTATGGTACTCTTTTGAAGTCTGATTCCACAAAGGTTTTTATCTATTTTAGTGTAATGGGACGTATTTTGTAAAAGATTTCTTTTATAAAATGTAATAAGTTGGCATTACATTTAAAAAAGATTTCAAAATAAACAAATAAAATGGCGAAAACAAAGTTACCGAAGTTTGTTAGGACCTTGGAGGAAGGAATTCCTCCATGGTTAGGACTGCCGAATCCATCTTTATTTCTAAGTATAAACAGAAGATAATGTTGTCCAATCAGAAATACACTATAAGAATAGACATGAAAAGGTGGAGACTTACGTAAAGATTGCGAAGTTAATTAGTTCTATGAACGAAGGCTGTGCTGTCGATGACATGAAAAGAGAAAATGAATGGATTAAGTATTACTGTCAGGTTTCTGGGATAACACAGGTGCCATACTGCAGAAAGGTGTAGATCCGCCACCATCAATTGAGTAGGTACAACCCATTACACATACACCGTCAAAAAAGACACCGAATAGCGTTAAGTTCGGGGGTAATAATTCTGATATAGAAAGAAAATATTGTGGTAAGAATTTATTGGACCTGAGCTGCAGCTTCGACCATAATTTTTATATGTCACTTCCTCACAGTGCAGCTTTTTCACTAAAATTTGATGAATTCCTTTCATATCAAGTCTTGCAATCCACGATCTAACCTAAATACTGTTACTTCTCTTTCTTCAATAAAACGCATATTGTGACAGCTGCACATACTGCTGCTGCACAAGCATAGGTACAAGTTTACTTCATTCATTTCAGATAACTATGATGAAACATTTTATGTACCGATAATGCAATGTACCTGATAAAATATTTTTTATCCAATAAATATGATAAAATCTTTCATAAAAGTTCTTTGTCAAAGATCTTTTACAGTTTAATGCTATCCTAAGTAGTCAGACGAATGTTGTTTGGGATGTATGTTATCCCAATTGAGTGTTCTGTAGTCCTGTGATGACTGAAATGCATACAAAGCAGGGCCGCATTTAAGCATAGGGTACCTAGGGGCCCGCACCACAAAAGGTCGCCCATAGATTTTTTGGGTCGAATTTTCAAATTTCGAATTTAAGCGCCGGTCGGAGGGGACACCACAGGGGGGGGGCCCACACTACATGTATAGCCTAGGGGTCCACAAAATCTAAATGCGGCCCTGGCACAAAGGAGAACATTTGTGTATTTTGATGCATGTATGGCAATGGCCAGGGGCGGATCCAGCTCAAGGCCCCCCCCAAAAGTATCTAGGCCCACATCCGACATTGTCATTTGGAGACCTTTTTTTTTAGCTCTACGGATTCGAGGCCCGAGGAGACTACAATTACTACCCTTTGCCCAACTCAGGCCCCCCAAAGCCAAAATCCACTGAAGGTAAGCCCCCCAAACCAAAATTCACTCAAGCCAAGCCCCCCCCCCCAAACTAAAGTTCATTCAAGCCCCTCCCAAACCAAAATCCTGGATCCGCCTCTTCTATAGTGTTGTTCAAATGTAATCAGGTAGCTGTTCTTTTGTAGGATGTGGCACGGCGCCGCTGGCGGACGATCGTATCTACACTATGCATCATCTGTCTGCTGCTAGCATTTTGCGCAGCGGTTATAGTGACACTGGTCAAAAATAAGAAACAGTACCAGAATGTTAGCAGTAGAAAACACGAACGTAATGCGCTGCCGAACCAGTTTGATGAAACTGGTGGACCTAGAAGTGCCATGTCCATTCCTCTCGAGGACATCATGAGCGGACAATTCACCATCAACGCCTTCAATGCCACCTGGGCTTCAGGTATGTTGCCTTTATTGACGCCTTACTGTTTTCCCATCACCATTCAAGTTTTTTTTAGCTATATTCAAACGTAACAAGTTTTTATTTGGCCAATCATTAAGTAGATCAAACTCAATATTTATTACATAGTCACTTTTTTTTTACATTTTCATTATAATAATATATCACTGGAAACATATAAATTTTAAAATTCTTCAGTATTTCTGATTTATTGAAATTTTTTGATATCTGATACATAGAAGTTTGTTATTTCATAAGTATTAAAGTAGTAAAATAACAATCTGTTTGTGATAATATAGTTAAATAATTGTAAATAACTTGTTACAGTTGTTACAATTAGGAAGGACTATGTTAGTATCAATCCACTAATTTTGATAAGTTCAACATTGGTATCATAAAAATAATTTATACATATTGACTTTGATATTTAATTATTTAAAAATAGAAACTTGCTAGGAAAAAAATTGAAACTAAATATCCTGTACCAAAGATTTTTCACCTTCTAAGTTGCCATGAGGTAGGTAAACATAGCTATGGAGATGATGATTGCGTAAGGCATTAGTTATGTCTTGGGGTTGGTACCTGTGGACACCATTTGTAGGTTGGCATTCACTAGGGATAGCCTACATCTAAACAGGAGTACAAGATACTTTCTGAGTCATTAGCTAAACGTGAGAGGGAGCTCATATTCAGACATGTTGGGGTCAGGACTGTGCCTGTTTTACTTAGGTTTTGAAGCTTCTGGTGAGGAGATAAAAATAGGTGGCCAAAGGGAGATGGAAAAAAACCATAGAAGCTAGAGAAATAGAAGATAATAAGAGTGGTTTGAAACTGTTAATGCAAAGACTAATGTTGAAGGTAGGGGCAGATGCAGGATTTTTGTTTGGGAGGGTATTGAGCGGATTTTGGTTTGAAGAGGGAGGAGGGTGAGGGCTAGAGTTGGGCAAGGGTAGGGTTTATAGTATCCTTGGATAATGTGAGCTGAAATACGAGGAGGGAGGTGTTGACGACAGAATCCCCATGTCAGCATTTTTGCCACCCTTCCTTAAAAGATCATCAGAGCTAATAATAATACAATATTGGGGTGGACCAAAATACTTTTGGTGGGGTGGGGGGCCTTGAGCCCCCTAGCCTCCCACCCCCATGAATCCGCTCCTGGCTGAAGGTATCGCGAAGTCAGTTACATGGGTGCTGGCAGGATTACTTTAAAAAAGGTGCACCTGTATCTTTTTTAAACATTGTATATAAAATGTATTACTTATTAACTAAGGATACTAATTTTATTGTCAAGGTGTTTAACAAATTTGGACAACAACTTAAGTTATTATTCAAACAGTGTATTTAATAATAAAATTTTTGTGTCTTAATCTTTTTCTGTGAATTTCCTTTCGTAGCACAGGGGTACAAGTGCACCCCCTTGCCACCCTCCCCCCCCCTCCCAGTGCCCATGTTCTGTTATATGATTATTATTGGTGAATTGCAGGAGTATAATGGGCAAAGTAATAGAGTTTGGTAACTTGATAGACTCACAGAAACCTCAACAATGGATAAGGGAATAGAGTTATGAATAAAGGAAGAGGCGCTAGAGGGTGAGGCTTTTGCTGATGGTTATAGAGTGAACCTCAGGGACAGAGGAGCAATTAGTAGAAGGTATTCATGTTAGATGGCAAAGACTACTACAGTTTACTAGTATTCATAGATCATAACCATGAGTTGCTACAGGAAAATTTCTGGAATGATAAAAAAGAAGAAAATTAGTGTGGTGGGGCTTACTACAGAAGAAAAATGAATGATGGAGATGAGGCGCGCTGGGGAGAAACTAAATATTAATTCAGAGTCTAGAGGTTAACGTAGAATGATCATTACTGGTGAGGATTGAAATTTATCAGGTTGGAAATAAGATTACTAATACAATGGAACAGAAATTTGCAAATACCTTAGTAAGGGTAGGAGGCTTCAAACAAGTGGTAGAGCAGAACACAAAGACACCAAACATATTGGATATCATGTTAGATATATTCCTATGAAAGCATAATAGTAATCTTGTGGGGTTTCAAGTTATGGAAGAAATGAAGGAATTATGATGTATATTAAAGTTTACAGTAATTGAAGGTGATAATAGGTACAGTTAAAAATAAAGACACAAATTTTAGAACCAAAGTGACATTTTAGGTGAAGGTTCAGTATATGGAAGGAATACACAAGCACAATGTAGTTGAAGTGGGAACAGTTCAAGGAGTAAGGATATGAGAAGAAATATTTATTCCAAAACAGAAAATAAATAATATTTTGGAATCTATATATTATCATAGGGAACAAAAGGAGTTAAAGAGGCTGGTAAGATTGGAACACACCAGTGATAATAGACAGCAAGGCAGTAGGGAAAACTCGAATCAACTAAACAAAGAATTAATAGTAGGAGAACCATAAATGATGCATCTAGAAATATATATAACTATTTTAGAAAAATGAGTGGAATTGTAGGCAATCAGAAAATTAAAGAAAAGGATGCAGAAGAAATTACTGAAGGTTAAAAAGGAAGAGATATTAAGTAATTGGTTTGATGCAACCATTATGGACTATAAATCCAGAATGGCAGGGTGTAAATCAGAGAGGAAGCTTTTTTATTTTTATTTATTTATTTATTTATGGCTGTACATCTTGTCGAGGTCATGAGAGGTGAGATGGGATTGGGGACAAGGAACTGGAAGGAATTCGGCCATAGCCTTTTGAAGGAAGAATCCCAGCATTTGCCTGGAGTGATCTGGGCAAACCATGCAAAACCCAAATCTGGATACCCGGACGGGGATTCAAACTGGTGCCCTCACGCCAGAGTGATAATCATTCACCCACAATGCTTATTGACAAAATTAGAAAGACTAAAAAGAATAAAATTCATTGCAAGGACATTATAAAGGAAATAAGAAAGCTAAAAAAAAGTGATAAGAGGGGCAAGTGTAGATAATATTACAACAGATGTATTAAAGATAGCAAGATAAGACATTGTACTTTATCGTGAGATGTTATTTAGATTGAGTCTGGAAAACTGTGATAGTCCAGAAAGGAGAACAGACAAATAGGGTAGAAGCTGCTCAGTTTGTAGGTGTATTAATGGAGAAACTGATAAGTAACCACACAAAAATGTCTGTTAGAAAAGTAACTGGTTTTGAAATAAACAACATTGCTTTGGGCAAGGATGTTCATGTGAATAATGTAATAAATTTGGATTAAATGGGGAAAGGCGGCTAAATTAATAGTATAGTATTAGATGTTTCCAATGTATCTGTCAAAGTGAGACATAAAATGGTGGTAAAGAGGGCAAGAACCATTGGAGTTGATAAAAAAGTTACTTGCAAGGTAGAGGAATTCTTAAAAGGAAGAAAGGTGTTAATGGAAGTACCAAAAGCAGTGAAAGTAAGAGTGTCACAGGGTAGTGCATTGAGAGAATTGTTATTCATCATTGTAATTGATGATTTACAGTTAGAAATTAGGTTGTTTGAAGATAATATATTGTCATATAACAGCTGTAGAGTTACCTGGACAGGATATCCAGCTGGGTACATAAAGATGAAATCGAGAGATATGCAAATAAGGGTCAGCTTATTAGGTACACAGGTATAAAACTAAAAGTTTATTGTGACTGTAAGGTGGGTAATATTTGTTTGTTGAAGACCTTGGTTTAACATTTAGTCATAAACTCCACTGGGCAATGCACATTGGTTGGGCAATAGGAAAAAGGTTCAAAATCCTGCATTTATCAGAGAATAATGAGGGGATATACTAGAGAAGTAAGAAAATTTGTTACAAAACTTTCATCAGATGATTGATTGAATATAATGGTATAAAATTGACCCAATTTTGGTAATCAAAAACAGGAGTTGGAGGGGCTGTAAGGAAGGGTTACTAAACTTGTCTTTAGAAACTGATATATTATGATAAAATAGTTTGAATGAGATTCATTGGGAGACAGCAGGAGAATGAACAGAATGCTGGGAGTGTACAAGGCATAAATTGGTGATGAGGGACTGAAAGATATTCAGCACAGTTTTCACGAATAGTCATCGTTTCAAGAAAACATCCAGCTGCAAACCAGTGAAAACTATTTATATGCCAGGAATCTCCATTCATATTGAAAGATACTGTTTGAATTTAAAAGTAATGCATGGAATGGAAAAGCTGTCAATGACCACAAGATGATAATTGATTATGGCATAAGGGAGTTGGAAAATTTTCTTTTGTAGGCAAGGGAGTCAGTGAGTGGAAAAAATTACCTAGGGAAGTAATGAGTAATTTGTCCAAAATGCTGAAATAATTTAAAATGAACATTCATAAAGTGCAAAAATTGACATGTACAAGAAAAGCTGAAATGGGTATGTAGTAAAATTTCCAACAAAGTGTGCTCTTCAGCACAGTTACATTAAATTTATTTCTTTATTTGAGTATGTAAAATTTAATATTGACCAAAAGTTATAATTTTTTATTCTGTAATATTGGTAGAAGGTGATTCCATTTACAATAACAATTTCAATAAGGAATAATATACCATGCAGCTATGAAGTTTAATCTGTTATCTAGATTTCTATGGATTTTTTATTATTTCCTTTCTTCCAGACTTTGAGCTGCTGTATAATGATGCTGGTGGAGCAATAATACTTTTAGATGTATTACAAAAAAAGAAGAAAATTTTGTTACGAAACACGCTTCTGGTGTGTATAAAAACTGAAAATAATTTAGGTTGATGATATAGTCAGTATCAATACTAAACAAGTGAATTATTCTTTAAAAATTGAGTTTTAATCACTTATTTCATTTTACCTCCAAAAATACTTTGTAATAATGAAAAATCCATACTTTATAGTAATTTCACCAGACTGCAGTTGCCAGTATTCAGTAAATCCAACCAGATACTTTTACATCACCTTCAACAATTTATGTAACAACATGGAATTAATTACTTTGAAACTGATTTACAGGGATGTACAGGTAATTTTGTCTGTATGCCAGATGATTTAGTCTTTCACTAAAGTATCTAACTGAGTTCCTTATACTTTTCAGGGAATAATAACTTCATGCTTTTTGTCATCTCATTTAATTCTTCCCATGTCGACTCCACAGTACTTGTGCCATCCTTTTTTTTTTTAAAATTTAATTTAATTTGTAATGGAGCACACGCTCCGGTGGCAATTTCCCTACACACCCAACTTCCCCCTATCCTGCACCCACCTACATTTGCCCTCTACAAATTTTAACTTTAAATTCTTTTAACGTTTTCGGTAAGTTATTCATCATTCCCCTTGGTAACTCATTCCAATCCCTGACACCCTTACCTAAAAAGGAAAATCTTCCCACACCCTTGTGCCTGAAATCGAGTGCCAGCTTGTGGTCATGGTCATCTTTTCCCTTCCATGAACTACTTTTCATACCTTCTGCAATATCTTTCCATGCCTCATTGCCAGCATACGCCCTGTACACTCCCATGACCCTACTCATCCTCCTCCTGTCTTGCAATGAATCCCAGTTACTGTAACTTTCCTCAAATATATCTTCAGTTCAAAAGCTGTATTTAATTGAGGTCAGTGAAAGTTTGTCATACATATTTTTAGGCATCCAAACGTACTTTCATAGTTGGTTCGTAACATGTTACAAGTATTTTGTTATGTAGCTATTGTATTAAACAAATAAACAATTGCTAAAAAGCGGTTCTTCTTCTTTCATCCTATTCACGAAATTATTGCATGGGCGATCTAGTGATCACTTATTGCTTCAGTTGCTTGACACCCCTAAGGGTATCATCAAGCTTTATTAGGAAGATGTTCAACATGTTTTGCTCTGCCATTCTCCTTCCCTTATTAAGTTATTTGGAAATCTCTTTTCCCCTGTGTTATTATACTTATTTCCTGCCCAGTTTACACCCAGTAAATTTAAATCCCCATCATTCTATTCTCACTTCTGAGATCTGAGTATCAATTTATTTTCTCCACAAGAGCCTCATCTTACTCAGTCCTCACTCCCTCTTTGACAAATGAGGCTGGGTATTCCAACTTTAGAGCACCATCCAGGCATACTGTTTGAATGGTATTCCACTGCACAACAAGATGATATTGTGCCACAACTTAGAATCAACTAACACCCACAGATTAACCACATTCTCAACATCCATTAGTTTATAAAAATGTGCAGTAATTGATTTATCATATTGCATTCTTTATTAGTGACCTGTTATATACTAATAATTAAGAACAACTGTCAAATTAATTAAAATAGGTGCAACTTGAAAACTGTTTGCAATAACATCAACTTATTGCTTCTTTTTTTTTTTTTTTTTTTAACCCCAGGCTCACCATCTAACAATACAGCTTGAAATTTCTGCTGACCGTAGATATGTGCTGTTGTCCGGCAACTATTCAAAGGTAAGATTACTTTATTCATTACATAAGAATGTAAAATTTCATTAATAAGAATCAAAAAGGATGTGTGATATTTGTGAAGCTTCATATGAATTTAGTATAGTTTATGTCTGTTTCATTTTAGCATCATTCATATTTTTCAAATTATTTTTATTTGACTATTTCAGAGTATTAAAAAAGTTTAATATGCAAAGGAATAAAATAAACCCATCACTAACCAGAGAAGGGAAGAGGGCAACAGTGAAAAAAAACAACAAAAAAACATAAAAAAAACCTTCACAAACACACAATAATCAGGTTATGCTCTTACTCATAAAAATAGAAACATGTGATTGAGCTCATACAGGCAACCAAACTCAACACAGTTACAAAACCTTTTTTAAATTTAATTTGATAAACGGTTTGCAAACTACACTTACCGAAAGCTGATGGCAAAGGGGTTTTCACAGCAAAAAGTTAGATAAAACATCTGTGTGTGTGACCTCTATAATTTTGAGAGAGCATGAGGTTGTACACTTTTTGCTTGTGTGACACTAATTTATACACTCAAGTGAATAGGGAGTCATCCAAGATATTATTATTATTATTAGCTGGTGCCCCCGACTTCATTTGTGTTTGTAAAGAATTTGGATTGACAGCTACCGACATCTAACCACCATAGTGCATGATGGGAGACTCGACGCTATTAACACACACAAATGCCAGTCATCTGTGCTAAGTAGTTCAGGCAACAAAGTAAAATATACGGACACACATGTCTTTGGTCAAAATACGAAAATTTCCTTGATCGACCACTTTCAACCACCATATCTCCCACACTACCACAGTTGCCGAAATTTGGCTAATGCTGTGATCGATGGGTCACTCTGTGTTACTACCACACACAAACACCAATGATCTGTGCTAGATAGTTTTGGCTGAAAAGTGATACACCGGGACACATACCTGTTTGGTAGAAATATGAAAGCGGCGCAGGTCGATCAGTTTCAACCACCATATCTCCCACAAGCGAATAGCTACCAACATCTAACCACCATAGTACACGATAGGAGACAGATACCACTACTACACACAAATACAAATGGTCTATTGTATATAGTTCTGGCCGCAAAGTGACATATACAAAGACACATGTCTTTGATTGAAATACGAAAATATCCTTGATTGGCCACCATATCTACCACACTCGCACAGTTACCGAAATTCGGCAAACATTGTGATTGAGGGGTGACTCTGTGCTACTACCACACACAAACACCAGTGATCTGCGCTCGATAGTTTTGGCTGAAAAGTGATTCACAATGACACATACGTCTTTGGTAGAAAGATGAAAATGCCACAGGTCGACCACACCTCCATAGCTACCGACATCTAACGACCATAGTGAATGATGGGAGATTTGATGCTATTACCACACATAAACATCAATGGTCTATCCTATGTAGTTATGGCAGGAAAGAGAAGTATAAGGATACACAAGTCTTTGGTTGAAATATGAAAATGCCCAGCATCAACCACTTTTAACCATCATATCTCCCACATCCCCACAGCTATCGGCATTCGGTCAATGTTGTGCATGACAGGAAACTCCATGCCACCACCACACACAAACATCAGTGATCTGTGCTAGGTATTGGTGGCTGAAAAGTGAAATATAGGGAAACACACTTCCATTTTTATATATGTATATAAAATTACTATTATTTTCCTTGGTCATCACAGCAACTACTTCTAACCTTTCTATTCCTTATGATATATTTTTTAAGTCACATTATGATATCATTTTTGTGCTTATTTTTCTTCCTTTTCTTTACAGCTTTTCAGGCACAGTTTCTTGGCACATTATGATATATTTGATATAGAACAAAAGTAAGCTTGCAAATATAAATTGTTGGTACAACTATTTATAATTAAATTGGGAACTGAGTTCAAAAAAGTTATTATCCCTTCATTGCAGCAAGAAAATACCACTAATAAACAGTGAAGATCTGCCAGACAGCAGAATTATACAACTTGTGACTTGGGCACCCACAGGAAATGCTTTCATCTATGTTTATCATAACAATATTTACTATCGTCCAGATGCAGAAAGTTGCAAAGAGTATAAGCTTACAACTACTGGTGTCTTTGGCACAATATATCATGGTATGCCAGACTGGGTCTATGAAGGTATTTCCTCCTTCTGAATTCACTTAATTCTGAATCTAAAGTATTTTGGCTATAATAATCCAATTTGCCCATTCTGATTATACAAAACTCATTTTCCAATTATCCCTCAGGCCTCCATACTTTTCAGTTAGTAATAAAAGTATATGCATTTTAATTATTTGGAAAGTCTGAAAAATTCTACTAATTTATTGCGTACATATTTACAACAATTTTGAATGAGAATAATTTTATCATATTTAACACACAAATAAATGACACAGTCAATGGAGATGACAGATGTACATGGCAATAAATTAATCTGATAGCACTATGTATCAGTAAAATAAACACTTTTTAATTTAATTTAATTTAATTGCAATGGAGCACAGGCTCCGGTGGCAATTTCCCTACACAGCTATCTTCCCCCTATCCTGCACCCACCTACATTTGCCCTCTACAAATTTTATCTTTAAATTCCTTCAAAGTTTTTGGTAAATTATTCATCGTTTCTCTTGGTAACTCATTCCAATCCCTGACACCCTTACCTAAAAAAGAGAATCTTCCCACACCCCTGTGCCTGAAATCGAGTGCCAGCTTGTGGTCATGGTCATCTTTTCCCTTCCGTGCACTACTTTTCATACCTATTGCAATATCTTTCCATGCCTCATCACCAGTATATGCCCTGTACACTCCCATGACCCTCCTCATCCTCCTCCTGTCTTGCAATGAATCCCATTCCAGCTCCTTTATCATATCCGTCACTGATTGCATTCTGCGATAATTTCCAGAAACAAATCTAGCAGCCCTTCTTTGCACCCTCTCCAACTCCTGTATTTGATACGTAAAATGAGGGTCCCATACTACACTACCATATTCGAGCAATGGTCTGACCAAAGTTTTGTAACCCAATTCCTTGAATTCTCTCGTACATCCCCTCATAACTCTCTCCAACAAGTGCAGAACTTTGAAACCTTTTCCTACCACCTGTCCTATGTGTCCTGCCCAGTTAAGTTTGTTATCAAAAGTAATTCCAAGATATTTGCATTTCAAGTCTTCAGCAAGCAATTCTTTCCCACCTTATATTCATAATTAACCTTTTGTTTTTTATTTGTGTATCTAATAAGCTGACTCTTCTTTGCATTTATCTTCATTCCATGTTTACCAACCCAATTAGATATCCTGTCCAGATCACCCTGCAACTGTTTACAATCCTCTATCGTTTTGATTCTTTTATACAGCATTATGTCATCTGCAAACAATCTTATTTCAGATAGTAAACAGTCAACACAATTATTCATTAGAATAATGAATAGCAATGGTCCCAATACGCTACCCTGTGGCACACCCATTTTTACTTCCACTTCTTTTGATACTACATTTCCTACCCTAACTTTCTGTTTTCTACCTTTTAAAAATTCTTCTACCCAGCAAATGACTTTCTTATCCACTCCAATGGTTTTTACCTTATTTACTACCATTTTATGGCTTACTCTGTCAAACGCCTTAGACAGATCTAGTGCTACACTATCAATTTGGCCTCCCTTGTCCATTTCATCTGAAATATCTTGCATATATCCTACCAACTGAGATTCGCATGAATATCCTTGCCTGAAACCATGTTGCCTGCTTGAAAACCAATTACGTTCCTCACATATATTTCTGATGTGGTTGCATATCAATCTTTCCATTAATTTACCTACCACTGATGTCAAACTGATTGGCCTGTAATTCTCAACTCTATTTCTCACCCCTCCCTTATGTACCGGTACTACTATTGCACTTTTCCAGTCCTGTGGTAAGCAGCAAGTGTCTAGACTCAATTTAAATAATATTTCAAGATAAGGTACAATGTCACATCCGGCTATCTTTAAGATATCTGTAGTAATATTATCTTCACCAGCCCCTTTATGTTTTTTCAGCTTTCTTATTTCCTTCATGATTTCCTCAGGATGGATATCAAATTTTTTACTATCGTCATTTCTAATTGTGTTGTTAAGCTCGTTCTCCAAATTAGACCCTCCTGTTTCTCATTCATTGTCCCTAATGCTTTCTCTGAATCAGTTACTTAAAATCTCTGCCTTTTTCAAATCGTCAGTAACTTCTTAATCAGCTTGGTCAATTAACACAAAAAAGCAATAGTCACAGAACATTGATAACAATGGAAGGCACTCATACCAAGGCAGAATTTGTTTGCATGGCAGTATGAATGTTAGGTAATCAGGCACAGGCATGTTCAACCACTTGTCAGCTGTTAACACCTGGTGTAGATGGCAATCAGAATCAAATTGTGCTAAATTTTCTCTGTAATTTACATGAAGTCAGCATTGCAGATCCGAAAACAAAAAAATTATATTATGACAGAATATGTGGTAAGCATTTAATACTATTTTTTCTGTCTTTAAAATTTTTGTGTCTGCTATTCTTGGGTTTACTATTGATTGTTTCATCTGCGTAATTCCTAAGTGGTGGCTCTGTAAACACACCCACTACTCTCATTAACCATTTTCTGCCTTCTAGTAAATCTCAATGTAAGTTATTTGAAAAATTATTTTACAAATGTTTTCTGTGATAATTTTCACTGAAAATCAAACTGCCTTACTTTGAGCCCTTTCAGACCCCTTGATACCTATATATAAGCTACCTTCGAATTCCATAAATTTGCATAACGAAATTTGTTTACAGTATAACAGGCTCAGTTGAACCACACAATACCACAACTTTAGAACCATTTACACAGCTAATTCAACAAATAAATGAAACTAGATAGTGAAAGCAGGCAATAAATCAAGTTTAAACAGTAAATTAAAATTCTAAACCTATCTAAACAGCTGTAGAAAGACACAACATAACATCGGCATATGCAATATTTGGTATCAATACAATTTCGCTAAAGTTAATATTTTCTCTACTTTTTTTAGATATTCGGGATAGTAAACAGTCAAAAGATGAGAAATTTTGTAGCAAGGAAGTTTGAGTACTATAAAAGCTAGAAATTTAACACGAAATTACACACTTTAAAATTCAAGTAGTAATACTTTTGTAAGATATAGGAAGTCAACTTATAGCCAGAAAGTAATGTAATTTTTGTTTACATTACATTCTAAAGTTTTGGAATGCTCAGTACAGTTTAAAGGTTGTTTTTCAAATATTATATAGTAACATCATGCACATGGCACAAAGAAAAATTAATCATTTGAGTAATAAACGTAAATTCAAAGGGGGAAATCATTTTCAAAATATAATATAGTTTATTTCAAATAGGGTTTCAGTAAGTCTCATAAAGAGATATGCAGTACTGTGATTATGATGAAAAAAGTAGCTATTTTTTTTATATGTCTGAACGAGTTATATTTCTGTGTTACATCAGATAGTAGGGCATTCACTTCAAAAATTAATAATAAATCGGAGAAAACAGTTAACAACACCAAAAATGATCAGTAGGTATTTGAGAACATGTAGAACCTTTTAAAGTAGATTTCAAAGTTATCATAAAGTTAAAAGTAAAAAATAAGCTATTGTGTTAATATTCATAGTTTTTCTGGAGAAGAATAAATAGGTCGTGTTTAGTATCAATGAAAGAGGATTCAATTAGAAGTAAATGGAAGGTTGTTTGAGCCTCATAGCTATAAAAACTGTAGAAGTTGTAAACAATTCTTGGAATCACAGTAAATGATAAAATTTCAGAACGATAGGAGTAGCATCAACCAAAAATGAAGAACTATTTTGTAAGGTCAGAACATGACAGTTTTTACACCAGTTGACCTTTGAATGCAGAGTGATTTGCTGAGAAAACAGTGAGTCTATATACGACCAACGGGCGCTTCTCGCCGTCTTTTCACTGATGACCACTGGAGCAGTAACGTTGTTGAGTTGCATAGTGCTTTGCACTTGGAAGCAGGAAGTGTGGTGTTGTGAGACATGTACAGGGGCAGCTTTCTTAAAATGTTGTAGTGTAGTTGAAGAGTTTAAACAATTTCAATCTGACTTTAAAATTTTTATAACAGGGTTTGGTCTGGTCTGATCGCATTTCAAAACTTGTAGTCTAAGAAATTAGTGAAGATTTTCTGATAGCTGTCGATTGTTTGGACTTGTACAATTTTTGAGAATATAGACAACTTTGAATTGAACTTAGCTACAGTGACTTTTATTACAGTGTGAACCTTTCCTTTCCTAACTTGGGGTTTAAGCAAGCTAGGTCACGACTGAAAGAATTTTAAAACAATCCAATGGCACATAAGTAAGATGGTTACAGTTGAGACTGAAGGTTTTGCACTAAGCCCAGTGAAACTTTATGTCTTACATATAGCTTGGGTCCTACTCCATATACAGGCAAAGGTGTGTAAAAAATTTTATACCACAGTTCTGGTACTTGTAGATCCCCAAATTATCTTCTTAACACATGAACTTTGAAATGTTTTCTTCCACTTCCCCAGAATGGCCTACTCACTTCAATTAATTACCAAGCTATAGTACTAAATATTTACATTATATCCCTTAAATAAGCAATTTCTCCCACACAAGCAGAAGAAAAATAGTGGATAGTAATTCACGAAGCAACTAGGTGAGGAACACTGTGTCTATCCATGGGATGTTGAATGCGTATTGATGGGAAATGGTATCATGATGGAAGTTATTGAGAAGGAACAGAAAGATAAAACAGTGATGAAGAATTTGCAGCTGAGGTTAGCAGAATTCTATTGCAGTGAAATTGCCATGGGTTGAAGTAGGAAAATAAAAAAGAAATAAATAGGTGAATAAATGACATTTCAGAAAAGGGATATTTATGGTGTGAAAATATATTATTATATGAGATAAATAGAAGGGCAGTTTATCAATACAGTATTTGCAACAAGTACCAGTAAAAGGAAATAAATACCAAAAACTTCAATAAGTATTAAGTTTTCATGAAGGTCACAGGCAACTGGAAGGAGAAAAATGGGGTATTAAACTAGTAATGCAAATGGAAAGAGGAGAAATGGAATAAACCAATGCTTATTTTGATATGAACAAAAGTACCAAGCAGTCAAAATGACTGAAGGTTGTGAATGCCTGAAATTATCATTAAATATAGTGAATGACACCTTGTGTAAGAAAGTAAATAAGGAAAGAAAAAAGAAGCAGTAACACTATGATACTGGCTGACATATATGAAGTGAAAGCCAAAGCACAATAGCCTCAGAATGTTTGGAGCAGAGACAGTTGCTGTGAGGAATATTAATATGGAAAGAAAGATACAGTAGGCCCACCATTTATCACAGCATAATATTTTGGGCATTGCCTTTATTCATGACTAGCCCGTACCCGCAACTTCGTACGCGTGAATTAAGAATTTTTTTGGCCAGAATTAAATATAGAAAGTTGCTAACGAAGGATTGGTCCCAAACAATAACGAGTAGGAATAATATGACAGGAAAGCTATCACTATTTCATTGTACCGTCGAACCTGTCTTTTGAAGAGAATCAATTTCCAACATATATCTGTCATTATTCGATAAGGTCTCAAAATTTTGTGACTACAACTGTTAATCATACTGGAAAAAATATCCTGTGCCCTTCATACAGATTTCCTTATAAAATTCCATCACAACGATATAGCCACATAGTCGTCAAAACGTAACAAAAAGACAGAGACTTACTTCCGTATTTATAATAATATTACTGTGGTTCACACTCACACACTGACTGCGAACAACACCTGAGGGATCATTACAACGTAAAAAAGTGTACACCTACATAATTGCAAGACTACCTACGATTTGCCTCGCATTGCACCCCTTACTTTCTAATATCTACAGTTTAACATTCAATCCGAATAACCTACGGCCCAGGCCTGATTCTTATGATGAAAAACAATTTTTAAAAATCTTAGCCTCCACGGAGATTTGAACCAGACACCACGATGTTTGTAAGCAAGCGCTTTAACCACTAAGCTGCCAGTCCACTATACAGAAACACGGTACGGAGACGACCATATCCAACGTGTCTGTTTATCGCCGTATTTCGAAGTTATGAGACAACATGTGATATTTATACAGATAATTTTTCAACCAAATGTAGACAGTATTTTTCTTCTTGTTTCAAACGAAAAGTGTGCAAAGTTTCATCGAGATCGAATGAAAACTATGGATTTGTATGAAGAACAAACAAACATACATTCATCTTTATATATAAAGATTATGGAAGATGAACATTGTGATTTTGTTTATATAATTTAACTCAAGAGGAGCATTTTTGTGGCTAGATGATTTCTAATTACTGGACCCACATTCAGAATCTGTCAGAACTATAACTGAGATGTTGTCTGCGAAAAAAGCTATCATGGGAAATGCTGGACAATTTGCCTAACACATCAAAACCATTGAAAGATTAAAATGAAAATGATAGATAGGTAGTTATGTGGGGAAATGGCCCGTGGAGTATGAGATCCATCCAAATGAACGGTAACTAAATTTATTCTAAAATCATGTCAGTCACAACAGTTGCATCATTTTCCACTACACCCCACTATAAAATATCTGATTATATTCCCACATACAACAGATGGTTGTGTCATATTAAATATAAGACATCTTTCACAAATGACTTGTAACAGCTAGAGTTGTTGTTTCTTCTCAGTCTGGCTTATGAAAGTTTGCATGAGCTAATTTAGTGTGTACTTAATAAAAAATGCAATCAACCGTGAAAATTTTTGGAACCATATAGTTTCCTTATAATTACATTTTTCAGAGGAAGTATTTGCATCAAATAAAGCTGTTTGGTTTTCACCAAATGGAAAGAAACTAGCTTATGCAACATTCAATGATTCCTCAGTTCAATGGTATTCAATTCCATACTATGGATTTCCAACAGATATGGAGTTTCAGTACAACAGGGAAATTAAAATTCGTTATCCAAAGGTAACTTTCTTATTTGTACTGTGATTCACAATTTTTGTAATAATAGTTACTATCAGTTTTGTGTTGGTGCTTTTTAAATATATTTCTACTTACAATAAAGTATTTGAACATTTAAAATTTATTACAGATACTTCTTAGATGCAAAAGAAATAGGTTAAGCATATTTCTAAAACTCTTATACATTAGTTAAACCTAATTTATGCACATGAAAAATCATCTTCACCCTTAAAGTTTTTTAGTGAGTGCCTATAACAGAGCTGTGACAAATTGTTTTAATTGAACTGGGTGCAAGAATGGTTCAGTTAATGGGATTGAACTATTGAAGCAAAAAAATTTTAAATGCATCATTCAGCAATCTTCATAAACCCATCTTTAGCTTTCTGTTTGCTGCTATTAATTTCTTTTTTTAACAGTTTCAAGTATTCATTTCTGCTTTGCTGTCCTCTTAACTCTGTTGTGTTTTCTTGTTACTAGACCATACTTTGTACAATGCAAGTGAACATAATGTGCGTTACAATAATATTATTTAGTAATTTATCTATTTGAAATCATGAAAGCTGATCTATTTCTAATATAATACCGTTTTATAGAGATTATATAAATGAAGTGTTTTATTTGTCACAAATTTCAGTCTACTGTGATGGAAACCAGAGGTCCAGCTTTCATAAAGGCATTGTCCTGTACATATTTGAATATAAAATTGAATTTTTCGTTTAATATTAATGTCTTCAGTGTTGTCTTAAAACAATTTAAACAACAATCACTCTCTGTACAAGTAACATCTGACAGTTAATTCACATTTTATTATTATTGATTCTCATGAATACATTTATATAATATATTGAACATTGGATAGGATAAAAAACCACCGCTTACCAAAGAAGGGGATTCCAGCGGCATTAGTACGCGGAAAAAAAAAAAAAAGAACACACAAATAATAGAATTTTCGAGCATGACTCTTCCTCAGTAGAAGTGAGAGGGCTGCACGAAAGTGCTGCCGGCAGCCAATTGCGTGAGCCACAATTTCGGTGGCTCATGGTGGGGGAAATATATCATGGCAGAAGAGCACAGGCTGGTAAACGATGATGAATGGCAACTATAAAGCAAAACTGTACACAAGGACCTGTCACGGAATGGTAGTATACCTCAGTTAATCAAGTAATTGACACATGTAAAAAAAATAAAAAAAAAAAAAATAAATAAATAAATAAATAATAATAATAAAATAATAATAATTCTGAAATTTTAAGTTGAAACTAAAACTAAAAATAAGCAAACTTTGAAGTCACAATCTATAAAGATAGGCTCTGGTGAGCGGTGGTTCTATGAGGGAAGATGGAAGTGAGGGGGATGGGTGGGAGGGAAATTGGTGCTATCTTAAATTTAGACCTGGAGATTGTCTGGTATATATAATTTTCACTGAGTATGGTGGGTGAGCAGTAATGCTCTGGCCTTGCATTCGGGAGAATTTGAGTTTGAATCCCTGCCATCCTTTCAGATTTTGGTTTTACATGGTTTCCCAAAATCACTCTGGATGAATACTAGGATGGTTCCTTTAAAAGGACATGGCTGAATTCCTTCCCCTATCTTCCCTCGGTCCTTTCCCAACTCTAATGAGGTTGGAAAGGAGTAAATCCATAAAAAAATTAGATTTAATGAGATGTGTAAACCCATATAATTAGCTTCACTTTGGTATTGAAATGGCATAGATTTATATCCCCTCACACAATAATAATTACAATTTTATTCACCATTTGTTATTACAATACAGAAATAGACTTCATCATATCCACATTATAATTATATATACCTTTTAATACAATTAATGATACAAGAATAATAATGTAAGAAAATTTGGTTTGTATCAAATAATTCCTGAATTTTATATTGACATATTGCAGTGATAAAGTTCTTAGTGCTAATTTTTGAATTTATTTAGGGGCATTATTCTCACTTTCTTAGGATGATGGTTGAAGAATCTGATTCCCATCAACTTAAAATTTTTTTTAGATATGCTAAGTGTAAAATATTTGATTCTTGTATTGTGCTAATATCTAATCATGTACATCAATATAGTTTTTATTTTGCATTTTTCTTAACAAAAAGTAAACATATATATATATATGAATTAAATTAGGATAGGTAAATGAGCCACCACTTACCTTTATATGATGTTTGTGGGGCACGAACACACAGAAAAGACACAAAAAAAAAAAAAAAAAAAAAAAAAAACTGATTAAGAAATTTTCGGGACAAGCCCTTTATTAACAGGAGAACATTATGGGACATGGGTGATGTTGGAGTCTGTCTCTCAGAATACCCACCTCCCATAATGTTCTCCTGTAGATAAAGGGCTTATTCTGAAAATTTCTTTATTGGTTGTGTTTTTGTCTTTTCTGTGTGTTCGCGCCCCACAACCATTATATAAAGGTAAGTGGCGCCTCATTTCCCTGTCCTAATTTAATTCATTTTCGCTACTTAGCTTTGATTTCATTGTTTACTATATGAGCAGGTGGCGAACAAAACGTAATAACTACACTTCTGGTCGAAATACTTTTTTTTTTTTTAATCTGGTAGTTTTTGGTCTGTTGAATATGAATCTAAACTCATTTTCAAACAAAACGGCATAAAACTGTACTAAAAGTGAGCCCAAAGATTGTGATTTTTATCAAAATGGTATAACTACACCAAAATTTCAACAACTTTGAAGACACGAGATCAATATCATTCAAAACGGAATAATTTTTGTACAAATTCGTCCGATGGCAATCAAAATGAAATAATGCATGCAATTTATTTGTTGTTGCATTTTCAATACCGTTTTTAATGAGACACCACTAAGCTTTACATTTAGCTGAAGAAAAATTAATAAGATTAGTACAGTTCTCAGTTATTGTTGTTTATACGAAGTTAAAATGTCTTCTGAAACTATGAATTCAGGATCGAAGAAAAAGAAGTAAGTTTTATCGGATTTATTTTATAATCTCACTTTTTAACAATATAAAGAACTGAGTGACGTATACAACACTTTGACAGGGATAAGAGCTCAAGTGTATAAAAGTAGAAAAGCAGGCAGTACTCGAGGTGTCGAAGGAGAAAAAACTAAAAAAAGGGTAAGAAAGTTGTGACAGTAACGAAGGTGACAAAGATTGTCTCCTGTGGTTTAAGAACCTAAAAAAATTACAAAGATGAGATTGAACAGGGACCAGTAACAATGTTACTAAAAAGGGAGAGGAGCATAGAACCACATTAAGAAAACTGGAAATGAAAAATAAGTTACAGGAACCGAAAACAAAAGACGTTCTGGTATTGTTACAAAAGCATTTAGGAAGCAACTGGGAAAAGTGTGAAGAACTAAGTTGGTACAAAAACATTTTAGGAAACCCCCAGGAATGCAATGAGAGTCAGAGGGAAGATAATGAAGAAGAAATGTGAGGAAGATGGACATGATGAAGGTTGTAATTGGAACGAAATGGACATTGAGTTCAATCTACAATTTTTTTATTTAACAAAGAAGTAACTTTTTTTTCAGATGAGTCTTAATTTTTAATGATTAATAAGTTGAAATATTATTAGACTAGACTCAATAAGTTTTTCTAAATGAATTGTGCTTTAATTAACCTAACCTAACTCACAAAAAAAACTTAGCGTTAGCAATAAAAATGGCTTAATTTCATCCTGGTGACAATCAAAACGTAATAATTGCATTGGTGGCAAACAAAACGGCATAACTGAGTTTTTCAAATTTGAATATTTTCCGTTTTATTAAAGATAGGAATTCCGATTTAACATAATGTCATATAGAGTTCAAAACGCAATATGAGTAAATAAAAAATCACCCCAAATTCCCCCTGCAAGTGTGTCTTTTAGTTTTTTGCCCTTCCTGTAAAATTTGAATTTGTGTAATTATTATGTTTTGTTCACCACCTCATATATATGTATATATATATGAACCAAGTAGTGTCATAATTTGTAACAATAAGAATAATTCCTCACAGTATGTTCTGGGTAATGCTCCTCATATCATACAAACCTCTTTTTTTTTAAATTGGTTTATAAGATACGTAGGAGTGAAAATAACCATAATAAATAGAGAGTTAGTCTCCTATACACGAAGATTCATTTAGCAACATTATTTGATATAAGTTCAATATGCATCTGCCATTTTAAATTTGATTTTATAATTATTCTCAAGAATAGCACAGAATTATAGGTTAAGTTCCTTTTAAGGCTACCGGTATATGAATGTGGTGTGTTCTTTCGAAGTTAAGAGTTATCTTGTTGGTATTTAATCAATTTATAGGCAGGTTTATCTTTGGTGAGAATATCTCATCATTCAAAATTATAATAGAGCTTACTTTAAAACATAGATCATCATCATACATATAACATTTGGGGTTCCTATTTTCAATAATGGACGATATGTCATTTATACATAGAATAAACAGCAGGAAGCCATGAATAGATCCCTGAGGAGCACCATTCCCTACCTCTACAATGTTATATATATTGTTGTTGAATGATACTACTTTTAACCCATTACTTACATATTATTTAATTAATTTGACTGCCTTATCATCAAAACCTAAGTATTTAAGTTTCAGTAGTAAAATGGTTATTATTGGAGGGGATTTAAATTTACCAGGTGTCAACTGCATGGGAAATAAGATAAATAACACAAGGGAACAGAGATTTTCAAATACCTTAATAAGAGAAAGAAGTTTTACACAAGTGGTAGAGCAATATACGAGGGGACCAAACATGTTGGACATCTTTTTAATAAAGACTGAAGGGTGTCAAGTAACTGAAGGAATAAGTGATCACTGTGTGGTACTGATGGATATTAGGGGATACAGTAAACCAGTGGCCAAAATAGAAGGAAGGAAAAGGCATAATTATAAAAGGGCACAGACTTTAGAACTAAAGAGATATTTCAGGTAAAGCTTCAGCTGACTATATCAGAAATGTCTGTGAATAAAGAAACTGGTTTTCAGATCGACAACAAGGATATTAATGTGAATCTCAGATGGTGGGTTGTGGAATGATGGCACAAGTACAGTGGAAGTGAAATAGGAACAGTTTAGGGAGATAATAAAAAAGGGCGAGGAAATGTTTATTCCAAAACAGAAAGGGTATGAACTCAATGAAACAAAAATGCACACACTTCCTTCATTCAATGAAATGTATTACAGTTGCATGATAAGACATCTTGTGTTGGCGAAGGCAGTTATGATGCAATAGGAGCTTGCATCGATTCAAGTTAGCAGTTACTTGAAAATACTAGACACAAAGATTGCCAAGACACCAGTTCATACTTGTCATAAGAAGGTGACTGCCTACTCGAATGTTGACAACATAAGATCTCCTCCGCCAAACATTGTTCTTGCAGCTTGTCCATCTTTCTACCTTTATATTCACCAAGGCTTGCCTACTCAGCAGTATTCAATGACATGGAACTCAAAATTCACAGAATTTTAGGTCATTGACATTTTTATTTTCATTCCTTGGCGTGCATAGAGATATCTTTCCTCATAAGGCAATCATTATTGGATGGGGCTGCATGTCACCCTTGGGAAAAGTTGGTACGTTTTGGGAGGCTTTGTCTTATTTCAGTTTTGAAACTATCCCCACTGGTCAGAGTCAATGTCCCTAAGTTGAGGCTGGCATTTGGTTTTCCCACCAATCTCTCTCCTTCTGAATTATGTTTTCGTGGGACCTGCATACACATCATACCACTTTCCATCTTTGTTATTCAGGAGAGGCCTGCCTTCTGTGTGATCTGGCCAGGTATAAGGACACATCTGGAGGGCTCTGTGCTGTAATTGGATTTACATTCCCAAACCTTTTAAATGAATTTATGATTTTAATGTATTACAATTGTATAGGTGGCCCATTTTAGTCATCACACTACAGTGCTCAGCTCAATATATTTTTTAAAATTTTATATTTCCCCAAGAATCAGTTTTGGCATTTGACCTGACAGACTTCACCAGTTTTGTAACATAAGAGTAATTTTTGCAGCAACTTGGGTTGTATTCAAAGACTTTGCACCATATTCAAGATGTCTCTCCTCATAATTTTCAAAAAAATGCCATACAGTATAACTAACTATATTTAGTATTTGCCCTTCTGCCAATGATAGAGGTATTTCATAGCAAAAGTTGAATATACAAAAGTTGAGGAATAGTGTGCTTAATTACAATGAAACACTTTTGCTCAATCTATTTGATAGTTTTTCAATATTACCAAAAAATTGGTCATGATCTTTTTACCTTCTCTGACCCACAAGGATTGCCTAAGGTTAATATTCAGATCAGAACCCATCTATCTGTAAATTATCATAGGAAATGGTGTACAAATTTTGTTTTAATATCTGAGACAAGATAAAATAAATGTGCATTCTCAATCACTTCCTCCAATGTATGTAGTTTTTGGCAGATTTTATTGAAATTCATAATTTTATTTCAGCCAGGAACATCAAATCCAGAAGTGTCTTTAACTGTAGTGAATTTAGAATGTGGCTTTGATTATTTTGATATACCCCCACCGAAATTATTTGCCAACTGGTAAGACCATATTTAATTTTTCATAAGTCTTTTATTTCAGTTACTATTTTTACCATTTTATCATGTTTAATGTGTTAATATTTTCTTGCAACAGCCAACCAATATTGACAGCTGTAGCATGGGCCAATGAAAATGAAGTGGCTGCCATTTGGATGAATCGATTACAAAATCAGGCAATAGTAGTTATATGTAACACACTCAATGTTACATGTGTAAATGTAGGTTCAAATTATAAAACTACTTTCTCATATTGTTGTAATCAGTAATATAGTTTGTAAAAGTACTTTCCAAAACATTACAAAGTTTGATTTTTTTTTTGTTCCATAATATGCTTGCCTTGTGTGTGTTAAAAAAAAAATTAACCTATTGAAGTTAAAAAAAGTTACACGCATTCAACAGAAGCAACTTAATTTCTTTTGACTTGCATTCTAGGTTTGTTCCAGTGGCAGCTCGTGGTTTTTTTAATGGGGAAAGCTCCTGTGGTCAAAGTCCCAATGGCTTGAGTCGTACAGATTTTTTTGCCCCCTACAATTCTATCTTAAAATAAGAATTTTTGCAGTTCATTTAATGGACATGTGATATTTTTCACTGTAATTATGTTTTTTCACCTTTGCATGAAAATTCTTTAAGTCTGTAATACTACTCTCTGTCCAAGTGTTGTCATTACAATTTGTAACAAGACATGAGAAACAGAAAAATGCATTTTTCACTTCACAACCACTCAGTTGCATAATACATTGCCCTGCTGAAATTTTGAACATACACTTGCCTAGATACGCAATGTTTTTGTTATAAATGAATGTAATTTTTCTCGGCATTGTTTATTTATAAACATTTCTCGGGAAACAAACCGAGTATTTTTATTATTAATGCACAATATTTCGGCGACATAAATTTCCGTCACCATGTTCAGGTGCTTGAGTTCAAGGCAGACTTCAAGGCTTACAGCTGCACCTGAACATGGCGACGGAGATTTATGTCACCAAAATATTGTGCATCAATAATAATATTACTTGATTTGTTTCCCGAGAAACGTTTATAAAGGTATTTGTTCTTGACTGATGTTAAAATCAGGTCTAGGCACACAAAGATTCTTCACTTTAAGCTTGTGTTTCAAATTTTTTTCCCAGTAAATTGCAGACCGAATTCATATTGTATATTCAGAGAGCCAGAAAGCTGCAACTATTTTCAAAAACGAAAATATAATTCACAAGAGTTCAGGCTCAACCACACAACACACATAAAGAAACTTCCAAATAACACACTTTCTCGTGTAAATTCCTTTAGCAACTAGTTAATGATATGTTTCAAGTCACGTGCTTCTTTTATCTAATCATTTGACAATTCCTCGCTAGATGGTGAAACTTATATGACTGTATTCTAGTGCACTCTAGCGGAATGTTTACAAACTTAGTGTGCCGGTACAACGACCAACGACCAAAATATAAAAGTAGCTTTTACTTTGTCAAAATATAAATATTTAATGATTAATGACACATGAAAGCATAAACTGGAGATACAGTGACAGGGATTTGAGATTGGAAGTTCAACCACTCTGCTGATTTCCCTACTTTGTAACTAGCATTACAGGAAAATCATGATGGGGTTGGTACGACTCCCTTAGGCTCTGCAGTCTGAGCCTACAGCAAACTCATAAGAGCAATGCTCTGTAAAAGCCACGCCCCCAGAACTCCGCTACATGCAATGTAATGGCGTCCAAAGGCGCAGTCTTAAAAATACTACCCGTTTGAGAAATATTCTTTTATATCAACCGTACGAAAAACATTGATGCAACTAAGGAAAATGGAAGCGGCTTCTAGGCGATATAAATAAGAAAAGAAAGGGAAATTAACCCACCACATACCAAAGTGGACGGATGCGATGAGAGAACACTAATGCTGACAAACAAACAACACAATATTTCGGCATATGCCTTGCTCACAAATATTTGTGAGCAAGGCATATGCCGAAATATTGTGTTGTTTGTTTGTCAGCATTAGTGTTCTCTCATCGCATCCGTCCACTTTGGTACGAAAAACATTGACAGTCAGTATTTAAAGATGTGTGGTAAATTCTGAAAATGCTTCCTGTTAATTTAAATTCTGTATTACTTTATTTAAAAACATATTTTAATATATCTTTTGGGGCGGCTCCGCCTCAGAGCCTTTAACGACGAGCTGCTAGTGGTTTGTTCTATATAACCTCAGTATAATTGGATTATCTAAATGCAGATAATATGTATCAGATACAAAACTTTTTCCCTGTATATATTACACAGTGGGATCTTAAATTTTTACTGTAGCATAGAAGGTTGCCAGATTTGCATGTAGAAATAATTGTAAAACACAGTCACCCAGTTAATAAAATAAAGTAGCTAGTTCGGGTACCACTGGATGGCTATAGAAATTGGTGGGTATGTGTGTGTTTGGTAGTAATCAATTCCTTTAGTGGATTTAGCATGGAAAAGAAGTAGTGTGAATAACAGTAGCCGATATTTGATGCTAAGTTCATTTTTTAATCAGTTCCCACCTTCATACTGAAGGATATTGTAAAATGGTACACTTGGATAACTTAACTGTGAAAGCTCAGTAATTTGTGTTCATTGTTGATTCAGTTACCACCAGCCATAATGTTCCTGCCATCACCACCCATGTGAAAGATTTTAAATTCGACCATTTAAAAAAAATCTTCTTAAAGGATTACAAGTTCTTTGAAAAAACTCACATTCATATCAACCAAATGACTGTAGTAAGCTTACAGGTTTCTTCACACAATGGTAAAGCTAGAAATTTCAGATTGTCCTCTAAAAAAAAAACTCTGAAAACATGAAAATAACTACTAGAAATTTATCAAACGTATCCATATTTTAAAACTTTGTTCAAGAACTTACAACATATTTTACTCAAATTTTGTGCCACCCTGCAAAGCAAACTGTTGCAGACTAACATCATTGACTACTTAGTGTGATTTCTGAAAAGATGGTTTGTAAAAGGCTTTACTTGGTGCATGTTACTTTCTTAACTATACCTCCATGTACCTTCAACTAAGCACCCCCCAATCAATAAAATACACCCATCCTCTCCTCTAGCCTTCTGAAACTAGCCAAATGATGCAGACTAAATTAATTTACCTACTCAAGCCTGCTATTAGCTTGTAAAACATTAAACTACAATTATACAGAACTCCCAAATAAAATTTTATTGTTTTCTAGATAGATATGCCAGATGCACTGTTTAATAGTCACAACTCATATTTATTTCATAGTTTGTGAAATTTTATAAGATGCTTACAACATTGTCAATTATGTATTAGAGATCTAAAACAATAATAATTTCAGCTTTTATCCTCATTACAGGTATTCACCATGAATGAGCCCAGTGGATGGGTAGACCTATTTGTACCACCAGTATTTTCAGAAACAGGTGATAAAATGCTATTAATTCTACCACATGAACAGGATGAGAGTTCTGGTGCCTATAAACATCTTACCTTAATTGACCGCTCATCTCTTGGACCAAGGATGGTAGTTCTAACTTCAGGAAAATTTGTTGTTACAGAAATTTTGGCTTGGGATGAAAAAATGAGAGTAATGTAAGAATCGGTTTAATTTTGCATTAGTATTATTTATAATTAATTTATAAAAAAATACAGAAACAATTATGTAACAAATAAAGAGAAGGAATTAATAGTAGTAGCAGTTGCTTCAATTGTATTTGGTACAAACTTATTGGGATTTAAATTTTGTTATAGATATTCATTTATTATGCTGGATACAGATACTCATTCATAATAAATACAAGATCTCAACTGTAAGCTTAAAAAAAATTCAGCATTGGAATTAGTTTAGGATAAATATAATTTACTGTGTTTTTATTGTACAAGAAAAGTTTCTATATTATAATAATCTTTTCAGAATCAATGTAACAGAAAAATCAGCTTTGTAGGCAGTGAGCTCCAGGCATAGACACAATGCTGACATCAAAGGGTGTACATGAACTTTTTTCTATAGGAGTCTGTCATGTAGCATCATAATTTTAGGTATAAAAATAATACAATAAAATAAGAAGTAAGGATGGGGAAAATAAACCTGTCACTCTCACTGATGAAGGTAAAACTAAAACAAACATATAAATACAAACACACTTTACAATAATTCCAAACTTTATAAAATAATACAGTAGTAACTCATCATCTTTTGCCTGTCTCCATTGTAACTCAAGTTCTTTTAGGGTGGTTATCCAAAGACATTTCTTGCCACAGTATTTTCCTTAGACATCAGCTAATTTTTGGTTGGTTGCCTTGCTGGCATGTAATTGGTTCTTCTTATCATTCTGTCAGTCCAATGGACTGTTGCATCTATCAGTAGCTGTTTTATGTTAACTAAGATGACTGACCAGTGAGCAATGTGCACATTGTAGAATATGTAGAGATGTAGCTGAAGTCTTTTAATATGTCTTGCTATTCCTGTCACATCATGGAGTACATCAGTGTGGAAACAATTGGGCAGATGCAGTGCCCACTTCAGTGCTCTGTACTGCAGCTGTTGCAGCCTTCCCAGGTGGCAATTAGCAGTATATTCTCAGATCGAAGAAGCAAATTTAATTACTGGACTAATCAAAATCACTTCTAGATGTGGCACCGATGAGCTTTTCTGGTTAAGTATCAGGTAAAGGTCATTAATCCAAGCACTTACCCACTGTCTGGTTTCCTCTTTGTGAGCTCACAGGTCAACTAGGAATTAAATGTCACACCAAGATAGCAAGCTGCTGGTGCTATCAAGTAGCAAAGGTGAGTCATGCAAGGAAAGTTCATTAGGCCTCATTGCAGAGACAAATACAGTGATTCCCTCCTTACAGCAATGTCAAACACATCAGGTGATGATGCATTGATTCTTCAGTTGGTTATACCCATAGGTTGTGGTAGTGGGCTAGGAGCCTTAGGAGTTTCCAGCTGGGTTGCCAGTTTTGCTTTTCCAATCCTGATGTTTTGCATTAAGGTCTCTTCTGATGAGGATTTTACCAGGCAGAGTGATAAGGGTTGTTATGTCAGCTTCTACAAGCACTCTCTGTGGTGGCTGATAGCCTGCAATAAATCAGTGACAGAGGATGTTGTCACCTAGACTGCAACTGCTTCCATCTGCTTAAAAGGAGGAAGAGGGAATTCACAGTGTGGAATTCCACACGTTATGTTCAATACTACACCCCCACTTGGTTGTTCTCTTCAGTAGCATCAGTAGTTTGGTGCTGCTGCCCACAGGCCCAGCTTCATTTGGGAATTGCTGACCAAGTAAATGACCACATCTTGGTCTTGCAGAAATCATTGAAACTCTAGTAGTTGTCCATGAAAGCTGCTGATATGCTATACAAGAAAGAGAGGCCATGAATGTGTGGCAGCCTCCTATTCATGGTTCCCTTGTTGGCAAATGCCAACATCACTGTTTTTGGTGATGCCTAAAGACATCCTTTCCAGCCACATTAGGAGGCTGGACCATCATGCTGAACATATCCTCAAGTATGATAGCAAGACTGTCAAGGTTGGTCCCATTTTTTTCTGCTATTTCTGATGGCTGCTATCATGACAAATTCTTTCCTTGCTGGAGCTTTGGTGATACAGTTTGCTATGCCCTCAGTTGTTTGGACTTTGCAGCTGTTTTTCTCTTTCGTCTGGCTAATCGAACTGGCTAGGTACTGTGGCTGCTTGGGAATGAGATAGCAATCGTGCATTGGTCACCTCAGTGAGGGTGAGGCCTGGTATCACTTTGGAAGGTGTCTGTTTTTTGTTTATGTTACTACATATTCTTCAGTTTCTGTTGATCAGATTTAAGTGACTCAGAATTTTGTAGTTCACTTATCCCTGACATCTGCTGCTGGTTTGATTGTTGTTAATTTAGATGCTTCAAGGAGCCTCTGTCCCCACTCATCTTTGTTTTCAGGATGGACAGGCCTTCCAGCTGCCAACAAGGTTGCCGAGGCAGTTTACACAGATTGATAGGTCATGTCCCTTCTGCTTGTGGCAGCTGATACATACTTATGGGTATTTCCTTTACTAAAGTTTGAGATAACAGACTCTTTTGGTCCATGAAATAATGAACATGTAGTCATATTTAATGTTCCTATCAAATTCATGGCTGATCTAAGTGTTCTGAAACACAGGGAGATATATTTTGTGTACAGGAGAATTTTGTTGGAGAATTTAACATTTTATACTAAGTAAAACTTAACTAATTCCTGATTAAGAGAGTTGTGGAAGTTTAGTAGTTGAAAAAATTAATTGGATTATACAACAATAGTTTGTTGATTAAATAGATGAAGCATGGATAGATATTGGTGTAAGAATTGAAAGTAATGCATGGAAGGGAAAAGATGACCATGACCACATGCTGTCACTTGATTTCAGGCACAAGGGTGTAGGAAGATTCTCTTTCTTAGTTAGGGGTGTCAGGGATTGGAAAAAGTTACCAAGAGAAATGATGAATAATTTGCTGAAAACCTTGAAAGAATTTAATGTTAAAATTTGTAAACGGCAAATATAGGTGGTTGCAGAAAAGGGGGAAGATGGGTGTTTAGGGAAATTGCCACCAGTGCATGTGCTCCATTGCAATTTAATGATATAAATATGAAATAAAGTTTTAAGCATTTAATTGGAGGTTATACTAAAATGAGAAAATTTCTAAATAAATGCTCACTTTGTTTAATTATTATGGGAAAAGTAAAAGTAATTATGCAATTTTGATTACATAGAGAGCATTTTGGAAATCAGGACAACATTTTGCGTAAATTTTGGCAAAGATTGGTTGCTGGATATAAGTTCATATATCTGACAAAGAAAAGATAAAACAGAAATTTTAAATATAGATAAAGTTTTATGTTTGCAAAGTTTGTAACAAATTAATTGAGAAAATTCATGATTGAGCATTTAAGTGATCATGTGGGGTTGTTTGATGTTAGAAATACCTGGACTTTTAATAGGGCTCCACTATTGAAGAAGCAGATGTTTATTGGCAAGTGCTTGTGGCAGAATCACGTTCATGCAAATGAGCGTGGTGGGTGAGCAGTAACACTCTGGCCTTACATTTGGTAGGATGTGGGTCTGAATCCCCATCCGGGCATCCACATTTGGGTTTTCCATGGTATCCCCAAATCACTCCAGGCAAATTCCGAGATGCTTCCTCCAAAAGTCAATGGCAAAATTTCTTCCTGTTCCTTGCCCCCACTCCTTTCTCATCTCTAATGACCTCGATGTCGATGATTGTGTTGAACTGGCAAATGAGTCCTTTCAATAAAAAAGATTTTGAATAGTTACCAGTATGAAAGATAGTAATTGTATGATTTTGATTATATTGTGAAAACTTTTCCAGCAGTCTTCCCAATGGATTCGAAGACCAAATTTGTTCAGAAACTGTATAATGACTGGTGCTGTATCATTTCATTTCAAGAAATATCTCAATTAAAATGAATTACTTCAGTCCTACAATTTTTTTTATTTAGTTAAAAAAATAAACTCCCATAAAAGTGTAATATTGAGTAGCTGAACAAAGTTCGAAGGAAATTAACCTGGTATTCTTAGAAAAACTTTTATTTTTAGATCCATTGCCAAGATTATCAATGAAGACTATATCCAATGTCTCTGCAAGACAGTCCTTTGCATTGTGGTGCCCTTCACATTTGATTCATTTCGCAATAGCATGCCACATGTTCAAACAACTTACAGTCAGAACATTGTGGTGGCAAAACCGAGAATCACAGTTTCTCTCCCAATACTGTGAGGTAGCAGAGCCTTTCAGCCACAAAGATGGTGCAATTCTCCATCAGTTCTGGTGACAGGTGACAGTATTAGGAACAGAGGCATTATTAAGTTACTGCTTGGATGGTGAAGTAGCCCATTTTTGTCAGTCCTTCTTTCATTGTCTCTGTTGCAGCTCCAAAAGATACCACAAAACACTACCTTCAGCAGTTTCACCAATCTAGTTGGAAAAGTGTAGTACAGGATGTTGCACTGTTGTAGGAAAAATGTCATGGCATCAAAGTATTCAGCAGTAATAATGCTGAATTTGATTTTGTTGCAAACTGATGTCTTAGCAGTGAATACTTGACAGCTGCCTCTTGGTTATGTAGGTTCTTGTAGTTTTCTGCAAATTTCAATACTATAGGCCAGATGGATTCACATCAGTGCTCTAATCACAACATGTTGTCAGCACTTAAGGCAGTGAAATAGTTTTTCACCTGCATCACTTTGATGTCCAGTGAAAGTGGAGGTTTTACCACATTCTTTACTCAAATGACTGCTGAATCGGGGTACCAAAAGTATTCCCTCTGTCACCCTTCCACCCAGAGACAGAAACTGTAGTTAAGTCAAAGTCTTCAATGATTTTATTCTTTTGTAGGTTATCATTCTTTTTTTTTCTTAGCAGCGTCAATTTCAGACTGAATCTGGCACATTTGTGTGCCTTATCCTTCGTAGAGTTGAGACCACATGGCTGCTTTTTCAGTAGCATCTTTGATGTGGTAGTAGGACATTTCTGCTTTGTTACTGCATTTCATAGCCCTTAAGAATTCCACTACTATGCAAATCACTTTTTCACAAACTCAGCTGTGCAAGATCTAGCAGAGGTGGGGGTCAAACTGCTCCACTACTGCTTTAAGCAGTGGCAGTCTGGGTGGTGTTGACAACAATGGGGGTTGAAAAATAATGTTTGAATGGGCAGCAATCTCACAGTTTTTGCCCCAGCTCCAAAAATTCCTTGATCCTCCATTGACACTCTGTGGTTTTTACCTCATTCAACAGGATTTTATGGCTCACTCTGTCAAATGCCTTTGAAAGATCTAGTGGTGTACTAATTAATTAACCTCTCTTGTCCATTTCATCTGAAATATTTTACACATAGCTCACTAACAGAGATTCACATGAACATCCTTGCCTATAAAGATCTCGTCAATTTGCAAACCAGTAATTTTAAACCCTGTTTGTCCCTTCTCCTCTTTGGACAAGTATGGGCTGGACAGGTTAGGATTGGCAAAACCTGCAAGGTATGCATTGATTGATCCTTTTGCATCTAATAGGAACATTCATGAGGAATCTTCCTGATGCATTTCTGGTAATCATAATCATATATCGCGTAGACCTGGAAAATAACAAAGAGAACAAAATTCTACTGGCTACAAAAAGGAAGTAATGCTAGGGTAACTGACATTTTGAGCCTTAAAGCTTCCAAAAATAAAAACCAAATCATATTATAAATGAATGGTGGTAAAAGTCTAATAATTCAAAAGTTGTAATGGGAGTATTTAAACTCCTTACTGATATAAGAGAGAGGATGTAGATGAAATAATAAAATTCATCTCCAAAGGGCTAAACATTACTTCCATGGCCACTAACCATATGAAACCTACTTGCATGGAATTAAAGGTTAGGGGATGATTTACCTCTCTGTAGATTTCTGCAAACACATGATCATGTAATAATGAGTTTCTAATCTGATGCAGCTCAAATTAAAACATTGTTTTGTCATTTATGTTTCGTTTCATTAGATCATCTTTGGTGTCTTAAAACAAGTCATTTGAATATTTTGATACTGCTATAGTATGTTTCTGTTAATAATAATAACAATAACAATTTGTTATTAAATGTTAGTTATAACTATTTTGCTTTACTTACCATTTTCATTTCCTCAACACATTTCAGTTGGAAAAGGTTCCATGTCATTCTTTTGTTTTACTTATTTTATGTGTTTTGTGATATAAAACAGGTTTCATTTTTTGTAAGCACACTATTATTTCCTACCTGCTATGTTTGTGTAACAACTAAATATGCATTTTTCATTGTTTACGCTGATTTATGCTGATCTAATAAACAGAAAAGGGTGTGCCAAAACAAAGTTTTTATTTTAGCTGCCCTAACTAAATAATACCAATATATTTTCCCAGCATGGAAATGCAACATAATCTTCCTGGGTTTGCAGCTGGAGAGCATCATAAAAATGATGAGAAAATTTTGACAGTGTCCTCTGTTGTCTTCATCAAGTATCTTGCTAACAAGAACATAGAAGTCCACCTTCAGACATCAGCAGATGGGCTTGTATAATGTCATGTACCAGCAGCTGGTCAATGGGCATCGTGGCTCTGTATGTGGTCCACTCCCTCATGTCAAACAGCTTTGCTGGTGCTAACTTTGCTACCCCTAATGGGGCCACTATTGATTGAACAAATAAAAAAAGGAAATCAGTAACTTTTTACCAAAAATCTTCCAACTCACTGCATCAGCTAATTTCAAAAATAGAAAATAAAACTGCAGAAATCCATCCTAGGAAAAGAACTAAACATGTGCATTCAATTTTTAAAAATAAATAAAATGAAAATAAACTCCAAAGACACCCTAAAACCATACAGTCATTTAATACTATTAATGATAAGCTCCTCTACAATTATGTATAGGACCCAAGAAATGACTGTTACCTCCAGTAGCATCTAAGTAGGCCCCACATCTTCCAGTAGTCTTATTTAGTTACCTTGATTAAATTAATTAAATTAAATTAAATTGCAATGAGCGCATGCTCCGATGGCTATGTCCCTAAACACCCATCTTCCCCCTTTTCTGCATCCACCTACATTTGCCCTTTACAAATTTTAAATTTAAATTCTTTCAACATTTTTGGCAAATTATTCACCATTTCTCTTATTCCAATCCCTGACACCCTTACCTAAAAAAGAGAATCTTCCTACACCCTTGTTCCTGAAATCAAGTACCAGCTTGTGGTCATGGTCATCTTTTCCCTTCCATGCATTACTTTCAATTCTTACACCAATATCTTTCCATGCCTCATCACCAATATACGCCTTGTACACTCCCATGACCCTCTTCACCCTCCTTCTGTCTTCCAATGAGTCCCATTGCAGCTCTTTTATCATATCTGTTACTGATTGCATTCTGCGATAAGTTACAGAAACAAATCTATCAGCCGTTCTTTGCACCTTCTCCAACTCCAGTATTTGATACTCAAAATGTGGGTCCCATACTACACTACCATATTCAAGCAATGGCCTGACCAAAGTTTTGTAACCCAATTCCTTTACTTCTCTCTTAAATCCCCTCATCACCCTCTCCAACAATTGCAGAATTTTGAAACCTTTTGCTACTTCCTGTCCAATGTGATCTGTCCAGTTAAGTTTGTTATCAAATGTAATGCCAAGATATTTACATTTCAAGTCTTCAGTAAATAATTCTTCCCCCTACCTTATAATCATAATAAACCTTTAGTTTTTATTTGTGTATCTAATAAGCTGACTCTTCTTTGCATTTATCTTCATCCCATGTTTACCAACCCAACTAGATATCCTGTCCAGATCACCGTCCAACTGTTTACAATCCTCATCTGTTTGATCCTTTTATATAGCGTTATGTCGTCTGCAAACAATCTACTTTCTGATACTAAATAATCAACACAATTATTCATTAGAATAATAACTAGCAATAGTCCCAATATGCTACCCTGTGGCACTCCCATTTTTACTTCCACTTCTTTTGATACCACATTTCTTACCCTAACTTTCTGTTTCCTAACTTTCAAAAATTCTTCTATCCTACAAATCACTTTCTGATCCACTGCAATAGATTTTACCTTATTTACTACAATTTTATGGCTCACTCTGTCAAAAGCCTTTGAAAGATCTAGTGCTACACTATCAATTTGACCTCCTTTGTCCATTTCATCCGAAATATCTTGCATATATACCACCAACTGAGATTCACATGAATATCCTTGCCTAAAGCCATGTTGCCTACTTGAAAACCACTTACACTCCTCACATATATTTCTAATGTGGTTGCATATCAATCTCTTCATCAATTTACCTACCACTGATGTCAAGCTAATTGGCCTATAATTTTCGACTCTATTTCTCACCACTCCTTTATTTATCGGCACTGCTATCGCACTTTTCCGGTAAGCAGCAAGTATCAAGACTCAATTTTAATAATATTTCAAGATAAGGTAGTATGTCACATTCTGATATTTTTAAGACATCTGTAGTAATATTATCTACACCAGCCCCTTTATGTTTTTTCAGCTCTCTTAGTTCCTTCATGATATCCTCAGGATAAATTTCAAATTTAATGGTCTGCTCAATTCTAATTATTTTGTTAAGCTCATTATCCGATTCAGAACCACCTGTTTCTCGATTCATTGTCCCTAATGTTCTCACTAAACCAGTTACTTAAAATCTCTGCCTTTTTCAAATCCTCAATAACTTCTTGTCCATCCTTATCTAAAAGTGTCTCAACACCTTCCCTTCCTCTCAGTTTTCTAACATAGTAATAGAAATTTCTAGATGAATCAGTCAATGGTCGCCCTGTACTGACAATACTCTTCACATATCCATCTTTAGCCACCTTCCTTGTTTAATTGTTTTAAATATTCCCTTCTACCCTGCTGTCTCTTAACTCTGTTATGTTCTCTTCTTACCAACCTCTTTAACCGCCTCACCTCCCTGTTATACTACACAGGTTCTCTACTTCTTCTTATTTTCTGTTTTGGAATAAATTTTTCTTCCCCCTTTCTTATTATCTCCTTGAACTCTTCCCACCTTGACTTTACTGTACTTTTGCCTTCCTTCCGTTTGCTGAATTTGTGCCTTTTTATAATTGTACCTATTTCCCCCTCAGTTTTAACTGCTGGTTCATTAAATCCTCTAACATCCATCAGAACTGCTTCATGATTACCTATTCCTTTGGTTCACACCGTATAAGGTTATCATCAGGCTTTATTGGGAATATATCCAAAATATTTTGTCCCCTAGTGTTCTGCTCTACCACTTGTGTAAATGCTCCTTCCTTGATAGTTATGACTCTAGCAGATATATTATTAAGTTACTTCTGCTTTAACTTTAGCACAATATATCAACAAAATCAAAACCAATAATTAGACCTCCCCCGCTCAAAACATGATATAACAAAAAGGCAGTTTAATGCTTCTTAGTAGGAATGTCCTGGCATATTTTTGACATAGTTGGGCTACACCCATACTGATAACATCTGTCTGAGCTTTGTTACTGTATTTAGCCATAAATTTGCTGCAGGATTGAAAGTGCTGGTTTCCATGCATCACTCAAATAGCATCCTGAATATCTATTAAAGATGTTGTCATTAAATCTTATTTCAATAGCTTCTTTTATAACAGACTCCCAAAAATAAGGTGTCTGTGATAGCACCTTCACATTTGCAGAGTCTCCTTTATGGCCACTGTCAATGCACTTGTGATTAGCGCAGTAGGTTTCAGTAGTGTGCATGGTCTTCCCAATGTAGAATTTTCCACATTCACAGGATATGTTATAAACCACCATACCCTCAAAACCAGATTGTTCTTCTTGGGTCAAAGCCAATCCTGAATTTTTGCAGGCAGGTGGACGATACTCTATATTTTGTGATGAGCCAATATCCAATCTATCTTCACAGTACAATACCCTGCATACAGAACCAAAGCCAAAGTCTTTGGCTGCTCTCATTGCTCCAGTAGTTTTTTCTTTCCTTTGTTTCAAACATCCTTTCAATTTGATGTCTGGAGAACCCATTCTGCCTGAAGATTTTTTGGAGATGTTGAGTTCCACCAGCAGGCTTTCTGCATTGCAAATTTCTCTTGCTTTATATACCAAAACATATAACACTGTAGTCTCCTGAGTGGAACAGTGGTAGCTGCAGTCTGTGTGTGTTGGTTTGCAGTACACACTATGTGCTAAAGCTTAGTTTGGCCTTCACCTCATAAGGATATTGAGGAAGGAAAACCAGCTACATTCTTCTACATCACCACACAGAGTGATATGTTTCATCTCGATTAGACATTTGAAAGCTAAGTATTAAACAAAAGATTTCACAAGTTAACAGCCATTAAGTTCAACTAACTTTCTTCTTCCAGTTGAACATTTACTGTGATTGTATATAATGAAGTTGAATGCAGGTCATCAGTAGGATGCGACAATTTGAAAGTAATTACATCTAAGGAACTTCCATTATATGCCACTTGGTATTTATGAGAGTCCAAATTATTTTGTGACTCTTATTTGATCCAACTTGGCAACAATTGTTTTACAACTAGCATAATAGCATTTGACATAGTTTGTTTCTTATAATTCCATCATATGCCAGAACCTTAGCTAGATGGCGATCTCCATGTGTCTAAAAACAATGATGATGACATTATCACTGCTTTCTAGGTGTTTTAAAACCAACTTCAAACAGGCATCATTTATATAATCAAAATTTAAACAGGAGAGTATAAAATTAATATGCTAATACATTATCCATGATACTATAGTTGCTGGAGCCAAAAAATTCAAGTGAGCAACAAAAAAATGTCTGCATGTTGTGCAGTATTAGATCTAAATTGTCATAAAAATAACTACAATCCTGCACTGGTGATGAATATTTTTACAAGAAAACTGATTTAACAGCTAGACATTGTGGAAAACTTCAGTATTTAAAATGGAAAAACATAACAACATGTATATTCAATCAACAGCAAAACCACTGCAGATGCTTCAGTTAAGAAGTGAAACACATTTGGAAAGTAAATAAATGAACAGATATTTATTTATTAATGATTTAACTGTATTTTATGTTCATGTAAGATATATTTAAATAAGACAGTCATCCAAGTAACTAAAATTGAAGTCTCTCAGGAGATTTCACAAATAAGACATGGATATAACATGAGTTTGTGATAGATGCATTTTACTGCTCACATCAAGCGAGAATATGCTATCAACTTGAGCATTTTGTCTTAAGTTGATATAATAAAGTGGGATATACCTTGATAAACAATACTGCTGCCAACATTAACGTGATAGACAGTTCATTATCTGAGTGCAGTTCAGCTCCCAACACACAAAATCAGACCCAAAGTTAGTGTTTCAATTATGCTTCTTCAAAACTTCTATAAAATTGAGCAATGGAATTAGTCTCAAAATGACTTCCAGCCAAAGGATTCTGATTGAAGCACACATGTGGAGTGGCAGAGGCTCCACTTCTCATTTCTAACAACTTTGAGTTTAAAAGATTACAGCTTCCTGAGAGCATTAGTTTCATCACAATTGATCAACAAATGCTTTTCTCTTGTCTTGTTGCATGTTGTTTCCTCTTGCAGTGACAGCCTTAATCAGGTAGAGAAGGTGCAAACATTTCTTATACTTATCTACAGTTCATTAATTTCTTTGTAAAGAAATTATTCTCTGTCTTTGTATTTGCTTTTGCTTCATAATCATGTTTGTCAATCGCTAATTCATTGTGAATTTAATATCTGGGATATCAATAAATATTATGGTAGTAACTTTCATATGAGCTGAAATTTAGTTTTTTTGGTATCTGTTGGACAGAATGGATGTACTTGTTATCACATAAAATTTAGGGACTTAAATAACGGATAAGTTATGGCTTTTAATGTTTACGTTGAACATTTTGGTTAAGTTTGCAAGATATTGCAGCAGGATCAAATCATTATCATCCAATTTTATAAAATACCATTTATAAAATCAATGTAGCAACACCAGAGACACATAAGCGGTCATTTTTTAAGATTACTGTACGACCTATACAGCTACCCTACTGGTTCCACCATACATATGTACACCACTGTACTTCACCCTTACTTCACAACATTTTCCATGCTCCATAATGTGGAGGAGGTAGTGAATTATGGGGACTAAAAATAACATGCAGGAAATTTGAATGATATGGATGTTATGGGAAAGGGTACGGTGAAAAGACAGGAAGATTCTGAAGAGGATTATATACCAGGCAGGACGCAGGCTGGAAGCTGTCCATAATGATGAGATAAGAGGGTGGTCCCAGAAGTACCCGACCTAGCAATGAAAAAACAAAAACTTTGGAAAAAACTGTATTTATTTAGCTCTATACATTTATTCCAGCGATTTTCAATAGCTTCGATACCACTTTTATAAAAATAACTGTCTTGCACCTCGAAATAGCCATTAACTGCTGACATCACTTCTTCGTTGGTCAAAAATCTTTGATCACTGAACCATTTTTTTAAGTTCAGGAACAGGAAGTAATCTGAGGGAGCTAAATCTGGCGAATAGGGTGCATGAGATAGCAATTCGAACTTTAATTCATTAATTTTGGCCATTACAATAACAGATCTGTGAGCTGGAGCATTGTCATGATGAAACAACACTTTCTTCTTAGCCAAATGTGGTCGTTTTATCTTGATTTCTTCGCTCAAACGTTGCAATAACTTCAAATAATAATCGCCGTTGATTGTTTTTCCTTTTTCAAGATAGTCAATGAAAATTATCCCATGCGCATCCCAAAAAACAGATGCCATAACCTTGCCTGCAGATGGAATGGTCTTGGCCTTCTTTGGAGCAGGTTCTCCCTTTTCAGTCCATTGTTTTGATTCTTCTTTTGTCTCTGAGGTGAAGTGATGAACCCATGTTTCATCCATGGTTATGAAATGGTGCAAAAATTCAGCTTTGTTGCAGTGAAACATCGCTAAACACTCAATTCAAACATCTTAATGACACTGTTTTTTCTCGAGTGTGAGCATACGCGGCACCTATGTTGCACATAACTTTCTCATGTCCAAATTTTCAGTTAATATGCGATGTACCACACTTTTTGAAATGCCTACTATGCCTGCTAGTTTGCACACTTTCAGTCGACGATCATCCAGTACTGTTTTGTGGATTTTGTTCACCATTTCTGGAGTCGTCACCTCATTTGGTCGACCACTGCGATGTTTGTCTTGGCAGCTCGTACGGCCTCGTTTAAACTCTGCACCCAATATTTTACTGTTGTAAATGAAGGAGAAGACTCACCCAGAGTAGAATCTAGCTCAGTTTTTATATTGGTTAGGCTGAGGCCTTTCAAATGAAAGTATTGTATCACATAACGATGACCAATTTTCTCCATTTTCACAAATTTACTCACAACGTTCTAGATTATTTGTTGTCAAACAAATACGAAACAACGTAGCATCTTCAAACTTGAAACATGTGCTTCATAGACTATGTGCTTTGAAATAAAGGGATATTTTTCAAGCAACTACTGCCATCTCTCGGTCAGGTCGGGTACTTCTGGGACCACCCTCGTAGATTAGCTTTTAATACATCTCTATTATTAATACAAGATCAGTCAGTTCAAGCTTTTTAACATATCTATTTAATTCTTAATTAACTCAGGATTTATTTCAAATTATTAAACTCATTTCTATTTAATTACTACTAATATTTTTTTTTATTATGATTGGCCTCTTTACAGTCAATCTCAACAGTCATCAAGTTTACTTTCCTTTATTCTATTTTTGGACATGTTGCTTTTACTTTTAGGTGTTATAATTTGCCAATAACACTATCTTGCTTCCAAATCAATTACTTGTTATTTCATAATAAATGGAAAACTGTTACTGAGATTCCTGTAATATTATAACAGAATTGTTAAAGAAAATATTTTTGATAATATTAATGACGATGTCTGGCTTTGACCTCTGAAAGTGCTCTATAAACAAGAAAATGATTCTACAAGTGATTTGATATATATCTGGCGTATGATGAGCTTCTTTTAAATAGTTTATAAAAGATATTCTAGGCAAGATGGTGAGTAGGGTAACAATAACAAAGGGCAGGAGGGTGCTGAGTGGGGGAGAGAAGTAAACAGTCATTAACTTAGGGAAAATACAGATTCCAAAAAATGAGGTACAAAGTAATGAAATATTTTTTAAGAAATAATAATTTAGATCAGATTGAAAGTTTATACAAACATTTACATTAAAAAATAAGTGATAGGTTTAGTGGTATTGAATGCAGATTAATGTTAAGGCGCAGTGTCAACGATATACTGGAAGGCTAGTTCCTTTCTGCAGAGTTCATAGGGATTGTAGTATCAGGAGTTATCCTGAAATCTCTAGCTTCAGTAATGAGTCTCTGTGTGTGTCCCTTAATTGCTTACTATCTACTGCATCCTTCACCATGAATAAAGTTTTATGCAAAAATATTGTAAATTGTGTTTGGTCCTTAGTGTTTGTCACTGCCTGTGTGCCATCATATGTAATAAACTATTGGTTACTGTATTGATCCTCCATTATTGTCCACAAAAATATGTGCATCTTATACTCCCAAAAAAATTATCCCAAACCGAAGTAAAATAGCAAAATATGTCTGAAAGTACACCACATATAATGAACATTTGAAAAATTTCATATATTTATTTTTAATATTTGTGTTACCATAGCCTAACAATATTTTGTAGGCATGTATGCTACCACAAGTTGAAATTGGTGATAACTTCAGAATAAAAAGATCCTACATAACCACAGCAGTTGAAACACTGCAATGCATTTATTGAAACTCTTTTAGATATGGAGAAAGTAAACATGACATTTATTTAATAGGGGAAAGGGAAGCAGAATTACAAGAATAATATATTTTTTAATGAAATATGTTTTAATATTTTGTCACATAAAATCAAAATATTTTTCTACAAAATTTCCAAAAACTAGTTAATGTGTGTATTTTTATGTGTGTTTGGAACTGAGTTGCTTAGTTACATCATTACATTTGCAGATATTTTCTAGCAACAGAAGCAGGTGATCCTGCAAACCAGCATCTGTATAGTATTTCTTCTGATGCTTCATGTAATTCAAAGCCAAGATGTCTATCTTGTAATATTAGAACAAGAGATGGTGGCGAGCTGTGCCTATACAACAAAGCTCAATTTAGCAAGGGTTATTCATTTTACATATTACATTGTGGAGGTCCTGATATACCTGAAACGAGTGTTTATAGCAAGGTCAGTTTATTAAATACATATACAAATTATTCATGAGGTGAACTTTGGTGTGTATACTGCCCCGATCCTGCCCACATTAACAATGTTTTAAACCAAATTATGTATGTTTGTCTTCAACTCATGTAGTGTATATGCATTGCAGCCTTCAACTCTGGCAAGTAATGGTTTATTTTCCTTATCCTTTGTTATCTAAGTAAGTAAATAACAGAATACGTAATACTACTCGGTAGCTGAATATGAAAGTTCTGATATTTTATCCCATTTCATTGGATGGTCGTAAACATTCTCTGTAACATGAGTGCAGTTTTTCCTCTTGTTTTATGGTATATGGGGGCAAAATTTCAACAAGATCAGATAAAAACTGTGGGTTTGTATTGCCAAATCAACTTTAAAATAACTTTCTTGCTCACTTACTGTCTGACTCGAACTGGGTCAATGCCAATAATTTTAAGGGTTTTCAGAATATCACCATCCAAATTCCCTTCTTAAAGCTAGAAGTGATGTGGAGATCTAGTGAGAGCTCTTCCTTCTGTTTCTACTAATTTTTGTGAGAGGATGTAGGTTATTGTTGCAAAGAATGGTGTAAGAGGAAAATGAGATGACAATCTGAGGATATATTAAATTATGCTAGAAGATTTGAAACATAAAGATTGACATCAAAATAGTTATTGGCTTACGTTTAATGCATAATGTGTATTTGTAATTGAAAATCTATACTTGATGAACCATTTGTTATGAAGACAGTGCAAAAAACACTTGAATCTTTTTCTGTTTCTGTAACTTTCTTTTGCTTTATGTTTGTATTTATTAAAGAGCACCTTTGTTTTGTACCTATATGGATGCACATTAAAGCAAGTAATCATATATATTATTTCTACCAGTTTTTTTTTTTTTTTTTTTTTTTTTTTTTTTTTTTTTTTTTTTTTTTTTTAGGTCACAAGCCACTATCTCCCTTCATACTTAACCACAATTTATGAATGAGGTGTAATTTTAAAGCTTATGGTCTCCACTTTGGTCACATCATACTTTAAGAAAGGAATTTTTCGGAATTCTACCGTTAAAGGGCAAAATTACCATTATTTCCAGAATGTATCTTTTTTTGCAAACCGAAATCAAGAAATGAGGCATTATATTAGAGAATAAGGTCTCCACTTTGGTTAAATCATATTTTAAGAATGGAATTTTTTGCAATTAGACCCTTAAATGGCAATATGTATCAATATTTCTACAACACAAGTCATTTATCTCCCTTGATATCTATCCTATATAGATAAATGAGGTACCATTTTAAAGACTAAGGTCTGCGCCATGATCACATCATATTTTAAGAAGGTAATTTTTCGGAATTCAACTCTTCAAGTACAAAATTACCATTATTTCCATAACATATTTTTTTGTAACGAGCTATTTATCTCCCTTGATATCCAATTGAAATTGAGAAATGAAGTATTCTTTTGGAGAGTATGGTCTCCACTTTTATAAAATCATATTTTAAGGGTTTTTTTTCCCCGACCATTAAAGGGCAAAACTATCATTATTTCCGTAACGTGTTTTTTGTTTATGCCATTTATCTCCATTGACACCTAACCTAAATGGACAAATGAGGTATCATTTAAAAGATTAAGGTCTCCACTCAGCCAACATTATAAATTAAGAACAATTTTTTTGGATTTGACCCGTAAAGGGCAAAACTAATAACTGTGAATGCCACGCACATAAGACAGTTCACAGCCAAACCGCTGGAAAGCAGTAGCACATATCACAGAGATATTTATAAACTGCTTTATTGCCATCAACTTTTGTTATGTACTTATTACAATAAACAAATAAATAATTGATACAAATGAGGCAGTTCTTCTTTCATCCTATTACAAACCCCCAACCTTACTATTCATTGTATTCGTGAGATTTCCGCATGGGTCATCTAGTTAATAGTAATAATAACAAATATTTAGCCATCAAACAGAAAAGAATTACAGTACACCTACAAGGGTGAAAAAGTTGAGAGGTTAAATTATCTGTGGCAAATGGCAAAAATCACTTACTAGTTTTTTGTAAATGTTGCTAGTAAGGTAACTATGGTAGACATATAAATTTGGAAAGAAAAATGTAAACACAGAGGGAAGAATGAAAAATCTGTGGGAAAATGTTGATGGGAAAAGTAGAAAATGAAAAAGGAAACAAGTATTTGAAACAAAATGAATAATAATAAGAATATGATCTCAAATGCAAGTGCTGTTTTCAAAAACATAATGGTTATGAGAAATTGTAGGAAGCTAAGCTGTATGAATGTAATATAAGTATTAACATTAGAAGGGGTGTGGAGTGGTCTAGCAGCAAGCATATGTGAATAGGACAGTTTCTACTTTCTCAAACTGCTGTTGCAAGGAGGGAGATATTATGATCTACTGGTCAGTATACTGGAAATATCAGTTGTTCTCAGGGAATGATTGAAGTTCAGCAAATTAAGACCACTGGAATGCATCAGAAATAGACAATTTATAGATATAAGCCCCAACTACTATCCTTTCAACTTCTTTGCTTTAAATTTCTTCTCTTTAACATTCTGCTCACATCTTAGTTAGCAAAAAAATTATATCTGAATATTTTTGCATGTGTGTTTTTCATTATTTGATTTGTAGGTACTATTAATCCAAACTGTTGTCAGACTCTACAGTGAGCTTAGCATATTGAAGTGGCACCAACATAGGCTTGGATAGTATAACTTGACTGATGTTCTTAACATACTAATTACAATAAAAGAGATTATTCATTAGTTCAATACAGAAGTAAGTAGTAAGATGGCTGCCACATGTGGTTGTGTGTCATGTTGCTCTTGCTGCTGACTGCATTTCACTTTGAAAAAAATGATCCTTAAGTGATGGTTTAAACAGTGCGTGTAAGTGCATGTAAAAACTCTTGTTAATTGCATGTTAAAATATATGTTGTATGAGTGATTTCATCCAACTGCTGAATGGGACGGCATGACCATGAGTCTACAGTCATGAGCCGCAGGCACGCTGCATCGCGTCAGCACTTCAACCTCATGGAGCTGGTGCTTCGGTGTACACCATCAACACCCAGGCATCCAGCGACATGACCTGTCACCTACCTCAGGACTCAACTGACAGCATGGGCTTGATGGAAGTAATAGCAATGCACAGCAGAGCTTAAATCCCGAATCGGAGTGCAACAACACAATTAACAGCACGAAACTTGTTACTTATATTTATTTATATATATTAACAAACTGTAAGGCAAAAATGACTGAATTCAATCTGATGAAATTTAAGGACAACCTTGCTTCCTTCACAGTGGCTATGGCCCACATAGAAGGGAGGAATAAGGACTACAGAAGATAACAGAGAACTGAAGAACTGAACATGCAGTAAAAACTGTCAGCATCTAGTTGTGCGGCTGTGACAAAATCAGGGATGGTACCTACATTAAAGTCAAAAATAGAATAAAAAAATCTACTTCATAACTTCCAAGATAGGTTGCTGATAAACTAACCAGGAGCATAAAACCAGGGAAAGATAAAATAAAAATAAACAAAACAGCACAAATAATGTCTGTATCATAGAAACAGCATCTTAAGATGATGTAAGAAAAATCATGGAAAATAAAGAACTAAATGAAAATCTAAAGTGTGAAATGCTGCAAAAAAGGAAAATTCTGTTGATTCTGTATGATATCCCAGAAAAAGTATGTGAGCAAAATTTCAAAGGAAAAAATAGAAAGTCAAAAATTTCGTGATGGATTCAAGTCAAAATTTAGAACAGGTCCCAGAGATAAAAGCTACTGTCAATGAAGTTGTTGAAGTAAGTGCTGAAATAAGAAAGGAAAATAATGCAGCAAAGAAAAATATACACAGAATTTAGTGCCATCTCTGCAAAAGATTACACAGTAGTACAAAAATGTTTGCAGTGCTATGATTACTGATCACATTGTACCCAAACATTGGCCTCTAGCAAATATTGTGGAGAAACTAGCCACAAGAAAGAAGTATGGTGCAAGTCATTGCGAATCAGCTGTTCATATCCCATGGAGGAAATGGGGAAAAATCGTGCAACAAATCTGGCAAAGAATGTCCGACATATGAATTGTTTCTTCAAAGATTGATAAGTAGAACAGGATATGGACAGTAGAAGAAACTGCAAAGGGATGGATGAACAATATAAAGATCAATTATTGAGCATCATTACCAACATAATACAAGAAACAGTAAGGAAAGGAAAGAGGACTAATACAAGAAAAACACCATCAAGGAAGAGGAGGAATGCAGAGAGAGCTGCTAAATACAGAGAAACAATATTGCAAAAAGGGAAACGAAATAGCGTAGGCACACAGACAGATGAACCTATCCTTCAATACTCAGAGAGTACTTCCACCATCTGGGATATTTCTCCTAGACCTCGGCGCTAATAACCCAGTTGTCGACAAGTCCTAAAACCCTAAAAACAACAACATCCTAGGCCTCAATCAAAACGAGCTGGACTTGGATGAGCAGGACCAGTTCAAGTGGCATCCAACTACTGCAAAATTAGTGGTGGCTCCGAAAACCGAGCAAATGAAAAACAAAAAGACATTGCTATAGCTCCAGACTATCTCTACCAAAAGTTTGAAAACAATCTTCAGCTCGCTAGACTAGAGAAAACACCAAATCTCACTCTAGTTTTATGTCCATCTAAGTAAAATAGCACATCCAAATGGCAAAAACATCACATTTCCTCAACCAGAGGCGATGGTATTCAACTTAAGCTAACAATATACCTACTAATTCAGCCCATTTACTCACTTTAGTCAAGCAAGTATTTGACAGATGAAATGAAATCATTGATCCAGATCAAATTTACTGTCATTTTGTGATGACACATGGCATAATAATGCTTGACTCGAGACAGCCTTGGCCCAGTGCAATTTCTATACTCGACTTCCATGAGCAGGAATATAACCTAAGATCAGTGCAATTAAACTGCAGAAGAAGCAGCCTGGTTTTACATGAAGTGATCCTCTTTCTTCAAAAGCCCAACTTCCAGCAAAGGTAAATTCTCACACATGCCAGTGACATTTCAGATAATCTCGACAGGGACAAGACCAATGAGTGCCACCATAGTTTCAAAAAACAAATCACTGTCACAAAAATAATACAACTCTGCAATGAACATACTGGTGTGTGTGTGGAGATAGGTACACAATGGGGTAGTGTGTCGAAGAAATTCCGCAGCCAACTGTGGTAGAACCGGCAAGTTTGCATTTTCAGGTACTAGTTGCAGAAAACTGTCTGGCATCGTCTGGATCAGAGAAAGGTGTCGAAATTCCCAATTTGCCACATGGAAAATATCATCTTACCACTAAGTAATGCATTTTCTGTGTTGCAGGAGGCTGAAGATTTAGGCGCGAAATGGCCGAGAAGTGCAGCAGGGTAAGATTTACTCGCAGACCCCGAAGCCTTGCCAGGAAAAGGTTTACTGGTCATTGGCAGCTCCAACGTGCGATGTCTGGAGAAACCGCTACAGGAACTAGCCACGAAGAACGGTGCAGACCCCCATACTAACATTCATTCCGTTTCTCTTTCAGGAGTAAACGTACCACGGGTCATGGAGGCCATTCCAAAAGCGATTAGGGAATCGAACTGTCGTCAGTTAAGAGTAGCTGCGCACTCGTGTTGTGTTTCTGTTCCAGATATAGTTAAATCCATGGACAAGTTGGGCCAAAAGGTGTATGAAGCCGCCCGGGAAAATTCGGTTTCATTGCAGTTCTCAATTTGTAGTGTCGTGAAGGACATCGATTGTGGGGAGGCTGTGTGGTGGAAGATCTTTAATTTAAATTGTAATTAGCAGGAGCTGGGGTGCAGAAACAACTGGGACTTCGTCGATCTTCGACCGATGATAGCTGCCAGCTGGGGCACATTTGACAGGTCGGGCGTCCACTACACATCGAGAATGGCGACCAAGGTGGCTGCTAAAATATGGAACCATCTTGATATGAATTATTTTTTAGGAACACAGTGAGGCCCGAGGATCTTTCAGTTCATCGAAGAGGATGTGCCGATAACCTAGAAGCTGGTCTTGGTAGTGATGGCACGAATAATTTTAATATTACAGCTCAAATTACTTCACACTTCTCCTGTCAGAGTGCGAATATGAAAAATACGATGTTAGACTCCACAAATAACAATACGAAGCAGCTAAGGATAATGGTCCTAAATTGTCGGAGTATTAGAGTATTCCAAGCCAGGAATTTATCCGAAAATCTGATTACTAATTGTAAACACCTTAGAATTTTGGTAAATTCTAGTTTCTTATTTTCAAGTAGAAGGGAGGAAGTAAGTCTTCATTTAAACATATAGTTTTCATTGCAAGTACAGGTTATGATAGGAACGTTTCAATAGAAGCAGATACCACAATCTAATTTATTAAATAAATCATTTAAAAGCATTAAAGACCCACAACATTTAATAAAAGCCCTAACTAAACTTTTTATAGTAATATAGAAACTTTTAAACCAACCTGGAATAGGTTAATCCATTATTATCTCACTTGCAAACAATAGATTTTTGGTATGTGACCATTTCACTATTTCTGAACACTTTTAAATGAAGTAAAGTAATTTTAAAATAATAATAATTAAAGAAAGCTAAATTCACTAAAATTCCGTAGTTTCTGACCGTGTAAATAACGTAAATAAATTTTTAAATACTTCGATAAATACACTTCACTTTCAACATTTTTTATCATATGTTCCTAGTAATTTCCTGAAGTAAAAAGTAGATTTTCTAAAAGAGCCAAAAATCTAGTATCACATATTTAAATTTCAGAATGTTTCATGCAGTAGAACAGATTTTATATAGGTTTTTGAAATTATTTTACCACTAAATACACGTGGGTCACTTAAGAATTATTTGCAACTAAGCCAAGCCATTTCGACAGATAAAATAACTTTTAAAACACATAACTAAATTCAAAGAAAATCCCAATAATTTTTCCTTTTCGATACAAACTACATCTTAATAATTATTAACGAAAAACCATATGATTTCTAAACAGTTACTTTACCAAATCTTGTCTAAGCTGTAACTTCACTATCTCACCACTGATTTTCATAAAATTTATCATTGGACTCAGGAATTTTTGTAGAACATTTTGGCACTAATCTTATCCTTGTAATTTGAAATTCAGCAGTATTCCTAAAAAACTGAATAAATTCAAACGTTTAGGTAAATCCCCACTGGATTCAGAAGACTTGGTATCACTAAGCAAATTAAACAAAAATTAAAACTAATCACTGGAAATTTTTCACTAGACATCCTTTGAGCATCTTGCAGATAAGACTATACACTGTCAAAGTTTGAACACTTTTTATAATCTAGATCGTTTACACACTTTTTGCTAAGCAGCAGTATACATGTGCGGTACAGCTGAAGTCAATATAAGCAGGAGCCCCGAGGTGGGGGATGTCTTTCTTTCTTTATGGTTTTGTCTTTTGTCTTTACTCCGGGAACGCTTTGTAAGGTAACTCTGCATCAAGTGATTCGTTGTGGGACGGTTTTTGCCGCGTTAGCCTGGAAACTGTTGTCAGCCATGTTAGGTATTCGTGTACTAGACTGTGATTTCAATGACTACTAAGAACTTTTAATTTTCTAAAGGGTTTTGGTCAGTATCTTGTTCTCTCCACAACCTACAATTTTCTGGAAAAATGTGATTTTTTAAAATAAACTTCAAATTTTTCTGTCAAAGTGGACTTTTGTGATTTTGTAGTAGACTGAAAACCTTTTCTAAGTTTGTGTTTTAAACAAATTTAGTGGCAACCTGTATGCATCTCAGTTGAGACTCCAGAAAGGCTACATGGTCAATTTAAAATTATTTCGTCAAAATTCCACAGAACTTTTAATTCAAGTGAACTGCTAGTTAAGGTACTAAACTCTACTCCCACCCGGGTAGCAGTTTTGCCCCTTACATAATCCAAAAAAGTTCTGGTTGTATATCAAAGTAATAAGAGGCTCTCATAGGGTTATGCCGTCGCTGTTTAAGGAAAATCGTGAATTATCAGAAACAAGCGTAGAGAAAGCAGAAATTTTGAATGATATATTTAAAAAATCTTTCACGGTAGAAAACACAGAGGAGATTCCGATATTCAACAATCGTACCGACAAAATTATGAATGATCTCGTTCTTGATGTCGAAGGAATAACTAAACTGCTTATGAATGTAAAAACCAATAAGGCTCCCGGACCAGATGGTATTCCTACAAGATTCTACTCAAGGTACGCAAAGGAAATTGCACTGTATTTGATGAAATTATATACCGTCTCCTTGGATCAAGGAAAAATACCAGCCGAATGGAAGACCGCTATCATAAGTCCAGTGTTTGAAAATGGGAATGTTAATGATCCTCAGAATTATAGGCCGATCTCATTAACTTCAATATTTTGCAGGATTTTAGAACATATCATCTATTCAAATGTCATGCGGTTCTTGGATGAAGGTGAGGTTTTAAACCAAAATCAACATGGATTCAGAAAAGGCCAATGCTGCAAAACATAACTTGCACTTCTAATTCACTACTTGAGCCAAATTATAGATGTGCAATCCCAGGTGGATTTAGTTCTATTAGATATTATAGTTCTCAACGGTGAGCGTTCGTCATGTACCGAAGTGAGGTCCGGGGTCCCCCAGGGAAGCATGATAGGGCCTCTGTTGTTTCTCATATACATTAATGATTTATGCGACATAATAGTGGCGATGAAAAGATTATTTGCCGATGATGCTATTATTTATCGTGAAATCAAAACGCTTTGTTACAAGACGATATTGTGAAAATAATTGTGTGGTGTAACTATTGGCAGTTGGAGTTAAACACTAAAAAGTGCCAAGTCATGCGTGTAAGTAAAAAGGTGACACCATTTAAATATGAATATACAATTAATGGTACTGTCTTTAGAATGGTAGATTCCGCTAAATACCTAGGGATAACAATTCGTAATACTTTGTCGTGGAATGAGCATATCGAGACTGTAGAGGGGAAAAGCAAATCGTATGCTCCGATTTCTAGGTCGTAATTTAAATCAATGCACTCCGGAAGTTAAATCGATTGTATACGAGTAACTAATACATCCTCACTTAGAATACTGTTGTTCTGTATGGGGTCCCCATCAAATGAGATTAATGGAGGCATTAGAGAAGGAGCAAAGAAGAGCCGCCCGATTTATCACAGGTATATATAGTTGGAGGGAAAGCGTAAGTGCGATGTTGAAGGAGTTAGGTTGGGAAGACCTGGCACATCGAAGGCGTTGCTCTTGACAGAAGCTAATTGAAAAATTCACGACTGACGTATTTCGGAATGACAGCCAGCAAATATTGCTACCAGCAACATTCATATCTCGGAATGACCGTGAAAATAAGAAAAGAGAAATCAGGGCCAGAACCGATTCATTTCTGTACTCAATTTTCCCATGAGCGATTAGGGAATTGAAGAGAAAGGATTTACCAGGCGAGTAAACTTAAAATCTGACAGGAATGGCTTTCGATAAAGCACTCCGGCCATCCTGATTAGGGTTTTCCATGGTTTTCCCTGATCACTCCAGGCGAATGCTGGGATGGTTCCTCACAATAGCCCATGGGCGCCTCCTGCCATATCCTGTATATCCCTTCCAAACTATCACCCTTTTCGATAGGTGCAATGCACCCTCTGCCACACACATTTAGTGAATCGCGGAGTAATAATAATAATAATGGGGAAATGTGGACTTGGTTAACATGTTCTTTCAATACAGAGATGATATTGACCCCTATCTTTGTAAGATTAGGGAAAACTGTGTAGTCATAGGTGACAGCCCTACAGTGATAGTTGCCGATGCAAAAGCCAAATCTGTATTCTGGCACAGTGCTCTCACAGTTGCATGAGGAGAAAAGTTACATGAACTGATTGGCGAATTACAGCTGGATGTCAAAAATGAGTCAAACAATCCAAACACGTTCAGTGACCAAGCAGGTGCCAAATTTAATATAGCTATATTTTTAACAAATCAAAGAGCAGGAAACCTAGTAAATGGATGGAAGGTGGTTGAGAATCAAACCACCAGTGATCACAATCTAATAATGTTCAAACTGGGAAGACAACTGTATCACTATCTAATGGCAATATGATGTCAGCAAAGCCATCTGGCCAAGATTGAGTAGTTGCTTCATTCCTCACCAAGTCAGAGATAAAGATTTTGATGTGAACAAGGTTGCAAAAGAAACCATTCGGCCAACCCAAGATGCAATGAGAACTGCAATTGCATTTAAGAAAACTGCGAGATTAAAAGACAAACTATAGACAGTAAGATTGCAGAAACTATGAATCACAATGAGGAAGTCAAGACAAGCATATCAACATAGCCTTAATACAGAAGAGAGACTTTTCTAGATAGATATAAAAAGAAAAAGTAAGAGTTCAAGCATCTGTTGTTGAAAACAAAACAAAAAAGTTGGGAAACCTAAATATGAGATCAGGCCTATAGGGCATCCCTTATATGATTGACACTGGCAAAATTAGGCCACCTATGACCTTGTCTACAATAGGAAGACTGGATGGATCTATGACCATGAACTGTATGTAAACTGCATGGGAGTTACTTTCAGATGATAGTACAGAACATGAGACAGATTGGCAAAGTGAACTGTGACAGTGAACATCAAAAGTGCGTCATATCAGATGGGGAGATAATAGAGGCAATAATTCCCTTCCAAAAAGAAAAGCACCAGGACCTGATAGGATACTGGCAGAGGTCCTCCAGGAGATGGTCGTCCAACTAGTTCCAACCTTAAGTAAACTATTTAACGAATGCCTGGTGGAGGGAAAAATATCAAATGCATGGAAAACAAGTGAGGTGGTCATTATACCCAAAGGTGGAGGCAAAGATCCACAACTCCCAAAATCTTATCATCCAATCTGTTTACTCAATGTACTAGGGAAAGTACAAGAAAAGATACTTTACAAGAAACTAAAGGAACTAAAAAATTGGATGAACCCAAATCAGTCCTGGTTCAGAGCAGGCAAGTCAACAGAGGATGCCATCAACTGCTTAGTAGAAATAGTGCAAAACTCTTCCAAAAACCAGATGGTGGGAGTATTTATAGACTTCACCAGTACTTTCTACAATCTCTGGTGGCCCATGCTGTTCGAACACTTATTGTAGAAATCGATATGCAAAATTGCAGTGCCCCAACAAGTGCATAGAGAAAAGACCGACAAAAAGTTACCCATAGGAATCAGTGTGCAGACCAATTTTCTGGGACATTGGCTTGAATCTGGCCATGAACATATTGCAACAAATGCCAGAACTGCTGGGTTTTGTGGCTCTTGCCAATGATCTCGCACTTCTGACCAGGCAGAAAATTGAAATAAAATGCAAGCTGTATTGGACTGCCTGAGTCAGTGGTGTGGAGCAGTTAAGTTAAAACTAGCCCCATAAAAGATGACCTACATGTTCCTAAAAGGAATGCTGAAACAGAATCCAGTAATCAAGATCCAGGGGAAAACAAATAAAAACAAAAGTAGTAGTCCGTTGCCTTGATGTAAATCTGGAGGAACAACTAAAATTTGTGTATCATATGGAGGATATATGTGGAAAAACAACACTGGTAATGCAAAAATTGATAAGCATTGGTGAACGATGGTTTCAACTGCCACCACTCATCGTAAGTAGTTATCGTGATGGAATACTTGCCTCCATTACTGGATACACTGCAAGCACTTGGGCCAAGCACCTAAGAAAGGTTAACACAAAGGAGCTGCTTCAGTGTTCGCAGCAAGGATTTCTGCTCAGACTAACTGGGGCTTGCAGAACAGCGTCCATAGGTGCACTAACAGTAATACTTGGCATCTGGCCCCTGGACCTGGAAGTAAGGAGGCAAGGAGCATTATAGTGGATAAAAAGAGGAAGGTATGACCAGGCTATGGAAAAAATTGGAAGGCCCGTTGAAATAAAAAAAGATGTTTGAGACACGCTGATTGATGAATGGCAGCAAATATAGACCAATAGCAACTCAGGCAGGAGGACCTTCGATTTTTTTTTTGTAACTGCTTTACGTCTCTTTTTAACATCGAGGTCTTTAGAGACGGGAAAGGATGGGGGGCAAGGATGGGGGCAAGGAATGGGAAGAAATTCGGCCATGGCGTTTTTGAAGGAAGCATCCCGGCATTTGCCTGGAGTGATTTGGGGAAACCATGGAAAACCCAAATCTGGATGCCCGGACGGGGATTCGAACCGCCGTCCTCCCGAATGCGAGGCAAGAACGCTAACCGTTACACCGCCCCGCTCGGTGAGGACCTTCGACATACTAACTTGCATGAAAGAGAGAGTTAACAGGACACCTATAACCATCACCAGGGCCGATATACTACATATCTGGCCATGGTCCATACAACAGTTTCCCATAACAGAGAGGCCTCAGAGAAACAAACAGGTGCGACTGTGGTGAAGTACGTACACCCAAGCACATGGTTTGGAAATGCAAACAAACTGAAGGATCAAGAGCATACCTTCAAATACAACTTCAGAATAGAAGAATATACCACATACTGTGTGATACCGAGCTCTGGCACTTGCTCGATAAAGTCGCTAATCTAGCATCGCTGCATGAGAAGGTAAGATTTGCTGAATTGAAATTAGCAGAGTGTAGAAGACGCTGTGGGAAAGCAGCATCAGAAATAGAAATAAGGGCAGAAGAGGAAGAAATTTAAGAGGAAAGAACTACCTAAATGCGATCACAAGCACTGCCCATGATTGCACCAGAAAGACAGCAAAAACTCAATTCATTGCTCTACCTCTGGAAACAAGAGGCACCCTTTCCAGGGTTCATGGAGCAGACACCTCTGATTTCAGGAAGGAACTCCTGATGTGAGAGTAGGTGGCTCCAAGGAAAAACTGGAGAAGAACAAATGGTAAGTGAAGCTGGCTGATGGCAGTTGGAGGTCAGCATGTCAGGAGTCACCCTGCAGCATCAGCAGAGACAGCTGCAGCCTGGATGTTGGCACAGGCCAACGGGGTTCAGGAAGATCATTCATGAATAGACAGTTTATTTATTAGAAGTATGAAGAAGCATAGACACTTTTTGATTTTGGTGTGAATTTGTATAGATGGTAGATTAATTAGTAGAATACTTTATATCCATTAAATTCTTCAGAATAATTATCCAGATCTATTTTAAAAGAAGTTAACTGTTTTAAAAATAAAAACTGTAGAAACTACGGGTCCAGTTTAGATAAGAATGTAATAGCCCATGTAAAGTCAGAAAATAATAATAATAAATTTGTTCTATTAACATCTATAAAAACATAAGGCTGACCTGTTTGATTTGATTTTACAGTTAGTTAATGAGTTCTTTTGCTGTTCATTATTAAAGTTAAAGTTTTCCAGTTTGAAAAAAATAACTGACGGTAAAACAATATTAAAAGACAAGGGAAAATAAAACCACCACTTGTTGAAGAGATAAAGTATTTTACTTTGCCCCTAGATGTGTTATGAGATGAGTTTGGTATATCTTTACTCTAGTTACTGTTTTTAATGTTCCATCATTTAAATTACTTGCTCTCAAAATAGATTCCTTTCTTTAATGCAATTTTTCATGTTTTGTTCTCTCTGTCTAGGAAAACAGACTATTATTTGTCTGGGAAGCTAATGGAGAACTTCGAGAAATGCTTAAGACCAGGTCACTTCCAACAATACATAGGATGCAAGTGGAAGTTGCAGGAGGATATATGGCTCAAGTTCAGCTATGGCTGCCTCCTAAAATTCATACCTTTTATCAATATCCTTTGCTTGTTAATGTGTAAGTTTCTCATCGTTTAGTAGTTATGTTACACCGTGAAAATTACAACACTAAGAAGAAGACATGTTACAATGAAATTTATTCCACAAATCAGGGACATAATAATATACAACTTAGATAACTATGTACGTTCTCACGGCAGCAGTGCTTTATAAAAACTTCTCGGGTTTCAAGCCGCGTCAAAATTGAGCCGTCTGGTGACGTTTCGGAAGCTTGCATTAACATTACTGAAGTCTGCCGCACGGTAGTCTTTTATATAGCTGCCAGCAGCTGGGAGCGGAGGGGAAAGCGTGTGGAGGGGTGGTCTTAGTTGGACCCTGCTCGCTTGGTGACGTCACGAATCGGGTCACTCCTATGCCCTAATACTCCCTGTACTTTTTCTCCATTTCCCACCCATTCCAACTGCTCAAATGCCACAAATTGAACCCAATGACCCATATCACCAGCCTTGTGTCTGCAATTTTCTACTGCTGAGGAAGGCTTGTATGACCATTAATTACAATGTCTTCATTTTTGTGTATTGACACCATTTTGCCATCAGCCATGGTTTATTACTCTGTTCTAATTTTTCTTTCAATTATGCATGTAATTATATGAAGGCATAGTTTCTAGAATTGAAGGATTACTTCAGAGAGTGTCTCAATATGCAGAATGATGTTACTATTGCAGTGGAAGTTGGAATAATTTAAAAAAATAGTAAGCATAAGGAAAAAACATTTTTCCATATGAATCAATTTAAAAGGAAAAAAAAAAAGATATGTAGGGATCCTAGAACAAGAATGTAAGAAGTAGTAAGAACAAGCAGTAAAGTAGGGAACACACAACATCACAAAATGAGGAACTGATAGCAGCAAAGAGAAAAGATAATGAATTATTTAATGAAGAATATAGTCAAAGGGAAACACTGAGTCAGGAATTTAACATATTTATGCCTGCATTAGAAAACTAAATGGAAGTAAGGACTTTGGGTAATTATGAGTTACGATGAGGAAGTAGTTACTGACGATTTAAAAAGATGGAAAAAATAAGCAACTAGTTTTGTGAAACACGAGGCATCGTCAGAAAATTATGAATACATATAATTTATTTAAAAACCCTTCTCACTATTTATTTATTGTTTCTCATATGAAATATAATTCTGTAAATATGAGAAAGCACGGTAATATAAAAATGCATATAAGGTAGAATAACAGGAGTCTATCTATTTTAATGTAGCATCTGCAGTAAAATGAATGAGAGGTAATGTCCCATTGTGTGCCATAGTAACAGTAGGTATCATTCCTAGGACCTCATCAGTGCATGCTTGATTAGATGGTTTCCTGTACTGATGTCATCCTCCTCCAGTGTATAACAGTTACCTTATATTTTTCTAGTAATGCTTCACATTAAAATCCCACAGTTCATTGTTTCTCAACCTGTGGTTTGCAGACCAGCAGTAGTCCACACAGTTGCAACAGGTGGTCTGCAGGCAGAATATTAAAAACTCATACTGTATAAGGCTATAAGCAAGAATAAGCTACAAGCACAGCAATTTAGAAAATATGAATATTTCAATGACCAGGAAAAATTATGGCATTTACAGGATATGAGGATATTCCTATAATAGCTCATTCACTAAATACCTTTCCAATCGGCATTAAATAAAAATTATGTTATAGTGTCTTGTAGTAGGTGTAAGGGCACTAAGAATGTGGTAAATAACAATAAAAGTTTTCAGGTATTACTTTTATTTTGTGCATGTAGGTTGGTGGTATAGAGTATCATCCAGCCTACAGTAATATTATTATTAATTTGGTTTTTAAATATTAAGAGTCTAGTCAACATGTAATTAACTTTAAATAGTTCACTTTTGGTTTGATAACATGTTTCTGCAGGAATTCAGAACAAGCTTACAGATCTTTTATGTTGTAATGGTAAAATACATCATGTCCAAGATATTAGTAATACACACATAGGTAAAAAATTAAACCCACATAAGTTACTAGTCAGCCAACATTGGTTTTGTCAGTTCACTGGTCCTCACATTGAAAAAGGTTGAGAAAGCTTCCACAGTTGATATATTTTTTCAAATAATAATCAATCTACAGCCTTTCAAGAGGGATCTATGAACCAATTTTTTTAATCTATAGTGTGGTTGCTATCAGGTAACAAAACAGTGATACTGGCAAGTTTTGGTCAATATTCATTTTATCAAAGTATACCATCAATATTGCAAAACATTTTTTTTTTTAAATGTAATTATTTCGCGTCATCTTCAAATCCTTTCCTTTTTTCTCCACTGTAGATATGGAGGTCCTGATTCATTTCAAGTGACAAAGCGTTTTAATATTGACTGGGGTACATATATGACAGTGAACAAAAGCATTGTATATGCTACTATTGATGGTCGTGGCTCTGGACTTAAAGGTGACAGCATGTTGTTTGCTGGATATCGCAGACTGGGCTCTGTTGAAATTGAAGATCAGATAGCTGTAACAAGGTAATTGGAACTGTACATTTTATTTAGTAGAATGTTTCCAGTAATAAATTAAATTACTTTTATATGTTGAGGAACTGCACAGTAAAATTTGAAGAAAGTTTTGAAAAATATTGATTTATTAATTTTAATACAAGGATTTATTGATTATTAAACATGCCAGTTTTAGAAGCATAACATACAAACTTGCTAGTAATGAAAAAGTATATATTACTAATAAATTAGAGTTATTCATAATTGAAGTGATCTATTAAATATCACTGTGATTTCAGTTATTGCAATTTTAATTAAATTAAATAGTTCATAATATTTTGTCACTAAACAAACACGAGCTTGTCTATTTTTATTAGAATTGTTTTTGTGTCATATCTTTTTGTAAGCGTGTGTCCATAAATTATGTGGTTCCAAGTTGGCATCATTTGAACCTCTCCTTTCCCCCAAGTGACTTTTGCACAGATACCCCACCCTCATGTGGAACATAATTTTTCCCCTATTAATTCCAGAAGACATTTTGTGCTGTTTTCTCTTACCAAACTATGATTAAAATTACTGCTTATATAGGATAAAGTAGAACATGCCACATAAACTTCTAAGAAGAACTACATTTTTTGTTGCAGTTTCTGTCACCTTTCTATCTATATTACCAGGGAATGATTCTTTTTGCTGCTTAAAATGTTTCCATAGCTCACTGACACTGCTTTGTACATTGAGAACTCATTGGGAAAATGTTTCTGATAAACCTTGGGAAGTTTATTGTACAGTACTATTTCACACCAAACTTTGAACTTGAAATATCGTTTCAATGTCACAATCTCTGCAAACAATGGTTGTGTGTCTTGGGTGACCATTTATCATTGCCACAGAATTAACTACCACTGTAAGTAAATTCCAAGTAACTTGCAAAGCAAGCACAGGAATGAAGTAAAATTTAAGGTATTAGATAAGTTTGCTGGTCTCCAAGCATAAAAGAAATTTGAGACATATTGGATCACGAGGGCAAAGCAACTAACCTCCAAATATGCTCCAGAACATTTCACATTTGGAGTTGCCATTCAATGAATGCAGAAAAAATCAGCAATATCAGTATGTACATGTGTCCATTACTAACAATGCCCCATTCTTTGCAAACAATTGATGTGTACTGTAACTGAGCAACACAGATTGCCATTGGTTTAACTACCAACACAAGTAAATAACGAGAATCTTCTAAACTGAACATAGGAACAAAGTAAAGTTTAATATGTTAATTAAACTTGCTGATCTATATGCATTGTAGAAATCACAGGTGTATACCTTCATACAAAGCAAAGAAATTAAACTGCAAATATGTGCCAGAATTTTTCATGTTTGGGATTGTAATTAAACAAATACAAGGAAAAACACCAATATTAAACTTTTCTTGTGATTTACGGATGAAACTATATATGTGCACCAAATTACTTGTTTTTAGAACTACTGAAAGTACAGTGAAATTTTGATGTCAGCATCAAAATAAATGAATAAATGAATTTCACTTATTTCCAAAGTAAGGAGAAGAAGGAAGTAAAATTTAACACACTAAATAAACTTAGTAAGCCCTGTCTACAATGAAAATTTGAGGTTATTAGGGTAGAAAGTGATTTCACATTAGGGGTAAATAAGGGGTAGATATATGGAAATGTACAAGTTTCACTCTTTTCTTATAATATGGGGGTAAAACTTTACTTGTGTACCAAGTTTCAGCTTTCTACGACTACGAGAGTACCGTAGAGTACCTTGAGTTTTGATGACCATCAGTCAGTGAGTGACAAAATCAGTGATAATTGCAAAGCATCAATATGTCCTAATAAATAGAGGTACAGAAATGGTCCGAATCACACTGAGTAAAGAGTACGCAGTGCCGCCATTGACTCGACTTGGCGGGTACACTGCCGGTAAGCAGATACTATAGAAATAGTTGACAAATGAAAAATAGTTTGAGCTAATGAAACTGTAAAAGATGTGGTTTCTAACAGGAAAATGAAGAGTAGACTTTTACTATTGAATTGTATGAGTTTATTGAACAAACAAATATGTTAAAGAAGCTTTTCCCCGAGATCAGACCATTGCTCGAATATGGTAGTGTAGTATGGGACCCTCATTTTACGTATCAAATACAAGAGTTGGAGGGGGTGCAAAAAAGGGCTGCTAGATTTGTTTCTGGAAATTATCGCAGAATACAATCAGTGACGGATATGATAAAGGAGCTGGAATGGGATTCATTGCAAGACAGGAGGAGAATGAGGAGGGTCATGGGAGTGTACAGGGCATATACTGGCGATGAGGCATGGAAAGATATTGCAATAGGTATGAAAAGTAGTGCATGGAAGGGAAAAGATGACCATGACCACAAGCTGGCACTCGATTTCAGGCACAAGGGTGTAGGAAGATTCTCTTTTTTAGGTAAGGGTGTCAGGGATTGGAATGAGTTACCAATAGAAATGATGAATAATTTACCGAAAACTTTGAAAGAATTTAAAGATAAAATTCGTAGAGGGTAAATGTAGGTAGGAGCAGGATAAGGGGAAGATGGGTGTGTAGGGAAATTGCCACCGGAGCCTGTGCTCCATTGCAATTAAATTAAATTTAAAAAAATTAAGATATAAGGGAGTGTCTATACATTATGTGGCTCAGTAAAGGAGGGGGGAGGGTGGGTAGAAAGCTATGCAGAGTTACACAGAGCTGGGGAGGGAGGTGTCTGAGCCATATTATTTGTCACTATTAAAAATTGGTACAGCATATGCAATTTATTTCCATCATTTAATTATCTCCTTATTTTAGATATCTTACATATTGACAGTGCCACACATACGTGTGATTTGAAGTCATAGTACTTGGGTCACAATGGGGCCAGCATATTTGAACTGACATGCGACAGCATTTATGCACCTATAAACATTAGGCTCGGGGTAGTCAGACTTAAATTCACAACAGTGAGAGTTAGTATTGTTTTAATGTTATGAAAAAACGCTTTATTGTTTTGGATCACCTATGTGTCACCACACCGCTCTTTAATAAAACAATTATAATTTTGTTCTGACAGCTGAACTTCAGTGTATCTTTAATTATAGTTCTCCCTGATTTTTATTTCAAATGCAAAGTGTGGTGTAAAATGGCACTGTACAATAAATTTTATGAGACTTACCAGAAATACAATGAAAGTTTCACGGGTTTCCAGATGGATGGTGTCATAAAACGACCAGAAATATTTTTCCAGTGATTTTATACTTTGCAAAACGTTGTCAATCAGTAATGGAAACCTTTTAATCAGGACAAAGAATCATTTTCTGGCAATGTAGAAAGAAAGGTGACAGAACTGCAGCAAAAGAAAACAAAAAATACAGCTCTTCTTAGTTCTATTTTACTTGGCAGGTACAGTTTATTCTATTTTATCAGTTAAAAAAAATGATGTATGAGAATATGAGAATGTTTTTAATAACACTGCAAGAAGAAGAGGAACCCTGGCTGTTCCTGAGAAACAGGTTTTCCCAATATTTGATAATTTGCAGAAGTGGCTAGTTTCACCATTTCATTTTGATATTTATAATTATAGAAGAGTATATAAAGCTTCACATATGTAGTAAGAGAAAACAGCAATAAATGTCTTCTAGAATCGATAAGGAAAAAACTATGTTCCACATGGTATGAGGAGATGGAAGGGAGGTTGGGGTGGATGGGAGTTTAAATGAGGCTGAAATGGAACCTTGTAGTTTATGGTCACTCCCTAATCTTTGTGGGTTCCCTGCCAGATGATGTTGTTGAACAGATTAAGGGGATTCAAACCGAGGACCTTTTAATCTCCAGTCAGCTCGCATAACCACTGAACCACCAGATCGCTACAAGGAAGGAGTGCTAAACGATGAGGTTTTGGTTATAGAGTGCACTGCAGAGAGAGAAAAAAGCAATTTGTGTAGGGTTATTCATGTTGTTCATCAAAGAGTACTCCTGTTTGGTGTTAATAGATCTTAGCCATTAGCCAATTGTTTCTGGGGTGATAAAAATAAAACATTAGGATACTGGCTGCTTACCACAGTTGAAGAATGAATGATGAAGATCAGGCTGTAAGGGTGAAAACCAGTATACCGGAGGGTAGTATCAGTTCTGATCAGTCCCCCATTACCATAAATCGACTATTACCGGAAACTACGTAAAAGCAGGCTTAAAAATTTTTAAGGATAAGAACTACTCTGGAACCATTAGTTTATCAAGTGCATCCTTTTCAATCTTTTAATACTGAATATGTCTGACTTCTGACATGCTGAAAGTTCTACTAAGTTTGCATTAATAAATTTGAATGACCATGTATTTGCCCGGATAATTCAACTGTAAAGCCTAGCGGTCGCCACATAGCTTGTTTAAACCAAAAGCTAGGGAAAGGTTAATGTTCACTTCGAAAGTATGTAAAAGTCCACTTGATGAAAATTTTGAATTTATTTCACAGTCACATTTGGAAAATAACAATTACAGTCAAATTGGCAATCGAACTAAACGTCTCCAAAAATCACAAGTCATGAAGAGGAAGAAGTACCAGACTAAACCCCTTACAAAAATTATATGTCCATAGTCAATGCTTGCACCACTCACAGGCGTGAAAAATTTAACATGGCGGTGTCTCAAAAAGTTTCCGGAAGTCATCTGCGTTGCTCACCACAAACCACCCAACAGAACACACTAGCGCATATTTACTTTGTGACTTGAAACAAAAGGCTAAAAGGTAAAGACAACCAGATGGCCTGAGCACTCCAATATATACTCTCTGCTGTATGCTAACCATAATCTACTGCTTAACAAACAGTAGTCTGAAAAAATTTAATTATCGTTAATGTTCAAAATTTAACAGTGTGTAGCCTGGTCCTTAAGGTTTATTAAAAGTGTGATGACTATGATTCTAAATTAACACATCTTCTTGTAAATAATTAAAGTGTAAGGGTGCAGTGGTAATGGGTTTCCTAAAAACAGTTGGTGAACCCCCAAGTTCTTTCTTAATTTTTGCAATTGTTGAAATACCTGCTGGATTACAAATTATCATGTTTATTTTAGTGTCAACGTGTTCTGTGTTTGCTCCTGATTTCAAAAATGTAACTATTATTATTATTATTGGTGGTGTATTAGAGAAGATATTAATCTTATAAAAATTGAGTTTGAAACTATTTAGATGACATGTTAGAAAAACTTGGTTTCTGGTTAATAATTATTAAAGTGCTGCTTCTATCGAAAAGGTGTTATTCTCTGAATTTTTCTTTTATTTAGTTACGTGTTTTAAATGTTGTTTTGTCTATGGAAATGGTCTCAATTATCCACAGTTTAATTTTGAAAACTACCACGTTTTAGTTTACGATGTAATAACTTGAAAATTGATTTAATATCTGTTATACTGCATGAAATGTTTTGAAACTTGAATATGTTATATTAGATACTTTACTCTTTAAGGAAATTTACTTTTTAGTTTGGGGAATTATCGAAAACGTGTGGTTATTTAATGCTGAAACTACAAGTGTGTCTAATGAAGTGTTTAAAATTATGTTTACTTTTTTATATGGCCTGAAATTACTGATTTTTAGTGAATTTAACTTTCTTCCTGGTTATTATTATTATTATAAAGTTACTTTAATGCATCGAAAAGTGCTGAGAATTAGTGAAATTATCACGTAACCAAAATCGACTATTTACAAATTGGACAATAATGAATAACACTGGCTCCGGTTAGTTTAAATGTTATTTAGTATTATAAATTGTTTATTTAGAGCTTGTATTGTTGAGTGACTTTACTGTTTTTAAATCGGCTTGTTTACTGAGTTAGGTTGCAGTATCGGCTTCTGCATGAAACGTGTTTCTCATATCCAGTAGCTGCTAACTGAAAAAAAAAATATGTTTACTGGAAAGCTTACTCCCTCCCTTATGCTGTATAGCCAAGAAAACTGGAATTTACTCAAATCTAAGGTGCTTACAAGGCTCTTGTGGAGTTCAGAGATGAGTATAGAATGATCACAATTGATGGGAATTTAAATTTATCGGTTATCAACTGTGAAGGAAATGAGATTAACAACACAAGGCTACAGAGATTTGTGAATATTTTAGAAAAAGAACAAGGCTTCACGTAAATGGTAGAACAGTACACAAGAGTGTTAAACATATTGGATATATTACTAATTAATCCTGATGATAGTATAATGGAGCCTCTAGCAACTGTACAATCTGCTTATGAATAATGAATCTTGGCTTGTATAGTAACTTAATGTGTGCATTTGTTACAATCATTCTGTATTGCAATAACTTGTGATTTCTTCTTTATTGTTAATGTAATTTATCAAAATATTGGTAGATTTAGTTTTCTGTATACACAAAAATGACAAAGCAGATATGGATATTAGCAATTGTTATTAATACCATAGTTTCCCTGCCTAATGGTTGCTTAACATTTCTTTAACTCATTTTAGGTATATACAAAATCATTTTGACTTTATTGACAAGAAGCGTACTGGTATTTGGGGTTGGAGCTATGGTGGCTACAGTGCTGGAATGGTTTTAGCTACTGACATTAAAAATGTCTTCAAATGTGGTATTTCCGTAGCTCCGGTTACAGACTGGAGTTATTATGGTAATAAAAGTTGCAAACTGCTCCTTTAGTTAATTAATTGCATTGTAATATTTGCTGTAGAAATATATAATTATGATTTATCTCTTTATTATTTACATTTGCTCATCTAAAATTTGTAACAATCATCAGCTGAAAAATAGTTATATTGCTGAAAAGCTTCTTGTATTGTACTTAAATACTTACCATATTAATGCCCTAAAAATATTGAATTTTTTTAATTTTTTTTACTATTTTCCATTAATGCAATAAAAATTACTCCATTTATCATACCTGCAGGCAGCAATAAAAAGAATGGATTGAGCGGAATTTATTATACACTGTTTTGTGTAATGTAAGAGAGGAATGAATCATGAGTTAAGGCTGATATTAAGACTGATAGGTATACACACACTGAACCTCACCATTTAAATTGTGGCGGCTCTAAATTTAGTAGCACTGTGACATGTCACAACCTACTAATCAAGAATAAATCTTAATAATGTTATAAATAAGAAAGTTTAGAAGAATATATGTTTGGACTATTTACCTCAATCACATCTTACTCAACTGATCTAAATTTAATTTGGCACAGATATATTATATAGTATGGATATGGAACCTGAAAAATTGGTAGAGAAGAGAAAACAATGGTGCTACAGAAGGATGTTAAAGATTAGTGGGAGGGACAAGACTTCTAATGAGGAAATTTTTGAGAAGGCAGGAGAGTATAACTCTATATGGAAGAGTATAAAAATGCAGAGGACAATATTAATTGGACATATCTTAAGACATGGGGGCCTAGTAAAAACAATAATTGAGGGACTGGTAGAAGGAAAGAGATATTGAGGAAGACCACGTTTAAAATACATCCAGCAGATAATGGAAGATGTTGGCTGCAGGAGATATGTAGATATGAAGAGGAGGGCAGAGAGTAGAGCTCAATGGAAGACTGCCGCAGACCAATCCCAGGATTGACTACCATTGAAGAAGTAATATGGGATAGTATTTATCCCACAAAACTGAATAGTTCCCTTGGAAATTGTCAGGATCAATTCACATTTTGGCAATTCCACAGAGTTTTGATTTTCATACAAGTTACTTCCATGCTTGTTATGTAAATCACTTATGCTGCTTTTTAGTTATCAAGACATGAACTTTATGACATATTCAGTATTAAAAGATTGAAAAGGATGCACTTGATAAACTAATGGTTGCAGAGTAGTTCTTATCCTTAAAAATTTTTAAGCCTGCTTTTACGTAGTTTATGGTAATGGGGGACTGGACAAATCGACCATTGTGGGTATATTTAGCAAAGAAAAATAGTACTTTACTTAAATAAAGCTTTACAAGTACATAAAACGATTTGTAAATATTAAACTGTTTAAATTCCAGCACAAACAGTACATCATGTGATCTTGTCGTGCGTGACATCATATGTGTGTAAAACAACTTGACCTGTGATTTGTTATTTCAACAGTATTAAGTGATTTTAAGCATTTCATTAAGTTATAGTTGTAATAGAACAAATGACTTATCATTGGTGCATAGTATCTAAATGTACCAATACATCTATATCTTCTCCAAACAATTTATTTATGAATGTACCACGAAAAGCAGAAATATGAATCGAGTGATTGCAACTAGCAAGACTACAATACAACGGAATTTCAATGCATACGATTTTGAGTGAATTTTGTGTTCCAGGCACACCTTGTACTTGATAGTACGTATACCCAAATCATAATGAAGTTGTGCATATCCTATGGCATTGTCACCATAGAATTGTCTCACTGATCTAAAAATATGTGAAACCAAAACTTTAAGTCTCGTAGGTATGTATTAATACATTAAAAAAATCACACGGTATTCATAACAAAGATTAGCCCATTTGCAATCAGTAGAAGTTATGTTTTCCTTTATTTCAAAATTTACTTTTATTAGGCAATTATTTGAAATACAGGGTGTTCGCAAGGAAACACTACCTGCTGCCAGCACTACAATGAAGAAACTGCTCACAGTGAGTGAGCAGCCAGCTTCCTACATAGTTCGCCCATCCACCGCGGAACTACTTAGCAATAATTACACTCCATAGACATGTATAAGTATGTGCAAAGAAAATAAATATCTATTACAAAATTCATTAGCTTACCTAATAAAAGATGCTGGAAGTGTTGTCCCTCTTGCGCAATACACATTTGACATTTTTTAAACATGTTTCGAGGCACACACTGGATTTTACCTATCTCCATGGACATTATCACTTGATAGATTTTGTTTCCAAGTTCTTACAATATGCGAGGGTTTTCTTCATGCACCTTTCTATTAAGCTTTCCCAAAAATAGAAGTCATGGTGATCTGGTGCCACAAACCATGGCTGATTTCACGTTTCTCTTACTTTTTTAAATCGAGGTGGAATCGTTGTTTTAGCTGGCAGTAAAGCACCAAGATATTTGGGACATAATTTACTCTGACACTTTTAAAGGACTTTTTCTTCTCATATATATCATACAGGAATATTCTTTGTTCCAGAATATAATGTACCATATTTCAACTCATGTTCACACATGATACTGATTAGTAAGAGACTCAAGTCACAAAATAGTTAAACCACAAAGAAATGTTCACACACTATACTGATTAGAAAGAGCCAGAAGTCATGAGCCAGCCAAACCACAAAGAAATTGGTCTTAACAATGGAAAAATTCAGATTATACTGTGTCATTTGACTGTTGGTGGAGAGCTGTTGTTTAATCTCGTTGATCATTTTTGCTACCATTCGGCGGGAGCTGGATTTATAATAATCTTCTTCTTCTGCGGTAGTCAGTCCTGGGATTGGTGTGCGGCAGTCTTCCATTCAGCTCTATTCTCTGCCCTCCTCTTCATATCTACATATCTCCTGCAGCCAACATCTTCGATTATCTGCTGGATGTATTTTAAACGTAGTCTTCCTCGATATCTCTTTCCTTCTACCATTCCCTCCAGTATTGTTTTTAATAAGCTCTCATGTCTTAAGATATGTCCAATTAATGTTGTCCTCCATGTTTTTATACTTTTCCATAAAGAGTTATACTCTCCCGCTTTCTCAAAAATTTCCTCATAAGTAATCTTGTCCCTCCAGCTAATTTTTAACATTCGTCTGTAGCACCATTGCTCAAACGAAACTAATCTTCTTTTCTCTTTTGTACCAACTGTCCAGGTTTCACATTAATACAGGGCAATGCTCCAAAAATAAGCCTTTAATAGTCTTTTCCTGGTTGTCCAGCTGATATTATTTGTTGTAAAAATTCGTTTTTTTTTTCTGTTGAATGCTATTTTTGCTTGAGCTATCCTACATTTTATATCATTCTTACATGTTCCATCATTTGTGATTTTGCTTCCTAGGTAGCAGAATTCTAGCACATCCTCCAATGCTTCACCATTAATTTTAATTTTTGAGTTTTTATCTTTCCCACATACCTACCATGACTTTCGTCTTCGCTTTATTAATTTTCATATTGTACTCCTTCCCCATTCTTTCCAAAATTTTCTTAAGATCCTCTTCACTTTTTGTTACTATCACAATGTCATCTGCAAATCGGATCATATAGTTTTCCTTGTATCTTTATCCCAACATCAATTTCGTCTCTGATCTTATCCACTGAGTCTTGAATATAGGCATTGAAAATTAAGGGAGACAGGGCACAGCCTTGTCTGACTCCTTTATGCATTGCTGCTTCCTCTTGTTTATTTCCAATTTTTATAACAGCCATTTCATTTTTGTAAAGATTCCACACTAGCCACCTATCTCTGTATTGTATACCTATTTTTCTGAGGATCTCAAACATCTTCCCCCATTTAACATTATCAAATGCTTTTTCAATATCTATGAAACCTAAATATGTTTTTTTGCCTTTCTCTATTCTCTTTTCTAATATTAGCCTCAGTGCAAGAATTACTTCCCTTGTACCTCTCTTCTTCCTGAAACCGAATTGGTCTTCTGTTAGACACTCTTCTACTTGTTTTTCCATTCTTTGTAGTACTACATTGGTGATAATTTTTTATGCATGAGCTACTAAGTTTATTGTTCGATATTGCTCACATTTTTTAGCACCTAGCTTCTTTGGTAAGGGAATGATTACATTTTTCTCAAAGTCTGAGGGTATTTTTCCTTCCTTATAAATATCCTGTACTAGCTGAAATAATCTTTCTTTCATTACAATAATAATAATATTATGTAATTAAATTGCAATAGAGCGCATGCTCCGATGGCAATTTCCTTACACACACATCTTACCCCTTTCCTGCACCCACTTACATTTGCCCTCTGCAAATTTTAGCTTATAATTCTTTCAAAGAGAATCTTCCTACACCCTTGTGCCTGAAATTGAGTGCCAGGTTGTGGTCATCTTTTCCCTTTCATGCATTACTTTTAATTCTTAGAACAATATCTTTCTATGCCTCATCACCAATATACAACTTCTTCCAATGAATCCCATTCCAGCTCTTTTACCATATCTGTTATGGATTGTAATCTGCGGTAATTTCCAGAAAAAATCTAGCAGCCCTTTTTTGCACCCTCTCCAACTCTGTATTTGATACCCAAAATGTGGGTCCCATACTACACTACCATATTCAAGCAATGGTCTGACTAGAGTTTTGTAAACCAATTCCTTTACTTCTCTCGTACATCCCCTCAAAGGGCACAACATTTTGGCAGCAACCCCCACTGCCTTCACTGTGTCGCCGCAGTGGCAAATTTGATATGACAGCTCAACTGATGAAGGCAGTGGAGGCTGCTGTCGAAATGTTGTGGAAAGAAGAAATTATCCGGCAGAAAACCCATGAAGAATGGCACTCGTCAATTTTCCTACAAAATAATAGCAGGACTGCAATTGAAAATTGTTTATACATATTTCTCAGTATAGTAATTAGAGCATACTTCCAGTAATGGATGATATCTATGATCATGATGCACAGCTATTTTCTATGAAGTCCAGAAACATTTTAAAAAAAATAAAAAATAAAGAAAAGCTTGTAATAGAGAAGAAATATTATTGAAAAAATATAAAATAATTCATAGATTACTTAAATAATGAACACTGGTCAGAGGTGAAAACATCAATATATTTCTAACATTTTTCGAAGGAAGTTTTATAAAAGGAAAGTTGTCAACACCCAAAATAGTATCACCATATTCAGAAAGACATGAGAGTGTATAAATAGTGAGGGAGGAGGGCTTTCCATTTCTGACTGTGAGCGGGTGTGTATGTTCTGTTCCCAGGAGTTGTGAAACTGCTTGCTTAAGCTGGAGTGAAATATTGTTTGTTTAGTTTGGTAGCTGAAATCAGATCAACATTTAATGGGCAGTAAGTGACTTTCACCAAGTGGTCTATCAAGTGTCATAAGTCTTTCAGGAAATTTGTCTGGAAACCTCATGACTAGTTTCAGTGTTTTTATTTTCTTTGAAATTACTGCGACAGTTTAACGTTTTGTGTAGGGCTGTAGAAACTTCATAAGTATTTAGAGATGATACAGTCAAACTATTTTAATATTAAATTTGTTTTTATTTCACTACCAGCAAAATAGATTTTCATGTGGGAGTTTTTCTTTTCAGTTAAGGATGAGCGTGCCAAGATGTGCAAGTGGCTGAAACACTTTTGGATCTACATATAGAGGAATAGCAACTAATGTGAATAGATAAGAAGTATCATTTTGATTTGATAGTATTTATGTAATATGCAGTACATAAATTTTTTTCCAACCTACATTTGAGAAAAATAACATAGAAAATTTCAAATGTGGTGTTATTTTGGGAACTTAATGTGACGGAATCTTCTGACAATTTATTTTTCAATTAAATATTGGCTGGTGGGCTTCTTTGAAAAGAAATTACAGTTATAAACAAATTGGTTTTGAATTTATTTCGATACTTATAAAGAAACCCTTTCTATTTCTGTGTTGAGTTACAGGAAAACTGAAGCTCATCTTGAAATTGGGGTAAAACACAGCCACTGACTGTTTAAGACTGACTGCTCCTTTGACATACACCACTGTCTGCAAGCATTCCGAATAGATCTTGTAGATTTGAGGAAGTAGGCTATTATGACACAATTTTTGTACTAGGAATAGTCTTACCATCTGTTTGATAAACTTCCTAAAAATACAAAACATTTTGTTGGTAATAAAGATATATTTAAAGAAAAACAGAGATTATCTTACTGGCAACTCCTGCTCCATTCAAGAATTTTATTATTATTATTTATTTATTTTTATTTTATTTTTGAAAGAAGTAATTATATCTAATATGACTTCAACAAAATTCAGTTTTAAAAATTTTTATTTCATTTTTATTTATTATTATTATTATTTTGTCTTTGCAACATGTAATAATTTTTGTTATTCATACTCCCATCCAATGTCCTTCCTCGGGAGGGATCTATGGGAAAAGATTAATAAATAAATGACACATGAATAACTGCAATTATTTGCCTTCTAACACTTATTCAGTAGTAAAACATGGTGGAGGGTGGGTGCTATAGACCATTGTCACAATTAGTGGAGAAAATAGCAGAAGCAACGTGCCACACTCGGGTCAGTGTGATGTCGGTCTTGAGACGCTATGATCGGCCACAGATGAACTCTGCTGTGAGGCGAGTGAATCTGGAACTGGAACGGTATCTTATGTCTGATATTGGCTCTGGCATGGGCTTGGTACCTGTAGATGCTATTGATAGGTGGGATTATACTAGGCATGGCCTACACCTCAATAGTAGAGGGAAGGGGGTTCTTTCAGATCTCATAGCAAAACAATTAATTGGGGCCACAAATTCACATGAAAAGATACCTGTTGTTAATGGTGTTAGGGCAGCTCCTTTTTTAGATTAGGATCATGTATTAGGCAGAGAGTTTTAAAAGAAGTTAGTTTAAACAATAATGAGTTTTCAGATACCAAAATTAAAAATTGTGTAGGGATTAATTTATTACATCAGAATATTAGAGGGTTAACAAATAAAGTGGATGAATTGCTTGTCCACATAAATGAATTAAATGATATCAGTAGAATTGATGTTTTATGCTTGTCTGAACACCATATAACTGCAGGAATAGGTATGTCAAATGTAACTGATTTTAATTTAGCTTCTCATTATTGTAGAATGAACTTGGAGAAAGGAGGAGTTGTCACTTATGTTAGAAATGGTTATAGTTTTGAGGATATAAGTATTAGCAAATATTGTGTTGACCAACATTTTGAAGCCTGTGCTACACAGCTAAGATTCAATAATGAAATTTTCATAATAGTAACAGTATATAGAGCACCATTGGGAAACTTTTCTCTTTTTATGAACCAGTTTGAACTCTTATTAACATTTTTAAGCAGAAAAGAAGTCAACATAGTAGTATGTGGTGATTTTAATGTAGATTTTCTAAATAACTTACTCTGTAAAGTCATGTTAGAATCATTAGTCAGTTCATTCAATTTAACTCAGGTAGTTAATTTTCCAACTAGAATAATGAATAATAGTCACTCAGCTATAGACAATGTTTTCCTAGATACCTCAAAATTCAGTTATACCATCAAGCCATCCATCAATGGACTTTCGGATCACGATGCCCAGTTATTAACCATCAACACTTCAATAGGAACTAGCACTAAGAGTAATGTCTTTAAACTTCAGCGTGTAATAAATGATGAGTCAGTTACTTATTTTAGAAAGTGCCTGAATACCACAAACTGGGAACAGGTATACAGTGCTAAAGGTATGGATGAAAAATACAACATTTTTAGTAACATTGTATTAAATTTCTTTGAAAGTTGCTTCCCCTTGAAAAAGTGTCGTGCTTCTCAAAAAGAACAAAAGCCTTGGATAACTATTGGCATTAGAACATCATGCGTTAATAAAAGGAAGTTGTATATTGCCTCTAGGAACAGTGAGAATGCTACTGTTAAAACACATTACAAACAGTACTGCAAAATACTGAAAAAGGTTATTAAAGAATCTAAAAGTATGTACTACAAACATAAAATTAATGATTCTGAAAATAAAATTAAAACAATATGGGACATTGTAAAAAAGGAAACAGGAAAGAGTAATCAAACAAGTAATGATATTTTTGTCAAAGAAAATTCAGCAGAATCTAATTTCTCAATTGCTGATAATTTTAATAAACATTTTTTATCTGTTGCTGATAAGTTGACTGCTAATAGCTCAATGACACACAGTATGGATTTTGTTAAAAAAGGCTTCCAAGAAAAATTTAACTCTATGCCTATAAAATTAGCTACTCCAGAAGAAATAAGAAAAATTATCAAATCCCTTAAGAGCAAATACTCAAGTGGTTATGATGGGATTTCCAGCAGATTAATTAAATTGTGCTCCACAGAATTAAGTAATATACTAAGTTATCTATTCAATATATCTTTACTTGAGGGTACTTTTCCAGAAAGGCTTAAGTATGCTGTAATTAAACCACTCTATAAGAAGGGAGATAAGGCAGCCGTATCGAATTACCGACCAATTTCATTACTAACATCCTTCTCCAAAGTTTTTGAGAAAGCAATGTACAATAGAGTTTATGAACATCTAAAAAATAATAATATTCTAACTAAATCACAATTTGGTTTTCAAAAGGGTCATTCAACAGAACAAGCTATATTTGCATTCACTGACAATATTTTAGAAGGAATAAATGATAAATTAATTCCTGTGGGAATTTTTTGTGACTTATCTAAAGCATTTGACTGTGTAGATCATAAAATTCTGATACAGAAACTTAAGTATTATGGTATAGATGGCATTGTTAATAAATGGCTTAGTTCTTACCTTCTAAATAGAAAACATAAAGTGTCAATGGAGAATTTTAAGGCTGCCTTAAGAGGGTCACTGTTTTCTGAGTGGGAATTAATCAGATGTGGAGTACCTCAGGGTTCTATATTGGGGCCTCTATTGTTTTTAATATATATAAATGATCTACCCTGTGTTTCATCTAAAAACTCAAAATTTGTCCAATTTGCAGATGACACAAACATAGGAATTAAAAACACTCCAGATTTGTCTACAGAATATATTTCAAATTATGTCTTTGAACTCATTAATAAATGGTTTACAGCTAATGGCTTGTCTTTAAACTTTGATAAAACTCAGTATATGCAATTCAGTACATCACACAGATTAACACCTGACATAGACATAAAATTTGCAGGCCAGTCCATTCAAGAGGTAGATAGTGTGAAATTTTTAGGTTTGTATATTGATCATAATTTAAATTGGAAAGTACATGTTTCTGACTTACTAAAGCGATTGGGAGCAGCCACATTTGCAATTCGTACAATCTCAGCTTTAGGTGATCTCCGTATGAGGCAGCTAGTTTATTTTGCTTATTTTCACTCCTTATTGTCATATGGAATAATATTCTGGGGCAATTCTACCCATAGAGACAAAGTGTTCAGAGCCCAAAAGCGTGTAATAAGAATTATGTGTGGGGTTAGCAATAGAACTTCATGTAGAGAGCTGTTCAAGAAGTTAGGGATTTTAACATTAGCATCTGAGTATATATACACATTAATGTCCTTTGTAGTCACAAATTATACTTTGTTTGAAACAAATAGTAAAATACACAATCATGGCACTAGAAGTAAAAATGATCTTCACAAGACTTACAAGTCATTGTCATTTGTTCAAAAAGGGGTACGATATTCAGGGATACATATCTTCAATATGCTCCTAACACATATTAAATGTCTAGTAGATGATAAGAATAAATTCAGGAAAAAATTGAAAGAATTTTTAATTGACAACTCCTTCTACTCTGTCGAAGAATTTATTTCTAAGGTATCTAAAAAATAACTGCCAGTATCTTGTGTAAATATAGTTCAAATAATTAATTTACCATGTATGCTATGACTGTACATCTCCTGGTGTATGTATTTAGTTTGTTACATAATTGTTTACAGTACTATATATGTTACGACTGTACATCTTGTGGTGTATGTATTATTATTTTTTTTTTTTAATGTACCATATATCCTATGACTGTACATCTTCTGGTGTATGTATTATTTTGTAATGGAAGTGTTTAATGTACCATGTATACTATGACTGTACATCTAGTGGTGTACTTATTATTTTGTTATGCAACTGTTTATCTGTAAATTGACAACTTTCCACATCCCACAGAGCCAGTCTCTTATATTGGGATCAATGGAAAATGAATGTATTGTATTGTATTGTATTGTATTGTATTTAACAAAACAATTGGAGGGGTTAGGTTCAAACTAGACAGGGAATAAGAGTCATTAGTTGAAGAGAATGCCTGAGTATTTTAAAATTAGTAAATATATAATGAAAACCATTGGTTGGCAAAAGTAACTGATAGTAAAGATAGATACATACTAAATAAGTAAATACATATAAACATGAGCAGTAAATAAGAAAAAGATGAAATTATTATCATCTCTGGTGAGTGATAGTTGAGATTAGGTAGTGTGAATAGTTGATAGGAGAAAATTAATGGGATCACTTAAGAGTAGGTGATCACTTGGTGGTTAGTTTTTACTGGTAGAAAAGAAGTTTATGGAAGAAGCTTACAGAAGGTCATATTTCGAGACATGCTGGATTGGTTACTTTGTTAGTGGAGGGAACAGTTGAAGGTAAGAACTGTAGAGGAAGACAGACATTGAAATATATGAAGCAGATAATTGAGGACATGGGTTTGTATGGGGTATGTAGAAATGAAGAGGTTGGCACAGGATAGGAAGGGATGGAGTATTGCATCAAACCAGTCTAAAGACTTACGACAGCAAAAAAAGAAAGAAAAAAAAGAATAGATCCACACCTTCCAAGTTCAGCGGGGCTCCTGTTGTTTTAAAGGATGTTTATAGTGTGGATGGTGAAGCATGCATTGAAATTATTGGTATTATGGGATGTGACATTAGCAGCTAATAGGTATCTGGATTTTGGGTGAATACTATTTTCCTGTGGTAAATCATTCTAATGGACAGTTGAATGGTGATCAAATCTATGTAGGACAGTAGGTGTAGTATAACTATATAGGTGGTTTCATAGGTGGCATGTTCTATGGTGAGAAAACTTTACTCAGTAATGCAGCTGACAGAGGTGGAGGAAGCATGGTGTATATTACACATCTTGTAATGTGGTCTGTTGTGTGAGAAGAATCCATGATAATGTCTAGTGGGACAAGAAAAACAGTATTTGTCAAGTATATTTACCAGATAAGAGTTAGATAGTTACTATCTTAACCACTTAAATTGGTTATGATTTTGGGAAAAATGATTTCAACCATTAATAATGTTAGATTGGTATGTATCATATTAACATAATCTACCTAATCATTTTCAGTTTGCAGGTAAAATTAAGTGAATGATTATGTTTTGACATCAATAATACTGCAGTTTTGTTTGTATTAAGGAATTCACTACATTATTATTATTAAAAATTAAGGCACAAAAATGTTTTTGATTTTACAGATACAGTCTACACTGAGAGATATATGGGAATGCCAACTGCAGATGATAATCGTGAAGGCTATGTGGCTTCACAATTGACAAACAAAGTGGAAAATTTTCGAAATAAAATGTTCTACCTGATTCATGGCTCTATGGATGATAATGTTCACTATCAGCATTCCATGATGCTTGCAAAAGAATTAGAACATAGAGACATTTTATTCAGACAACAGGTAATTATATTTCAAAATACAATACATATTTTTTTGTGTAGCTATAGATATTAGTATGTATGTTTCTAAGTAGTTGTAAATGTATCATGCTTAACTCAGAGAGACAAATTACTTCTGATGAAAATATATATACATATTTTAGAATGTAGAGTACAAATACAGCAGAAATATGTGTGAGTGGAGACTTTCCCGGCATACTGATGCAATATAACCTTCTCTGGTGTTCAACCGGATGGTGTCGTGTGAACAGCTGTCTCTGCTGTCTTCATCAAGTGTTGCATAGCTTCAGTCATTGGGTGACGTTCTGTGTGTGCACACGTACGGAGCCTAATGGCCCATTTATCTACTACTGAAGAAGGCCTTTGCTGAAATATTGTGTCTTTGTTTGTCAGCCTTCGCATTATCTCTCATAATACCCATCAACTTTGGTATGTGGTGGGTTAATTTCCCTTTCATTCATTATTTACATCACCTAGAAGCCACTTCCATTTTCCTTAGTTTCATCATTAATAACCATAATAGGAAGACATAAGACAAAGAGGTTGGATTGTACACATTTAAACTCACCACACAACTTCTACCCGAGTCTAAATGTGGTGAGTCTGTGTGTGCATATACAGGGTGTTTGAAAAAGAACTCCCTAGCTTTAATGTGTCATAGAATCTGTAAAAGGTGATATACACTATTCTAGTTTGTGGTGTTTGATTAAGCAACGCTCTAAGTTTTGCCGCCAAGCAGTTGGCAGACCTGCTTGACCTTGAGACGGCGCCAGGGAACAGTTCCCTCAGTTGTGTTCGGGCGTGCAGTGCGGTGCAATGTTTACTCCACAACAAAAAGCGCAGTGTGTTATTTGGTTAGTGCAAACTGAGTCTGTTATAACAGTCCAACGTAATTTTAGACGTCAGTATGGTGGTGAACCTCCTACACCAAAAACTATCCGTCAATGGCTAAATTCTTTCAAGGAAACCGGTAATGTTTTAAAAGCAAAATCACCCGGTAGGCATAGAACTTCTGAAGATGTTGTTGAACAGATCCGTGTTTCGTGTGTTCGGAGCCCAAAAAAGTCATTGGCCAGACGTAGTCTACAATTAGGTGTTCCTAAAGGTACGCTCTATGATGTTGTACGTAAAAGATTACATTTGCATGCCTACAAATTGCAACTGTTACATGAAATAAAACCTACTGATAAAATCAAAAGGCTAGAGTTTGCTATTGACTTTTTAAGCAGAATTGATGATGATGAAAATTTTTTGAAAAATATTTGTTTTTCTGATGAGGCTACATTTCATGTAAGTGGGACAGTTAATCGTCATAACTGCAGAGTTTGGGGGGAAGAGCATCCACATGAAGTTATTCAGAATCAGCGTGACTCTCCCAAAGTTAATGTTTGGTGCGGCTTGATGGTTGATCGTGTGATTGGTCCTTTCATTTTTGCAGAACGAACAATAAATGGAAACATTTACTATGACATGTTGACAGAGTATGTCTTTCCCCAAATGGAAGATATTGAGGCGGAAAAATGGCTTGTGTTTTTCCCTCCTCATTACAGTAACCATGTGCGCGTGGCTCTAGACACTCGCTTTCCGGGAAGGTGGATAGGGAGAGCTGGCCCAATTGCTTGGCCACCACGAAGCCCGGACTTAACCCCTCTGGACTTTTTCTTTTGGGGACACATAAAAAATGTTGTGTACAGTGAAAAAATCCGAGACATAAACCATTTACGGGAAAGAATCGTCACGGCGGTTGGGACAGTTACACCTGATATGTTGGTGAATACATGGCGAGAATTTGAATATCGTCTCGACGTGAGCTGGGCAACAAATGGATCCCATGTTGAAGTGTACTGATGTTAAACAAAACTCGAAGGTTTTCTCTTTCACTGTATGTACTTGTTGATGTATTTTTTCATTAATTTACACATTAAATTTATACCTAAAACTAGGGAGTTCTTTTTCAAACACCCTGTACAATCCCCTTGTTATGTATCCTCCAATGGTCATGATTAGGATTTATACTGAATTGATGTTAACTGCATTCATGTTTATGCGCTCGTTATGGCTCTCCTGCCTTCATATATAGTAAGTGAAGGGCTTACTTCTACTACCCTTCATCATTTTCTGTGCTACAGCATTTTCATTGTCACTGTTATCATAATCAATTTAGTAATTATTTGTATCTACATGATAACTGTTTTACAAATTTATTTATTATGTGTGGCAAAACAACAATGTGCTGCATCATGTAATTGCTGGGATAGCCTCAGACTATGCAACCAGTTGAGATGTAAACTACTCAGCTACAACTATGCCACACACTACTAAGAATGAACTTTCAGGAGTCTAGTTTACTTTTAAGACCAAGGGCGTATCCAGGATTTTGTTCAAGAGAAAACTTATTATGCATGCTAAAAAATGTTTATTAATGTAATAAATGTATATTCTATTAATTTATTAATGGAATACATATATTCCATTAATATATATGAATTAAATTATGATAGGGAGCCACCACTTACCTTTAGACAATGGATGTGGGGCGCGAACACACAGAAAAGACAAAAATACCTGTACAACTGATAAAGAAATTTTCAGGATGAGCCCTTTGTCAATAGGAGAATATTATGGGAGGTGGGTGATGTTGGAGACTGTCTCTCAAAAAGACCTTTGCGTGATCTAAAGGTAAGTGGTGGCTCATTTCCCTATCCTAATTTAATTCCTTTTCACTACTTAGCGCCTTTGATTTCATTGTTTACTATATATATTACACAAATAGTATTTTTTGAGCTACTTCATCTGCAATTTCATCACAATTTTCTGGTAAAATTTTTCTGTGTATACTAAGCATACACAGACAGTTTAGATGGTTCTCTAGCATCGTTGACTTCGACCCCATTTTAACATGGCACAGTCTATAGAAGGTCTCTCTATGTTGCTTGTTATATAAGTCTGAGACAAGGAAATTAGGATTGTGTTTTTTGTCACAGCAAAGGATATTTCTGCCTCATTTCACTCTTTCGTAAGGTCTAGTTCTCCAAGATTTTCTGTTGTCATAACCTTGTCCTTCCGTAGTTTACACCATAGTTTGACTTCATAATCAAAAAATTTAAGTTGTCATATTTGCAGAAACTTTGTGACATAAGTTACTTAAATTGTGATTTAAAAAAAAAAAAATCAACCAATCACATTCTTAAACTTTAACAGAGATGTCGCTAGGGATTACAATCCAGCAATGTGGGATCCCGCATTATTTGGCATTCGGGCGTATCATAATTAAGTGGATCCGCAATAAATAAAATGGGGTGGAAACATGTTTCAATCTTCGTCACCTTGCCTCCCTGTAGTCACTTTCCGGTCTGACTTGTTCTCTATCGATTTTATCACCACATTTACATCATAGAGGAAGGAATATATGGAGACGACACAAGGGACCTTCACCACATGCTGGAGTGAAACCGCGTAGAGAGATCTGGGGTTGGTAGGTCGCCATATTGGTCGGCTGTAGAAACATGGGGAATAGGAACAAAAACCTCAAGGGAATCATACGACAACTGTGGCACCGCAATTTGATGATGGATTATTATGTAACTCGACGAGAAAGACCAAGCATGAAGAATAAATTTTTTTGATATCCTGCTTAGTTCTCGAGATATACTGTATCAAAAGTGAGGTGTGTTGGGTTGAAATTCAGAAGAAACTTTTCCCAAGGTCAAATTTGGTGTTAGAGTCTTATGTAACACAATAAGACAAATTGAAAATAAAGAATAAAATTTTCGAAATCTCTCTTAATTCTCGAGATATGCTGTCTCCAAGAGTCACAAGCTTAAATGAGAGTAGTACACATTGCGATACGCAATACACTTTTTGTCTCTAACATGGTGCTTATGAAATTACTTACAACTGATAATAAATTGCTTGTCCCTTCTGGTATAGTCTGCATTTCAACCTAACCCGACATTTCCTTTAATATTGTCGCTACAAAATTAAACTATGTAGACACACCTAGACACATGAAATGCATCACAAACTAAATTTTGGGTAACAACAATGTTTGCTTCATCACGTTTCATAGTTCACATCAGCACAAATTATCACAATTAATTTCATCGTACACTTTCAGTGTAAACTGAACTAGACTAAAGCATGCAGAATACCATTTTCATTGTATCACGATGTAAACTTGACCTGCTTAAATTAGACTTCCAACGCTTGTTTACAATAAGGCTAGCCTTTTATGTGCAAAGTAGTAACATATGCTAATTGTCTACACTACACCAACAAATAATTGAGAATGACATTATCCTGTTGAGAACTAATGAATAAATTTATAACAATAGGCCTTAATGTTGCAGTTACCTATCAGACACTTCAAGTACAATAATTACAATCTGACTTAATTATGAAATGTTATTCCAGGTTGTTTGCTATCTTGTGTGTTTGTGCAATCGTATGAAACACAACTTAGGCATAATAGAAAACTTAAAAATATTAGAAAAAGAAATATTCTCAGCAGCAGACCCAATGCAAACAGCCCAATGTTTTGTGGTTATTCCTATGGCCACCGCACATGTGCAGTAGGAGACAAGTTTTCACAGATTTAGCGTTATTTCATCTCCATATATTCCTTCCTCCATGGTTTACATGTACCCAAGTTAACATTTGACTCAAGGCAACAAATGTTTGTTTATGTCATCCTTCATGATCATAGGTAAATAGGTTCACTTTTACATTTTTATAAGAACTCCAGTTTGTTTTTGTTGTATGCATTACTATAACTTGAGTTATATTGTCCTATTACAAAACTAGCTCCCAGATCGTACACACACAAAAAATGCAATTAGAGTTGTTTCTGAGGAGAAAGTAGACAATACAAAAAGAAGGTTACAACTATTGACTGCTATTTCAAAATTATTGAATAAATGATGTGTTAATATGTTTTTGTCATAAACTGTACTTTATCATATTTGAGATATTTCTTTTCAAAAAGTGTATTTCAATTTCATAACTCTGCTAATTCTACAAGATCAATGATAACAAAGTTTTCAACTACCATAAAAGTTGACATAATAGTTCAGTTTGATTATTCAAGAAACAATGGCAAAGAAAACTACTGGAAGAAATTGAACACACAGAAACAACTTTGACTTGGATATAGACCACAAAGACCTGGATGCCACAATTGACAGCACAAAGCATGACCGTAACACTGGTTCATCCACATACTTAGGTGATTCCCAGATATAATGATCTCAAAAAAGTGCAGAGAATTGTTAAGTTTTCAAAAAGTTTTTTTATTTATGATCATTTCAATCAAACCAACAAACGAGGAGGCAGAAAGGGCTTTCTCGGCTGCTGGCTATATATGTAATTCTTTGCAAATAAAGTGACAGTTTGAGCGCTTATTAGATAAATAGATTATTTTTCAAACTGACATAAGGCATGTAATGTGATTTAACCATATTAACCATATTAACCATAATTTATTATTTACTAAATAACTAAAGTTAGATTTAAAACAAAATGTATAAAAGTGCAATGTATAATCCCAAAACATGCTCAAGAGAAGCTATCAAGGAATTTAAATAAGGTATGAAAATAGATCCCTTTCAAAAATCATATAGAGAGACAGCAGGGTGATTGGAATGTTATTGTTGGACAGATACAATGCGTCGGATTTACAAATTGGTTCCAGTGGCAGCTGCAGTTGTAGTAGATGTGTTTAAATATTTTAGCTCTCCATTCTGCATTGCTGCAATGGTCTTTTATGACAGACATTAATCTATTATATGATCCATACATGTATACATGTCGATCGTCTTTGATTGTAACGCAGTGGCAAGAGGTTCCAATAATTTTTACCCAATTAACCATTAAATGTAATAAGGCTATACTGTCAATACCACCTGATACTGCAACTGCAATCTGATTTTTGAAGATCTCTCGGGCGTGCAGCCGGGTCATTTGGTCGTAAATTGTACATTTACGACCAAATGACCTGGCTGCACGCCCGAGAGATCTTCAAACATCAGATCCGCCGGGAAAACTTACGATTACACTGCAATCTGATTGTTATAGATGGGAAAACTGTAGATTATGCTTTGAAACAACAACTCTAACTCCATCGTGCCTCTGTCATAATCTACTTCGTTAAGTTAACTATAATAAGGTGAGACTTACTGGATTCTAACCATGGTATTCGATCCAACGCATATAATGAATTCTGACTTAGTAGTGGTGCATTGTAACTGGTAAGCACCTTTCCTCGCCGCATTATTCCCTTCTCTAGAAACATTCATAAGTCCATTGACAATGTCTTAAAAATGCTCATTAAAAATAGCAAAACACGTATATTTTTAGACCAGCGGCTCCCATATAAAGCTGAAGTATTTGGCGTGTACTTTCTCCATTTAAAGGTTTCTTGTTAAAAGTTTATGATGTGCTCTATGGTGCTAATTGTGTTCTGTATTTATGTAATTTGATTTAAATTATTTACAATCAGGTTAAGCCTGTGGCTTGCGCAATGAAAATACAAGGCTTTTTTTTTTACATTTCACTTCAAAAAAAAATTTAACCCCTCCAATATCAACCACCAGTGTAGAACACCCTTCATATCCTTGGCTAACATACCTGTCAGGTCCATGTCCTTTAGTTTTCTAAAAACCTGTCAATTTCTGATGCTATAATTTGTCATTCAACTCCATCAGTTCTACGAATCCGAGATATTTTTGTGGATTGTATTTTTATCTTCGTCATAAAAATTCATTTTCATGGAAATCTGTTGTTTCCCAGCTGTGTCACATGACTCACCAGCCAATACAATATAAGCATAAGCAATCTTTGTGGCCTGCATAATTTACTTTTAACGACCAATCCGCAGAGGGCAATGATTTCGTTTTGAATCTGTTGGAAGATATACATGAAATTTTTCTTAACTTTTTCAATATGCTGTTTCAAAACTGGAACACTTGAATCAATTCTTAGTTTCAGCAAGTCTTCAAGAACACCTTGATGTTGCTCTTTAATTCTTGAAGTCAAGTCATTTGTATGGTGTACCACCGAAAAATATTCGAAGATATTATAGATGACACGATTTTGTCGATTGGCTTCTACTTCCTTCTGGTGAGCAGTATCCATCATAACAGGGACTAGTATTTTTTCCAAGAAGTTCTTTGCATAGTTAGCTGCTTATTGATGAAAATGTGATGAAACATGTTTTTGCAGTATTCATGGATATTTTTAAAGTGACAGAAAGTTCGAGTAACAAACTAATTAGAATATATCAGAGGCAAGTAAGCTTGCAAGTAACCATGATTAAATTTTCATTTCAAATTAGTGGCTTTAGCATCTACAGAAAGGTAAGTTTCAGGTACCTAGCAGCATTTTAGCATCACTCTCCAACACCATTGTACTTAATTCATAAGACTGAAATTAATATGAAGCTGGGCCTATAGGTTTTAACACCATATGTAGCAGTAAAGATGCGACCACAGAATGAATGAAACAACTTGACCATTGGACTGACCCAACTCTTATCCAGGTGAATCCGGGCACATACGACAATTATACAGTAAATTCGACTAACAAATATTTTATCATCAATTAGCTCTTACATTATCAACTTTTCCACTTAGCGGTAATAAAAATAAATAAAATACAAATGAATGCAGTTAACTATAGTTATTAAATATAAGTCATGCTTTTTGTAGGTACTGTATGTAATACTATTAAAAGCCAGCATAGCCTTATGGTAGATACAAATTAAATACTTTTAAAAAACTTCCTTATATCCATTGTTATAAAAAATAAATTATTAGCCCACTCTGATGTCACAGTATAAACGATCGGATGCGTTGAGTGCGGGCCGAGTCAGCCAACAGTCTATTGGTATTTAGGCCCACAGCAAAGGCCTCCCACTACTTGGCTTGCGTACAGTTAAGACGGAGGTGTCTTTGTTCGAGTTGGCTCTCTTGGCACAGCGACAGTTTGTTACCATGGTTAACGAAAACTGTTGCCTTTTAATACAATTGTATGGTGCCAAAAAAAAAAAAATTTGTGTAATAGAAAATGTGCAGCCTCATCAGACTCCAATTGTATCACCTCCATCACCACCACAACCATCAATTGAAACTCCAATCAACAAATCTATAGAATCGCCAAATGACATGATTAACTCAATACAGTTTACCTAAGCAAGGAGTCAGTTCTAGTTAAGAATGGCGACAGAAAATTTAATGGCAATAAAAAATCTAGTTTTAAATGGGTGCTATTACCTTTTCTTTACCCATTCTTTCAGAGCTACATGTAATGCATCAAAAACATCTGGAACTGTTCAAGAAATTGATTGTTTTGACACTCAAAAAAGGTAATGCAGGCTAGTCCACCAGTCTCCAATTACTAGAAATCTTGAAGTCATTGCATCTTTCAGTTACTGAAATCGTCTCCCGAAATTGAGTATTCACTGGCTCAATTATGATTTTAGGAACTCTACCATTGTCATTCTTGTAAAATTTGTTTATTGTATCCTCGATGGCTTCATATCTCATGTCTTCCATGAGTTTCTCACCATGCTATTCTAGCCATGCTCATCAACAGAAATAGTTTTCATGGCAAATAACTGGTCTGGCACGCTCAAACATGGCTTGCGCAACAACCGCACATACTCGCCAGCAGCACTGTGTGTACTGCATTGTGCCACCTTGTCCTCGCTAACTTTTGTTTCCTGTAGACAGCAGTAGCAAGCAGGTTTAAATCACATGAACCGAGTTAATTTTTGAAAGTTGCTTAACATTGTTTACTCTTCGGCTCAGTAGAACTTTGATCGAGCGCATACCCACATCCTGTTTGAGACCCTGTACTACTTACAATAAAATATAATGGATAACAACTATATTTTACCATAGTTAAACTGGGTTTTATAGGAAGCAAAAGGCACCAGTTAGTGACCCAAATTAGATAAAGGACGATTGGTTAGCACAGGTTATGTCAGACCAGCAATTAATTGATTATGCTTTAATCCTTCACCAACATTAGAATATGGAGCTTAAAATTTAATCCCTTTTCTGAGTTGATGTTATCTGAATACAGGGTATAAATATCATTCTGTCTTTATCTGTGTTTAAAAATGACTAATTTCTCTTCTGTTATGAAGATTTGCTAATCGAAAACATTTATTTCCTATCATTCCCATTATTTGGGACTCCTTGCGTTTTATCCTTTGCTACTCTCATACGTAACTTAATTTTTTGTTCTATTCCACATATTTGTTTTATTTCCTCTTTTATATACAAGTTCATATTTCTTTATTTCATCAGCAGTTTCTATGCTGCAGATGATATCATTGTTCATGACTAATAACTGTACATAACCTGGTATGCATACATACCATTTTCATACAAGCATGGCACACTCTAATAATGCCATCAAATAGTTTTAGCGTCATTTTCTTTAATTGTAATTATTTCTGTTTAGCCTAACTTGTCATTAATGCCTTCCATTATAAACAGTCCTTGGCTCTAACATACTTCATCATACAGTGTTACATCATCTTGGTAAAAAAAGGAAAGAAATGCCTACTCAGTCCATTATGTTTTAATATCTAGTTTGAAGGGAGATTTGTATATAATTTTTGTGAATAATTGAATCAAATTTAACTGCCGTATGGCACTGAAAATAACAGGATAGGGAAAAATGGCCCTCACATACCACAGATGAAGGCACAGTATGTTATGTGAGATGCAATACACATGGCAGGAGGGAAAATGTGACTACATCTCGACCACATGAATGAAACAAAGGTGAAACACATGGAAGTGTTGTGAATGAGCCAGTTGTGGGGGGAAAGATGGATTAGCGATAAATATGGAACAAAATAATCTCTGCAGCTAATAGCAAAATGGTATATTATTAGAAACTATATAATTTTAATTTGATCAGTTATGGGGATAATTATGGCTGTGTAAGGTAGCCTTTAGTTCTCTAGAAGCATCCCCACTAGCTACCCTAAGCAGCAAAATATTCTATAAATCGATTTTGAAATCGCTTATGCTGGACTTCGAAATCTCGAGAAGAGTAATTATGAACTTGAAGGAATTTCCCGGTATTCATTTTCACAGTGAAAACTAATCATTAGAATAATTTTAAAGTGTATTTATTATACCGGGAAAAGTTTATTTTAAGAGATATCCCGGTTTGTTCACATTTTGAAACACACAATCAGAAAAGTAAAAATTTAAGATTCGAGATCTCTTTGAATTGAGTAAAGCTACAGCTGAACTTTTATCACCAGCTATAGTCAGCATTGTTCCGGATATTTTGGTAGTAAAATTAAATAATTTGGCAAAGTTTAATTAGTGGTTTCAATTAAGAGAAAAAAGTGAACTTTTTAACTAAAAGGAATACAATTTAGAAATTTATATCAGTAGATAGCCCAAATTGAGACCATTAAGAACATATAATGGTTTTGGTAAAAAGCTTAAGTATTCGTCTGGTAATTAAGTTTCAAAAGATAGATTGTCGTTAATTGTTGATGAAGCGCGTAAAAAGTCCACCAAGTTGGTCATGTGATAGACTTCAATTTTAAGCTTATAGAAGTACTTTTGAATGTTAAATGAAATTAAAACAGATAGAACATGATAATAGAAAGACCCTGTAAAAATTTCATGTTAAACTATTTAGTATTTTTGGAGATATTAATTAAAGAAAAAGTTGCTAACGTCATAGGCTCTTAGAAGTCTATAAAAGATCTTGCAGCAAGCTCAGATTGTCTCACTCCATGTTATATTTTCAAAGAAGTAACTTTGTAATATGTAGTCTCATTCTTTTGCCAGGAAGTGATCGTGTAACTTCACGCTAGTTAGCTGGGCGAACTGCTCCGAGCGGTAGTGGTTTCGGCAAACTCCAACATGCCGTAGTCCTCACTAATGTTAGGGGGGACATTTTGAGTTTTTGTCTTCTCATACGAATGTGCTTAACCTGTAATCTTCAATGAAACTGATGTTTGATGCTTTATTTACGTATCTGGTACTGACAATGTACGAGTGAACTTTTGCAAGAAAATAAGTATTGTGTTACTCTGAAACTGTGTCAAGTGAACTTATTTCAATAACTCTTCACATTTGGGGTTTAATACAAATGCGTGGCGGCCGATCTATTTAATATTATAGGTACCAGAAGGCTATACATGGTCATGATCTTAGCTGTACACAGTTCAGGTTAAAGTGTTGTTAAACCCCCATACAACATTTACGCCTGACAGTCTGGTAGCTCAAAACGTTCGCTGCTCTGGCCCCAGGTTCAAATCCTGGCAGGCACAGGAATTTTGAGATTTGTGTTTGTTCATATGAGCTACGCCAGGCCGCTCCATGGTTTGGGTTCCACGTTAAACTGTAAGTCCCAGAGGAAAGGAACTGGCCGTCCTACCTCTGACACAATGGCTTAGTATGCCTCCTTCGAGAGGATCCAACCAACCCTCGGGTTGTAGACTAGGTTAAGTTAAGTTTTTAGGGGTAAATAAATAAAGCTAGTATGATATAAAAATATTAGAAATACATGTATTATAAAATTGAAAGATAGTAAATGACAGTTTTAGCATAGATTTAGGCCAGGGGTGTGTCTGGTGTCTAGGATATGTTGCAGGGCAATTTCCCATCTGCAGAGTCTTGAAGAGGTAGTGGTGTTTGGAAAAACTCTAGCAGCTCTAACCATGGAACGGGTGTTGAAGTAGTTAGAATCATGTGAGTTTGCCATTAATTACCACTTAATCATCTGGGTTGAAAGTCTAAACTTTTTGTATGTGGCCTTTGATCCTGTAGCAAGACTGATGTAGGAAGCAGTGCAGTGAAGACCGGTAAGTTGGTAAATAATGTGAGTGTTGGTGCAGGTGGCATGTCCAATTATAGGAAAGGATTCTTCTATGACAGGTTTAGAGTATGTAGTGGTGGCTGGGTGTGTATGCTGCATGTTTAACAGCAGGATCTGTTACAGCGATCAGATCCTTGTGGAGATTTAGGAGAGTCCACAAGTATTTATGTTCTGACTTTCCTGGATCTCCACAGGGATCTTTGTTGTAATTGATTGAAAATACAATTTCATCAGTTTCATGAATTATCATCTATAAAAGATAATATAAGTTCAGAGGATTTTGACAGAGCCAGTAGTCAATCGTCTTTATATACTTAAATAGGACCTGTAAAAATGGTTTTAAGATATTTTTTTAATTTAAGGTGTATCCTTGTAATGCAAATATTGAAGGGGCGACAAAACTTGCAAAGAAGAATTGTTGGAAGTTAAATATGATTAAGAAAATAAATTTAATTTTGACAGTGGCGGATATGAAAAACTGTGGAAAAATAAAGAAATTTCTATCATATATCTAAATCTGTGGAAAATGATATTAAGCTTGTTTATACCTTTCCCTACATTATGTAGTCAGGTTATAGTGTTGTTGAACATGTTATAATTGAAGAAATAACCTGCCTGAATATTTCCGAAAGAGGAGACCTTCGTTTTTCCTTACAAAAATTAATACAGATAGCCAGTAATTAGTTTCCCAGCATCAACGTCAGGGATCTCATTAATAAATTAAATATAATTTCACCGGATTTCATGCTTCTATGTACGCAAAGCACAAATAAAAATACAGATTTAACTGTACTAAGTCATTTTACAAAGATTTATTCAGCTGAACTAACCAAAAGACCAACATAAAGTATCATGTAAGAAATTATTATTATTCACTTTAACTAACTGCAATTCTGGTTTATAAATTTTATAAAGTTACTTCCCTACTTTATAAATCACCATTACTATGGAACTGGTGGGCGGTTAGAAAATTTTACTACTAACACAGATACAAAAGTGTGTGGTAGGTAAAAAAAAAGGTTGACTATCTTTGATTTAAATATTTGGATTATCATAAACGACTTTTTAACTCGTAGATTTTTCCATACATCATGAAACAGTTGTCCAAGTTTCTCTTTTGTTTTTAGTCATACACAGATGAGGAACATGGACTGTCTGCAGTAAGACCCCATCTTTATCACTCACTTGAAAAATTTGTGGTTGACTGTTTCAATTTGGCATGAAGTTTCATAATTTTTGGACAGCAAAAAATGGATGAAGGATGAAACTGATGCTGCGTACTATGCTCATAAGCCAAAGAAGAAGTCCTCCTTTTCAGTTTCTAAGAAGGAATGTAAATGAAGAAATAACAAACCAAAAAGTGTCCACAAGCAGTTAGATATTATAAATTTAATAGTTAGATTAATAATTTTTAACCATAAGGCTGTATACTTCACAGCTGAAACAGTCAGCATAAAGATTGAATTGTCCTTGATGGTTAGTCACATGACTTTATTTTAAAATTAACTTATTGGAAGCTTCCTGAAAAAAACTGAATTTAGTAATTTATGTACACAGTTAATTTATATTAACAATAAACTTTATGAAATTTATTTATTGATGAGTGAAAAAATGAAATATTTGTATTATATTTTTTAATTTTTATTTGTAAATAAGAGTTAACAGTTTTGAATACAATTTATATTTTCAAAAGAATAGCACATTCCTGTTACAGTGAAAAATTTGTTAAATATTTTCTTTTCTTACTCATACTCTTCTATGTCTATATATCTATAAAACAAAAACTCAGAAACTACTGAGCAGATTTCGACAGGGTTATAACCGTTTTAAAGCTTAGAATCTCGACTCAGTTAATTGATATGTCTTATGCTTCTATGTTACATGACACTGGAGCATTAAATGAAATTCTTAATGTGTCGTGACAAATACCAAAGATGGTATCACTAGATGTGGCATAATCTGCACTTAAAATGCAACTACAAAATCTCTGACCATAGCCTATAATAAAAGCATTAAAAGAAGTTAATAATAATACCTATGTTGCATACTCCACAAACAAAACTTGATTTTTTTTTTTTTTTTTAAATGGCGAGATATAGTTTTTAAAGGACATAGATGGTGGTATTGAATACGAAAAAGCAACAGAGATTTTCTTTAAACGTGATCTCTAAAACTAAAACTCTGGGCATCAGCATAATTTACAATAATATTATTCTGGATTAACTTTTGATATTTGTATAAAAGGCTGAATCTGCAGAGTTAAAATATCTGGCATTTCGGGACAAGAGTATATTCATTCACTTCGCAATTGAATCAAATGTGAGTTTCTAACATAATCTAGCATTCTTTAGTAATGAAGTTACTTAACCATACTGACACAATTTATTATTCATGTTGGTATTGTGAAAACTCAGTCAAAATCAACTCAGAAATTTTCAGGTAATGCTAGAGTATTTGTAAAATAAATGTGTCGTAACGTCTTAAGATATACCTCTAAATTTTAACTTCGATTCAAGCTTTCAAATTTTCAAGATTCATTCAAAATCTGGGTGATTCTACGATATCGGAGCCACTGAAATTTGATAAATTTTATGGTTGTTTCATATATATCTGAAACAAATCAAAAGTAAAGAATATATATTTTGACACACACACATATATAGATATATATATATATTTCACTTAGTTCTCGAGATATCATGTGCCAAACTGAAGTGGTGAACAGGAAAAATTTCGCAAATTCCATATTTGATAATGAATTCTGGTGGAGGAGGATCTTCTCCAAAACTCCAAAACTGGTACTGACCTGTTGAAATTTGTTTTAATTGCTAATTGCTTCGTTATACTCCTCACGTTTTCCACTCTCCTTTTTCGTAAAAGTACACAAAAGACAATACTGCTATACCCTCTCACAAGACTCCTTGCATACATAAAAACTGTTCCTTACTGTTCGCGTAAAACTGTTTGAAAATTCGTCTCTGCCGATCGCTTATATAAGTTTCATAGAAAATTCTACAACATTACAAAGGCTTCCAACAGATGTTTCTTAAACTCTAACAATACTTAAACAATTAAAAATATATTAAAAACAATCAAAATCAGTACATAGTCGTTTAAAATCATTACTAAATGCTCAGAAATGAAAATTAAATATATTTAAACACAAAATTATCCACATAAATCAATTTAAACTGTCGTAAATTGTCCTCTAAACATTGTAGCTCGCATTAATACTTAGAATTACAATCATTCAATCAATTCTTCTTGCATAATACTGTCCTTAAACAGATTAAATAGTATTTACATAATTTCTTTTCCTAAAACAAAGTCCATTTACACCAATTCACAATAAATTGCAAGGAAAACATACAAAATCATATTCACTCAGCCTCTATTGGTCTACAAATAATTCATAAAATACAATTTCACTTAGAGTCTAAGTTTGAGGGCTGTTACAGTGTTCTGCAAACACAACGTTTCGACAGCTGGCTCTGTTGCCTTCGTAAGGAGTCTGACATCCAGATGAACACCAGAAAAGATAATATTTAATCAGAACTCAGGGAAAGTCTCCACTCTCTCATAAACAAATCCAGCACTCTCCACAGTTGAAGGAAGGTGGTCTGCAGTAACAATAGACACTACACGTATACAAGATTTTGAGCAGCACACTTATTCATGAAAGTAGAAATATTTTACAGAGCTCGGAAGCCTATTACAATCCAACTACAAGAATGACAGTATTTGATCATTACAAATAGAGCAGAGCTCATGGGAGAGACAAAATAATTTAAGTGGAAATGGTACACACAGAAAAGAAATTAATCACAATAAAATGTACATTTAAATAAGCTGCAAATATCAATAAAATAAATAAATAAAATAATTAATAAAAATAATCAATAAAAATCAAATGTGTGATATACTTGAAAGTGATGAATTTATCAGTGTGAGGAAAGTTAGTGTTATTTGAGATTGAAGTAGGAGTGGTATCTGCTATCCAGAATGTGTTACTAGGCAAATTCCCACCTACAGAGTTCCAATGGGGGTATTTTTTCTTGGAATTCTCTGTTGGCTCCACAGAACAGTTATGGAGTTCGCAAGAGTTATAACAAATAGCACGAGCAACAATACGGTGGTCTTGAGTTTGAAGTAAACTGTAAATCTGCAACCATTCATTCTGATGGATAACTGGTTCATAATGAGGTCGATGTAAGAACTCGGACAATGGAGGCATGTGATGTGGTATATGATACAGATTGTAGGTCATATGACGAGGTAGGTTTTACTAGCAGTACCAGTACGCAGGTTTTACGGATAGAAAATTTTCACAACAGTGATGCTCAACCTATAGAGATAGAACGTAAAGATGGTGGGTACAGTGAGGATGGTAAGGAGGATGTTTGGGAGCTGGCAACAGGTCGTAGGGGAAATACGTTAAACTAGATGAAGAACCTAGAAAGTTCAGAATTGTGAGGAGAATTAGGTCAGGGGAAGAAGAGCCTTGGGTTGATGTAGGAGTATATAAAGTGCAGCATTCCTTTAGAAATAGATACATGGCAATACAAAATTGGAAGACAAAGAATCTACTGCAAAGTAACAGCCCACTTCTCCAAGATCAGAGAGCACAGGCTACCAGGTAAAAATCTTTTTCAAACTTAGTGCAAGATTACAGCAGGTGGTACAAGATTAAGGTTCACTTTACTGATGTTTAAGAGGACCGAGAAGTGATAGGGAGAAGGGGGAAGTAGTATTACAGAAATACAAGTTATAATATTGAGAGTGACATGCAGAAGGCAGTGAAGGAGGCACAACATACCATACAGTTCCCTAATTGCCATAATTGACCAAAGTTGGACTACACCATGAGGTAGGTAAATGTGGAGATAGGGGTGTTGCTCATGAAAGGCATTAATTCTATCATGGAATTTTGCCTGGTTTGTGGGGCTTTACTTGGCAGGGTAAATAGAAGTAGGACACCTTATGAGAATGAGTTAGGGTTGGTTAACAAAAGAATTTACAACTACATCACTAAATGAAAAGTGGCAACAAAAGGAGTCAAGAGGACAAAAAAAGACATGGAAAAAAGTTGGAATCCATCCAGATGAAATAAAGAATCGAACAGTGTTTCAATCTAACATTGATTAATTCGATGGGTTCCAGAAACAATATACAAAGACCAGGACCATATGGTTTGAAGAAAGAAGGAGGAACCGCAGTGAAAGAATGAAAAAAAAATTCTGGGAGGAGAAGAAAAAGTGAACCAGTAAAACAATTGCTTCCCATAATCCAAAGTAGGCCAAATTCAAAAGAAGAAGAGAATTGGGAAGGGGATACTTGCTAAAGCTGTGATGTAGCCTATTTCCAGATATAATTAAATTAGGATTGTGATTATTTTAGGTTCAAGGCTGCTGGTGAGGAGAAAAGAAAAGGTGACCAAAAGAATACTGTATACAAATGCATATTGGGAAAAACAGTAATTATTAAAGTTGATGAAACAATAAAAGAGAGGTTTACAACATGGCAGGTGAAGTGTAAAGCTGAAAATATTGTGAAGTCAATTATAAGACTGTTAGTACTAAAATATAAAACTGTAATTAACAAAATAATAGATTTTGGTAACTTAATAGGGATACAAAAAGACTTTATATAGTAATAAAGCTTTGGTCAAAGGAAGGTGTACAAGATAACAAGGATTCCCCCAATTCTCTTCTCAAATAGTGTACCACATAGATTAATCATTATTGGAGGGATTTTCATATTGGTTGAACAAAGACTATCACAGTTCACTGGTGTTCATAGTCATGAGTTATTTTGTGTAGATTTCTATAGTGATAAGAAAGAAAAAATAATGACCTACCTGCTTGCTGTAGTGGAAGAATAAATGATAAAAATGGAAATCTTTAGGATTAGCAATGTCTCCCCATCATGGTAAAAACGCTCAGCAACATTCACATCAGAATTGTCTACCAGGACGGTACTTTAGTGTATTTCAGACGAGGAACTATTACTATGAGACAACATATAAAAAATGGGTGCTCATTATAGTATGAAGCGGCAAACTCAAACAGTTTTCAATCGCGAAATGACAGTGAAATGGTTAGCACACTAATAAGGTGCTCTTCCTACAGTCGTTAGGCTATACCATAAAAAATGGATGAGATGCTCGATATAACTTTCAGTGTGGAATTCGACGAGTTGGTGATGCGCAGACAGTTTTTGAATCAACAGCTGCATATAGAAAATATATTTGATAACCCAGAGGTATGCCACATCTGACAAATTCCCACTCAGAAAACAGTGGACCACATAATACAGCCTTAAAATTCTTTTGTGACCCTTTCTGTTTTATATTCAGAAGGTAAGATCAGCCATTTATTAACGATGCGATCTATACCATAATACTTTAATTTCTGTATCAGAATTTTATGATCTACATAGTCAAATATGTTAGATAAGTAAAAAAAAAAAAAAAAAAAAAAAAAAAAAAAAAAAAAAAAAAAAAAAAAAAAAAAACCTCCCACAGGAATTAATTTATCATTTATTACTTCTAAAATATTGTCAGTGTATACAAATATAACTTGTTCTGTTGAATAACCCTTTTAAAAACCAAATTGTGATTTAGTTAGGATATTATTATTTTTAAGGTGTTCATAAACTCTAATGTACATTGCTTTCTCAAACACTTCGGAGAAGGCTATTAGTAATCTGCTGGAAATACCAACATAACCACTCGAGTATTTGCTTTTAAGAGACGTGATAATTTTCCATATTTCTTCTGTGGTAGCTAAATTTACAGACATAGTGTCAATTTTTTCTCGGAAGCCTGTACTGACAAAATCCATATTATTGGCAGCAGCTAAAAATGTTTATTAAATATATCAGCTATTGAAAAATTAGATTCTACTGAATTTTCTTTGACATAAATGTCATTACTGGTTTGATTATTATTTTTTCCCCCTATTTCCTTTATTACAATGTCCCATATTGTCTTAACTTCATTTACAGAATCATGAATTTTATGTTTGTAGTACATACTTTTAGATTCTTTAGTAACGTTCTTCAGCATTTTGCAGTACCACTCATAATATGTTTTAAAATTAGCATTGTGACTGTTCCCAGAGGCAATGTATAACTTCCTTTTATAAATGCATTATGTTGTAATGCCCACAGTTATCCATGATTTTGAGAAGCACAACACCTTTTTAGGAGGAAGCAACTTTCAATGTAATTTAATACAATGGTTCTAAAAAAAAATTCATTCACACCTAATGGACTGTAAACATGTAACCAGTTTGTGGTACTGAGGCACTTTCTAAAATTACTAACTGATTCATCATTTATTACATGCTAAAGTTTAAAAACATTACTCTTGGAGCTAGTTCCTGTTGAAGTGTCGATAGTTAATAACTGCGCATCATGATCCGAAAGACCATTGATAGAGGGTTGATTGCATAGCTGAATTTTTAGGTATCTAGGAAAACATTATCTATAGCTGAATGAGTATTATTCATTATTCTAGTGTGTAAATTAACTACCTTAGTTAAAATGTACAAACTGAGTAATGATTCCAACATGACTTTACAGCGTAAGTTGTTTTAAAAAATCTACATTCAAATCACCACACACAGCTATGATAGCTACTTTTCTACTTAAAAATGTTAATAAGAGTTCAAATTGGTAAAGAAAAATAGAAAAGTGCCCGGAGAGTGCTCTATATAGTTACTATTACGACGACGACGACGCCATTAACTGCCCATTTCCTCCTTGGGCAGAGTAGGGTGGAGTGTTTGTCTTGCGACATTTACTCCTAGTCTTATAGATGGGTACTTGCTTCAGGTTCGGTTTGTCTTAACGTTTGGCGTAGATAGTTTCAGATGGTTTGGGGGATTATTGAACAAGTGAGATAGGTCCTATGTGTGGACCTATTCCTACCGGATAATTCCCCAGATCCTTGATTAGTGGGTTGTTGGATTTACGGGCTGTATTATAAAATTTGGTAGCAAGATCCTTGAATCGTTGTTTTAAAGTTGGTAGCCCTGTGGCTTCATGAAGGGCAATTGTGGGAAATCTGCAGTCAAGATGGAGTGCTCTCTTCAAAGCTTGATTCTGAATAGTTTGAAGTCGGTCAATATTTGTTTTAGCTGTGTATCCCCACACAGGGCAGGCATATTCAAGTATTGGTCTTACTAAGGTGCAGTAGATCCATACTCCTAAGGGTGTGAAGAGCTTACTGTCCCTGTTTAGCACTGGGTACAACGCTTGAAGTCTCGCGCTAGCTCTTCTACGGAGGTCGTTTATGTGGGCCCTCCAGGTCAACCTGGAGTCAAGCAGGACTCCAAGGTAGCGAACTGGGTTTGACCATGGGATTAAGTTGTTGTGTATTTTGAGTTGTGGATCCAATTGAGGTCTCTGTCGAGGTCCTAACCTTTTAGTTAGTAAGATGGCTTGGGTCTTCGTTGAGTTGATTCCAATACGCCACCTCCTCACCCAGGCTTCAGTCTTCTGCAATACCCCCTGCAGATGACGGGTGACGATAGCTTTGCTGCGGCTGCGAGTGAAGTAAGCTGTATCATCAGCATATGTGGCGATGTGAATTCCGTTTTAAGAAGGTACATTGGCTGTATATAGGGAGTATAGCAGAGGTCCTAGGGTCGAGCCTTGTGGTACTCCTGCCTGAATGCTACGCCTTGTGGAGTAGGCGTTGCCAATTTTGACTTTGAAGGAGCGGTTTTCCAAGTACGATTTTATCAGTTTGACAAGCTGTCCCGGGAGTCCCAATTCGTAGAGTCGGAGTAGTAATCCGGCGTGCCATACCGAGTCAAATGCCCGGGAGATATCTAGTAGCACAAGTCCACAGTATTCTTTATGGTTGAAGGCCGTCGTAGCAGTCTCAACCACCCTCATCAGTTGCTGGGTGGTTGAGTGTCCCTGGCGGAACCCAAATTGATGGTCTGGAAGAATACTCTGTCGCTCGATATACAGGTTTAGGCTTTTGAGGAGCAGACGCTCAAACACCTTGCTGATAGATGGTAACAGACTTATGGGCCGGTAGTTTTGAGGTAGAGAGGGGTCTTTCCCACTCTTATGGATAGCTACGACTATGGCCTGTTTCCACCGGGTGGGAAAGTTCTTCATGTCTACAATTATGTTGAACAGCATGGTGAGGTGTTTAATTGCCGCTGGAGGCAGGTTTCTCAAACAGATGTTACTGATTCTGTCGTGGCCTGGGGCTTTTCTTGGGTTTAAGCTGTTCACACAGGTGAAGACTTCTTGAGGGGTAAAGTGCTCGATGTTGTGTTCGTCTTCGTCATCTGCTTCAAGGAAAACCCTCAGTCGATTGTTGACTTCTTCGATTAGATCGGGGCGGCCGGGTGCTGGTTGAAAGTTTTGTTCGAAAGCTTTAGCTAAAGCGTTGGCTTTGTCTTCGGGGCGATATGTGTAACCCTGATCTCCAAGTAGAGGTGGAATTCGACTTTTCTTTTTAGTAAACCATCTGGTCTGTGACCACAGCGAGCCGTCGTCCGATCGCAGCATTGATAGTCGGGCCTCCCATTCACGATTTCGATGTTCAGTTAAAGACACTTTCAATTCTCTTTGGAGACGATTAAGTAATTTCCTGGTATTGGGGTTCCTAGTGATCCTCCACTCCTTTGCGACCCGATTTTTATGTCGGATCGCTGCTATCAGGTGAGGTGGGAGCTGGAACGATTTGTCGTTTTTCTTGTGCTTCAAAGTGGAGGCTGTGATGGCGTTTAAGACTGCACTTTCAAAAGCCTCCAGCGCTGTTTCAGGATTGTTGTCTACAGGGTGGTCCGCCAGTGCTTCAGTTATTAGATTCTTGTACATCCTCCAGTTGGTAAACTTATGATCAAATATGGGATTTAGCCTATCATCTGGCTGCCACTGGCCTATGCTGACTTGGAATATAACTGGTAAGTGGTCTGATGATAGTTCATCCACAGTGGACGCTGAGATGAACCCGTTGAAGTTCTTAGTAATGAGCACATCAAGGATGTCAGGCCGACCGCCATTGTAAGGATAGTGCGTGGGCTCGTCTGGAGCCCATACACACATGTTATGTCGATTTATAATTCTTCTGATGACAAGTCCCGCGTGGTTAGTGTTCTGACAGAGCCAGTCAGTATGTTTTGCGTTAAAGTCTCCATCTAGGAGTAGTTTGCCTCGCAGTGCTGCCAGTGCTTCTAAGTCTGCATCCAGAGGCATTCGTCTGGGAGGTCAGTAGTCAGAAATGACGTTGAAGGTCTGATTATTAAGGTTTAATTCTATGGCGACGGCTTCTATATTTTGCAGCGCTGGGAGAGGAGTTTCGTGGTGAGGTAGGCCCCTTTTTATGTAGATTGCAACGCCGCCTCCAGCTGTGAGTCAGTCTGTTCTATAGCAGTCATAGTTAGCAATCGACGCACGTAGTCCTGGTTTAAGGTGGGTCTCACTGACGAGGCATAAGTAAATATTGTTCTCGGCAATGAATTATCTAAATTCTGTGAGTTGAGGATAAAGCCCGTTTGCATTCCATACGCATATGGAGACGCAGTGTATGTGATGCCTTCTATCCATTGTTAGGTAGGTTAGCACTTGAGGTGATAGCTGAGGCTGACGTAACTGCTGCCTGGATTTCTGCAGGCAAGCGGTTCATCTTTTCGATGAGACACATTAGGGTGTTGAGGATTTTATCAATGCTATTGTAGAGCCTGTCGAGACCAGGATATTGCATATTTTCACAGGGGCCTGCATTCTTTGCGTGTTCGCCAGGGGGACGGTTGTGGCGGCGAGTGCGATTCCTGGGTGCTGCTGGGCGCAATGCCGGAGCTGATGAGTTTTCGGTTTCGACTGGAGGTGAAGGGATGGCTGCGCCTGCAGATTCCTCTGTTGGTTTAGTGAAAGTATGTTGGGAGGAGTTGCTTTTTCCAGCTCCTCTGGTGGCAATTGTTGAATTTACCTCACGCAAGATCTTTTTCTTGTCGGCTTTATCCTTCTTTTTCTCTTTGCGACGTAAGATGGCGGCAACCAACTCCAACAACGGCCTCTTGGGCTTGGGGAGCGACTCGTCAGATGGCTACCAGGCCACCGACAACGAGGATGACAACGTCGGGCGATCAGGGCAACCTGATATTGATCCAGACTCTGATGACAACACACCACCGCAGCAGAATTTGGCAGCCTACAGAAAGAGAGGATCAACCATCCCGACCGGCAAAGATCAACTGAAGAAACGAGTCACTATCCTTGTTCAAAGAACAAACAAGAAGAAAAATCAGAGGACAACCCGTGCTGTAACATCATTCCCAGCTCCGCATAGTCGACCAGAGTTCAGTCGGCTTATCTCCTCAGACACGGATGCAACTATTGAACAAAAATCTAGTATGGGTAATGAAGTAGGGACAACGCACCGGCATCGGAAGATAAAGGTCGCCTCGCAGCACAAGAATGTGACCACAGCACGACTATAAATGTTGATGAAGGCTTCATCCATCCGCGTCGTACTGCCAAAGCTCCAGCAAATTTAGCTCAGGACCAACCAATAACATTAACAAACCAGTTCCAACCCCTGCAATGTACAACTCAACCATCTAAAAGGAACTCCAATATCCCACCTATTGTGGTTCAATTCGAAGAAAGCTACAAAAAGCTACATGATTGGGTAGCTAATGTCGCCAAAGACCCCTTTCTGGCCAAAACTGCAGGTGGTGATAAAATTAAATTTTCCACGAAAATTACACAATTGAAATGTAGCCCTGTAGCACAGGCTTCAAAATGTTGATCAAGACAATACATGCTAGTATTTATATCATCAAAACTATAACCATTTATAGTAGGGGGGGAAGGCGGTTACTGGAACAAAAAATCTTAAGCCGGCCCCGGAAGAGACTCCACTCGTCCGCGTGACGTCACAAGATGGCCGCCCGTTAGTTGTTTGGCCGGACAAGATGGCGGGCCGTTAGTTCTTTGACCGGCTGCACAGATGGCAGCATCTCCTGGGGGCGCTGGACCGTTAGTTCACCGACCCGCTGGTAGATGGCAGACACCGTTAGTTCTTTGGGCGACTGGTTGATGGCGTGGCATGCATCATTTTGGTCTGGGGCGTGTTTACACATGATACGCGCTCTGTTAGACGTTGCGACAGGTGTGAACTTGCTCATCCGAGACATCGCGCGTTCGCCTTGCATCACTGTCACCAGATGGCAGCACCTAGAGTTGCTATAGTCACCGCTAGATGGCCTGGCATGCTTCATATGCGTGAAATATTTCGGAATCCCCGTTTTCGGGCCTGCGTGAACACGCTCTGTTTGCTCTCAATTATGCATTGCGAAATGTGTGCCGCGCGGGTATTCCAAGCGTCCTGTTAAGCAAGCACTGAACATCTTGGCTACTATCGACACACAGTAAAATATTTTCTTCGGTTCTGTGTCGTGAAAAATACTTAAGCGTGAACCATTGCGATTTTTTACTAAAAAAAATAAAGTCCACATCAACGGATATTACGTGAACAGACTTCGGCAGTGTTGGGGCTAGAGTGCCGAAGGTCGCCGGTTCGAGTCCGGCCGCGGTGTTTAAGTGTTTTGTGAAAAAGCCGTTCCAACTCGTCAATTTCCACGCCTAGAGAGTATGGTGCCAGCTTGACTTGTTATAATTGAATAAAAAAATAATTTGAAAAGCATACATTCATCCTTTTAACGTTCGATATGGAATAAAAAGTCATAAACTCCAGATATAAAACCGAGTAAGAATTCTATGTGTACCTGTTTTCATGAAATTATTTAGCGTTCTGGCCTTGCATTCGGGAGGACACCGGTTCCGAGCATCTAGATTTGGGTTTTCCATGGTTTCCCAAATCACTCCAGGCAAATGCCGGGATGCTTCCTTTAAAAGACCATGGCCGAATTCCTTCCCATTCCTTTCCCGTCTCTAAAGACCTCGCTGTTAACATAAATTCCGTTCATCGAAGCAGGCAGACATTAAAAATTAATTCACCGACGAAGAGACTGGAAACAAATTCACTTTTTCACATCATGATGGATTCATTATGAACAATATAATATAACTCACGAGTGTCACCTACAGTCCGTGTATTTTAAAGGATGTATTAAATTAGGGGTAATGAAACACAGACACTTTTTGAACTCAAAGAGGCATTGAATGGGTTTACTGATGTATGTAAGTATGACCTCGATGAATTGAGAGCCGCTAAAATAAAGCAAAGTTGTCGATTTGAAAACCAGTTTCTTTCGCTACAGACATTTCTGAAGTGAATACATGATGTCAAACCAATCAGCCTGTAATTTTTTCAAGCTTATTTCTCAACCCTGCAGACTCAGTCTTTCGACAAGAGCCCCAAATGAAAATACTTGTGACAGTCGATTTGAAAACCAGTTTCTTTCCCTACAGACATTCCAGAAGTGAATACACGTTAATCTCTCCACTTATATCAAACCAATCAGCATGTAATTTTTTTTCAAGCCTATTTCTCAACCCTGTCTTTGGACAAGAGGCCACTTGAAAATAATTGTGACAAAGCCTTTCCAACATCAAAGCTAGAAAAAATCGAAGTTTCCAGTATGACCATGGCAAAGCTCATGAAATGCAGTGAGGGAAGATAGAATTCATATTAGCATCAGTACGACGCCTTATTTATCTAACTTATATCTGCTGCCATTGGTATAAAATATTTCATTGCACTCGTAATTGTTGCCACCAAGGTCAAACCTTTGTCGTCTGTCAATCCAGACCAATCTATGTATCAATTCTGTTATGCTTTCGTAAGCAATCACAAATTGAGTGTCCTTAGCTGCACTTTGTCTAAAATTCCAATAAATCCCTTGTGATACATCAATGATTGACACCTTTAACTGTATTTTACAGCTCAGCACGTATGTTCCAGGAACGAGACACCGTCTGTTAATCTTACTAATATCACCCCTGTCGAATCGAAGTACGCCAGTCCTATGTGATAAAAATCGAGTCACGCTAAGCACAGAACTTGCCTGAGACCATCGCCTGTGACCAAGGTGGAGATATAGAAAATTTACCCACTTCCTTATAGAAGAAATCCAGTGCACTATTCCTAATTCTTTCACCAAGATCCACCCCTAGCCTCATCGCCAACATACGCCCAGCACTTCGTCAAACCACCTTCTGTTTTCCAATGATTCCCATTCAAACCCCTGATCAGTTACAGACAGGGTTACCTTCTGTTCGTGCGTTAAAGTAAACCAAGAATTCAAAATTCGCAAAGTCTTCTCCTAATCAGTAGCCAGGTACCAAAATGTTCACTTAAGGTGCTTCTACTGCAGTTTTCCAGGAAATTATTTTTCAATAAATCAGGACCCAGGAGAGTTCTCCGTTCGGTTTAAAATGTTCCCATCTAACGCCAACCTTCGGATTCAGGGCCAAGTGTGACATTTGTTTGTAATTGCATGCTTCGTTCAAGTAACCACGATAAAGTTACCATAATGCTCTTAGCTAACTGATAGTTTCTTGGTCATCAAACAGACATCATAACCCACATTTTCATAGAAGATCCCCACACATCGACAAGTATCCATAGGTGCAGACACTAGTTCTATTACGCCTAAGATAGTGCTCACACCTGAACTGTCGTAAATTGTTAGGTCAAAGTGGGTGTTTAGATATTTTATCCACTCAGGCCTCATCACCTAAAGTCTAGTGCGAGATTGTGGTCATGGTCAACTTAGGCTCCATACACCACTCAGAATTATTCCACCAATATCCATTCTAACAGCATTATACGCCACCTACAGCCCCTCAACAATCTTCCTATCTTCCAATGACATACCAGCTCCAGCTCCTTTATTATGTCACTTACTGAATATTTTCCACAGATAAATCTAGCTGCATTCCTTTGCACCTTGCATTTGATGTACAAAAAATGTGGACTCCATACTACACCACACAAGTCCTTCGCTTCTCTTAAACACCGAACCGGCGACCTTCGGCACTCTAGCCCCAACACTGCCGAAGTCTGTTCACGTAATATCCGTTGATGTGGAATTTATTTTTTTTAGTAAAAAATCGCAATGGTTCACGCTTAAGTATTTTTCACGACACAGAACCGAAGAAAATATTTTACTGTGTGTCGATAGTAGCCAAGATGTTCAGTGCTTGCTTAACAGGACGCTAGGAATACCCGCGCGGCACACATTTCGCAATGCATAATTGAGAGCAAACAGAGCGTGTTCACGCAGGCCCGAAAACGGGGATTCCGAAATATTTCACGCATATGAAGCATGCCAGGCCATCTAGCGGTGACTATAGCAACTCTAGGTGCTGCCATCTGGTGACAGTGATGCAAGGCGAACGCGCGATGTCTCGGATGAGCAAGTTCACACCTGTCGCAACGTCTAACAGAGCGCGTATCATGTGTAAACACGCCCTAGACCAAAATGATGCATGCCACGCCATCTACCAGTCGCCCAAAGAACTAACGGTGTCTGCCATCTACCAGCGGGTCGGTGAACTAACGGTCCAGCGCCCCCAGGAGATGCTGCCATCTGTGCGGCCGGTCAAAGAACTAACGGCCCGCCATCTTGGCCGGCCAAAGAACTAACGGCTCCCGCCATCTTGGCCGGCCAAACAACTAACGGGCGGCCATCTTGTGACGTCACGCGGACGAGTGGAGTCTCTTCCGGGGCCGGCTTAAGATCTTTTGTCCCAGAAACCGCCTTCCCCCCCTACTATTTATAACATGAATAACTTTTTAATAACAGTTGCAAAACTTTTAGAACTAGCCAAGTTGAAAAATTTCTTATAGAAGCTTCAAATGTAAAATTGGAATAAATTTTACGAAATAATAATGGGAAAAAACGGTAAATAGATGTGCCAAAAATCGAAGAGTGATAAAAGGAAAAAACCGTGTTTCCTAGTACACCACGAAGTGTAAGGCGTCACGGGTGTCATAGCCGACCCGGAAGCATAGTGGCTAGCGTTCGGTTAGGTTCCTGGACCTGGAGTAAACGGTTTGAGTCCAGCCACAGTCGTAAGTGATTTTCACGAACTGTTATATTGTTCTTGTGTTGACTGTACTGTGGATCAATAAAGTCGCATCATACACCAATTGAGAAGCTAAAAGAATGGAGGGGATCCACGTGTCGATAAACTATGCCAAATACTTTCTTGGTATATTTTTTACAATTTGAGTCTTTAAATGTATGTTATATATTTGGAAATGTCACTGAAAAGATTATTTACCAAGGACTGGAAAGGAATCCGGCCACGGTATTTCAGTATAAGCTAGTCCTCTGTTAACCTGAAATTATTTTGTTAATCCTCTGAGAACCTAAACATTGATTTTGTTGACCATGGCTGCATGGCATACACAGCTTTACTGACAAATATACCTAAAAGTGAACTTTCAAAATGTCAGTGCCAGCAGAACTGGTATCAATTTCATAAAAACAAGTACAGCTTCCAAGGCTTTTAAGTTAGAAAGCAAGTGAATGTTTCGATATGATAAAACTAGTTTGGCTCCAGGTGAATGATAGGATGGTTCCTTCAATAGGCCATAGTTGAGTTCCTTTCCATTGCTTGTCCCCAGTCCTATCCAGCCTCGCGTGCAGGCTTCCAAAGTAGACATCCATCCCATCAATTTAAAATATCACAATGGTCAGAAAAGAACGGGTATTGACCAAATGACATCAAAAGACCAAGTGGAAGCAGTTCCGGACCCAGATGGATCCCATGTGTGCTAATCCAGGTCCCAAATGTGATGAGCCCCTGGGGGATACTGTATCGCCAGAGAAGCATCTCTAAATTAAGTTACTACATAAAAAAGTAAATAAATACAAAAAAGAGTAAATAAAAATAACTTAAATATAATCTCCTTGGGTGTTCAGCCAGATGGTTGTAATAAAACATTAATATCTTTGATATACCTTCAAAAACTGTTTAGAAAGAAGCTTATCAAATGCGAGATAGTAAGTCACTTAGACAGTCGTTCTGTTGGTTATAAAACATTTTATGAGATCCAACTAAGACAACATTATAAATAATCAAAGTTTCAGGAGGTCAAAACCATTTTTAGCATCACCGCCACCCCCCTCCCCCATTTCTCTTCATAGGTACAGCAAAAGATTAGAATCAGTTTGAGGTATAAAAATTATAGTCGGAAACTTCTATTTACAAAGTTATAGTAGGATTCAGGAAGGTTGCACAACGTGGCGAGGTCTGGTCAAAAATTTGTCTCTTAAAAGAAACTGCCCTTAGTTTTCAAAATATTGGAAGGTTTGGAACGTTAACAGATTCAGAAAAAAAAAAAAATGTAAATCACATGTAAAAATAGACCTCGTAGACGAACTAGAAATAGGTTTTCTAGGCAAAAATAGATTTAGTCAGTTTTTAAATAGTAGATATAGTATATTAAAATTAAAAGAAATCTTATCTTAGACGTGATGCAACTGGAAAGTTACGATACGGCCACAGCACTGAAATAATAGTACCTAACAACAATCATATCCAATGATATTATTTACGCCAAAGATAGTATCGAAGCGAAGAACGAAATATTTTTTTATTTCGCCTAAGTTTTCCTTTTGTTTTAGCTATATAGCACTTGCTTATACTTCGCAAAATGTAACCTCATACCAGTATCAATTAATATACTAAACGTATGCCTACGCAATAGGTTATTGTCTACAAACTGATATAATGCCATTATTAATGTATAATTGACATTTGTGTATACTTACATCGAAGTTTTAACATTGCGGAATTCGGATGAGTAAAAGTCAACGTTTGACGCGAAAAAACTGCGGAGTATTACGGCGTCAATTTTGGGCAAATTGCTACAGTTTGCTTTGCTATATCCTGGTTCCATAGTGAATTACACTTGTCTTTCAGTATATAACTGAGAGCAACTGTATTCACGTGACAAAAGTTCCTACAAACGCATAACTTACAAAGTAACCTGTTCTGTTCCCCGAAAATGTCAATAACAACTTTGGCGTCTGGGATGGTGTGACGTAATGCTTCCCAATTGGCGTTCGCGGTCACGTGACTGAATTCCTCATTTTACCGAATTTATTTTGCTAAAAACAATAATAATCTTTTATAATAAATTATTTTGTTTTTGTTATCTCCTTAGCTTGATTAATCATTAAAAACTGCTATACGTTCTATTTGTTCTTAGTGGATACAAGCCAATTTGCCGCGAGTGAGTGACCAAAAGAGTAACGCCAACCTGCAGCCTTGGTTAACGGATACTATACTACTGATGCCTTACCGAACATACTGCTACCGAATTGTAAACGAACTTTTCGGAAGAATATAAATTTTTATTTTAAAGTGTACTTTATTAATTTTTATCTACCTATAACTATTGCGGATGTATCATATTTTAACGGTCGTAGAAAAGAACTAAAGGAATCTAGAAGATACCAGGTACGATCAGAAGTTAATGTACAGTGCTGTAAGTAACCCCCTTGCAGACTAACATAATGCCGTAGCTTCAGGTGTTGCAAGCTGGATGTCACCCCCTAGACTGGCTTAGCAGAGCCAAGAGCCGGCTGTCAAAACCTTGTGTTTATACGACACCATCCGGCTGAACACCCGAGAAGGTTATCAGTACGTTGGTGAAGTCTCCACTCACACAAAAATAACTTAGTTAAAAAGCAGTAAAACAGTGAGACTATATTCATTTAATATCTTCTATCCTTACACGAAGTCACTACCTGCGACATCGTATATACCGAAGATCGATACCAAGAATTAATTTTGATCTCCTAGTGCGAAGAATTAGCGTGTAAGTGATTACGTTGTAAACAATGTGGAGCATCATTCAGTTTATGTTTGAAGCTCACGTTTTAGTGAAAAACATAAATTCGACGCGCCTATCGAATTTAAGGAACATGGAAGAATCCATCAAAAATTGAAATATTTTTCTGATCTAACCTATAGAAGTATACACTTGTTTATTTCATAGTGATCACATTTGCACATTCACGTTCAATAGAAACTAAAGCAAACTTAAATTGATGAGAGTTAAAGTTCTTTCCGACGCACAGTCGTTTAGGGTTAAAACATAGGGGACATTAGAACTTAGGTCGTAATATGGCTCAAAAAAGAAAAAGCTTTACATAGAATTTGTTATGCTGGTCAATAATTGTTCAATTTTTGATAAAAATGAGTCCTCCACACATCGAAAAAAACTATATTAGAAAAAAATGTGTGGGACAAATCTATTTTATTTTTTTCCACGGCCCTTATCCAAACGTCAGAATCAAACCTGAGGCAATCGTAAATACCTACTTAATATTACAACATTTTTCGTGTATGCTTGCAGCTTTGTCTACAGAGAGAAAATAAAGTGAAGTTCACGATTTAAATATATTGGACATTCTAACTTAAGTCATAATATTCATCCAAAAAAAGTTGTTTATAATTTTGTATTTTTAAAAAATAATAGTGTTTTCATTCTTTATTTTCAGTGATAACTTCTACCCTACACTCTCCTAATTTGTCTCTGAAATTTTCCGTTATTTAATTTTAAAGTCAATACTGCCATTCATTTTAAATTTCTGATTCCATAATAATTAGTAAAGTCAAATAGAATAATTGTTAAAAAAACACACACACAAAATTTTAAAATAACTTTATAATTTGCTTAGAAGAAAATAAAACTAAATGTGCAATATTTTCCATCACTATTATAGAAACTTTTACATTAATCAGATATTTTCGGAGTCGAGGCCACTTATCAAATAGCGAAGAACGAATTCCTGCACTTTATTTGCTGTTCGAAGTGACATGGAGAGTACAAACGAAAATACCGAAAAATTTACAACAAATTGCAGTGAGGCAGATATTTGTTACAGTTTAAGGGATCAAATAAAAATACGCGCGAACTAAAAAAAAAAAAAAAAAAAAAAAAAAAAAAAAAAAAACTTTTAACTAACGATATCTGAACTGGGTTGCAGAAAGTAAGGACAATACAGACAACATTTCGACATTTAACCTAGACAGGCTGTAATGCTATAGTAGAAGCCATTAAGATTTGGAATAATTTCAAAAAATATTTTGTTATTAAAAAGTGGCTGGGTGAATTGACAACACGGAGCATTACAAGTGGGATGCAAATAAAATGATGGAAAATTATATTACACATATGAAATAGGCAACAAATAAAATAAGAGGTATGTTGAACTGCCGCTTATTCATTAAAAAAAAAGTGAGTAAGAGGAGAAATTTTATAATTTTTCGTCTTTATTCAAGTTGAAAAAGTATTTAAATTTTCAGTATGTAATTACTTATTCTTCTTCCACCATTCTGCGTGCAATTACTATAAATTTTGCTGAAGTAATGCAGTTAATTTATAAAAGTTGGAACATACAAGTTACAAAAATCAGTCAGTGCTGCTGGAAATCCTATGGCAAACTAGGTCGCGACCGGGGCGCACAGACATGCCTGGTGAAGCGATCCGACAATGAAACGCGACGCTGCTCGCACCATCCCGACTCGACCGCCTGTGGTTTGCGTTACCCCATTAGAATCCCTGTAAGCATTTGCTGATGCATTTATGTGATGCGACGCGGTGCGGCGCGGCCCGCACTAGTTTGCACTTACCTTTAGACGGTATTTTAATCTGTTATTGGTCTCGTTGGTGGTCGAGGCATATTTTTTGGCAGTACATTGTCAGTTGGTAAGTTGTATCATTTGGTAAATGCTTAACAGTTAGTATAATATCGGTGTTTCATCTGTACGTTTCAGTTTTGTTGAAACATGTTTCTAGCATTAATTATAGGTAAGTAGTAACATGATTTTTATGATATAAATTCTTCTCGGGTTTGCCGCCGGATTACATTTTCTACTGTCAAGCTTTCGGCGACTTGCACTGCCGCCATCATCAGGTCTGTTGTATCTGAAGGGACAACAAAAACTGGACTGAATAGCGGAACTGAACGAGCCAGGAACATATAAGTTACAAAAATCAGTCAGTGCTGCTGGCTGAAATCCTATGGCAAACTAGGTCGCGTCTGGGGCGCACAGAGATGCCTGGTGAAGCGATCCGACAATGAAACGCGTTGTGTTGTTTTATAAGCTGATCAGGTAAGAATCTGGCTTAAAGTAGGAGCACTATGTAGAAAGTTTAAGTATAGAAGTACCGTGCAAGACGTGGTAAGTTATGTACCAAAGGATACATGAACATTTGATAAGGAATAAGCATAAATGAAAGGAAAGTGAATAAAACCACATAGTTTTACGACAGCGCAAAACAGTATTCGTTCGTAGAATTGAGAATGGTGGGATGGTCCCATAAGAATTAAAAATATCAGGTAAATAACGAAATAATATTTTTAAGAAGCAGAATAAGAATTAAAATCGCACGTAAATAGAACATCTAATTGGTTGGAAGCCTGTCCAGCAATAAATGTATGGAACGTCAGAATAAAGAGCAACCTAAAGTACTGATAAAAATACAAACAAATTGAATAATGTTTAAGTCAAAAATATCTTAGTTACTTCTGTGTAATAAACTATTTAAATAGCCTTAGTTTCAATAGTAAAATGTGAATTAGTTAAGGGTTTGTTTAAGTGCGTAATACGCTAAAGTATTATAATTAGTTATATCACATTATTTTTCCGTGAGTGTTGTACAATTGTGAATGTTTGGTTCTACAGAATTTCGGGTTTGCTGACTATATTTTTCCTTTTCTACAATTCTTAGTTATAAATTTCTTTACACTGGAGCGGAAATGAAAATCTATCTATCAAGTAATAGATCAAAAGTGCTATGATTAGAAAGCAAATTAAGATACTTTGAGTCCACTAAACTGGGGTGATTAATGTAAAATAATTTAATATGAGGTCACTGAAGATTAAAACCGTTACGGTGAGGTAATAAAATGCGTGCTGGAGTAAATCCACTTGGTTCATAGGGGCTTGTAATTTAAGAAGATGCAGCAGTGGAAAGTAATTAAATAGGAGATGTGGTGCGCGGTGCGGAATGCGTGTCATAAAGAAATGACGGACGCAGGTTACCATGCATGTCGTGAAAAGCGACGGAAATATGCACGGGTTATCATGGGCAACGTGGATATCGGAAGGGAATGTGACAACCTATCGCATAGGTTAATTCCAGGAGGATATTTTATAGAGAGTTTAAATTAAAATGGATGGCTGAAATGGTTTGACGGTAGGAAGACGACGGTACTGTTACCTGATCCTAGTCAGATAAAACCTATAGCCTTAGTAACTAATCTCCGGGTATAATGTTAAGCCAATGGATAAATAGTTTAATGGTTGGCGTTACAAACCAACCGAAAATGCACCGGGTTATAGCTGGACCGAAGTCCAAGCTATGGTATATTTTATGCACCCTTGTAACTGGTCAGAAGAACCAGGGTAATTTGATTAAGCACCAGGTATAAGGTAAAATGTACGGTAAGATGTACTATAATTGTAAGTGAATTAGCACATAACCTTGATAGGATGGAATAAGTGAAGTTGGAATGTAGACGGTACTAAGTGTTCCCATATATTAAATATATGTAAAAATGACTGAATATCTCATGCTTTCGAGTGCAAATTAATAAAGATTGGAGTAATTAATTTGGTTTCTTCCTCAGTATTACTAATTATCTTCAATAATTATTTTTTTAAATCTTTCTGTCTGTTGGAAACGCACACGAGTCTCAATCAAAATAAGTCGTAGGAATTAAACATATTAGTAACCAGCAGTTCGTAATATAAGGTTTAGGGTGAAAAAATAATAAGAACTGTAGTTAAGAATTTAAATAATTTTGAATATCTGGCAGTAGCTGAAAAGCGTTAGTATCCTTAAGTAAAATCTTAATGCAATGTATATCATTTTGTATTAAGTTGGGTGTAAGATATTGGTATTTGTGAACTATTCTTCAGTATTTATATCAAATAATGTTTTGTGTTCTATATTTATCACTGAAAGATAAATTCAGATTTTCTTATTAATGTATTTAGTTCCATAAACTCGATAATATGGTTTTACTTCTCTTTTAAATTCAAGCAAACAAAGAATTTTTCCTTTTGACTTGGAATTAACATGTCTGAAATGAATTACAAATTTTAACAGAATGTCAATAATAATTCAGTTCTTGATTTTCAAGATATTATCTTATTGCCATGTAACTATGAGCGACTTCAGAATTCACTTAACACATGTTCTGAATGTTTTGAGAACTCTTGTCTGGCTGTAGAAAGGTTATTTACAGCACCGTGACCATGTTAGTGTCCTCCACGCGTGAACACTGAGTGAGGTGTTATCTGAACCATGGATCGCATATCACGAGACAAAATAGCTTCGCGGCTCCAGTAAGTGAAAAGGGCAGTTCAATTGAGTACAACACATCTTATTTTTATAAAAACTATCCATTTCAAGTACTAGTACTGATCAAATCTATGTTTTACCTTGTGTATTTTTTTAAAGTGTGTATATATAGTTTTAGCTTTATGATTTGAAGCAAATTAATAGGGATTATTTAAGTATAAATTTGACATATCATAATTGTTACAAATACATACTAGAATTTCAGTAGGAAAAACCAACACTTGGACAACAATATTGTATTTAGCAAAATAAGAACTATGAAAAGTCTTGCAATGAACACAATAAACTAAAAACAATTGACTTTAAAATATTGTCATTCAGATAAATAGTTACACCTGACCTTGCTTTAATCTGATAAATCAGACAACAATGAATACAGTAATTAAACATTAAACATTCAGTACACGTTGACTCAAAATGTAATGCTTAAATAACTGTGAATGATGATTGATATGTGAACATAGACATGCAAAATGAAGCACAAAAGAAGTTTTAAGTTTCCTTGAATGTGTTATGTTGCAGTAGAAAAATCATAAGAGCACAGTGATGCTCGAGCAAATAAATGAATCATAAATGTATAACCTAGAATACAGATAAGTAAGTTCACGTAATATTGAAGGTCATATCACTCGTTCAAGCTTTCATGGCAATAAGGTTTGAGTTATGTATTTGTGTAATATTTTATTTGGTATTAATTTTTACTATGTGATGTTTGAATTCATAAATACTTATTTTTAGATTTTGATAATTTTCCATCAATAGTGATTGATTTTAATTTAGATCAGTGCTGTACAATGATAAAAATATTGTTTCAGTGGATTTTACATGTTTTAGATTTAATGACATGAATTTTCTGTACATTAACCTGCAAGGATGAGATCCGGCATGCGTAATTTGAGTGGAATTTATATGAGGATCTTGACTAATATTTTCGCATATGTATTTGTTGCTGACGAGAGATTTGCAGTACATGATAATTTATTGAAACCCTACTCTCAAATTGGGGTGTAAGGGTTTGGTAGAGACTATACTGGCCTTTTCCAACCAAATGTCAACCTCTCCTTCACGTGGTGCACCCTGTTTGCTCTGACGAGGCTCTGGCGACTGAAAGATTACCGGTATAAGGAGTCACCCGCTGCTTGCCAACGGCCTCCGAAAGGAGGGCGGAAGAGCGGGGGGCGGTTCAGGGCACACTCTTGCCATTGGGGTTGGAAACGGCTCCTACAGAATCAGAAATAATCAACGGCATGGGGATGCAGAAGGCAACGGGAAACCATTTCATTAAAGACCCAAAGGGGATTAATTAAACTTCTAAAAATATTCATTGAGAGCTACATCAGTTATACTTCCCTGTAGCTATCTCCATAATTTCCTTGCAAAGGAAAATAAAATCACAGTACGCCATTTCAAATAATCGAGGTGAAGAAAAGTTGATAACCTTATGGAGTACTGTACAAAGAAACAGTTCCATAGATGCTAGCGCAGTAGGTGACGAATTTTGTTATTATTATAGCAATCAAGGCTAATACTGGAGACCATGATTCAGATGAATTCTTTTAAAATAGCATTACGTTACACATTTTTAATTACTTGAAATACACTCTGATACTAATTGCTTTGAAGTTTCATTTAAACCTGACAAGGACAGCATAGTGAGTATATCGCATACAACATAGGGGGAATATTTCAAATATTTAAGACTGAAATTCGTAGGTCACAAATTGGATATTCTTGGATAACCAAAAAATAAGCGTTCTCCAAGTATACGAAATTATAAAACAAACTTAACACAGCGATTTTAACATTTTCAAGCCCACTAACCAGTTTTTGTTGCGTTTTCGAACTCTTTTGAAACCACAAACAAAACTTAAAAATTGGAAATAATTGTTATAGTAATACATGCTTAATCCCTGAGTGAAATGTTCCTTTTTGATACTCTGTGGTTTTTATATATTATTGGTTTCGAATGCTGAATCTTTACCCATGATACTTCTAAAAAAAGGTAAAATAAATTCGAAGATGTAAATGCATATCGGCGGGAAAATATCCTTATCTTAAAATAAAGATCAATGAGATATCTATGTTTTACGCTATTCGAATATGATTCCGTATTTTATTTGTTATTGAAAATATGAGATGCGTCCACAAAGTGAGAAGGTAACTTAGTCGGCTATCGTCACCACTTGTTACACTTCACAGAAGCTCGATGTGAAAGGAACTGTTATTGATGGAAATAATGGCTCTCGTCCCTACACCGTCAACAATTTCACAATACTCTCTTCACTTTCGACTATTGATGCCAGAAAATCCGGATTTGCATCAATACTTCATCAATATCGATCATCAATACAAACTTTTCACCCTACAAAATCAATATTATTGTCAACATAACAAGGTATTATCAATATTATTGACCGTGTAATGTCCATTCGAGAGTTGTATTTGATGGTACGAGCTATGCTAGGTCGTTTCGTACTCCTAAAAGTAAGGAATTTGCCGTCCTACATCTGATATAATGGTTTAGTACGCCTCCATTGGGCAGATCCAACCATCTTTCGGATTGTGTACTAAGTTAATTTAACAATAAACATGCGACAACGCAATACTGCATATCTAGTTGGGTTGGTAAAAATGTGATGAAGATAAATGCAAAGAAGAGTCAGTTTATTAGATACACAAATAAAGAACAGAAGGTTTATTATGATTATAAGGTAGGGAAATAATTGATTGTTGAAGACTTGAAATGTAAATATCTTAGCATTACATTTCATAACAAACTTAACTGGGCAGGACACATTGGACAGGTGGTAGGAAAAGATTTCAAAATTCTGCACTTGTTGGAGAGAGTGATGAGGGGATGGATGTACGAGGGAAGTAAAGGAATTGGGTTACAAAACTTTGTTCAGACCAGTGCTCGAATATGGTTGTGTAACATGGGACCCACATTTTGAATATCAAATACAGGAGTTGGAGAGGGTGCAGAAAAGGGCTGCTAGATTTATTTCTGAAAATTACAGCAGAATGCAATCAGTAACAGATATGATAAAAGAGCTGAGATGGGATTCATTGCAAGACAGGAGGAAGGTGAAGAAGATCATGGGAGTATACAAGGCGTATACTTGTGATGAGGCATGGAAAGATATTGTTGTAGGTATGAAAAGTAGTGCATGGAAGTGTTAAGATGACCATGACCACAGGCTGCCACTGGATTTCAGGCACAAGGGTGTGGGAAGATACTCTTTTTTAGGTAAGGGTGTCAGTGATTAGAATAATTTACCTATGGAAATGATGAATAATTTACCAAACACATTGAAAGAATTTAAAGTTAAAATTTACAGCGGGCAAATATAGGTGGGTGCAGTAAACGGGGAAGATGGGTGTTTTGGGAAATTGCCACCGGAGCGTGTTCTCCATTGCAATAAAATTAAATTAAATTTATTGACCTCTTGAATAGCTTGCGGGTTGGTGAATTAAAGACAAATCATTCTTCTGGAGTTATTATGTGATCGGTGACACATATCATTGTCAAATGATTTTGGAATGGTGGTGCAATCTGGTCTTAACAAAATGGAAAAAATTGAGACCTAGTTCCAAGTCGGCTAAAGATTAGTATGAAACCACAAGAAAATGAATATCGGAATTCCGAAATTTCACAATCCGCGAATCAAGGACTGATTTATCGATATATCAGTTTAAATATAAACGAGCTGAACCTGGCGTTGTTAGGACTTTTGCAAACAAATGTTAACATTATTTTTCTGTTTTTTTTTTTAATTTGTTTTTTTTTCTTCTATTTTTTAAAAACTAATCGTATGTAAAGTTCCATCCTAATTGGATAAAAAAATGGGGTTGTTTAAAAATTAAGGGGTGTTAAGGGGGAGAGGGAGTGGCTTTGGATTTTTTTTTCCTCAGAAACCTTCTCCATAATAAATACATGTATTTGCGACCATCATACACACACATACTTATTAGTAATGTCAATCTTATATATAAAATTCTCGTGTCACAATTTTCGTTCCCATACTCCTCCGAAACGGCTTGACCGATTCTCATGAAATTTTGTGAGCATACTGAGTAGGTCTGAGAATCGGCCAACATCTATTTTTCATCCCCCTAAATGTTAAGGGTAGTCCACCCCTAATTTTTTTTTATTTTTTAGACAAAATTTTTATTTTTTATTTTTTTATGATACAACATACAAAAATACATACAATCCTAAATTTTCACCCTTCTACGATCAACCCTTATTTTTTAATAGCCATTTTAGTAATTCTTTTTGGATGCACCGGGTGGAACTGGCAAAACATTCGTTATTTCGATAATTCTTGCTGAAATACGATCAAATAATGGCATCGCATTGGCCGTTGCATCATCGGGCATTGCAGCAACTTTATTGGATGGAGGCAGAACAGCTCATTCAGTATTTAAGCTGCCACTAAATATTCAGAATAACCCTGACGCAGTATGCAACATTAAGAAACAATCGTCCATGGCCACCGTGCTGAAACGGTGTAAAATTATCATCTGGGATGAATGTACTATGGCACACAAACATTCGCTTGAGGCGTTGAACAGGACATTGAAAGATATTAAAAACAACAACAAACTATTTGGCGGAACTCTATTGGTCCTTTCAGGTGATTTCAGACAAACACTTCCAGTCATTCCACGTTCAACATACGCTGATGAGTACAACGCTTGCTTAAAATCATCTCCATTGTTGCGTAATGTTGAAAAATTACAGCTAAAAGTAAATATGCGCGTTCAAATGCTTCAAGATCCATCAGCTGGAACATTTTCAAAACAACTCTTAGATATCGGTGATGGAAAAGTTGCTATAGATGAAACTGGATACGTAAAATTACCGACCGATTTCTTCACAGTCGCTGATTCGCAAGATACTCTCATTGAACAAATATTTCCCGATGTACACACACAGTACATAAATCATGAGTGGCTTGCAGAAAGAGCAATTTTAGCGGCAAAAAATGTAGACGTTTTGTTATTTTTATATTCCCTCATCGTTCACAGTGCTCCATGCCTATTTCAGGCATATACCACATTCTTACATACATACAATATACACATTCTTACATACATACATACTTACAATAAGTAAGCTATTTTTTGTATACACTATAAATTACTTGAAAGTTATTTATATGGCAAAACAACGTTTGCCGGGTCAGCTAGTATATATATATATATATTTTCGCCAATCGGTTAACATTTGGCGAAGATATAGCTGAACGTACATAGAAAAACAAAAAAATTACATAGGAATTGAGAATCTCTTCTTTATATATATTTATACAATTACAATTAATATATCACATTAAAAATAAAAGAGAAGAAAAAAAAAAGAAGAAACAAACAAGGTGTTAATTTAAATGAATCATTCACAAGAAAATATTACAATCTCTCTCCTCTAGCCATTTGTAGCTTTTCTCTGAAACTTGTAACAGTTCTGGTCCTTTTTATTTCTTCGGGTAATTTGTTATATATTTTTAAACCTTTGAGCAACATTGTTTTCTGTGCTCTACTACTTCTGTTATAAGTTGAATGGAAATGATTTGCTTGCCTTGTCTTATAATTAGCTACATCATTAATCTTTTGTACTAATCTATACACATATCTTGGTAATAATCCACACAAAAGTCAGTTCATCTTTAATTTCCTTTTCATTATACAAATATCTTAACTCTTTAAGCATCTTACTGTCATTTTCAGTTTGTCCTTTATTTAGAACAGCCGTCATTCCCTCATTAAAGCTATTTTGTAATTTCATAATTTCTCTTTTGCTTGCCATGATTAATAATGTGGAGCAGTATCTTGAGGCAGCACAATTTTTAAATAGCTGCTTATAATTGATAGCTGATACAATTACTGTGATTTATTTGAAATGAAGTTATAGTTTATATATTAACTATACCACAAAGGTCCAAATCTTTATACGGTTTTACTACATTGCGGCAGTTGGTGCCAAATAATAATTTTTAAGGGACCTCCGGGCAAAATTAATATAATTATGAATTTCATTTACTTTACAAAAATTAGATTTCACTAATGGTTATTACTGGTTTTGTTTTTCTATCCAACTAATCAGATTAATAGAAACAATCTCGACAATATTCTTTCTTTGAAAAATATTAAAACAAGTAATGCCTTCTAAGGCCTCCAAATTTAGATAAAAACACTCTGCATTTAATTATACTGATATGTTCTCCACGCAAGGAAGATCTTCTTCTTGCTTTTATGCTTTGGCTGAAGCGAAAAAAGATTTTTAAATACTTCTGACCTGTACGGAAAGATCACACAATTCTATCATGCTATATCATAGTATTCTCATAAAAGACTAAAACAAGAAGCATCATTATGATTCACATGAATGAATCACTCTCAACTTCCTTACTTATTTGTGTGATTTTTTGTTACCGCGAAAATTGTTTCTTTCAGCACGTCAGTACAGAAAATAACTTTGCAGGTAGCACATGCCAAAGATCATTTGACAGAGTTGTTTGGTTTTGATACCTGTCAGATATGAATAGATAACAGGGAGGAATGAAGGAACTTTTTTGATAAACGGTAAATTCAGGAACGTTAAGAAGTTAGAAATACGATAACAAAAGGATTGTCTGTCAGGAAGTTACGATGGTAAGTAATTCCAGCTACTAGAGTACTTGTTTACATATATAATATTTTATCCATGATGGATTGGTGGAACTTCCGCGACTGTGATGTCAAATATGGGTTGTAAAAAATACAGCAACCAGTCACAATATGATGTTGTTTATTAAACCATTACCGGTTTCGAGCTATACCTGCTCATCTTCAGATGGTTTGTAAATTTTACATTAACAAATGTAATATACACGAATGTATGGTTGTCCTACAGTAACAAAAGAAGTATTTGTTTATTGATCAATAAACAAATACTTCTTTTGTTACTGTAGGACAACCATACATTCGTGTATATTACATTTGTTAATGTAAAATTTACAAACCATCTGAAGATGAGCAGGTATAGCTCGAAACCGGTAATGGTTTAATAAACAACATCATATTGTGACTGGTTGCTGTATTTTTTACAACCCATACTTGTTTACATATTTGACAGCGCAAAGAATAAACAAATATTTGACATTTGCGAATTTTTTTTTTGCGATGTCTGCCGTTCTTCGTACATAAACAACCGTCAGGGAAAGAAAGTTTGTGTGTGTATATATATATATATGTCGAAAGCGTCAAGCTACATTATTGTATAGGAAGCTGACCGCCCCGATAAGGAATTCAACTTTTGTTTTTCCTTTATATGTTTATATGCTGATTTTTCTACGCTTGTCATTACAGATAATTGTAAGAGGAGACAACACGTTACAGAATATCATGGGTTGGCAACAAAATTTGTTGATGGTAACCTCAGTTGATTACGAAAAACATGTAAATTAAGTCAGTATGCAAATTGAGAAGAGCTTTTAAGGAAAATGATTTATATGGACGAAAAGTTATATTTTCTGTACTCCTAGAAGAACTTGTGGTTTTGTTGGAACTTTTATAGTATCACAAGGGTTTTCTGTATTACTAGTTCAAAATAAATAAAGATATGTTGATTTCCATTCATAAAATGCAAGCAATATTTCAAAACATGGTTGTTTCTGTAAAGAAAATTGACGACACAGTGATTGTACAAAGTGCCTGCCATAAAACGGGGTGAATCCGAACACTTTTGAACTTCTAAGGTGAAAAAAGGGTTGGAAGTTTTTTTATTTTTTGACCAAAAACTTGTGTCTTACTTTAAGACTGCTTTGAGTTAAAGGATAATTCTTTGGTTACTTTTTATATTTTTTATCATGGTAGGGGTGAATCGGAATGCTTGTTAAATTTGTTTTAGTTCAAACATAAAAGGGGTCACTTGGAACAAGTAATAATAATAAGGCAATAAATCAGATCACAAAATAAGGATCTAAGCAGTCATTTGAATCCCTGTACCTTTTTTTTTTTGGTCAAAACTCTGGAACATTTTCACTACAATATAGGTTAAAATCAGTCATGCCATTGTTAAAATTTATAATATTTTTTAAAAGAGGAGATGTCATGATGTTCTGAGAAAACTGAAGTTTTCTGACAATACCTTGAAGAAAAAATGTCTCTTCATCCGTCTTGGAAAATTTCTGTGTTTGAGAGACCCTTTTGTAGAAAACTCCCACAAATCCCTCAATACAATACATTTATTTTCCATTGATCCCAATATAAGAGACTGTCTCTGTGGAATGTGAAAAGTTGTCTTCTGTGTACACAACTATACTTCATATACTTCAGTCACTAGGAATTCTTACTAAGAAAAAGTATTAGAAATCTGATGGCTTTATGGAGCTCGGAACTCGGCTATTCTCAGAGGTTGTGGACTACTTATCATTGTATTGTTTACAATAATCTGAGTCATATTCTGATGATGATTCTTTTACAGCTCTTTTTTCCTCCTCTTTGACATCTTTATTTATCTTCTAAGCTTCCAGTTAATAAAATATTTGGTGTTCCGAATTTATCCCTAACCATATTATTGTATGACACAACTACAAAAAACGAATTTGATGTGAAGAGTTTTAATAAGAAGTGGAAACTAGTATGGCCTATTGTTGTATAGTCATATGACACTTGAAAAGACATTACTCTTGACGCTGCAATAATAACAGGTTTGTAATTATATATGAAGTTTTAGAGAAATAAAAAATTATAATTTTCCCGGACTTGTCAGGTCGTATAACAATTATACAGATTAGCCAACAGTATAAAACTTAATTTCCCAATCAATTATGATGTTAGCTAATTGGCAAAAAAATTGGAAAGGCAAAATTAACCAAAATATTTCTGATACCTTTCTTTTTATGCAGTCATGAAGTTTCGTTCCTAATTATTCCGCTGTTCTGATTCACCCCATTTCATGGTATGGAGTTGTGATAATTATACTCATTGAAGTCTAATTTCATTTCAGAATTCTTGATGTCCATTGAGTTCTTAATGAATATTCATATGATTTATCATATTCTGCCAACTTTTGGAGTCTTATAAAGGACCAATTAACTGAAATATTAGGTTTTCCTGCTGGTATACTCACTTGCCGCTAACTTGTTTACCACAATGATGGCAGTTAATGCCAATGACAATTGCCATAACTCCAATTTCTTCAATAAATGCCTTAGTTTATGGAGCATCAAAGTGATCCAGAGACATCTCTGGACATAACTGGTTGAACCTGAACTTCCAACTTGTCCACATGTTCTAGACACCAGATAGACTACTGGCTTTAATTTATGATAATATCTCATCTTTGATAACCCCCACTACATTTTGTTTCTTTCTGTCTTTTATTTTTTATGTGAATTTATGTTTTTCTCAAAGTAATTACTATTTGACCTTTATTATACATATATTTTCCGTAGACCTACTCATCCTCTCCTCGTGGTTTTTTATCCTCCTCACTTGTTATCAGTGTTATTCCTTCCTCCACATGGTAGCCTTTCTAGTGGGAATGGGCCTCATTCCTTCTCTATTGGCTAAGAGAAAATTTAATATATTGATGCAAGAATGGAGCTTTTCATGGCATTTTAAATAAATAAACTGTTCTTGGGCTTTCAACTGTATATAAATATCACGTTTTGAGGGAGTCCATCTCTGCCCTCATGTTGAGCCAACTATATAACTGTATTAATTGTTTGTTTTGGTGCCATGGCAACAATGGAAGACAAAAGCCTACTCAGCGTGATGATGTCATTCACTCTTCTGTTCCTTACCAATGAGTGATGCTTCATTATTTTGATACCTGAATTGCAGACCACACTAAGCTGTTATCCAGTTATTTTGTTGACTAAAGTGTCGCTAAGCTGGTACCCAGTATCTTCGTTGACTAAGAAGCTATGCATCGTTAAGGGCAGAAGAGTGGATGACGTCATGACACTGGGTTGACATTTGTCTTCCACTGTTGCTATAGCACCACCAAAACAAACAGTTATTGCAGTTATACAGTTGATTGAAAATGAGAGCAGAGGTGGATTGCTTTGAAATGTCCCATGAATGTAACATTTATACAAGGCTGGAAGCCTGAAATCAGTCTATTTATTTAAAATATTGTTCATTTGTTGTTTATGTCTAATATTTACTTGTTGCTATCTTCCTTCCTTCAGTTTTGGTATATTATGGGTTTCCTTTCTCTATAATTGTTCAAATTTATTGGAACTAACAATAATGATGGTGTGATGACTGATTTGTTGGGCACGTCAGCAAAAATGAATTTATGTTCACATATAGCCATCCATATATTTATTCTTAATGGTCTTATCAGTTCAGAAGCAGAGAACCTGCACTAAGCTCCCTGATAATTCCAGTTTTGATGAGAGCTCAGGTACAGTCATTGTAATGAAAAGTAAGTAATTCATAACAAATGCTTGTTAAAGTGAATTCATAAATTTGTCTTCTAATTGATGCCACAGTGCAAGTCATTTGATCATTTAAATGGAGATGGATGTATTTTATTTAATTTTTCACTGTTTGAGCTATAGTTCATTGTAAACTGTTGTATTGCATACACATCACTAAGAAACCACAACCACGAAGTAAGAGTCTGTATTAATATTGAAAGGAAATGGAAAGTAAACCCACCGTTCACCAAAGGTAACTGTGGCAAAAAGACACAACACAACAGACATAATGTTTTTGGCTACACCCTTACTCAAGCATATAGAAATTGGTGGTCAAGGTTAGGTGAGCACGTCTACTCCTGATAAACTAAATAATGTGAATTTAGCCCAAAGACAATGAATCTGTGTGGTAGATGTGGTGGTAGATGTGGGTGATAGTCAAAATTTGATTATGCAAGGTGGTTTGGGGTCTTGTATTATCATGTTACGGGTGGAAGTTCAACTGTGTTAATACTGGCTTTCAGCTTAGTTGTAGCACTTACAATTTACAATGTCCCTAGACTCAAGAATAGGGGTTCCCAACATGTATGGCATGAAGACATGTTGGGGAGGGGAAAGGGTGAGAGTTTGCTTTTCCGCCCTAGTGGGCAATACCCTCAGTCTACACTGTCATAAGTATTAGGTCTTATTCACCGTCTCTTAGAGTTAAAAATCTTTATCTTCATCATGTATTTAGTGAGTTTCCTCTAAGATATCATTGTTAGTATTTAGTAGACATTTACCTTTTCAATAATTAAATTGTGGCTGGCGAGGGGGTGTGGGAACATTTCTTGTGGTGGAGGGAGTCGTGGTACATAAAACCATGGGAACCCCTTCTCTAGAATATTCAATGAAATCGCACTACACCTATCTCAAAAGACCTCCCCTGTCAATGGCTGTGTCCTGATTTCTTTTTTCTTGGGGAATCTTATCACTGCCATTCCACTGTGTACTTCCTGCATCAAAGCATGTCAGAGTGACTTCACTTCATATTGCCAGTGATGCAATTGTATTGTCAACCTCATCCTCAAACTGGCACTACAATTCTTGAAAGTTTTCCTACCTATGGATTTTTTGATCCTGCACAAACAGCTGTGTGACCTTGTGCAACAAGTTTGCAGAAATTCAGCTTCCCCATAATTGTTTTTAATGCATTGCAGCTAATATTGTGCCGTGCACACAGTTCCATGTGTATTGATGAGCTGATCAAGGTGCTGTCACTGCGAGATGTGACAGCTCAGCAGGGTTGTTGAGGGTGTGGTCTGTGTGTCTAATGGAGATGGTGAATCCACTACAACTAATTTCTGTCATGTATGGTTATCTGCATCATAAAACTGTGGTAATCAATTTATAGTTAGACATATTATTTTCATTCAATAATATTGTTATGATACACACTAGATCTTAAATCTTGTCATTGACTAGCACAGTATCATAATGTCATGACCCGGTATGGTGAGACATAGGTATTGCAATGTCTGCTAAACCCTTGTGCAATTCACTTTCACTGTTGAAATGCACTGTCAACCACATCACTATGCTGACAACATATACTGTGTCATCTCCACACATCTTTTGCAAACACCGATGGATGTAAATGGCTACCGAGTATGGTGGATTAGCAGTTAGCGCTCTGGCCTCGCATTCGGGAGGACGGCGGTTCTAATACCCATCCGGGCATCCAGATTTGGGTTTCCCAAATCACTCCAGGTGAATGCTGGGATGCTTCCTTCAAAAGGCTGTGGCAGAATTCCTTCCCGTTCCTTGTCCCCACTCCCATCTAGTGACCTCGACGTCGATGAGGTATCAAGTAAAAAAAAATAAAATATGTTAATGGGTACTTTTCTTCAGTACTGAGAAATTCGATAATACATTTAAGAGACCGTTTTGGTGATTGTTCTTCCGTCACCTCCACTTACACAACTAAACTAACAGTGCATTGTTGGCAAGGTTCACTCTTTAATACTCTATCACGAACCTACGGCTCAGATGTCATGTGTCTACAAAAAAAAAAGTTCTCATAAATTGTTGCTGTTTGTAACTGCATTACATTGAGTTAGATGATCCTAGTTCATCATTGAACTAATCTCCATAGAAATTACACAGTCATAACATAACAAAAAAATGGTCAAAATGTGTGTCATTATATGATCCAAATACTGTTGTACATGGCTGTGACAATTGACACAGAGTTTTGCTGCAAATAACCCTGATGATCATCTTAGATTTACCCTTGGCAGTGAGCGTGATGGTGTAACGGTTAGCGTTCTGGCCTCACATTTGGGAGGATGGCGGTTCGAATCCCCGTCTGGACATCCAGATTTGGGTTTTCCATGGTTTCCCCAAATCACTCCAAGTGAATGCCGGATGCTTCCTTCAAAAGGCCATGGCTGAATTCCTTCTCATTCCTTGCCCCCCCCCCCCCCCCCCATCCTTTCCCGTCTCTAAAGACCTCTCTGTTAAGAGATATAAAGCAGTTAAAAAAAAAATTCCCTTGGTTTGAAAGTTATTTAGTTAGCTTTGATGTCATTGTAAACAGGGGCGGCCCTAGGGCGGTGCGACCGCACCGGTGCGCCGTCATATGGGGGGCGCCGAAAATGCAGCGAGAGATCCTCTGCGCAAAAACTTAAAAATAAATTATATAATATCCCAGCTTGCTGTTCAAATATTTTTTAAATACTCAAATCATCCAGGAGAGTTTATAATCGCAAGAGGTTCCGTTTAATGTATAGTCCGAGTCAGCTCAAGTTACTCCATTCAAGAAAACCACAACTCGTCCACAATTAGCACTCTTCGGGGTCGCGCAGCGATTCTTGTATATGTTTCCTATCTTTTCGGGTGTAGTCTTGCAGTTCATGCACCAGTGGCGGATCTACGAATTTTTCGAGCCAGGCAAAGAACTGCGACTGCCGCCCGTTGAAATATGAATTTATGAATTTGCCGCTTGCAGCGGTTTAAAGCGGCTCTTTGATTTTCCGCCCCCAGAAGGTTGCCACTTAGGGCAGAAGAGCTAAGAAAGGTCACCACCCACGAATTTGTCATTTACCACCCCTTTAAACATGATTTCGATGCCTGGGGTAAGCGCCCCGGTTTGCCTCCCTCCAGATCCGCCACAGTCATTTGTATGTGCGTGCATGTGCATGAGGCGAGATACTGCCCACTTATCTATTTCTACAATGTTATACCCTAGGTGATTGCAATTGATGCTTTTAGCTTAAATATTTACAAAGTGTAATGTATCTTTTACAGAAACGCCGCTACAACTTTTTCTTAATTGTTTTTTTTTTTTTTTTTTTTTTTTTTTTTTTTTTTTTTTTTTAAATCCCAAGGCGAAACTGAGAAGGCTTCAAAATTACTTGCAAAATGTATTAGATTTGAGTTGTCATCTGAATCATCGTCATCAGAACTAGTTCAACACGTGACGGAAGAAAACTTATTTTATAGAAGTACTTCAGACGACCATCATGATGATAAGGAGCAGCATGTACGAGAAGATTTTGCTGTGGCTGCAACGTCGTCTACATTTCAAAATGGGGTATACCATCCATACCACCACCACGCCTTTTCAAATTACCACCAATTATGATCATATTTAAAACTGGTCGCTCATTGACTCTGCAGTCGGGGATGAAATAATTATTCGTGCAACGAAAAAATCCAAGAAAAAAATCATGGACGTCATTTTTCACATATATGTTTTCAAAGAGTAATGTCAAATGAAGAAACTTATAAAAGGAGACGGCTTGTTTACTCGAAATCTGCATATATATTGCTTTTACTCTTGTTTATACAACAGAAGATCTCACTCTCATTGGGGAATAGAAGAATTTGATGACTTATCAAGGAGTCTAAAATCTCACAAAACCTCCTCAAATCGCCAGCAAACCATGCTGAGTTGGATAGAAGCGTTGATTCGACTAAAAGAACTTTAGTGTAATAGACAAGCATTTGTAAATACATATTGAAGACGAAAAATCATGGTTGGCTGCTATCCTCGAATGAGTGATGTGAAAAATATTATTTTTCTTGTTCAACGAAAGCTTTTGATCTGAAACACCAAATACTTCTAATAATGGTAACTAACTGAATATATTCCAACTGCTAGGAAATATGACACTGTGCTAGAGCATCTCCGCCGTATTGCTAATAGGGAGACTAATGTCTTTTATTTTGGAAAATGTGTTCAAAACATATGAAGCTCTTAATAACATTTTGACTATGGTTAAGTCATCTAAATACTTTTCCATCATACTGGATTGAACTCCTTTTGTCAGTCACGTCGAACAGTTATCTTTAACATTGCTTTTGCTGACACTAATGAAGAAGAAGTGCGTGAGTGTTTCATTCGTTATAAGCCGGTAAGTGACTCTTCGAATCCGGGAGCTGGCCTGCATATTAATGATACTTTACAAAAGTTTGATTTGGGTATGAACGATTGCGAGGCCAAAGATATGACAGTGGATCCAATATGAAAGAAGGATACAAAGGTGTCCAAAGCAGAATTTTGAACCAATATCTTCCCAAACATCTTTGAATCCATTTAGCTGTCATTAAATTTGGTAATAGCAGGTGACGCCAAAACATCAATTAGACCGATTTCCTTGTCCGGATTTCTTTAAAGAATATTTTTTGATTCTTTCGATCAACAAAGCGATGGGAATTGGTAGTCAAGAACTTAGAAGCACTATCGCAAAAAAAAAATAAAAAATAATAATAATAAATAAATAAATAATAAATAAAAAAAATGCGAAAATCGTTCAGAGAATGGAATTTCTATCCATGCTGCAGTTCGTTAACAATATTCTTCAGTTCGTGACGCCCTTCTGGAAACGAATTTTTCACTTGCAGCAACAGAGGCCTTGTCCCTGAGCCAGATCAAGGAGCAATTTGAGTTCATAGTTACAATGGTGACTTGGTATAATATATTGTTTCAAGTAAATATTGTAAGGGAGGCTATTCAGATGAAAGTAGATTCATGAAACGCTCCACAGTTGCTTAGGAAAGTGCTCGGAATTTGAGAGAGAGTACCAAGGATATTCGTCTGCTCTGATAACAACTACAGAAATTGGATCGCAGATTGGAATGTGTTCTTTTATTAAGCCAGTCATATCACAAAGAAAAACATGAGATATTTTGAGTACGAGGATGTAGATGAGATAGCAACAGATCCCGAATAATTTTTTACGATCAACGTGTTTTAGCATAATCGGAACAATTGAGAACGCGTCAGTCACTCAATTTCCACAAGTATCTAAATTTAATCATATAGTGTCGTTCTTACACATTATCAAAACGATTCCTGAACTGTAATTATTGGAATAATCCGGTGCTGATTTAGAAATGAGTTTAACTAATGAAAAAAGTATGACATATCGGGTTGTGAATTAGCTGAGGAACTTTCTAACTGAAACTTCTCATTCATACCATTGCTATCCTATACTAATCTTTCTGAAGTTTGAGTTACTGTTTTCTGAATTCGGCTTTGCTCAACTGGAATTAATAACGCATTCATATACGCATTCGTATACGAATCCCACGGAAACAACTTTTTCGATCTGGATAAAAGTCGATATCCAATACATTACTCCAAATTTTATCCTTATCTATCCAGCTGTTTCGACATGAAACACTAGCAAATATGCAAGAAAACAAACTTTTATATTTATAATTTTAGTAGGGTGTAAAAAATGTATTTTATCTTCAGTCTGTCTGTATGAACACCTTAATCGCGAATAAGCGATTACAAATTTGAGGCGCCACAATGAGATTTCGCACCACCTGAAAAACTTGCTAGGGCCGCCTCTGATTGTAAATAAAGTATCATGTTTGGATACTTAACCTCTTACTGCATGTTTTTTTTTTTTTTTTTTCTGAATAAAATATCACTGTAATATTTCATGAAACATACTAAAAAATTATAAATCTTATGTGGGAGGAATTATTTTTGATTTAGGGGTTTATGCAATTAATGGGACAGCTTGCAATAATGGCTAATATCTTGTGATACCAGTGTTCATGCACAATGTTGCACTGTACTTCAGACATGCTATATAGGATTTTCCTTTGCAGTCTGGATACTTGCAATGACCATGAGTTCACAGACTGATGGGGATGTGATCTAGCCCATCCTGTCATATCTGATGCTGCAGAAAGTCTGCCACAATACCTCTCTTCTTTTTATTGTCCAGCTGTTTTTGGATTTAATTGCTTGGTCTATCATGTTTCTTGAATAAGGGTTTCCTTGTTTTACAGGGCGCATCGGCAGCAGCTTCCTTGAAATCAATGCATTATTTTTCAATAATATGTGTATTCTAGTGGACGGATATAGAAACTTACATCTCTATAATTGTTGACAGATGTCCTCCTGGAAATTACATAAATACTGAAATCAAATGTTTACTATATCAAAGACAACTGTTTGTATGACTGAACTTGGATGTAAACAGCTCACAGTGCAAAGCAAAGATTCATACTAAGTAATTCCTTACTCTCTCAGTAGATGGTGTATGCTATTTGCACAGCTCTTCTTGACTATGTACCATATCTTTACCAACATGCAGTTTTGAAATATATGCTCATATATTAGTTTCACAAATATGAAAGTTGAATTTGTCATATCTGTCCCAGTATATAGTAAGGGGTTAATGTAGTTGGAGTTGAGTAGTTAACTTCACCCATTGCACTCAAAAGCCTTTTCCAGATCTATGTAAACAATTTACAATCTCTACCCCTTTCAATATATCTTTGACCTATTTTTCTCAGCAAACCAATAGTGTCTCATGCACTTCTTCCTTTCTTAAATCCAAACTATTCTTCAGCAATTGACATGGACAGTCTTCTGGATATTTTTGTATTTAGCAGTGAGGCTGGTTCTGAAATCCTCACAATGCACTGCTGAATATATTTTTCCTGGTTGGGTTTCAGTGAATTTACACACTTCCAGATAGTACTTGTCTTGGTGTCATCAAAAAGTACTATTGGCTGGGTTGGTACAGTTTTCATTATAGCTTAAAATCTACATGCCGAAGATTTGATGTAAATCTTATTGCTATTTCCATAAAATTTATATCTTTCTTTTAATATTATTATACACACTATTCCCATTTTACATTGCTATACAGCAAATGGACAGCTAACTACCAATGTGAATAGTTAATCTAGGTAGGAATGTATTAATTTATATTGTTCTTGTGTTAATGCTTATTATATTTTTAGTACATTTGAAAAGAGTGCTTCATAAATGTTGATAATAGCGTATTTCATGTTTAAGTATGTTTAACACGTTTTAATACTTGTTATAAGCTTTTAATTTGTGTTAGAAAAAGATACATTTTGAATACTGAATCTGGTGACCAGTTACTTTAACAGCAAATTTAAATGTTAGAATTATTATAAAACTAAGAATAAACAACACTGGGATGATTTGTGTTAATTTTTTTTTTTTTTTTTTTTTTTTTTTTAAATAATCTTGTTTCAGGTTTACCATTGGCAGTCTCACAATGTTAAACTCTCAGGAGTGGATGATATGGTCTTGCTACCAAAAATTACAGAAGATTCTATCGTTGAAAATCTCAAAAAGCGTTACATGGATGACTACATATTTGTATCCTTTGTAATATATGTGTATATAAATTTAATCTCTGTTTGTTTGTGCTCTCAAAACTTAAAAAGTAGTCAGTCGATTGACTCAAAATTTTTGGAGAATGTGTTAGGTGGCGCTAAGATTTCTAAAAAACAAAAAATAAAAAACTAGCCCCCCTCCTCCTTTACATCCCTTAATTTTTATAAAACCAATACATTTCGTTCACTTTCGATGAAACCTTGCACACATATATATTAAAACAAATGGAAAAATACTGTCAAAATTTGGTTTGCAAAAACCCAACCCCTCTTTCCCTTTCCACCTCCTTAATTTTTGTCAATATTCTTTATACATTACCACAGTTTTTATCCGATATGTATACCTTGAAACAAACATAAAAATACTGTCTATATTTGATTTTCAGAAATCCAACCCCTCTCTCTCTTTCCACAATCTTTAAATTTTTGTCTGTATTCTTTATAGAAAGCTACAGTAATTACCCGATTTTGAAGGATATTTGCACTTGTATACTTTAAAGCAAACAGAAAAGTACTGTCTACATTTGGTTTGCAAAATCCCAACTCCAATCCTCCTTTCCACACACTTAATTTTTGTAAATGTTCTTTGTACATATCCACAGATTTTTTTTTTTTTAATCAGTTATCGATGGAACTTTGCATACATATACTTTACCAAACAGAAAAATACTGTTAAAAATACTATCTGCTTTTGTTTTCAGAAAGTCAACCCCTCTCCCTCTTTCCACCCACTTAATTTTTGCCAATGCTTTTTATATTAAGCTAAACCAATTTTCTAGGAACTTTTTACATGTATACTTTAAAACAAGCAGAAAAATGCAAGTCAACATTTGGTTTAGGAAACCCAACCGTCACCCCTTTCCACCCCTTAATTTTTTTCAGTATTCATTATACATATCCACAATTTTTATACAGTATCTATAGAACTTTGCACACATTTACTTTAAAACAAAGAGAAAAAATACTGTCAACATTGGTTTGCAGCAACCAAACCTCTTCCCCTTTACACCCACCCCTCTTAATCTCCAATATTGTTTATAGAAACCAACAGTTTTTATCAGATTTCGATGGAACACTGTACTCGTACATTTTAAAACAGAGAGAAAATTATTCCCTATATTTGGTTTTAAGAAACCCAACCCCCCATACCCTTTACCCCATTTAATTTTTGCAAACGTTCTTTATACAAAGCTACAGTTTTTATCTGATTTTGATGGAACTTTGTACACGAATACTTGAAAACAAAAAGTGTTAAATACTCTGTACCTTAGGTTTACAAAAACCCACCCACCCGCACACACCCATCACCCTACTTAAACAAAATTTACATTCAGAACCATGCATTTTTTTTTCTTCAAATATCTTGGAAAGGGTAGAGAAATTGGCCAAAGTGGAGCCAATATTCTGAGAACCCATAACATTTCCTGTCAACCAGTGTTGTTTGGACAATTTCTGACCAGCAAATTGGAATTTGAAATAAAAAAGATTTAACATAAAAAAAATATTCTTTCTTCCTTTTCTATTATTCCACAATGTAGCCATAGCAAGCAAAGCAGGGTATTAAATTTAATTGTTTGTTTCCTCAGTGAATCTGTGTTTGCTGGAATACTTTTATTTACTTCCTTATTCATTTCGTATTACATCGAGCCACAGCGAGCATATTTGGATTTAGCTAAAGATCAAAATGTAATTAGAAATAAATATGAAAAAAATTATAATTATATAAAATTAAATAATAATAATAATAATAGAAAATAATAATTTTTATGAAGTAAACATCACCTTAGGTTAGTGGTGGTTCAATATAGGTAATGGAAAAGAGGATTAAAAAAGGTTAAACATATGTAATAATAATAATAATGACCGGGTATTATCTCAAGTTGAGACCAAGTGGTTGCCTTGTGCCAATTTTGTACTGGTAGGCAAGTTCCCACCTTCTGAGTTCAGAGAAACTGCTGCTATTAGGGAGAACTCTGATAGCACGGACTGTGAAACAAAAGTTGAAATTATTCAAGTCATGGGTTATGGCATATATATAACAGTGAGCAGGAAAATGCTTTAAGGCAGTAAAACTAAGGATGGATACGGAAATATGACCCAGTACTTACCACAGATGAAGGCAGCTGGAACGACGAACACTAAAAATGCAATATTTTGGCATACAGCCAGCCTTATTCGTGCAGGAGTAAGAAGTGATACATCAGGTGGAGTCACATGTGTACATAGCGACAGCCGTCTGGTGAATGGCGTTACTGGCGTAGATGGTAGTAAAGGGGGAGGGGGGAAGCTCGATCAGAGTATTTGATTGATTTTCTTGTCTTGGCCACTGTAGTAATTTGACTTTAACTTGCTGTATACAAGTATAACTAGGAGACAACTTGAATGAATTCTGTAAACAAATCATGTGATTACTATCATAGATTTGAAAAGGCCACCACGTAAAATGTTATCGAAAAGAAAAACAAAATAATAGTTTTTTTAGATGTGCACAAGCTGATAGATGATTAAAGACTGAAGGGAAAACGCTGGTCAAGACTGAAAACAATGCTCCAATTTTCTGAAATTTAGCACTCTTCATTCAGTTCAGGTAAAACGTCTGTTTTGCTGTCCACACACAATGTTTTACGTGATCAAGTAAAACTCCCGTTAAGAAGTTACATGTAGACCAGTAAATATAAATCAGTTCATAAACTCAAACATTTTTGAAGTTGTATGTATAAATACCCATAACACAATTTGTTATTACTGTTATTATTATTCTAGATGGAACTATTGCTATTTGAGTGAGGAGAATATTTTCTATTCTTCTTTTGTTTATTTGTGGTTTATTTTATTTACACACAGCTATACTATCATTGGATGTCTCATCTGTCTCAAGACATTAAGTACTGGAAATTATTTAAAATGAAACTAAATAAACTGTTTCCAATTTAATTTAATGCACAAAAATTCATTACCTTCATTTAATTGATACATGTAAATATATCTGCTTTGAATGTGTGTACACACTTAGAAAGAAAGGGGCATTTCAAAGCATGTTGGGCAAAGCTAATTTCTTGTAAGATTTAATTTTGTTTTTCCTTAACTTCTCAAAGACATGTATTGGTCCTGTACTTGTATCTGTCAATCCATTCAAACAGATGCCATATTTTAGTGAGAAGGAGGTTGAGATATACCAGGGAGCTGTAAGTATAGAAAGAAGATTAAGGTGTTTCTTGTGTCTCTGTGTTGGTAGTCCTTAAGAAAATCTTTTATTGTTATCTTTCACTTACATTATGCTAAATATATAAAGTTGATAATTTTTGCCAAAATAAAGTTATCACTTTTCTGTGTACTGTATCTAAAAGGAAGTAATGCCCTAGTTCTTGATATGCTATCTGTCCATCAGACCATGTGACTGATCTCTAGTTCATTAGTAGAATTAGTTGCAGACCTCAAATTTGAATTTTATGTGTCCTATTTAAATGTTGTGAAAATATACTATAGGAGATTGCCACACAATGAATAATGAGAAAGCCTCCATTCTTTCTGTTTGGATATTATTTAAATATTTTTTTTTCACTGTAAAATAAAGACACAACCATCAAAGGGGTCAATCTCAAATCATTATTTTTGCAGTGTTTGTCTCAGAAGTGGAGTAATCTAGGAACCTGAAATTTGTCTTCTGTTTCAACCATTTATTTTCTATCATCAGTCTCTTATCTTGTTTCATGCAGCCCTCTCTCTCTCCCTGTTTTGAGTTAAGTTCTTCATTTCAACATAAACAGTACAATCTACATCCCTAGTAAGCTGTTTCATGTTTTCTTATCTTTTTCTTCCAATATATTTTGTTGTTTCTACTGGGTTTTTTTCAGTAACAAAATAACCAATCTTAAAATCTCCCAATAGCCTGTCTTTTTTTGGGGACTCTTTCCCAAACTTCTTTCTTCACCCACAATTTCCGAAACATGTTAATTTCATACTTTTTCTGCCCACTTAATTTACAGCATCAGTTTTCATTCATTCTGGTTTTTATGAAGTCCAAGCTTTATTTTAATATATTTCAGCACTCTGTACATATAGTTTCGGACCCAACTTATTTAATCAGCTAACATTAAAAAAGTGGCCTCATATTTGTTGATCTGCCCTTACAGTTTTAATCTTAAATCTAGAATTTTACTGTTTGTGTGTGCGCTCAAACTATTCCTGACTTTATATCTCTTCCATTTTATTTCACGTTATATATTCTAATCAGTAATTTTAAAGCATCAGTTTGCTTTATATCAGTGCTGAAGAAGTTTCCAATCAGCGTAGACTTATAGTGGAATAATTTTCACATTTGTCAGCTTGTGTTTTCTTCTGGGGTTTAAACATGACACTTTTGGTAAAATTTGTTTCTATCACTTCTGTTTCATAACTTTTTTATAATAGTTTGAACAGTTATTGGGTTCCTTATTCTTTCAGAGATTTTAGAAATTCTATGGAAATCTCATCAATTGTTATTGCCTCATGTGAGCTCAAATCTTACAGAGCTCTGTCAGCTTCTGTCCTTAAACCAGGTAGTCATAAATGTCAACACTGTCTGCTTTTACCAACACACAGTTGTTGAGGCCATCCCCAGCAAACAGTTTCTCTGTGTATTTCTGTAATAAGTTTGCTCTATATCAGTGCTGAAGAGGTTTCCCATCAGCACCTTTAAGATTTATTAATCTTTTTTCTTCATCTCTCCAAAGATCTGCTTGATACACCATAAGCCATATTTATTCTGCTGATGACCATACTCTTCTCTGCTTTAGTAAATATTATGAGTATGCCATGTTGTTAGATTTTATTTATTATCAGACGCATTTCACCTCTGGTTGAGGTATCTTCCCTGATGAGAGGTGAAATGTGTCTGAGAAAAAATAAAATCCAACAACAGCTTAATTGGTGTCAGTACAGGATTAACGATGTAGCAGGCGTTAGCAAATGCTACGGGCCTCGTGCCTTCTAGGGGGCCTCGCGCCTCCCAGGGGGTCCCGCACCTAGGCTAGATGGGTGACCTTATTTTTTTTTAGCTCTACAATTTTCCCCCGAATGGCAAGAATCAAGGGCCTCTTCTTCACATTTGCTACAGTCCCCGCGCTGTCTTAATCCGGCCCTGATTGGTGTGCTCATTTTAACAATATTTATTACTTTATAAGCAACCACAGAAGAAATGGCATATAATAATATGTATCTTCTCTACTTCTTTACATTTTACTTGCAGACAATTTGCTTTAATCTGTTTTTCAAAGTATCTGTGCTTCTGGCTTCATTTTGAGATTTTTTGTGACTTCTTCTTTGATTCAACTCCTGAATTTCTTCTGCTTTCAGCCATATTCTTTCCTAGTATACAGTGTTTATTTACCAGTTTTGCCTATTTAACACAATGAGTTATATTTTTCTTCAGCTGAATTTCTTTTAGAATTGTATCTTAGATCTATATCTATTGTCCCTGCAGATTTTTGTCTCATGTCATATTTGAGATGGAATTGTTCTTGCATTACTTAGTTATTATTTACAGGTTACTAATGTTTTTGATTTTAGTAGTTTGAATATTTGATGAGTAGGGTGATGATCAGATTTGCTAAACATTTATGTAAGCTAAGTATGTCATAACCTGACAATTTATTCAATAATTAACATGTATTCAACCATGGACTTGGTGTATTTAATTGTAATCTATTTAAACAAGCAAAAAGTCCTGGTGGGCAAACACCACTACCCTTCTGTAATTCGTTGATTTATTACATCATAAAAATTAACTTTCAAGTGACATTAGTAATCACTACATTACCAAAGTAACATTTATGGTTCGACAAGTTACATAACAATGATTTTTTTAAAGATCTATTTGAAACAAGATTCAACTGGTTAGTTTTGCTAAATTGTTTCTGAGTCCATGGGTGCCAGTTAATTCATATCAAATTACTCATCAAAACCTAATCAAAATGCATATGACTTATCTCAGGGTCCATGCTTTGATACAACATGTCTCTTATCATGCAAATTGCTTTTCTTACGGAATTATAGGGCAATTGTGAGTTAAATATAGGCACAAACACATTTAAAAATGAGCAGATGGAAATTGTCTTTACCGTTTAGCTGCAGTTGCACCAGGCAGCACCAGACACTGAAAAACATGAGGACTCTGATTCCCAGAATGTATAGTGTTGTATGTCTAGTTCAAAAAAATATTAAGTAACAAAATGATCTTTTATATAGTATGAAGACTGAAAACGGTCCTCAGTGCGCAGTCCACAGCAGGTCCAGGAATCAGTATCGAATATCTTGGCTTGTAAAATAAGCTTTCGGAATCCCCTCGGTCCTTCCTCTGTGAAACAGCGTGGCAACTTGTGCAATTGGTGGCGTCCTTCGTCTTCCACCTCATGGTGTTGCTCCTACGTGTGAAAATATTGTTAATAATAAATAGTAACATTTATTAACAAATTCTGGTATTTGGGCAAACACAACAACTGATTCATATGTCACAAGGTTCAAGATTCCCTCGCTATTGTTGGCCAAGACTACAGATGACATAAACTGTCAACAGGGCTTCCTGTATTCTTCTCTTTCTTGCACACTCATTCATCTTTTTATCAGATTGACAGTGAAAATCCATCACCCACGCCACCTTGTTAGGCCAAGTGCTTGTTTTTGTGGGTGTCACATCTAGCTAATTTTACATTTCATAAAAAAAAGGCCTGATCCAATGAAGACGACATGTAGCTAGAAAACTACATGCTTTGACGTCATCCTTGCACTTAAGGAGGGACACACACAGCTAGTCTGCTTACCATTCCTCTGCACTCAGTACCTGCTGCAAGCTACTCCCCACAAAATGTATCATTGGCACCTCTATCCCCAAAAAATAATTAAAAGGTACATGACTTGTATTTAAAATTAAATAACAGCATATGCAGGGTACACGTTGCATCATACTACATATTCCTTTAGTTTCTTTCACTTGTAATCTGGTTTACGTGTGTTGCTTCTTTATTCTCTCAAATTATAGTCTACACTTCATAACTATTGGATACTATATCAGCTCCTGGTTATGCTTTACACACTAAAATTTAGTTTCTGACTCTCCATTTAGCACTGAAATAATATAAATAATATCTCCCTGAATTACCTGGATATTTTCAGCTGTATATTCTTGGATGATTCATAAATAGTGTGTTGTCTGTAATCAGTTTATATTTTTCACAAAACTTCAACAGCTTGCTCCTCACTAAACCAAAAACTACTATCCAGTTTGAAAGTTCTAAGTGGCGTATAATTTTTTCTATGTGTAGCAGACTCTTGTTATACAATTACCATAAAAATGTGTTTTCTGTGTGTTGCACATATTCTATAACAGTGCAAAAAACCAAATAGGTACCAATCAGTTTTTGAAGTAGATAAAGGCAACATGTACAGAGGAATGGAACTGATGCTATCTGATGGAGATATCTTCATTTTGAGAACAGATAGTAAATAAGTGCAAGGGTAATGTGGAGAAAAGCAAGCCGGTATTAATGGCAAGGCATGAAAGAAATGGGAGGTTAATTAAAAAAAAAAATACTGGAGGACAAATCCTTTCAGTTATTTTGGAATGAATTAGTGCAACATAAATGGTTGGACAAGCAAATTAGCAGAAGGACATGGCATGTGAATGCATTCGGTCATAGGATATGAGATCTGGTATGGAAGAGGGAAGTGTAAGGAAATTATGTATAAAATGTAGTACATCCGAAAACTGACCTGTTGAGAAGAAACTTGGACTATGATCAACAGAGAGGAGAGATAATCCAAACCAGGGAGGAGACATTTATTTAGCCCAATGGGTGAGTGGTTAATGCTCTGGTCACTCAAATTTTGATTTTTCATGATTTTCTGTACTCGCTTTAAGCAAATATCAGGATGGTTCCTTTAAAAGGTCATGATTGATTTCCTTCCCATTCCTAACCCCTCAATGAACTGTAGAGACACAGAAAAATAATGGCAACTGATGTGCTTGAGAATCTTGATTGAGAAAGATGAGACAAGATAAACAGTGAAAGATGAGGGTGTTGGAAAGGAGATTAAAGTTGAGAGCAAGAGCGGGAAAATCAAGAAGAATAAATTATAATGGTTTGTACATGTGAAGTGGGTGGAGACTGGATGAAACAGATGATTAAAGTTAGGATTGAAAAAAAGGGGCCAAGGGGCAGACCTACAGCAAGATGGCTAGATTCAGTAAAGATGTGTATACAAAGAAGGCATATGGAGTGTGGTGAGTAGACATAGGGGGGTTGTCTAAAGGTAATGCTTGTCTTAACAAAAGTGGTGCTGGATAAAGTATGGTGGTGGTGATGAAATTCATCATATAGTTAAAAGTAAATATGTTGTCATCATACTTATTATAAAGAACGAAATGGCAAGTATTGAATTTGAACATCTGTTATGGTTATTAACTTGAACTGTTGCATTGTAGAATTTTGATGACTCCTTGTCATTAATTATTTTGGCTATTAAGTTTGTTTTTTAAATTCATAAACATGAAATCTTATCACTTTATCAGTTTATTAACTGCATAAAATGTTCTCAGGCCTTCCACCAGGATAAAGTATATTTTTAATGTGGCATTTGAAAGCTGATCATTAACTTTATCTTCCTTTGATTACTTTCTTGCTAATACTCACAGGATGCTTAATCTGCTTTCAACTCTCAAGGTATTGGGTACCATGTAAAGTTACGTCCATGTGACTGAGATAATGTATGCAGCAAGTGGTTCCTTAAAGTTTGAAGTGAAGTAATGCCTGAGTAAAATATGAGTTTTTGTTTTTATTGCGATAATTTACATTTTTCTTTATGTTATTATTATTATTATTATTTTTTTTTTACAGGCACCCTATGAAAATCCACCACACATTTATGGATTATCTGATGAAATGTATAGAAATATGCTGATTGATAATGAAAATCAGTGTGTAATTATAAGGTAATTGTATTCTTTAAATATCATGTAAATACCATATGAATTTCAAATAATATAAATAACTTGTACTGGGTATTCGTCTTTCAGTAGAGTTAGTAAACAGTGGTCACATTTGCAGCACTGTTTTTGAAACATTACAGACTTTTCCTTCTTATTGTTGCACACGATTGAAGATTCATATTTATATCTTAAATAATTTAAAAATTAATTACATTTGTTTTATAAAATATACAAGGTTTGTTCAAAAATTAAGACTTATTGAATTTTGCCGGATATGTACAGTCGATTTTTTGTCGTTTTTTTTGTTGTTTTTCTAATTTTGGTACACTCGACCCACACATATCTTCACAGTATCACACTATATAGCATTGTTTGTGAGAGGCATAATTGTTAGAAGTGTTTTATGTGCTTGGCGAATTTCCGCTGTCAAAAAAAATAGATACTTGTTTCAGCGAAGTTTGTTCCGAAACTGCTGAATTTTGACCAGAAGAACTGTCACATGAGCATCACTCAGGAGCTGTTGAGCCAAAGATAATCCTGATTTGCTCAAAAGGGTTATAACTGGTGATGAATAATGGGTATATGGTTATGATTTGGAAACCAAGGCCCAGTCATTCCAGTGGAAGAGCCCAGAAGAGCCAAGACTGAGAAAGCACTCCAAGTTCGGTCCAGTGTTATGGTTTTGCTCACAGTTTTTTTTATTACTGTGGCGTAGTGCATATGGAGTTTTTACCACGAGGTCATATGGTCAATAAGGAGTATTACCTAGATGTTATGCGCCGTTTGTGAGAAGCAATACAAAAAAACAAAAAAAAAAAAAAAAAAAAAAAATTCATGGCTTTTGGATCATGACAATGCAGCTGCTCACTCATTGGTGCCTGTGAGTGATTTTTTGGCTAAAAACGCTGCCACAATCATGCCTCATCCACCACATCCACCATATTCACTGGATTTGGCCCCCTGTGACTTTTTCCTCTTCCCAAAACTGAAGAGACCAATGAAAGGATGAAGATTTGGAATGATGGAGGAGATAAAGACTGCATCACTGAAAGAGCTCAAGGCTATACCAAAAAGTGCTTATCAGAAGTGCTTCAAAAAATGTTGGCACAAGTGTATTATATCTGAGGGAGATTACTTTGAAGGGGACAACATAAATATTGATGAATAAATAAATATTTTTTGATAAAAATAAAAAGTCGCCTTACTTTTTGAACAAACTTTGTACAATCACTGTGATAAATTAGAACTGTTTCATTACATTTTCTTTATTACTAGCATTGTAATAAATAACTTTCTTCTTTCATTATATTTTATTTAAGTGGTGAATCAGGTGCTGGAAAGACAGTCGCTGCCAAATACATCATGACGTATATTGCGAGGGTCTCGGGTGGAGGTGCTCGTGTGCAGCACATAAAGGATGTTATTCTTGAATCAAATCCTCTGCTTGAAGCCTTTGGAAATGCTAAGACAGTCAGAAACAACAATTCCAGCAGATTTGTGAGTATCTGTGCTAACACGCACAAAGTTTTTTCTATAGTAAAAATACTCGGCTACCCACCAGTATGGATGTGCATGTTAAGGTACCATCACTCATAGGACCAGGACTAAGGCCCTGGTCCCCATGTACACTCCATCCTAATTGCAGTTTTTATGCAGGTTTCCACAATTATCAAGTCCCCAATCTCCGCTTCATAAACTAAGTTACATGTTTCACAAACAGATGGGAACAAAACATTCCTCCAGTAGGGTAAATGCTCTGGATTTGACAAATCTGGTTCTGTCTTTTAGGCCACACGACCTACCATCTCATTAAAGATTGCAGAATACGATGTATCTTACCCAGAAATATTATTTAGATTGAGTTTGAAGCCATGCTGTTAGCCAGAGGACTGGAAATGAGAAATATTATTACTGATTCATAAAGGAGGGTTGACAAATAGAGTTAAAAATTGCAGGCTGGTTAGTTTGACATCAGTGGTATACAAAATGATGGAGAAAATAATATGCAAATACATCAGAAATGTCTTTGACAAAAGAAACATGGCTTTAGGCAAAGATATTCATGTGAATCTAAGTTGGGCTATATGAAAGATATTTTGGATGAAATGGCCAAGAGGGACCAAGTTGATAGTGTAAAACTCGATCTTTCGAAGGCGTTTGGCAGAGAGTCAAATATGTATCAAATAAGCTGAAAACTATTAGAGTAAATGAAAAATCGACTTGCAGGGTAGTTGAATTAATATGTAGAAAACAAAGTGTAAGAGTAGGAAATGAAGTATCAAAAGAGGTTGAAGTGAATATGGAAGAGCCACGTGGTAGTGTATCAGGACCATTGCTATCATTATTGCAGTGTTGATGGTTTACAGTTGGAAGTTTGGTCGTATGAATTTGTCATAATGTTATATAATAAAATTAAAACTGGAAAGACTGTAAACATCTGTAGGGTGACTTGGGTAGAATATCTAATTGGGTAGTTCAACATGGAACAATGATAAATGCCAAGAAGAGTTAGCATATTTGGTTTACAGATAAAAAAAAAAAAAAAAAACGTGAGTTGTTTGTGATTATAGGGCGGTGACAGCCTTGTTGAAGCATTGAAGTGTAAATAAATATCTTGGCACAACATTTGATGATAAACTCATTTTGGCGGAACACATTGGGCAGGTGATAGGAAATGATTTCAAAATCCTTCATTTAATTGGGAGGGTGATGAGAGGATCTACCAGAAAAGTGAGGAAATTGGGTTACAATAGAATATGGCAGTGTTTTAGATCCAAATTTTAGATATAAAATTCTGGAGTTGGAGTGTGTGCAGAGGAGAGTAACAAGATTTTTTCATGGAAGTTACCACAGGACCCATCCAGTAACTGATATGGTAAAGGAGCATTGGAAGACAGGAATAGGGCGAAAAGAATGCTGGGAATGTAGAAGGTATATGTTGATGATAAGGATTGGAACGATATTGGTCAATGAATTGGGAGTAATGCGTGGATGGGAAGAGATGACCATGCGCACAAGCTGGCACTCAATTTCATGAATGAGGCAGTGGGAAATTTTTTTGGGGTAATATCAGGAATTGGAATAAAGGGAGGTGATGGTTAATCTGCCAAAAACATTGAAGGAGTTTAATATTAAAATTCATAAAGGGCAAAAGTAGAGGGCTGGAGGATTTTACACGCAAAATGTATAAGATGATAATAAAAATAATAAAAAAGGGTAAATAGATGATTAAAAAAATTGGAATCAGAGCATGTGCTCCATCACAAATTCAATTCAATTCACACTGAATACCTCAGCAGTGGGTGCTGGTGTCTCATGGTCCACCAGGACCGATGTGGAGAAGGAGCCTCATGTGAATTTCAGAATGGTTCTTTCAAAAGGCCATGGTCAAATTCCTTCCCTCACCTGCAATCATGTTCTAAGTCTCATAGTCTCTGTATTGATGAACTGGAAAAAAAAGTTAAAGTGACCATAATTTCACATATTGCTGCTAGGTCTGATGCTGTTGCCAATGTATTAATTTTTACTGTTGTTGCTTATTGTATTTACATTTATCCATAATTTTTACTTTTTTCTTTAATCATATTTTATGCTTACTGAATAGTTCTTAGTCTGCTTGACTTCTTAAAAGCCAGTTGTTAACTAATGCACCATTTACTGTCAAGTAAACTGTAATTTACTGATAGTTCCATTGGAATTAAATGTAGTTTTTCAGTTGGGACTGTAATCATCAAGCTGTTAAGCTATTAAGTCCCAACAGAAGAGTTTGGAACACTTTTAGAGTCAACATTTAACAGTTGTGCAGTTAATTTTTGTTAATTAAGTATTTTGTGTACTTAAATCAGTTTTACTTTTGCAGGGAAAATATGTTGAGATATTATTTGGAAATGGTGGTCAACCAGAGGGTGGTCGTATTTCTAACTTCTTGCTTGAGAAATCACGAGTGACAACACACAATGCTGGTGAAAGAACTTTCCATATTTTTTATCAGCTGTGTTCTGGTGCCTCAAGTAATATGAAACGTAAGTTTATATGTCATAAATAAAGTTCCTTAAATTAGAGCTAGTTTCTTTTGGAATCTAGTTCTAACTAGAATGTGCTTTCAATGTGGTGTACTTTAAAAGGAGTTGAGATGAATTTTAATTGATTTGTGTGATATCCTGACTGTATTCCTTAGATAAAAGAAGAAGTAAGCAAAAGGAAGTGTTGGTAGTAAAGAAACTAAAGCCTACCAAAATATAGACACATTTTATAAAAGTGAAAGGATTATGCATGCTAAAGGAGCATTGTTTAAGATAGGGAGCTGCGTGTTACCCCCCCCCCCCCCCACCTCCCTGCCCCCACCATGTTGGCTTCATTTAGTAGTACAGACAGTGGGCATGTTTGAGCTATTGTGAAGAGGAGAGAGAGAAATGGTTGTGGGGAACTGTGGTTAATAAGGTTATAATTTTAAATTTTAAGTACTAAACTGATTCTCTAAGAGAACACTCTGTATCAAAGTTCAAAACACGAAATGAATATATTCTTGAAAATAAAAGTTCCACACATTACACTTATTGCAGTTAGCCAAGGCATCAGCTTATTCATCATACGTAGATTGCAAGAAATGAAGCAAAACAGGACCACTGAACCCCGAACTGAAAATTTATACTCTCCTACAACCAGTCCACATGTGTTGTTGTGAAATTCAAATTGCCAACATGGCTTCCTTAAGGAGCGCCATTAGTCACTTCCTGTTTCTGAGCCTACCCATAATGCTCCACGTCACCTGTTTCTGAGCCTACCCATAATGCTCCACGTCACAACGCGCTCGAATCTAATGACACATCTTAACTCTACCGAGAATCTCACCTAGTGTGTGGACAGCCAGCTCGCATTTCCTTTTGTGAGGATGGCATCTTACTACCGAAATCAAAAAGTGTTAAAAAAAAAAAAATATGTTACCGGAGGGCTCTCAGAAAATCGCTATGTGTAGAGCGTTTCCTAAAAAGTGTTTTGTGATTAGTGGGTTTTAGTTCTAAATTTCTTCAAATCCTCGTAAAACATTTATCTTGTTAGTGAAATTATACAGTTAATTTTATTTACAGAGTATCCGTTTTAAATCACTTTAAAATGTTTAGTTTAAACTATTACTAAAATGTTCTCACACAAAAAGCTAACTATCTTTCAAATCTGTTAAGTATTTCCAAAGTTATTGATTTTCCAAAATTTGAAGTGAAGGTTTTTGTCTTTCGATTCTGCATGAACTTACTATTTTTCTTATTTAAGGTTTATTTATCAAGGATATTGTTTCCAGAGCTTTTCTTTAATTTATTTAAGCGTGCAAGTGCTTTTAGTTACTGAAATGGCTTTAAAAGTTTGTAATTTCGATTTAGAAGTGACGACATTTCCGTTCTATATCGTGACTTTAAAATTACTTATTTCGTTTATTAGACGACTGGCAACTATTTGAAACTTAAAAAATGTTTGACAGGATTTTATTTAGTGGCATAAAAACTACTTTTTAAACTCGAAAATTACATAGCCTTATTGTAAACTTTTATTGAAATGTGCACATGGGTTATTGTTTAAAAAACCGTATTTACTGTTTTTAACCTACCTGAAACTACAAATTATTAGTGAATTTTACTATCTTTGGTATTGTTATTATTATTATAATAGTGCTTTACTGCATTGAAAAGTTGAAAAAATTAGCATATGATCACGTAACCAAACTTGGTTGTTTACAATTTTGGATAGTTAAGGATTACGCTTATTTGGGTAAGTTTAAAAGTGATTTCCTATTATAAACTGTTTATTTATTGTTATTATTATCTGTTTATTTGCTTTTCTTATCTTTAAGGTATCGTGAATTTGTTTTTAGGCTGCAGTACTGTGTAGTAACATTAACCCTATTTCTCGTAGCTTTTTGACTGATTATTAAAGATACTTCATATGAACAAAGTATAGCTTTGCCAGGTATGAAGGTTATGTTTTAAGGCTGTAAAAATTCCAGCTGAGTTTGCGATTCAAACTGGGACCTTCTGTTTCCCAGTAAGGTGACTAAACCAATTGAGCCACCAAACCAACTTCATATAACAGAATTTGATGGTCACAAGTGAATCTAAAAGAGCAAGATACAATAAAAAGAGACAAGAAGGAAAATGTTTATGTAAAGGTCATATAAACACTTTTTTTTGTATTAATGCATAAATATTTATTTGTAGAAGAAATTATAAATCATCCTTATAAACTGTGCAGTTTTAGGTTATTTGATGTGGATATGCTTCAGAGATTTAAACTTTAAACCTTTCATGTACTTTTTAAAGAAAACTATTTAATGGATGCTGTTTGCAGACTACAAAGCAAGAAAAAATTATTGAAAAATCTGTTAAAAATTATAATTAACTAACATCTTTTCCAACTGCATGTCAAGAATACAAAAACATATAGTAGTTTAAACCTAATCTACACAAGTTACCAAACTTGAAAAATATTTTTCAAATGAAAAGACTGCTGCAAAAATGCAACCAAAGGTGATCATCTGCACAGATCAAAGTCAATTGTATCAGCGGTACCCATTGACCTATTGCCAGTCTCATGTTACAGACATAGACACTAAATGCTTTCAAGAAGCTACATGTTGCATTTCAGGCCAATAAATCAGTTTCATGTCATAAACATGGAAAATATTGATTGTAGCATAGCAGCTGTCGTCACGATAAAATACATGTCTGCTCTGGTTGGGCTTTTAATATGTGGTGGGTACGTTATGTGGATTGTTTGGATTCCAGGTGCTTCTTTATTACAAAATCACTACACGGGTTGCTACAATGTTCACTCTTTCTTTTGTTTCTAAACCACATACACATTTCCACCACCAGCAATTAATATAGCTCATTGACCTTGGATAAGGCAGATCAAAACTTCTTCCCCTACAATTGCAGCTTCTCAAAATGCATTCATTTGTTCAACAACACAGCACACTCTCTGCTGACTGACCAACTACCAGATGACTCGGTTATTCTAGAAACACTTGTTTGCAATACTTGAAGAGCCCATTATGCAGTATTTCTATCACCCATAGAAACAAATTCATGCCAGTAGCTGCCTTCCATCCCCAGCGCTAGCTTGCCCCGGACTACTTTCAACAATTACTCTCTCGTTTCTACACTGTGTGCTTTTGCACTTGACATTGCTTCATGAAAACCTGAGCCTTTACAAACAATTAAATATGCTTAAATAATTCTTTTGTCTCTCTTATTGCAAATTATTTTGTTAGCTCTCAATATTACACAAACACATTAAATCTGCAACTGCCTATCTACTTCTATTAAACCTTCTGCATATTGACCTGATATAATATTGTCTTACCACACTACATTATGCATTAACTGCTTAAGTAAGCTGACTACTTTTCAGGAAATCCAGGAGAAATTAGAATAATGAACAGACATTGTGTGGCTACGTGGTAGGAAATTTAATACAAAGAAAAATGAGTATATGATCACAATGAGAAAGAAGGGGAGAATTATAATAGAAAGAGAACTGCTGAAGAAAGTGAATATTTGTAAATACCTGGGAGCAAAGTGGAAGGAATGTTGGAATGGATGAGAGAAGCAGGCAGAAACATTTTTAAAAAAAGGTCTTAAGTCTAATTAACTGCAGGGATGTGCCACAGAGAAGTCGGGGAATCATTTAAAAGGCATACTATGTTCCTACTCTCTTATAGGTTGCTGAAACTTGGGCAGCAGAGAAGCAGGTTATCTGTAAGTTAGTTACAGGCGAGTGAAATGAAATTTTTGAGATGTGGAATAAAGCTCACAAGAATGAGCAGAATTAGGAATAGGATGATTAGGGATGCAGTGAATGAGGAACCCATCAGGAAAGGATAGAGAAGATGGTATGAACATGTTAAGGAAATAGGGTAACACATAATGACCAAAATAAATGAAATGAAGATGTAATGGTTGTAAATGAGACTAAAAGAATAGATAAAAAATGTTTATGTGGAGGTCATATAAACACTTCTTTCTAATGAGGTCTAAATATTTATTTAATGAATAAATCTTCCTCATCAACTTTGCAGGTTTAGGATTTTAATGGGTGCAAGTGTCACCATGTTCCACAAATGATAAGTCAGCATTTGTAATTTTAAGATTTTTTTTTTTTTTTTTGATGATTTGTTATTGGCTTGTTTTTTTAACTTCTTTTTGTACAAAATGGTTTTTGCAAGCATCATAATACTTAGAAATGAATGAAGTTTTCCTCAGCGTTGTATATTTATGAATGTTTCTCGGGAAACCTACCGAGTAATACTATGATTTATACACAATATTTCAGCAACATTGGTCATCATCTTTAGTTATAGTCATAAGAATATGGAGATTTATATCGCCAAAATTTTGTTTATAATAATAGTATTACTCCTTTGGTTTTCTGAGAAACGTTCATGAGAGTCATAATACTTCCTGTATGAGGGAACATTGTGACAGAATTAAAAATGAGACAAAAATATGTACTAAAGTGTGTCCTAACTATTATACTATGTTCGCTCTCATCTGGCACGTCAGTGTCATGTGCCCCTTGCCCTGCGCCTCACCTCACCACCCCCTCCAGTTGCCTTTCCCTCCGAGCAGACCACTGCCTACAGGCATTGTCGTTTGTCGCAGTATTGTCGTGTTTATTCCAATACACTGTTATAAAACGCTGTAATTGAAATGGCGTCAGATAGGTGTTACATTAGGCGACAGTCAAAAACAATTATTTTTGATGTGTATAATTTTTTTAAGATGCTAGAAAAAACTGAAGAGAAAGCTAATATTCTTTTTAGGGAACCACAAAAAATGACGGCCGAGGTGTGTGGCATATCATTACGAACAGTGCAGTGAGTATTTAAACATGTTTTAACTGCCACTTGGAAACACATCTAAAAACTGGATTTAATCCTCGAAATGTCTTGCGTGACTTTTAAAACGAGTAATAATGACTGGAAGCAGTAAGTTTTATTCATTGATATGAAAATAATTTTTAACTTAATTAACATATGAAATTGTAGTTGGTAAACACGCAATTCCTATGACATACGATTCACTCATTTCCATCATGACAGATAGTTAAAATGCTCAATTTTACTGGAGAAATCATCAAATTAGACGTAACATATTGTACCTCATACTTTATGAAAATGTTTACACATGTGCGGCAGCTGTTGCCCCTACGCCTGTAGGGGCTTGGGCAGCAGAGTGGGGATAGAGCAGAGTGGCCTTGACCCGCCTTTCCTATCTGAACATAGTATAGTGTAACTTATGATATAAATACCAATTGATATTTGTAAAACTATTTTAATTTCTCTTTGTAACCATCCTCTGATTTTGCTTCACAGGTGAATTTGGTCTGGAAAGTTTAGATAGTTATGATTACCTTAGTTATGGAGGTAATCATAAAGTAGAAGGAACAAATGATGCCCATGATTTTCAGGAAACACTAAGAGGTAACCATGTATTAAATTTATTCATCGTAGAATGGAATTAGTTTCAAGAATTTTCTGGAGGCTTTAATAATGACTTAAGATGTGTAATTTAAGCATATTAATCTACTTCTATGCTCTGCAATTCACAAAATCTTGGGTGGAAGAAGATGCTTTGCACCAGAACTAATCTGTTCTGTGCATTCCAATCCTAAATGGCCTGAGGGATGAAAGAATTCATGTAAGCATTAGTACAGCATTTTATTTCTCTGATCTTATTTTTCCTGCCATTGCGATCCAAACAGATAGGTGGATAAAGTATTTCATGAAAGAAAGTGGATGTTCACATGTTTGCTAATAAATTCAATCAAAACCTGTCTGATAGACAATCCAAGCCCAATCTATATTTCAATTGTATGATGCTTCCCTAAGGGATGCATTAAGTAGTCATATATCGAGTCAGTCTTCTGTGTGCTTTGTCTGCCATCAATCAGTCCACTGTGATACTGATGCCAAGTGGCACAACAGTAGTCAAAATGTTGATGTATGAATGTTTTGTATGCTATCTTCTTTTTATGTTTATATATTCGACCTATGAGTCGCAGTCTAGAAGGATCTCTACTTCCAAGCGAAGATATTTGCAGGTCCCATTGCATGTTACTTTTGCAATGTTACACCCAAATATTTTAGGAAATCAAAAATGTCAATAACTGAAATGTTTCATTGTATTATTAAACAAACATTCTTTTTGCTTGTTGTTCATATTGCCTTATACTTTTTGCAATTTAGTATAAGTTGCACATTCATCACACCATGCAGATATAACATCATGTTGAATTACTAAGCATTTGTCAGAATTCCTTACATCCCTATAGATAGCTGCATCATTGGCATTCATTCTCGCACTGCTGTCAACATTGTCACTGAGATTGTAACACATTAATGTCACTTGGGGTGAACATTACGCTGTTACCTGTAACTGTTGGTGTGATGCTGATATATCTGATGACTATTGAAATCTAGTGGCTTGGCTCCATTCTGTTTCATACACACAACATTCACATTTTTTTACTTTTGTGCTTCAAGGGTAAAAAAAAAAAAAAAAAAAAAAAAAAAAAAGAAACATGCCTAAGATATAATGTAACCAAAGCACTGACCTTAATTTTTAAAATGATACCTTATTTATCTATTTCGGTTAGATATCAAAGAAGATAAATGGCTTGTGATAAAAAATATACTTTATGGAATTAATGATATTTTACCCCTTAAGGGTCGAATTCCAAAAAATTTCTTTCTTAAAATGTAATGTGACCAAGTAGGAGACCTTAATCCTTAAAATAATACCTCATTTCTTGATTTCAGGTAGATATCAAGGGATATAAATAGCTCATGACAAAAAAATACATTGTAGAAATAATGATACCCTTTATGGGTCAAATTCACAAAATTCCTTTTTTTTAATAAAATTAATTTAAATTATTTGCAATTGAGTGCACACTCTGGTGGCAATTTCCCTAAACACCCATTTCCCCCCACCCCCTCTTTCCTGTAGCCTTCTACTTTTGCCCTCTACAAATTTAAACTTTAAATTGTTTCACCATTTTTGGTAATTTATTCATCATTCTCTCGGTAACTTATTCCAATCCCTGACTCCCTTAAATATGAAAGAAAATCTTCCCACACCTTTGTACCTGAAATCGAGTGCCAGCTTGTGGTCATGGTCATCTTTTCCCTTCCATGCATTATTTTTAATTCGTACACCAATATTTTTCAACACCTTATCACCAATATCTTTCCACACCTTATCACCGACATACACCTTGTACACTCCCATGACACCGTTGAAGAGATGTGGCATTGATTTATACATATAGTCAGGGAAGGTATGGAAGTACATATACCGAAGCGGAAAATAAATGGGGAGAATAATCCACCGTGGTACACTATACTACTACTATTACAATTATTCCGCAATTCACTAAAAGTGTTTGGCGGAGGGTGCATTGCACCTATCAGGAAAGGTAATGGTTTGGAAGGGATATACGGGATATGGCAGGTAGCGCCCATGGGCTATTGTGTGGAACCATCCCAGCATTCGCCTGGAGCGATCTAGGGAAACCATGGAAAACCCAGATCAGGATGGCCGGAGTGCTTTATCGGAAGCTACTCCTGTCTGATTTTGTGTTTACTCGCCCGGTAAATCCATTCTATTCCATTCCCTAATCGCTCGTGGAAAAAATGAGTAGAGAAATGAATTGCTTCTGGCCCTGATTTCTCTTATCTTATTTTCGCGGTCATTCCGAGATATAAATGTTGGTGGTAGCAATATTTGTTTGCTGTCATTCCGAAATACGTCAGTCGAGAATTTTTCAATTAGCTTCCGTCGAGAGCAACGCCTTCGATGCTCCAGGTCTTCCCAACCTAACTCCTTCAACATGGCACTTACGCTTTCCCTCCAACTATATATACCTGTCACAAATCGGGCGGCTCTTCTTTGGACCATCTCTAATGCCTCCATTATTCCCTTTTGATGGGGACCCCATACAGAGCAACAATATTCCAAGTGAGGCCTCACTAGTGACTTGTACGCAATCGATTTAACTTCCGGAGTGCATTGTTTTAAATTACGACCTAGACTACACATGTGAAGTCAAAAGATTACTCAAAAAACAAAGGAGGATACACGCACGCTACAGAAGGAAGAGGTCTCACAGCTTAGCTAAGAGGACATGTGAAGAATGTGATGCGTGAGGCCTTCAACGATTTTCATTCAAACACTCTCTCTAAGAGTCTCGCAGAAAACCCAAAGAAATTTTGGTCGTATGTTCGAAAAGTTGGTTGTACCAACAGCAATATTCCAGCACTAGTTCGTGAAGGGTCCGAGATTAATGAAAGCCGCGATAAAGCTAACGTACTAAATACTGTATTTAAAAATTCATTTGCTGACGAAAATAAGGATAGCATTCCCTTTTTCCCATGTCGTGTTGTGTTGGAGATGGAATAATTACGAATAGATACTGCAGGTATCATAAAGCAATTAGAGCTCCTGAAGTGGGGGTGCTTTCCTGGCCCAGATGGAATTCCAGTTAGAGTATTTTCAGAGTATGGGCAGAAATCGGACCATTCCTGTCTGATATATTAAGTAAATCCCTAGAAGAAGGAAAAATACCTTCAGACTGGAAAATAGCGCAAGTAACTCCGATTTTCAAGAAAGGTGATCGAAGCGATCCTGGAAACTACCATCCCATATCTATAACATCTGTTTGTAGTAGAGGAGCATTATGAATTTTCAACATGAAAATAATTTGCTTACAACAAATAAACACGGATTTCGGAAGAAAAGATCATGTGAAACACACCTGACCCTATTTACACATGACGTAGTGAAAGTTATTGATGCAGGTTCACAAGTAAATGCAATTTTTTTAGATTTTCAGAAAGCCTTTGACTCTGTGCCGCACAACCGCCTTTTAGCGAAGCTACGAGCGTACAGTATATCGGATCAGCTTTGTGAATGGATAAAGGATTTTCTAACTGGTCGATCGCAGTATGTCGTTGTTGGAGGAGAAAGTTCTTCTAATCTAGATGTTACATCGGGTGTACCTCAAGGAAGTGTAATAGGACTACTTCTTTTCTTAATTTTTACAAATGATCTCGGGGGCAAAGTTAAAAGCATTTTTAGATTGTTTGCTGATGATGCGGTTATTTATAGGGAAGTAAAGAATTTCGCATATTGTTTAGAAATTAAGCGTGATCTGGATGTTATTTTGGCATGGTGCGCTGAGTGGCAACTTAAACTAAATTGTAAAACGTGTAAGACAATGGGCATAACTAACAAAAAGAATCCAATTGTTCAGAAATACGAGGTAAACAGTTCAGTTATTGATATGGTTGATTCTATGAAATATTTGGGAGTAACAGTACAAAGGAACATGAAATGGGACTAACATATTAATACGTTGGTAGGTAGAGCTAATTCTAGGCTGTGGTTCCTAGGTCGAATCTTGAAAAATTGTAATGATCAAAAAAAGGAGATGGCGTACAAATCTCTTGTGCGTCCACATTTGGACTACTGTTGTGCCATCTGGGATCCATTTCATAAGGGGTTGATTGAGAGTACAGAGAAAGTACAGAGAAGAGCCGCTCGATTCGTGACCGCTTGCTACAGTCCTTATGAAAGCGTTACAGAACTGATTAGTAGACTAGGCTGGGAGTCTCTGGTAGATAGACAACACATGTTTCGTATAAACTGATTGGTAAACATGCGTACTCCCACTTTCACTTACGAGTGTAGTGAAATACTTCATCCACCAACCTATTTGGGCCAGAATGACAGGAAAGATAAAATTAGAAAAATAAGGTGCCACACTGATTCTTATATGAATTCTTTTCTCTCTCGTACCATTAGGGACTGAAATGCACAACAAAGAGATTAGGTTTGGTGCTGAGCACCCTCTGTCACCCACAGTTTTGTGAATTGCAGAATATATATGTAGATGTCGATATCCCTTCATCACTCTGTCCAACAAGTGAAGAATTTTGAAACCTTTTCCTATTACCTGTCCAGTGTGTGCTGCATAGTTGAGCTTGTTATCAAATGTTATGCCAAGATATTTCCATTTCAAGTCTTCAAAAAGCAACCCTTTCCCCACCTTATAATCATAATCAACCTTTAGTGTTTTACCTGTGTATCTAATAAGCTGATTCTTTTTTGCATTTATCTTCATCCCATGTTTACCAACCCAGCTAGATATCCTGTCCAGATCAACCTGCAGCTGTTCAGTCCTTACTGATTTGATACTTTTATATAGCATTATGTCATCTGCAAAGAATCTAATTTCTGACTAAATAACTTGAGTATATGATAGTAAATGATGGGAAAAAAGCAGAGACCTTAATATTTAAAATGGTACCTCTTTTATCTAGATCGGTTAGATATCAAGGGAGGTAAATGGCTTGTGGCACAAAAACGCGTTTAGAAATATTAATACTTCTGCCCCATAATGGTCGAATCCCGAAAAATTCCTTTCTTAGTATATGATTTCAACAAAGCAGAAATCTTAATCTTTAAAATGATACTTCAATTATCGATTTTGGTTATGTTTCCTGCGAGATAAATGGATCATGACACAAAATACAGCATTTTAGAAATATTGAAATTTTTGCTATCTAAGGATTGAATTTTGAAAAATTACTTTTTTCAAATCAGATGGAACCAAAGCAGAGACCTTAATATTTAAAATCATACCTCAGTTATCGATTTTGGCTAGATATGAAGGGAGATGGCTTGTGACAAATACCTTTTTTAGAAAAAAGATATATGGTGCCGGATGTTCTGCTGGAAGTTATTCTCAGATACTAGAGCTGTGTGCACTCTTGACACCTCAAAGGACTGTTCCTCACACCTATCCAGACTGGTCGGACAGTGTACTGCTGGCATATGGTTTCGAAACTTCAGAGCAGAGGCAGCTGCACAAGCTTATATGCCAGGAAGGTGAGCATGCACAGCTGCCTCTGCATATTGTTTTGAAGTTTAGAAAGCATATGCTAGTCATTGAGTCACTGACAGGTGACGGTGGAACAGCATCCATCCTGGGCAGCAGGTGAGATTATTGGTAGAGAAAAATCTATGAGCAACCTAGCAACATGATGATCATACATATCACATGTGCTGCAGCTCTTATGGCAACTTCCAGTTGTTTTACCTATGTCCACAAAGCTGCATGCTGGGTATACAGATTAAATCCCATGCGAGTGTGGAAAAACTTACAGCGGCCAAACTATCCGCACTGTAAAAAACCAGTGTGAAGTACATAAATGCCACCTCCACATAGCACAATACAGCAAATCAGACATTGCCAAGCATGTGTACGACCGTGGCCACAGGGTGGGTTTTAATAATGTTAGGATACTGGCTAAAACTTCATATTTTTTGGTATCAATAATCATGGAAGCGATTGAAATTTGACTGATCGATACTCTCAACAGACACAGTGTGCTATGTCTTAGTGAGGCATGGAAACCAGCCTTAGCAAAAATCGACAGTGAGCATTGTACATCTGTCCAGCTGCCGCCATAGAGGGCTCCATATTAGTGTCAGAGAGCGACAACAAAGATCTACGTGCATGCCCATTGGCAACCAGCTGCCAGGAGTGGGCCGTGGACAGAGCCGTCGGGGGAATATTATGAGCTGTCTCAGTATCTGTCAGTTTAGCTGACTTGTACAGATGTCTCCACACCTGATGAAGACAGTGGAGCGAGTCACTGAAATATCATGTTTTAAAAACACAATCCAGTGGTAGACCTGTGAAGACTTCATTGCAATTATATTCCAGAAAAGTCTTCATTCTTACAACTATTGTTTGGTTTTGTCAAACTGACATTTTTTTAAGATACTTTTTGTAATGGGATTGTTGGCTTCTTATGTGACAAATGTAGGATGGCCATTTCTTTTACCTGTAGGTCTTGTATTTACATTGATTCAGATTTTTACCAATCCTGTTGCCATCTCTTCTAGTCTTGGTCACTATGTGTCTTCTCCTATCATCATTCATTGTTATTATTAGTTATTGATTATATAAAGTGATTTCTCAGTTGAAAAACCTGTTTTTATAATTTAAGAACCATTCATTACCTGTCTTATTATTATTATTTTATCCAGCAATGAGTGTAATGGGTATGTCTGATGCCCTGCAGACTGATGTATTACGAACTGTAGCAGGAATTTTGCACCTGGGAAATGTTTCCTTCTCAGAGCAAGGAAATTATGCACGTGTTTCTGATGCCAGATGTGAGTATACATTATTTACTGAAATTTTCTACCTCTGTAGGTCATCAGTGTAAAAGTACTTACAAAGTGTGTAATGTTTTGCCAACAAGGAAGGTACCCTAATTCCCCCTTCTCAATTTTTATAATTCTGTGCTATTTTGAAATAGAATAATATAATTTTAATTTTTATCTGAAAGAAAACTTTTCTGTTTTTTTTGGTGAAATAGTCTCCAAGAATTTCAATTGCCTAGTAAATAAATAAAAAATTATATAATTTGGGGTTCCACATATAAATATTAACATTTTTTTAACTCCTTCCACACACAAACACACACACACACACACACACACACACTCTCTCTCTCTCTCTCTCTCTCTCTCTCTCTCTCTCTCTGCTCAGGACTGCTGCCTGGATTTGTGGCAGTCTTGGTTCACACAAATTTCACTCTGCTTGTTCTGTTCCCTGTGTTATAATTAATTATTCATGTAATTTCCACCAGCCAGCATGTGTGTTATTACAATACATTTTTATGTTCTTAATGAGAAATATTTTCGAATTCTTTCAGCATAAAATGATTTTTCTATATATTCAACAAAATTGTCATTTAAAAAAAATGTTTTTCTAAAGAAACATAAATATTCTAATCTGGTACAATGTATCACAAATTATTGAAATTAGTGGGGGCTGATGAGATGCCTTCTTGTTGGAGAATATCTTGTCTACATTTAATGGTGTTTTAATTTTTTCCATTATTTTAAGATAACAATTTTAGTTAGGATTTTCCTCATTTTGTTTGTTTGTTGGAAATGCAAAAAATATATTCTTAGGAAAAAATGTGAAGGTGAACTTTAATGAAATTCTGAATGATTTTAATGCTGATTAATAATTTTAGTTATCTGATTAGATAATTTTCAGAAAATGTGTTGCTTATTTCTTAAGCAGATTTGTGAAAATGTAATTCATATATTACTGTATGTTTATCGATTCTTCATTGGTGAAATTGTTTGTGGATTGACACACCAAGCATGGAGGCTGAGCACTGAGTGGTAATTGTCTGGCCTTGCATATGGGAAGATGAAAGTTCAAATCCCAGTCTGGCCATCCAGATTTGGGTTTTCCATGGTTTCCCCAAATCACTCCAGGCGAATGGCAGGATGGTTGCTTCAAAAGGCCAAAGGTGAATTCGTCCCCCATTCTTTGGCCCCAGTCCTTTCCTGCCTCTAAAGACCTCGATGTCGGCCAGGTGTCAAGCCAGAAAAAAAAGACGGGCTGATGTAGTTTAAATTCATAACTTGGAACAGATAAACATTAAGAAAGATGGAAAATATTTGAACTTCCATAAGAGGGTCACTCTTTTGTAACAGAAGTTTTAAAGTCTGTAATGTAATGAGGATTTTGTGTTAACATAAAAATGTAATAACTAAAATATCAAAACAAAGTTGCAACTTCATTATGTTTCATGTGTTCCTGACTAGTTTATATGCTGTTTGTAATAGTCTCTAGAGTTATTCCTGTTGAAACCCATGCAACATTCGCTTGCATCTTCATTTCTTAGCACATCTATATTGTTAAACTGTCTCTTCTTTCCATCAATAAAATATTTTTCACAATAGTTTTTGGATCTGTGTCGTGTGAAAAAATGATAGTGGTCAGCTTCATGAAGAAGTGTAAAGCTGCAGTGCATTCTTAAAAAGTGTTACATACTCAGAACATGGAAATGAGAATTTTCTAGAAAAACATGGGCTGTTAACAATTATGAAGTGAATTTCAAGAAATTTTAATACTGGGCAAACTGGAAGTGACCGTCTATGGTATTGTGCTTTTATGGATTTGAAGAAATAATTAACATTGCATGCAAACATGTTATGTTACCTGGGCAAGTAACTGGCAAACAAAAAACATCATCTAATCTGGCAAGTTTAATAGCAATTAAAATAAATGTTGCTGATCTGATGTAAACTGCCACAACATGAAAGAAAATTTGAGAATCTTTAGCAGTAGATATGACATCCATCTAAACAAGACTTCTCATGGAAGAAATTATCAGAATAAGTGCAATAAGTACTCAGAAATAAATGGAGTGACTGAAGAATTTTTGGTGTCAGCTTCTGGGAGAAGAATGAGAGCTTCAAGATGAAGTGAAGATAGAATTGTTAACTTATGAAGGCAAGGGTTTCAACTTTTGAAGGAAGTAAAGATAGAAGTGGCTGAAGAAAAGATTTCATGACAGGTAAAGGTATACAGAGAAAGAGGCATAGATGGAAAGAAATCTAGAGAAGTTTGGTAACTTCAGTAAGTTAAGACTGCTGGTACAGTCAGAAAGTCTGGACAGGAAGAACTCTGAATGGGATGAGGACTGGATAGGAATAAAGTTGATTAAAAATGGTATTTAAAAAAAGTAGGAAGTCAAAGCACCAATGGTGCAAAAAATTTCCTGGTAAGCTACAGTACTCATAAGAAAAATCACAAACAGTGAACCAAAATTTGCCTGAGCCTCCTCTGTGCAAATGAAAATCAAGCAAGAAAAATGCTTGAGATACTTTTAACTCCACATTGATCAAAATGGAGCATAGGTATAAAGGAGTGGAACTGAAGATTAGAACAGGTTACCAATAGTAATGATCAGCAACTTACCAAGAACACTTAAATAAATTGAAAGTCATGAAGGAAAAAATGTGAGGAGAAAAAAGGGGGGGTTGGAAGAGGCTGGTTGTTATTGCAATCAGCATTTTTTAAAAAATAAAATAAACAATGAAGAGGTAGATTAGGAAAGCAGATGTGTAGAGAAATTGCCACCTGGGAATGTGCTCCATTGTAATTAAAAATATAAATTGGAAATGGTGATTTGGAACTTTACTGATTATAATATTACAGCCAACCTAACAAAAGCCCTAGACAAATTCTGTGATGATTAGTTTTCTAACAAAAGAAAGAGAAAGTAACTACTAGAAAATTGTGGAAAGTAAATCAAGAGAGAAGCTGAAAGTAAAACATCTACTTATTAAACAGCCAGAAACAGATTGATAGCAGAAGTAAATGTCTTGCTGCAGAAATAAAAATGGCCACAAGTGGGAAGCTGATGAAGAGACAAATTTGGTTTTTTTTGATGGTGAATGTAAAGTTGAATAGATAAGTGTAGAATACATGTGAAGATTACTGTTTCATTTGTAATAATCAATTTTTTATTTGTGATGGAATACTTGCTATGGTGGCAATTTATTTATATATCCAGTCATCCCCTTTCTTTTTCCCATTTTTCCCCCTCTACTAATTTCAGCTTTAAATTGTTTTAGCATTTTTGGTAAATTATTCATCATTTCTCTTTATAATTTATTCCAATCCCTGACCCACTTACCTATGAAAGAAAATATTCCCGTACCCTTATGCCTGAAATTGAGTGCCAGTTGGTAGTCATGGTCATCTTATCCCTTCAATGCAGCTCTCCTAATTCTTTCACAAATATCTTTCCATACTTCATCACCAATATATGCCTTGTATGATTGTCTTCACCCTTTTCTGTCTTCCTATGAATCCCATTACAGCTCCATTATCATATCACTTACTGATTTATGTACTGGGAAAATTTACAGGAACAAATTTAGCAGCCATTCTGTGCACCCCCTCCAACTGCTGTATTTGATACCCAAAATGTGGGTCTTGTACTACACCACCATATTCAAGCAATGATCTGACAAATTTTTTATAACCCAGTTCCCTTACTTCTCTAGTACATCCCCTCATCACTCTCTTCAACAAGTAAAGGATATTGAAACCTTTTCCTGCTACTTGTCAATGTGTCCTGCCCAGTTGAGATTGTTCTCAAATGTTATGACAAGATATTTATATTTAAAGTCTTCAACAAGCAATTCTTTCCCCACCTTGTAGTCATAATCAACCTTTAGTTTTTTATCTGTGTATCTAATAAAGTGACTGTTCCTTGCATTTATCTTCATCCAATGGTGGCCGAGCCAGCTAAATATCCTATCCAGATCACCCTGCAGCTGTTCAGTTTTCTACCTTTTTGTTTCTGTTATATAGGATTATGTCATCTGCAAACATCCTAACTTCTGATATAATCCACTAACACAATCATTCATTAGAATGACTAATAGAAAAGGTCCCAATACTCTAACCTGTGGCAATCTCATTTTCACTTCTGCTTCTTTTGATACTGCATTTCCTACCCTAACTTTTTGTTTTCTACTTTTTAAGAATTCTTCTCCCCAGCAAATCACTTTTTTATCCCTTCCAATAGTTTTTACCTTATTTAGCACTATTTTATATCTCAATATATGAAAAGTCTCTGAAAAATCTAGAGCTAAAATATCAGTTTGGCCTCCCTTGTCCATTTCATTCAAATATCTTACCTATAGCATACCAAGGCAACAATTGCATAATGGAAAAAAAGAAACTGCCATGAGGCACTGAAAATATGATAGGATAGGGGGGGGGGACAGATACCCGTCATTTACCACAGATGAGGGCAGGAGGGTGAGATGAACACGTAAAAACACAAAAAAAACAAAACAAATGCACAATATTTCGACACGAGCCTTAATCGTGAAAGGCGAGACATATGGCGGGGGGAAAGATGTGGTCACATCCCAACCCGCCACATGAATCATCACTAATAATGACCATTCTACTCTTACTTCTAAACTCTGAGTATGAATTTAGTTTCTCCCCAATTCATTAAGAAGATGTAGTAATTACGTTTTTGGAGGTACCTGTGTAGTGTTCATATACGTGTTCGGTTCTTAGCACATGTATGTCTCTTGTCCACTACAGAATGTAAACTTATTTGAAAGAAGTATTTGTAAAAACCCATTTCTTTTCTATGAACATCTTAATTTAACAAGGCAGGGAGGGAATGGGTAGCTTTTTAGGGTCTTTATTTTAATTTCCATATATCTGCTGAAGGTCACTGCCAAAAATATGATGAAACATATTGGTGTTATTCAGCATATTATATTTTTTGTTGTTGTTGAGAATGAGAAATTATGGAAGACATGACCTATTGTTGAACTCATCTGTTATAAATTTTCTGACAAAATTAAAGATTTTTTCCTCCAAATTAAGTCATAATAATTCTTGTGTAATGGAGGTCCTGATGGATGGAGTTGTGTAAAAACAGTGTTTTGCCCTCTGTTGTCTTAATAAACTGGCCTGTGGCTTCAAACTGTTGTAAGCCTGCTGTACCGACTTGAATGACTTGCCTTGTATCACACTTCCCCTTGTATGGTTGTATGGTTGGAACTGGAACACCTGACCTTGTGTAAGGACAAGACCGACACCGGGGTAGAGTATCGCCTATGTGCCTTAACTTACTCTCTTGATCACACCTCCCAGTCCGATGAAAACTTGTTGAATACTTTAATTTAATTTGACCATGTTGCCAGGATACAACTAGAACGCTACAGGTCGCCACAATATTTGAAGACCCCAAATATTGAAAAGGTATTACAGCAGCTACAGAAATAAAACAGTTCACTTTTCCAAAAATTCTCAGAGTTTATTTAGAATGAAATTCAAAGTTCAAACAGCATTCTTAAGTTGCTTAGGCAATCGAACAATCGTTCCAAAAATCACAGATTATGGAGAGAAGTAGAGACCGACCAACACCCCGTTGAAAATTAAAAGTTCATGTTAAGTAAACAAATGCCACGCCCCCGACAATGTTCCATCATGGCCGAACCCGGTAGTGCCAAATGAAAACCTGAGCTACCAACCTAAAGTCGGAGTTGCCAACCTACCAGCGCACACGCTTATAACATCTTATTAGCTCGACTTCAAACCCGAAAAAGAGACAGAATAGAATGGCGTCTTCACAAGGCGACCTAATTTATACCTTTGCTGACGTCACAGCCAGAACACAACTTTCTGCTAACACATAGACGATTTAGATCTGAAATATCTCAGTAACTAAACAGTTATCCAAAACTTTAGGTGTGACAATGTTTCTACATATTGTGAAATAATGGATATTTAGTGAATAATTTTAAGCAACTGATTTAAAAGTTGTAAGTGTAGGAGTGAACTATTTCTCTACTCTGGGGAATTACTTTTGTTCTGGAAATTTCTACATTTCGTCATTTTATTAACGCTACAATTTATGCAAATTATATTATTATCACTTTGTTATATAAAAATTCCCGAGTTTATTGGTGTAATTTTTATTAAGATTGGTGCAGGGAAAGTTTAACTACGACGTAACCAAAGTGCAATTTCAGTTTTAATTTTATAACTTTATTTCTGTTAGTTTTCTCGTAGATATAAAATTACCAAGAGATTCACTGAATTAAATTACGTATTCTGAAAGTTATCTCATCTCTGTACCTACTTTAGATCGGTCGAAATTAATTTCTAAGTTGACCTCATGGTCGTGATGAAAACTAAATTTTAAGGTCTCTATAAAATCGGTTCTATTACTTGGAATTACTTGAAATTATTATATGTGATATTAGATTTTTAGTTCTTCCCGGAAATCTACTTTTTATTTCGAATGTTCTCTAGGATTTTGAGATAAAAAATTATTAAAAGTGCAGAGCATCTGACGAAGTATAAAAATTGATTTAAGTTATTTAAACGTTCAGAAACTACGAAATTTTAGTGAATTTATATTTTAATTGCATGATTACTTCCTTACAATTACTTTATTTTGTTTGAAAGTGTGTGAAAACAGTGAAATGCCAAATATTAGAAATTGCTTGTGTACTAAACTGGATTATTTTGGATTATCATATTTAAGGTTAGTAAAAGGTGTTAATATCATTACAGAAAATTAGTATAGTTGGATTATTAACTATTGAGTTCCTTTACTGCTCGTAAATCGGTTTAAAAATGACAAAATGCTCCCCAGTTAGAAGTTCATAATTACAAAGTTGGATTCCTGATGATTATTTAATTTTCAGTTGATTTAAAGTTTATTTATTATTATTCAAAGTTTATATTCGGCGTTTAGCAACTACTGAAAGTCTTTACTGCATTCAAATTGGTTTAGAAACTGTAAAGTTAACCTATATCAAAATCTATTATTCGAAATTGAACTTGTGGGATTTAATCTATTTCCTCCCAAGCTGATGTTTTCTTTCTTATATAGAAGGTTTACTTTAGGGCTTTTATTTAATTTTGAATACTTTTATTGTTCCTAAAGGGGTTTATTTAGTGTGTTTGGTTACTGTGTCCTCATGCTACATAAAGCTTTACTCCCATAACCTATACATGAAATGAAAACTGTCTTTTACTACAGAATAAGCTTTACCCCTGATGCCTAGAGGTGAGAGGCTAGAATTTACTAAAATTCTAAGATGCTTACACTTGGTCCCTACAATGTCTGCACCCAACCCGTTTGCCTTTGGGCCAACTGGCTGAATACGTGGTCTGCTAGAGTGCTGTTCCTTCATTACTATGGGTTAATCTGAGCTATGTATTTTATACTATCATGTCTGCATGAAAGTAGCAGACCATCATTCCACGATTTCAAGAGAGCAAATGCTGTAGTTTAGACTTTGTAATAAGCCATGGATTTAGCCATGGTAGAGATGGAGCTAGAAGGAATGTGCCAGTGCTCCACAGTGCACCACTTGTTCATATGTTTGGCCAGGTGGCGAGCATGTTGAAAGCTGTCTGATGAAGACAGTAGAGCCAGCTGTCAAAAAGTTGTTTGTCTATGACACCATCTGTCTGGACAGCTGTGAAGATTGTACTGCAAGCTTATTCTTGAAATTAACATTTTTAATTTTTGATTGCCCTTTATGAACGAGGTGTGTACAAAAAGCAACGGGAATTTTGCGGTTTGTATTAGTCTGATTGGAAAGGTGTTTTTTGTTGCGGTGTTGGCAAATGCGTCTTAAAAGTATATATATTTTGAGCTTTATCGAATTTTTAGACTCTTGTCAGATGTTAAAAGAATAACATGTGTTATGATACAGTTGGCGATTTTTCATTTTTATAAATCGTGGATCAGAGAATTTGTTTTAAATTTTGCTATAAAAATGGAATTAAGTGTAACAAAGTTTTAGAAATGTTAAGTATTGCTTTTGGTGAATCTACTATAAGTAAAACAAGGGTTTATGAATGGTATAAGTATTTTCAAGATGGCCATGAAGACATTGAAGATGATAGTTTGGGTCGTCCTGGCACATCAATAACCGATGTAAACGTGAAAATAGTGGAAGAAATGATTGTTAATGATTGCAGAATCACAATTAGAGAAGTTGGTGGTGATGTTGGCATATCAATTGGCTTATGCCTTCAAATTTTTTCATTTGTTTTGGGTATGAAACGTGTTGCGCAAAATTTGTTCCAAAAATGTTGTGGGGCGAAAAAAACAATTGCAAATGGAAGTTGCTCAGGAATTGTTAAATGAGGTCAACAGTGATGCAGAACTATTTAAATATGTCATAATAGCTGATGAAACAGTGGTGTATGGGTGTGATGTTGAATCTTAGGCTCAATTGCCCCAGTGGAGACATTCTGGATCACTAAGACTGAAAAAAGCCTGACAATTTCATTGAAATGTGAAGGTTATGCACTGTGTTCTTTGATTTCAATGGCATAGTGCTCCATGAGTTCTTTTCCCAAGGTCAAACAATCAATAATGAATACTACCTTCAATACAGTTTGCGTGAAGCAGTCCGAAGATAATGCCCGGATTTGTTGCAAAACAATTCATGGCTTTTGTATCACGATGATGCACCTACTAACACATCATTGCTAGTTCATGAATTTTTTGCAAAAAAAAAAAAAAAAGAAGCAACACACTAATGATGCCCCAGCCTCCATATTCACCAGACATGGCCTCTTGTGACTTTATTCTGTTTCCAAAATTAAAGATAACCTAGGAGGACAGTTGTATTGCAAGCATAGATGGGATTAAAAATGCATTGCTGAAAGAGCTCAAAGTTATCCCAAAGATCAAGTTCCAGAAATGTTTTGGGGGTTGGAAGAAACACTGGCATAAGTAAATAGTATCTAATGGGGACTATTTTGAAGGGGTTAACATTGGTGTGGATGAACAAATAAAATTCTTTCCAAAAAGTATGAAAATTTTTGTTATTTTTTTAACATACCTTGTATGATTATTTTGATGTATAGCCACTAGGTTTGTTGAATCCTCCTGTAGGATGAGAACCTAGACTGTGACCATATTTTACATTACCAGACAATCTCAAAGTGCTGATATCAGTAGCATAGTCTTCAAGGGTTTGCAGCTGGATGGTGTCATAAAAAGACAAGGTTTCGACTCCATTCTCATTTGTCTTCATTAAGTATCTGCTGTTCCAGAAATGCTAAGGAATACTGTCACTCGGACGGTGAATGGACTTAAATAATGTCCTCACTGTTACAGCCACCATACACCAGCAGGCCAATGGGTGTCATGGCTTTGCACGCTGACTGAAATGTACTTCTGGATTTCTTGAACAGTAGATGTAGATGACAAAGAACCTCTTCGAAACATTGTCTTTGTATGACTCAATCTGGCAGCAAATCTGTGAAGACTATATTGCCTTTACAGGCCTTGAAAATCCTCATTTACCTCTGCTGATATCAGATTAGACATCTACCAGATTGCTCTCATCATACACAGCTAAAACCAGTAATTTATAGTTGAGTATGTTCTGTTTGTCATGAAGATGTATTACCCTTGGTCATAGTGAAAATATGTGTATATAGAAATCATTTAATGAGACTCTTTGTAAATGAATCCGACACCCTCACATGTGTCTAGATTCTGTGTGTGAATAGGGTTCTTGTCAAAATATTGCAATAGATGTTCTTCCTCTTGTTTTGTTACATTTTTTTCTGCCTGTGTCTCTGGTAAGTGATTATTTTACAATGCTTATTCTTTTTTTTATATACACATATATAGTTACACTGGATGAAACTTTTTTTTCTGTTACAGACCTTGAGTTTCCTGCCTATCTCTTTCAGATTGATAGAGATCATTTAAACACAAAGTTAATTAGTCGACGCTTTGACAGTAAATGGGGAAGCCAGTCAGATACGATTGATGTCACATTAAATGTAGAGCAGGCTGTATATACAAGAAATGCTTTGGCAAAAGGCATCTATGCAAGACTATTCGATTATCTAGTTGAGGTAAGTTTTGTGAACTGAAGTTAATTGGAGGACAGAAAAATATTATAAATGATGTACAATTTTCATCAGCTATGGAATAAGTACGAGATCTTTTTTTTTTTTTTTTTTGTGTTAGGCTGAAGATTGGTTCCTATCTGAGGAAATGTTTGGGTGAGAAGTAAAGATGTAGACGTTCACTACTGGTAACAACATTGATCCATTGATTCTTTCCCAACCTGCATTTAAGAATATTAAATACTATGTGTGTACATCCTTAATAAAGATAGCTTACTGAGAAGAAAGGAAAAATTCATTAGGGATCAGGTTTATAAATGCTAACTAAGATTGAAGATAAAAGAGTAAATCACTGGATACGTGATTAAAAGTTATTAGATATTTGATTGAAATTATATTTTTTTTAACCACAATGTATGATGACACTGACATGCGATACAGAGAATGTGTTAATTCACATGTTATTGAAGCTTTCGTTTTCCAGTGTCAATATTAGCGGAGATTGTGGTTAGGTTGAAATGCAACCAGGAACAAGTTGACAGCTGAAACTTTTTGCTGCAGCACAGGGGATGATAAATAACAATGAGCTTTATTTAAAAAAATTCTGTTTAGTTAAGCAACTACAGAGAAATAAATTACCATAACACTCCATTAAACCCGTCATTTTTGACAGGCTTTGGGGGCTAGTCATATTTATAAAATATCTGCTAAAATTAAAATCAAATAAACTAGCCTTGTTTTTGTTGCTTCTAAAATTGTAAACATATCAATTGCTCTGATTTTGATGAAAAATATTGTGGATGAGCTTAAACCTGCCATATCAAGTTGGCAACCTCCTCCAATTGCAAATGTTACACTAACACTTGCCTTACTGTGTTTAATATCTGGATTTTAAGCAAGACTATTTTTGTCTGGTTAGCCTGATTGATAAATTGTAACAGACAGCAGTGCTTAGTTACCATGTGATTGAATAAGTTCAATGTAGTTTGATTATGAATATCTGAATCATGGCATATCCTAACTGATAACAACAGTAATCAATATTTTTTTTTTTTTTTTTTTTTTTTTTTTTTTTTTTTTTTTTTTTTTTTTTTTTTTTTGCAGAGGGTAAACAAAGCAATGGAGACATCAATCACTGGCCACAGTACTGGTATTCTGGACATTTATGGCTTTGAAATATTTGAACGGAATGGATTTGAGCAGTTTTGCATCAACTTCGTCAATGAAAAACTGCAACAAATTTTCATTGAATTGACGCTTAAAGCTGAACAGGTAAGAAAAAACCAAAAGCTATTTCTCACTTATTGCAATTTATTTGCATATGAATTAGAAAAAAATACAGTTCATTGACTAATCAGATGAGATTGAATGCTGAGTTGGCATGAGATTTTTATTAACTGTAGATATGCTTAAATATTTTTATTGTAGTTGATCTAGCTTCGTGTTATAAGCTGATGTATCTTCTGTGTTACAATTTTTCTAGCAAAGCTTTTCAGGTATCTTTTATTGCAGTTGATTTTTCATTGTATGATCATTTTAATACATCAATAAAACCATTTTTGGGTTGATATTGAAAACAGCGATCAGTCACAATTTGTTGTTATTATATTTATTTAACTATTACCAGTTTCAAGCAAACTGTTCACCAACAGATGATTTGCATTTTTAATGTATTTAAATATGCAAAAAGCGAGCTTTGTGCATCTGAATATTTTTGAAAATGAACTCTTGTTAGTGGCGAAAGGATATGATGCATTTCTGTGAAGGCTCATTATTAGACAAACATATGGCACTAACACTGATGATAACATTACTATTATGAGACTCTAAATAGAATTCAATATAACAAAATGTATATAATTAAACTGTTTCTACAGGTTATAAAATATAAGCAAGTATCAATAGATAGCAAAAAAAAAAAAAAAAAAAAAAATCTGTTAGAAAGTTTTTTCTCCAGGAGAATTTAAATCTGAGAAGTCGGAATTTATCTTACTGAAAAGTTTGTTATTACTGGTACATCATATATATACAGTAGTAAAATGTACTTGAACTTAGGATCAGTATTTTAAACTCTAGGGAAGTATAATATCCGATTCCTTTACCCAATTTCTTCTAGGATGAAATGAATTACTAGATATTTTTTTTCTTTTTTTTTTTGTCCCAGCTGTGGTGTAGGGACATACCTATATAACTTATTTGTTCTATTATTGTCTATCTGATGTGACATGCAAAAACACATTTTATGCAGGCTAGTAAAATCATACATTGGTCTAATTGTGATGGTTATGTGAAATTATTAATTTCACTTGCAGTCAGATATGAACTTGCAACTGTTAACAAAGTGAATATCCATTTATCTGTCCTCGCATTTTAAGAAATGTCTAAGTTGAAGAGAGATCTTGAGATAATGATTCAATCTCATTTGTAGAAAATCCTTTCTCTTGTGGACTTCATTCTTTTATAACTTCAGTGATGTGAGGGTGGCAGAACAACTATGTGGGAGTTGGAAGGGGAATCCGTGTGTTGGGGTCAGGCATGCAGTAGATGTCGTCTGTGGCAGTGGTTCCCAATTTCTTTTTGGCCACGGAACCCTGATTGATCATATATTTTTTGGCGGGTGCCCATTTTTATAAGCTTGAGCTGTAAAACCAGCCTCACATTGGTAAGTCATCACAAACGGAAACAGAACTATGGTAGCCTTCTCACGGCGCATTTATGACTCTTTTCAATGAATATTTTATTTAATTCTCGGATGGAACACGGAACCCTTGTGACCCTTCCACGGAATACCAGGGTTCCGTGGACCACCATTTAGGAGCCACTGATCTATGGGCCTAGGAGCATATGCAGTTCAGTTTTGTCCAAGCTGTCATCATGACACTGTCCTATACAGCAAAAACAAAGAGCATAATATGTTGTTAACTCAGAGCTGGATTTTTCCCTTCCAACCGTGTCAGTTAACAGTATTTGTTTTCAATTTGTAGTAAATGAATGCTAAATTATTTGTTTAGTCTGTTGTTTAAAAAGTCTTCAGTAAGGGTACATTTGTGTATCACATTTATATTCTGATATAGTAACCAGTGTAACTTTTGAAATACATACATATTAATTCATTCAGGTAGTCTGCAGTCCATAATTTGAGAACATGCTGTGAAGATTTGAGGACAGAAAAGTGAGAGGAAGTGAAAGGTTTTTGTTTAATTGCTATGATTTCAGTAAATATTCATGAATTTTTATGATAAAAGAAAAGTCTGTCTATTGTTTCTTTTATAAATTAAATTTACAATATATTTCCATTTCAAAATACTACAGTTCTCAGTTTTCTCATTTTTCAGGATAATTTCATGCCATATTTTAGGAGATAGAAAAATAAATCTCAGTGATCATTCCTATTTCCTATTTACTCTCTTGTCATGCATTATTCAGTAACCAGGAAAAAGTTGTTTGAAAATACATTAGACATTATATTCTTACAAAACATATTATGGATTCAAGAATTGAAATGCAGTAAGATTTTATGCGTAGCAGATTTTGAACAGTAATTTTTACTCAAAATAGGAGATATTTAACATTTAATTTAAATAATCTGCACAGAGATTCAGTCTTTGATGTAAAAGTCTTATTTGTTGGCAGTATAATATTTTTGTTTTCATTATAATAGTTATGGTGACTAGGTGATATGTTGCACGGTATCTAAATAACTTTTTTGTGCTGTATATGATCTACAGTGACAATAGTTTTAATCTCTATTGTTAACTTGAATTCATCATGATCATTCTCCAGCTCCAGTAATCCGTGTAAAAATGTATACTTCTAATAGCGTTTAATCATTTTTCAAAACCTGACTAACTTTGGCTTCAAAATACTTATGTCAGATGATGTAGCATCTGCTGAGTGAGAAAATATTGCAGATAACACTGATGGTGTTCAAATTTTTAAAAGCAAAATTCCAGGTTTTTTTTTCATTGATCATTTGTGTATCTACTATGTTAATATCTTAACATCATTGAGACTATACTATTGTCTCTTATTCGGGCTCACAATACAGCCATTTCGTAATTCTTGTTTAGGACAACCAATCGGTTGCTTAGTGTGCGCTTCAAACTCCCAATAAGCAATTTCAAGAAATTCTACCAGTTTCACTATTTTATGAGGTCGTCACTTTAGTTGTCAATAACAGTTACTGTATAGATCAGGAGAGATCATTGACAAATTTATTCTAGTTTGCTTGAGGCAGAAACAAATATTGGTACCAAGTTAGGTCATTCACAAGAGAACAAAAGAAACAATCTCTTTGTTTTGTACGACTTTTTGTACTAATATGGTTTAAACAGGTGACTTAAATAACATTGTTTGAGAAAGAAGCATCTTCACTTAGAGAATTTGACTGCTTCTTAGTAGTACAAAAGTGGAGGCCTTATTCAGTTATTCACACTGAATTTGTTAGACATTTGCTGCACCTACAGTCTCTTCACTTTCCACACAATTTCTGGAAAGTAGATTTTTCTTAATGCAGTCTTTCACATTTCAGAAATGCTTAATTTTACTGATCAGCACAGTCATTTCTTAGCTTATCCTACGGATCTGTATTAGTTCTAGTGCTAGACCATATTTGGCAGCAGATCAGTGCGATGAGTGAGATGTTGAGCAGTAGGTGTGAAGAGACGTGGTGGCAATGTGACAGAGGGTCTTCTGCGGTCATCCCATCGGAGCTGAAATCGCAGAAGAGCAGGTGTCGGAGCATGTGGGGCAGGAGTCCGTGAAGGTGGTGGCGGGATCTGTTTGGGCAATTCACTTGACGTCACCTGGGACGTGGGTCCTGCAGTTGCTAACGCTACTTCCTTCCTTTGGCCAAGACTGCTTTCAGAAGGTGGTCCTGGCAGTACAAGTGCCCCTGTGACAGCTACCAGAAGAGTAAATGTGCTCCATAGGCCATACCTAAGACAGAAAATAGGTCATAACAATTATAAATCGTGTGGTAGAATTTAATGTTATCTAAAAGCATAAATCTTACCAATTTATGGCAGTTTGTATTAAAATCACCAATGCAGCTAGTGAAATTTATCATTTAAGTCTAATGAATTGCTTATAGCAGGGACTTAAATTGCATCAGTTGTTTTGTCATAGTTCAGGAATAAACTAAATATACCATACAGGAGATGGCGCATAAGAATATTTCTTATCATTGCGCCAATCCATTAAACTTTATTTCATTTGAATAAGATGGCATTATGTGCTTGCAGTAATTTTTTGTGTACCAAATTGTTGCAAGAATGTACAAAAATGAATGCATGCTCCATTGTCAGCATTATGTTCAGCATTCTTATTCTTGATTGGATAGAATACGTTAAGGACCATGGAATTGCATAGGAAGCTGTCAGTATCATTTGATAGTTTTTGCTGTTGAGAGCTTGAACAGTTCATTGGTCAGATGGTTGGAAAATGTTTTCAAATCCTTTATTTATTGGAGAGAGTGATAAGAGGATGTACCAGATAAGTGAGGAAATTGTGTTACAAAACTTTGGTCAGACCACTGGGACCCACATATTTGGTATCAAATACAGGAGTTGGAGGGAGTGCAGAGAGGGGCTGCTAAATTTGTGTCTGGAAACTACTGCAGAACACAATTAGTAACTGTTATGATAAACGATCTGAAATGGGGTACAATGGAAAACAGGAAGAGGGTGAAGAGAGTCGTGGGAGTGTAAAAGGCATGTATTGGTGATGAGGAGTGGAAATATATTGCTGTAAGAACTAGTAGTGCATGGTAGGGAAAAAAGATAACCATGGAACAAGATGGCTCTTAGTTTTAGATATAAAGATGTGGGAAAATTTTCTTTCATATGTAAGGGAGCCAGGACTGGAGTAAATTATTGAGGGAAGTGAAGAATAATCTACCAAAATCCCCTGAAAGAATTTAGGATAAAAATTGGTAGAGGACAAAATTAGGTTGATATAAGAAAGGGTAAAAAAGAACTGGGTGTGTAGGAAAACTACCTGTAGAGTGTGCACTCCATTGCATTTAAATTATGGGAAAATGATCACTTGACCTTTCAATTAACATTTGATGTAGAAATTACAAAAAAAAAAAATTATAAAATTTGAAATGGCAAGACCATTCATGTGTCAGTGAAATTTATAGTGTGATTGTTGAAAGGAGGAAAAAATTAGAAGAAACAAGAATTTGGTCCATGCCAGAGATTTTTTTTGAAAAAAAAAATCTTGGAAGCTATTGAAATCAGAACAACTAATCTGTTAGTCAACAGAGATACTGGATACTAGCTTAGTTAAAGCACCAGATTGGTAAGGTACTGATTAATGAATAACATCTCCACCTAGCTACAGAATTTGTTTTTAACCATTTTTGTGCTATTATTAAAGCATACAATCAATGTGCCTATGTGACTTTAATTGGTTTAATATGAGGGTGCCCCTCAGAACTTTCCAAGAAAGTGACATTCTGATGCAGATGGAAGCCCAAAACTAATTAATATCCTCCATTGTTGAAATCTGTGAAGAGCCTATGGGTCAGTCATTATATTAGATTGTTATGGCTGTGTGAACAACACTATAATGTGATATAGATACATATTTAATATGTGGTAAAATTGTTATCCAGGAAGAAAAACACTTGTCAAATCACATTAATGTGAAGGTGAATATTTATTTTTAAGTTGATTGTTGTGAATTATGGCTATGGTAACATCATCAGCAAAAATTAAATTTTATAAGTGCTTGAGTATTTGAAGGAAAAAATAAGAGAAAACTAACATGAAAAATTAGCAACCACAACATGATTCTTCACGACTACAATGCTTCCAGACTTTTGGCAAAGTTCATGCAAGGGTTTTTGATAGAGCTTAAACTGATCATGGTGGATGAATGGTCAACGTTCTGGCCTTGCATTCAGAAGGGCACCAGTTTGAATCCCTGTGTGGGCATCCAGATTTGGGTTTTCCATGATTTCCCCAAATCACTCCAGGCAAATGCCGGGATGCTTCCTTTAAAAGGCCATTCCTAGTAGTCCCAAATCCCATCCCACCTCTAATGACCTCAATGCAACAAGGTGTAAAGCCATAAGTAAAAAAAATAAAAAAAGATAAAGCTTAACACAGTTCTTCTGTTAATTTGATTTCACACAAGACTGTTTAGATTAATTGCTGGCAGCCCGCAATACAGAAAATGATTGAAGTGTAGAATGCGTAGTGAAAATTTCAGACTTAATCAATGCTAAATAACAGAGATTTGGTTGCAAATTATTTGCTTTTATGGTTGCTAAATTAATATTAAACATATTGAATTTAATGATGGTAGTGCATAAAAGAAAAAAAAGATTAAACAATTGTTATTTAAATATGGGAAACGGCATTGTTCTGTTGTAAAAGTCCCCAAGAACGTTATATACATAAAGTTCAGTACAACTTATAACAGTCATTTTGTAGATGAACAGTTTTTTTTTTTTTTTTTGCTGTCATCAGTCTTTTGACTGGTTTGATGCAATCCTCCACCCTTTCCTATCCAGTGCTAACCTCTTCATTTCTACATACCCCTTACAGCCCATGTCATCAATTATCTGTTTCATATATTCTAATCTCTGTCTTCCTCTACAGTTCTTACCTTCGACTGTTACCTCCACTAACAATTTAACCAATCCAGCATGTCTCAAAATATGACCTACCAGGCTGTCTCTTCTTTCTGTAAGCTTCTTCCACAAACTTCTTTTCTCACCAATCATTTCCAAAACTCGTTCATTTCTTACTTTGTATGTCCACTTAATTTTCAGCATTCTTCTGTAGCACCACATTTCAAATGCTTCAATTTTCTTTATTTCCGGTATTCCTAAAGTCCATGTTTCGCTACCATAAAGTGCTGTGCTCGACACAGAGAGTTTTAAAAAGTTCTTTCTAATTCCTAGATCAATATTTGAAACTAAAAGGTTTCTCTTTTTCATGAAGGCTCTTTTTGCTAGTGCTATTCTGCTTTTAACATCATTCCTGTTTCGGCCATCGGTTGTAATTTTACTTCCCAAGTAACAGAATTCACTTACTTCTCCTATTGCATCCGATCCAATTTTTATATTTAATCTACTAGTATTGGTATCATTTCTGCTACATTTCATCACTTTTGTCTTGCTTTGATTTATATTCAGTCCAAAATCTTCCTTCAGTATTTTGTTCATGCCATTCAGTAACTTCTCAATATCAACAGCCCTCTCTGCTAACAAGACAATGTCATCAGCAAATCGTAGCATACTGATTTTTCTCCCTGAAAACTTATGCCACATGTAAATTTTTCTTTGACTTTCTGCATTGCTTCTTCTACGTACAAGTTGAATATTAACGGGGATAGACTACAACCTTGTCTCTCACCCGTTTTAAGTGATGCATGTCTCTTGTGATTCTCTACTTTTATTATAGCCACTTGATTCTTATATAGTTTATTCTTCTATCTCGATACTTTAGACCTGACTTCTTTAAAATTTTGAACAATCTTGTCCCATCTAACATTATCAAATGCTTTTTCTAAATCAACAAATGCCATAAAAGTATCTTTGTTTTTCTTGATCCGCCCTTCAAGTATTAATCGTAAAGACAGAATTGCTTCCCTTGTACCGCGATTTTTCCTAAACCCAAACTGATCTTCACCTACTATCTCATCTACTACCCTTTCCATCCTTCTGTATATTATTCTGGTCAGTAATTTTGAAGCATGTCATGTTAGACTAATGGTGCGATAATTCTCACATTTGTTGGCTTGTGCTTTCTTTGGAAGTGTGAAGATGATATTTTTATTAAAATCAGTTGGAATTTCTCCTGTTTCATAACTTTTTGATATCAGCTTGAATAATCTTTAGATTCCTTCCTCTCCTAAGGATTTCAGAAGTTCTGCAGGGATCTCATCAATTTCAACTGCCTTATTTGCTTTCAAGTCATTCAGAGCTTTATTAAATTCTGTCCTCAAAACAGGATCTCCTAAGTCATCAATGTCGACATCACCTTCCTTTTCCATTACACTATTATTCAAGTCGTCCCCAACATACAGTTTCTCAATGTACTCTTTCCATTGGTTAGCTCTATCTTCTGAGCTTAAAAGAAGTTTCCCATCGGCAGCTTTAATGTTCATACCTCTTTTCTTCATTTCTCCAAAATTCTGTTTGATCTTTCTGTAAGCAACATCTACTTTACCTACGACCATTTCCTTTTCTACTTCTTCACACTTTGCTTGTAGCCATTTTTCTTTTGCTATTTTGCATTTCCTGTTTATTTGATTTCTAAATTGCCTGTACTGCTCTCTTCCTGCTTCATCCTGAGCATTTTTGTACCTTCTCCTCTGATTCATCAACTCCAAAATTTCTTCTGTTATCCAAGGTTTTCGGGCAGCTTGTTCCCTAAAGCCTAATGTTTCTTTACCTGCTTTCATTATTTCGGTCTTTAATGCATTCCATTCGTCCTCGGTTGAGCTTCTTTCAGAGTTACTTCTTAGACCCAAGTCTACCATTTCTGCAAATTTTTCTCTCGTGCTAGATTGTTTCAGTTTATTCACTTCCAGTATGTTCTGCTTATACTGTTTCCTTATTCGCTTAAATTTCAGCCTGCACTCCATTATTATTAAATTATGGTCAGAGTCTATGTCTGCTCCTGGGTATGCTTTACAGTCTAGTACTTGATTCCTGAATCTCTGTTTGACCATGATATAATCTAGCTGATATCTGCCTGTATCCCCAGGACATTTCCACGTGTATATTCTTCTTGCATGGTTCTTAAACAGTGTGTTTACCACTACTAGCTTATATCTTTCACAAAATTCTAGCAACCTGCATCCTTGCTCATTTCTTTCTCCTAGACCAAAACTTCATACTGTATTCCCCTCTTTTCCTTCTCCCACTATTGCATTCCAATCACCCATGATTATTAGATTTTCCTCCCCCTTCACATATTGGATTAATTCTTCAATTTCGCTATATATTTTTTCTATTTCTTCGTCATCTTCCTGTGATGTTGGCATATACACTTGTACTAATATGGTTGGGACGGGCTTAGTTTCTAACCTCATCAAAATAATCCTGTCACTAAATTCTTCATAATAACTCACCCGTTTCCCTACTTTCTTGTTCATTACAAATCCTACACCAGTGACTCCATTGACAGCTTGTGTGCTAATTATCCTGTGTTCCCCAGACCAGAAATCCTGTGCGTCCTTCCATTTAATCTCACTAAACCCAACAACATCTAACTTAAGTTGTTCCATCTCCCTTTTTAAGTTTTCTAACCTACCTGCCCTATTCAGACTTCTAACATTCCACGCTCCGACTCGTAGAATGTTTCTATCCATTCTGAAGACTCCTCCCTGAGCAGTCCCTACCCGGAGATCCGATTGGGGGACTATTTTACCTCCGGAATATTTTACCCAGGAAGAAGCCATCATGATATATGTAATTTGAGAGGATTACATGTCCTCGGGATACCCTTTGGGTCTTTAATGCAGTGGTTTCCCGTTGCCTTCTGCATCCCCATGCCGTTGATCATTTCTGATTCATCCGCCTTTAGGGGCCGTTTCCAACCCTAAGGGCAAGAGGGTACCCTGAACCGCTCCCCCCTCTTCCGCCCTCCTTTCGGAGGCCGTTGGCAAGCAGTGGGTGATACCGGGAATCTTTCAGTCGCCAGAGCCTCGTCCTTACAAACAGGGTGAACCACGTGAAGGAGAGGTTGACATTTGGTTGGAAAAGGCTAGTATAGCCTCTCCCAAACCCTTACACCCCGTAGATGAACTACAAATTGAAAAAAAAAAAGATCATTTGTGCTCCAACTGTCAATCAAAATAACTATGACCAATGATTTTTCAGCATGGTTATCAATTTTTTAAAATTATATAAAAATATCAATTAAATCGAGATGAAGAAAAACTAAAAAAATAATTATTAAGTTCGCGCCAGTGGGCGCCAGAGCCATAGCAAGTATTTCGTTGATTTCTTATTTTTAAAACCACCTCAGAAACCTTTCATTTCCATCAAATATGCCGGCTTAAAAACAGCTTAATCATTCTCATGATCGTGCGGCGTGATTTCATTTTTCGACAAAGAGAACGAAAGAATAAAAATTTCGAAGTAAGTAGTTCGTTGCTGCTTCTCTCTAGTGAGCTTTTTTTCTTTTCAGGGCGGGATTTTCATAAGAAAAGTACCATATATTTTCCGTTAAATATCGATATGATGTTTAATTTTGCGATGCCGCGGTTGTTTGCCGTTGTGGTCAGCCGTTTCTGTTCAGAGGAGTGACCCGCGCTTTATAACGGTCACAAGTAGCAGGTGAATAGGGCCACATCGCTTTCACTCGTCGTGCGCTTTTAGGTGATGTAAACAATACGAAAACTTAATAAAAATCTTAACCCTTGGAGGCCTGTTTTTTGTTTTATAGAACAGGAAGTAAGTTCTGGCTTCGCATTGGGAGGACGCCGGTTCGAATCCCCGTCCGGGCATCCAGATTTGGGTTTTCTATGGCTTCCCAAATCACTCCAGGCAAATGCTGGGATGCTTTCTTCAAAAGGCTGAATTCCTTCCCCTTCCTTGCCCCCCCCTTTTCCCGTCTCTAAAGACTTCGCTGTTAAGAGACGTTAAGCAGTTAAAAACAAACAAACAAACAAAAAAAAGAAAAACAAAAAGCAGGAAGTAAATGTATTGCGTACGATTAATGAAAACAGACTTATGCACGAGCATGCCAATCAAAACAGCTTTGATTCAATTCAGTTCTTTTGCTATAAATTCGCAGCATGAAGTGAAGAATTAAAACCGGAGATAGTATCCCCTGTAATATAGAGCACAGATACCAATCGTTTTTCTCGGTAATGATATTTCAATTTTTATAATAATTGTAAGAAACAGAAACGACAAATTTTTCTTTTGCCTATAATCCGACTGAGACTGCAGACAACTGCAGAATTTCAAACTTGTGTTTTATATTGTTTTTATCCTCTCTAGCGTTGTTTTTTAATTGAAATTTTTATTGTTGGCATTGTATTGATATTTTTGTTATTTCCTTCTGTTTTTGTGCCTTCAAAAGCAGAACCCTTCGTTCAAATATAATAAAATGCCAGAAAAATTATTAGTTTTTTGATGCTGTTTCGTCAGAAATTAAATCAAACTGTCTTTTTTAGTCGTTGAAGCTGGTTCTGTTCAAATCGTGTAACCTCTCATTAGAAACTGTTGCTTCATACTCTACTTTTACAATGAATACGCTCGCCTTGAAAATTGGAGGTCCTAGATTCGAATAGCGGTGCGAATTTTTACGAACTTTGCTTTGATCATATGAGTACGTAGGACGCTCTGTGATAAGTTATAGGTCCAGACACAACAGAGGCGTAATGTGCCGCAAGCTCTTGTCGTCATATCATAAGACCACACCATTTTACTGCAATATTCTTACAGATCATTGTGGACGCTGTGTAAAGACCGAGCACAAAATGCAGAATTCAAGCCCACATGATCGAACTTCTCCAAGTCCGTTGGGTGGCCCAAACCAATCACGACTCAGGGTCACTGCGATACGACTTATGCTTTATTCATTCCGTAGCGAACGATGACATGCAAAAGACCTTGATGAATTGAAAGTATTATTGGTTCGTTGTGCCTGATTGCACAGAGCAGATTATTTCGCTAAATGATGACGATGTGGTTTGCAGGAGGATAGTTGTATGGCCTGTTTGTTGATACGTCACGGAGGAATTTTTCAATCTCTGCGCGTGGTTAGTAACGAACTGCCGATTTAGAGCGGGGATCATATTGCGAAAATCCCGTCGTTAGATTAAAACTAATGCCCCGGCCACAAGCTCCGTCTTGCAGGTGCAGATAAACTGCGCAGTGAAAAACTGTACAAAAAGACGGAAGAATGACCACACGGTACAGGTAAACTTGTGAAAACCTAGTGTGTCGGCAGCTGAGAGTCTGTGACGATGTGGCCAACAGAAGAGGTTTTCTTAATGGAATCATTATTTTATTGTTTGCTTATAAAGAAACAACAGACAGATAAGTGAATATAGGCGTTGTCTAAAATTATCCATGATTTTAAATTCAAACAAACCAAGAAAAATAAAGAATTATGAGCTCTGTTGCAGTAGCATCTCCTGTTAAAGCACTAAAACCCTGTTAAAACACAATAATTAGTATTTACCTCGGATTCCAGGACTTGTTGAAAATTAGTCCGAGCAGCTTCTTGGTCATCTAAAAATTCTAACAAATCATAGTACCATAAGAATGGGTGGTAAAGGTTGTCTTTACCGAAACAATGTGAACATTGTTATAAATCTAAATTTCATGTACTTACTCATTCAAAAATAGTTTTATTTGAATTATAATGAAGGTACTTATGCGTAATTAACTACACATAGCATACAAACCTCTTTTCATTTTTCAGTCATTAAATGATAAGCTTAGTTTTTTTTTCTCCTGTCAGAACATTTCTTCGATTTAATCTTCCACAATGCTGGCAACGATTTGTACAATTCTATAAACTGAATTACAAATTCCTTTGAAAACTTTCAGAGATATCTGTTGAGAAAAACTGTGCAAATCCAAAAACCGTGCAGTCAAATCTTTAGCAAGTCAACGATTCCACAAGCCGCTCTTTCGAGTTTGCGCATGCAAGACGGAGCGTGTAGCCGGGGCACAAGGGAGCAACCACATGGAGTTGCCAGCTAAAACATGGTCCGGTTTGCGTATTATTTTCGCAGTAGCATAATTATATTCTCAGAATTTTCTGTCTTATTTCTGATGTGGCGTGTTGGGTTCAATTATTATTATTTTTTTCTAGTGAAAATATTCTTCCTAGTAATTTCAGCGGTTTCTACTTTCTACATTTCCTTTTATCTTTCGGCAGTCTCATTTGGGGGCGTCCATTAATGACCTGAGGTGTTTTTCCCAAATTCCGCCCCCCCCCCCCCCTACTAATCGACCTCGTAACTTTTTGAGACTTTTTTTATTTTTAGGTGTCATGCTTCCAAGGGCGGTTATACGCTAACTTTTGGACGAAATGCCCCCCTAAAGTCGAATTTCGCGTGATTTGTGGAATTTTTTTTTAGCTCTACAGTCCTACAAGAATTTCAAAACCTCACGTCAGATTTCCGTTGACTCCCCTGCCCCCCTCCCTCCCTATTTCACCTCACGTTGTTAATGGACGTCCTCTTTCCACACATTTAACATCGTTCTCGAAATAATCAGCATGAATTTTTCGACTCTTTGTTGCAATAGATGATCATCGGATTTTACATTTGTGGATCCCTTCCTTAAAACTGAACGTGGTGGGTCAGTGCTCAACGCTCAGATTCGGGAGGACGTGGGTTCGTATTCTCGTCCTGGCATTCAGATTTAGTTTTCATGGTTTCCCCATATCAATCCAGGCGAATGTCGGGATGCTTCCTACTCAAGGCCATGGTCGAATTCCTTACCATTCCTTGTACCCCATCCTTTCCCACCTCTAATGACTTTGAAGAGGCGTTAAATCATAATAATTATAAAAAAATATCCCATTCTTAACTTCCGTGTTTCTTTTAATTTTAACTTCCTAAAATCGGATGACGAATTGAGAGCAGATGTAAGCTGACATTTGGGCGTTTATTCGCTTATATGTTGACATGACTGATACAGGAAAGTGAATGTTTTCCCCTTGGATGAATGAAGCTGTTTCACATACTCCCATTTGATGACAGTTGTTCATGCATTTATGACACAGTAAAGTTAAGATAATTGACCTGGAATTCACTGTCAGGCTACTAGTTCTGAAAAAAAAGTAAATATAAACTGGTTCTTTCAACATTGCACAGATGAATAAAGCAAATCATAATATCCATTTGGCATGAAAAATATCGGTTCAAGCGATGATTGATACTCTGTGTGTAGGGTACCCAGTGTGGTTGGCGAGCGGTAACTCTCCGGCCTGGTATTCGGAAGGACGCGCATTCAAATCCCATCTGCCCATGTAGATTTAGATTTTTAATGATTTCCTAAATCATTCCAGGTGAATTTCGGAATGGTTCCTTTAAAAGACGATTGCTGAATTCCTCCCCATTCCTTGCACACTTACCTATCTCGTCTCTAATGATCTCGACGTTGGCCTAACATTTCGGTCATCATGTTGATGGTGTGTCTAAAGATTGACCAGTCCTATGTCGGCCTAGTAAACAGAAGCGATGACAGTGCCAGAGGAATTGGTATTGTTATGTATAAACATTTATAACAACAAAATAAAATATTGTTAGTGAATGCGACTGTTAGGTTAAAAGAATAATAATACCTTGTGCTTTATTATTCCTAACACCCGAAAAAAATTTTTTCTGGAATGTTATCCAAATAGATATTTGTAGATTTTTTTTACGCTTCGATGAAAAGAAAATTAAATTTAAATATTTGAGTTATTAGCAAATGTAATTTTACCAACAATTTTCGTGGAGAAACAAAAAATAACAAAATGCACCTACGAAAAATTGTGTCGAGAATGGTAAATATTAAATTTCTGTGGTCGATTTTAATTATTGGCAATTTTTGCATTCACATATTAATGTTATTGCTTTCCATAAACTAACAACGAGTAACCGTTTCCAATAACTGTCTCTCGACCAATCATTTGGAAAATGTTATTTACTAATTCCGTCTCTTTTACATCGGTTATATTTTAAGTTTTGTAGTAAAAGGTTCTAAGTTGAAGGATAAAAATAAAAATCCGACCAAGTCTCGGTATTAAATATTATTTTGGAATCGCAAATACGTCGCTAGATTATTGTTCAAGATATTCGTGCTTTGTAAAAATGATGTATATGTTAATCAAATTATAAAAAAGCCGAAACATTTTCAAATCATCTTTACTAGCGAAAATGTGTGGGTGTACTGCTATATTGATGTCGAAGTTTTGTAGTATGCTTACTTTCTCCCAGTTATGTGCATGTGTTGGAAGAGGAGGGGGGGGGGGGGGGGGAAAGGAAATAAGTGGGACAGATCGTAACTTTCTTTAAAAAAATTATCTTTCCTTATCAGCAAGATGCTGCTGTTTTCGATAATCTTAATGCAATAGTTTCATTTCCACAGAAAAACTTCGCATATTAGCAACCTACAACAAGCGTAAAATTCTTCCTGAAACCATTAATCTGTTCGCAGCTTATATGTCTCTTGGCATGCAATGTTAAGGCGACGGCTCTTAAAAATGGAGCAAGTGCAAGAGATGATATTACTTTTCTCTTCTTCGCGGTTACAAGGCCAGCAGCTTCGGACACGATCCCGGTCATATTTCACTTGCCGGTACCGCCCTAGCGGTCCGCTATTACAGCCATCTGGCAGACCGGATTAACAGCAGGTTATCGCAAATCAATATTGTGGGAAAGGTCTGGGGCAGAACAGGATGTTGTTGGACAGAATGAAAATCCGTCACAACCACTTAGCAGCTGTTCTAGTGTTTTTATTTTACGGTATTAACTTTTCCCTGTAGCTTCGTCTGTATGAACCCACGTGCATGCATACGGTACGGTAGATGTCTGGATTTTCAAGCAGTAATATTAGCAGAAGGTGTGCATATGTTTAAATGCAGCGTGAACAAGAATTATTTGCTAAATGTCTGCTTATCCATTTCGCCGACGAAAAAAAAAAGGCAATCATTGGGGACTGCCGAAACAAGTGAAAATTTAAAGAATATGAATAACATTTGCTAAACACGTTATACTTATAGCTACACATATACTGTTAACATTAGCATGTCGGTGACGCGAAATCATAAGATTTTACGCATCCAAATAGCGTCCAACGCGCCTAAGGAAGTTTTCACTTAAATTCCTTAAATGGTGCTCGCCGTCTGACCGCTAACCGTATAATTTTTTCGCTTGCATGTTTGCATTGTTCTCCTTGTCAAATTTCTAATTTTGAGGCGATAATTTTTCGTGTGAACTGCTGTCAGAATTTAAAACAATCGTCGCATACACAATACAACAAGAAAAAATTCGACGATAATATTTACAGACATGAAAGATCAAAATGTAAAGTCAGTTTTCACGAAAAACAAGAGATTAATCTGACGAATTTTTTATAAAATTGGTTCTGTACTATACAATAGTAGTTCTGAACGAACTTGCATAATGTTTGTTTTTCGAATCTTTACGCTTATTGGAGTATTTCAGGTTTTGATTCTATGCTCAAACTGTGAAAACATCTGCCAAATCGGTTCTGTAGTTTTTGCGAACTGCCGAAATGAAGAAACAGAAAGCCCGCTAATTTTTTACATGATGTTAAAAGCAGAATAGCACTAGCAAAAAAGAGCCTTCATGAAAAAGAGAAACCTTTTAGTTTCAAATATTGATCTAGGAATTAGAAAAAACTTCTTAAAACTCTATGTGTGGAGCACAGCACTTTACGGTAGCGAAACATGGACTTTAGGAATACCGGAAAGAAAGAAACTTGAAGCATTTGAAATGTGGTGCTACAGAAGAATGCTGAAAATTAGGTGGGCAGACAAAGTAAGAAATGAACGAGTTTTAGAAATGATGGGTGAGAAAAGAAGTTTATGGAAGAAGCTTACAGAAAGAAGAGACAGGCTGGTAGGTCATATTTTGAGACATGCAGGATTGGTTAATTTGTTAGTGGAGGGAACAGTTGAAGGTAAGAACTGCAGAGGTAGACAGAGATTAGAATATATGAAGCAGATAATTGCGGACGTGGACTGTAAGGGGTATGTAGAAATGAAGAGTTTAGCACAGGATAGGAAGGGATGGAGGATTGCATCAAACCAGTCTAAAGACTGACGACAGCAAAAAAAAAAAAAAAAAAATTTGCTAAGGGCTTTACTTCTCATCCATATTTAGGTAATTACTTAGGATTAAGTACAAGGAACGGCAAGGAATTTGGCCACAGCGTTTTGAAAGAACCATCTCGCCTTTACCTGTAGTGATTTCAGGAAACAGTGGAAAACTGAATAGACCGGAGATGGAACCGGCGTTCTCGTGACTGGCATACTGATTTCATTTACGATGGGATTTTCTGCTGCAGTTAACTTAGGAAATCAACAATGTTTATCATTGTTAACATAAGCCCATAAGAAGTAAATTATGCAAAATAAATATCAAATATATTGCTGTATTTCTAAAATGTGTTTACTGTTTTGTGACGAGCCACTTATTTTCGTCTATATCTTTCCGAAATCTACAAATGAGGCATTGTTTTAAAAAATAAAATTTTGGAAACGTCATAAATTGAGAAAGGAATTAATCAGAAATCAATCTGTAAAGGGCAAAAGTGTTGACTATCAAGGTCATGCGTATGAAACAGTTCAGAGCTAAACCGCTTGGCTTTTCTGCGTTCGATAAGAATTCATCGCTTACCGCTACATAGCAGTACCACAGATTACAGAGATATCTGTAAACTGTGCGTTTTCTACAGCATTTTTTCCTGTTAAGGAAATATTGGCGTTTTGCTATACAGTTCCAATGTAAACATATTAGTATCAAAATTTTCGCATGGGTTATAATCGCCTTACCGCTAGATAGCAGCTCACATACCACAGAGATATGGATATAATGTGTGTGTTTTGTTCAGCTTAGTTGTATCCCGATTCTCTTTTCATCGTATTCTATTTGTGAAGTTCTGACACGGGTCATCTAGTACACTAAATTTCCATATCTACGTTTGAGAGCCTTTCCACAGTGCTTGGTGCAGTACCAGCTGTAGCAAATACTCATAGTATTTAGTTTCTCGCGGGATCTGACAGAAGTTCTCTACTCATTTTGGGTCTGTTCAGTATTTCGCTTTTTGCATCTTTTGGGCGTGGATTCACATTTGAAACACTTCAAGTTGCTTCAACAAGAGTCCACATCTTTACACCATACAGTACTACTGACCAACTGTACTTTGGCGTATGTTGAGGATGAGATTATCATTGCAAAACAGATATTTCATTCTGTTAAATGTTGCTCCAATTCAGGAGCTGATTTCTCTTTGACACAGGAGTTATGCAATCATGGATCCCAAGTATATAAAACGATACTTGCAATCTGAGTTGTCCATCAGGTGTAGTGAACCACGTTAATGTGGCTTAGGACTGAAGACAATTAACTTTGTTTAGAAAATGAGTTGATTACTGCACCACTGATTTTTAGATCAAATTCTGAACCTGCAAGAACCTGCTTTAAGAGTGTTTCTGTATTCAAGTTAAATAAAAGAAGAGATGATATTCATGCCTGATGACAGCTCTGTGACTTTTTTTTAATGCAGTTTGGTGTTTTTCGGATTTTAACATCTGTTTACCAATATAGATTTTTGATGACGTGTACTGAACTGAGTCTAGCGATTTAACATTGGCCAATGAAGTTGAGTTACTCTTTATTACTCTGAGTTCAGAAGCCAGCTTTAAGACTCCACAACAAGCTGGTTGATAAAAGAAAAACAATAAACCTATTCCTTATGATATAGGCAAAATGAACGCTTGGAAATAGAATGCTCTTAACTCTCAGACCCATTATTTGGATTGAACTGGTGGGTGAGCGATAACGCTAAAATCTGGCATTCGGGAGGACACGTGTTCAAATTCCCATCCAACAATCCAGATTTCGGTTTTCCATAATTTCCTTAAATCGCTAAAAAAAAAAAAAAAAAAAAAAAAAAAAAAAAAAAAAAAAAAAAAAAAAACTGGGGTGATCCTTCACTTTTCTTTTTCAGACGTTTCGACCAATGCCTATGGTCTTCTTGCGGTGTCAAACTTCCTTCTGACTCTTTTAGAGATTAGTATTGTGATCGATTGTTCTCTTGTTCATACTGTGGAGACTATCGAATCTCTAGCAACCATTTACTGTAGTCCGAGATTCAGCAGTATGATTTCTGCGTCCATCTGTTATTTGATTGAAATGCAGTTTTCATGTATAATTATTAGTAACAGTGTACGGTTCTGTCGGGTTGCCTAGAAAAATATGACCGCAAGTATTTTTATATTTTTAAAAAAATATTTACTTGTGTTTTAAATCGTACATACGGAGATAGTTAAATGACGGACATAAATATTAACATGCTGTTATTATAGGTTGGAGATCTAGTTGGTGCCAGTCCAAACCTCGATCGTAGCGTACCTGTTACCTTACATACGGTCTATAGACAGTTTTCCGTAGTTACTGAGGCGAATGCTGGTGATCCCAACTCTGCACCTAAAACGCTACGTTACACACACACACACACACACACACACACACACACACACACACACACACACACACACACACACAATCAAAAAAACGTTTGTGCAAAAACTCTCTTCGCAGACAGATACTCTGGAATATGTTCATCGACTTCTCTGATGTCGACATCGACAGGATGTAAAATCCAAATAAAATTATAAAAGAAACCTTTGGAAGTTGATTGTTTTTTGCCTCTAATCTACACACTGCTCACAGCTGGTTAGATACTTGATTCTTAAGCAGAGAAACACCACGGCATCGGCGTTATTACGATGCCCTCGAGTATTAAACATACAAAAACTAAGGAATATTGCATTAACGAAAAAAGTAATAATGTACTAACAGCAAAAATAAGTAAAATTCTTTAGAATCAATATTCACTTTAAATTTCAACAAAAGCCTTGTATTGCTTGATTTTAGTGTGTAAATAGAGTTTACTATCAACGTTTACGTTGTGTGACCGATACGGAATTTTCCTAATGCCTAAAACAGAAGTAGCCACCGGCATTGTGTAATTTATCTTTCGAAACAATGCTGTCACTTGTTTGTTTTATTAAGTACGCCTAGTTGACGAAGTTAAGGCAGTCTATTGTAGCAGGAAGAGAAAGCGATTTTAGCTATCACTCTTCGGAATGTGAAAGTAGGTCTATTTATTGTGTGTTACATTATTCTATTTGTCAGATGCTTCTTTTTGCAATGCTAGTGGAAGGTTAATTGAGTTCTAGGCTGGTCGGCTGTGAAAAACCTACTAAAACATACTAATTTTGGCGTGCAATCAATCTCATCTGAAAGTCGGAGTTTTCAATATGCAGTTTATGTGGAAGGGATATGATTAAACATGCCGGGTTGTTGCTTTCTGAAGTTGACTTGTATGAAATTAACCAGAGAAAAATAAAATAATTTTTTTAAAATTTTGCTGCTTATTAGATTATATTTATTTAATTCTACTGCAATGGAGTGTATGCTCAGGTGGTATTTTCCACATACGCCCAATTTTTTCCATTATTTTTTGTTGCTCCTCTTCTTTTTGCTCTTAAATTCTTCAAGTCTTAATTTCCCAAGTGCCTAGTTTTGCCCTTTACAAATTTTAGTTTTAAATTCTTTCAGTTTTTTCCGCGTAAACATGCGTAAATTCCTACGACAGTTTAAGACTGAAAAGCATAATTAATGTAACTGTTAAAGTAACTTTCCCAACATGAGCTTTATTAACGCCAGATATTAGGTCTTTTAGTGTGGGAAAATCTGAGCAATCCAAACCAAAATTTCTGCAAAAGATCGCTCAGCTTCTGTAACAATTGGCTCGGAAAGGAGTAAATCTTAATATTGCTGTTGGCGACTAGATCAGCAACTTCAGGTTGACATTGAAGTTATTATTGTATTGCAGATTAATTTCCGCCCAAGTGTTTTGACAACAAGCATTATAAATTAAATGATAAAAACAGTCAAGATAACTTAACCGTTACCCCAAAACGAGTACATTGAACTGTAAAACGGAAGTTTTACGCGGATACAGTATGGTTTCGTGGTTTGACGAGAGGTATCAATTTACTTTCTCTTTCTTTGAAGGGGGAGAGGACTACTGCTCGTCGACGACGTCGTCATTAGGGCCGGAAGAAGATTTTGAAAAGGAATGGAAGGGAAATAGCCACGGCGTTTGTGAAAGAGAATGATTTCGGAAATCGTGGAATACTGAAATCTGCATATTCGGATAGTGGATAGAATTCGCGACCTCCCTAATACAAGTTATCCATTATGCTCAGTAGCACTATGATATCCTTTTTGAAAACAAATACATTGTTTTAAATGGATATTTGAACTAATCAGTACTTTGTATACAAAACTAACAGTTGCTCGTAGCTTCTTTTATGTAGACTGTGTAACATAACAAGCGTCTGCGCCAGGTGTTTGCAGCAGACGACGCTTGTTAACGATGTATTTTATCTTTGAGTAAGAGTAAGTCAGTCTGTCTCTGACCGCCGGACGAGATTATTAGCGCGGAGGCACATTTCGGTCTAACAGTTTGGAAATTGTTGCAGACTCAAGGAAAGTAGTAAAGTGATTTATATAAGCGTGTGATGACTAGAATTTGTGATTCGGAAGAGAACATTTTTCTTAAAGTGGCTACATGTGGTGAGAGGAACTTTAATCAATGTGGTAGATCATTTTGTTGTAGAAACTCTTTATCCTACGAACTTGTAATTTTCGGCGAAGTTCGATTACTTATCTAAAATCTTATATTTGGTGGTGGTATTTTCCCGTTGGGTGAGATAGCTGCATCTTAACTATTACAATAAAATCACTTTGTGTGAAGTTGCCTATAAACTGTTGAACTGTTCTTTTTATTTATTGAACCCAACGCTCGAAATTTACCTAAACCTGGCGACCGCGGCATAAGAACCTTTTTATCTGTTTAATGAACTTATTTGTGTTTCTAAGTAAGTGACTGTGTGCTCAAATCAGTATTCAAAATTTAGCCCAACATAAAACCATTTTGTTTGTATCCTTGCAACTGTTAATGTATGGACTCGACTGATATCACAATGACATCACTAGAGAGAGAAAAAAAGATAATAATATGATGCCTTTCGTACGCAGAAATAAGTCAACATATGTACTGCGTGAATTAACTAAATCAAACAGTAAGTATCGCTTTAATCGCGCTCAATCAAAAATTTGTAGACACTTTTATCTTAAAATTTTCGGCTTCCCAACTACATATCAAAATTAAACATACCCTATTTTTCCCAAAGGACAATTGTCTATACAGTATTCAAAACACCGACCAGTGGTTTTTGCATGACTCGTTTATCCAAACAGAAAGACATAGGCGGACACGCAAATAATTAAAAAAAAAAACAAAAAAAAAACAAACAAACAAAACAGTTGATTCTTTTCTGTATGTCGTTAATAGTGCCCCAAGCTAGTATTTTTTTTTCTTTTCAAAAATGTCGTAAATGTAAATACTTTGGTCCGGTTACAGTCTTATTACATGTGTGGGTTACAATGATAGCAGGGAACAGCTGGGTAATTCTGTTCCGTATTGAGTTCGCAAGGCGGCCGGCGCCCCAGTTGGGACTGGGTGAAAGTTATTTCGCGCTCGGCACCGCGCCGGTCGAGTAACCTTTCGCTCCACCGCCGGCAAGGTCAGTCGCGTGCGTCCACTGCGTGTCACTCACGCAGCACGCACGGAGAAAGCGGTTCCCGGTCGTGACGGGAGAAACAGGTGCCTGCCTACCTGTTGTTTCCGGGCCGCCACGCTCGGTGCGTGACGCTGCTCTCTCCCACCCACACGATAAGCAACCGGTGACGTCTACAGCCTGAATGGGATTTCTATGTCTTCAGACTTCGTCCCTATCACTTCTGGCTGCTGTTCTATTTTTCGATTCTCGTCATAATTCGGGCAGATTTTGTTACCTGTTTTGTCATTTATGGCAGCCATTTATACACAATATAATTTTATCGTCCACTAGCTTTCGCTCGCGACTTCGCTGTCGTGATCTGCAATGTGGTTCACAACGGGGGTGGTAGCGCCCACCGGTGGTCGGGTGCATGTGGACCAAGGCAAATTTAGGGAGAGCCGAGGATCAATAGCGACCGCCCTGCTTTTCAGTACTATATCCGAGTGCATCGAAAAAGTTTGTAATTGCATTTCTATGATGATATGTAGCCCAAAGGGGCTTAAGCGTAGTCAGCAATTTATGAGCTAAGGGAGGGGAGGGGGGAACAAAATTTTTCAGTAGTGGAACGCGGCGATATAAGATTGCTGGTGAAAAATAAGGCATCAAGAAAAATTAGTGTTATTACACCGAGCTCAGGCCTCTAATATTTTTTATATTGTTAATATCTTTTAATGAAGTAATTTTAGAAATCTACCTTGCTTTTCTGTGTATGATGTTAAATAGCGGGGCGCCATCTAATCACTATTTCAAAAAGTTAGTTAGAAAAGTTGTAGCACTATGAGGTACATTATTTATTACAGGAAGGGGAGTTGATGGTTTTTTTTTCTGAAAAATGGGTGGTGAGCAATTCTCTTTTTCCGAAAAGTAGTCTTGAAGCCAAAATGTTGTGAAACTGTGGTGAACGAAGGTAGCATCGGCGAGTTTGATCGCCTAAATATATTGTGAAAACTCCATGCTAGTGGATTAGTTACCCGAAAACATAATACAGGGTGAGTCAAAAGTCGCAGTACACCCTTTTATTTCAAAAACTCTGCAGGAATTGGGAAACCTGAATATTCCAGTAAGGTATTGGTGAGGTGGTCTATCTTTTACGGTATGTACCGAACATGGGCGCCATCTTGAAATCGGCCATCTTGAATCTAAGTCAATTTTTTTAAATGGAAAGGGGGTCGTGTGACACATCAAATAACATCAGAATTTTCTCACAAGTTCATTCCTGTAAACAGATTTGAAATAGCAGTTGCGGTTCAAAAGTTACGTAACTTTTTTGTTGCAGATAACTGAAGATGGCTTTGACCAAGGAGGAGAGAATTGAAATCATTTTGATGTCTGGAGAACGAAGTTTCCGTGCATAGCTGCAGATTTTAACAACCGTGGTTGTGACGGTTAACTTCACCACTGACATAAAAGTTTGCCTCATCACTGAACAAGATGCTTTGTGCAAAAGAGGGATCCTCTAAGGCCCACGTGCAAAACTGTCTGGGTCATCCTCTGCTAGGTGCTGGAGTAACTGAATCTTAAATGGATGCCATCGATGGGCATGAAGGATTCGTATGATCGATGACTGGCTGATTCCACATTCTGCTGACAAACGTCGTGGGCGCTTCACGAAGGACGCCAAAACCATTGTTGAGGTTGTCTCGTCAGTAGCACTTTTTGGACGGCCACTCCGTGCCTTGTCAGCCACAGTCCCAGTTTCTCGGAATTTGGAAATTAAGCACCTGACAGTGTTGTGTGAAATTGGAGGTCTTTCTGCGTGCCGGTTGTTAAAATCTGCAGCTATGACACGGAAACTTCGTTCTCCAGACATCAAAATGATTTCAATTCTCTCCTCCTTGGTCAAAGCCATCTTCAGTTATCTGCAACAAAAAAGTTACGTAACTTTTGAACCGCAACTGCTATTTCAAATCTGTTTACAGGAATGAACTTGTGAGAAAATTCTGATGTTATTTGATGTGTCACACGACCCCCTTTCCATTTAAAAAAATTGACTTAGATTCAAGATGGCCGATTTCAAGATGGCGCCCATGTTCGGTACATACCGTAAAAGATAGACCACCTCACCAATACCTTACTGGAATATTCAGGTTTCCCAATTCCTGCAGAGTTTTTGAAATAAAAGGGTGTACTGCGACTTTTGACTCACCCTGTATTAAATTATTACTGTTTAGTTTTCTATTACTTTCAAATTTCAATTTTTTCTTCAAGTAATTTCGTTTTATTTTTGAATAGCATCAGTTACGTATATTGAAAAATCATTTCCATCGTTTATAGCAGGGGTGGCCATCCCGTGGCCCGCTTTGAACTATTTTTGCGGCCCGCGAGATTCATCATACACGTTTACAAAATATATTTATTTTATAGTTGCCAATGTAGTGAAAACCAATATATTAAAAAAGAATACATTTGTGCAGCCATATATTCAAAAATTAACTGTAAAAATGATGAGAAAAAATTAACTTTGATTTTTATATAATTATCATGCGAATATATGACGGATATTATTACCTGTTTTATGAGTTTACAGTTAAGAGTTTGCAGAATAATTCAATTATATTCACTCCAAAAAAATTTCTGTAGTAAGTCTAAATCTAATATGGGGATAAATAATTTTATATGCGGCCCGCGGAGTTATGATACTTTTCCAAAGTGGCCCTCAAGATACTTTGGGTTGGCCACCCCTGGTTTATAGGTTAGCTACTAAGGCAGACATAGGCTGTGGCGAACTTCTCATAAAATATTTGCTGATTTGTGAACGGAGACTTTCCTGAAGTGATGGTGCAATGTAATCTTCGCACGTGTCCTGCCGAATGGAGTCGTTTCGACTGCAGGAATCATGTAGCATTGCTTCCGTCGATGACAGTAATTATTGCCAGAAGTAAGCCTTCGAATACTAAAATGCGGGTTTTACTGAGCGAGAAACTTTTTCTAAAAACCTTAATTTCTTGCTGTTTTTGAACTAATTTATTTCATCTGTAGTCAGTGCGTTATTTCGATCCACGTTAAGAATGTACTCAAAACCGACAAGTTCTGACATGTTTGTTTTTTATGGTTCCCTTATGGAGGCTATGGGCGATACCCTTTACCATTCCTTGACTATGATCAAATAGTCCGGCTTTTAAAGGTTCCACGATGAACCCCTCTACCTTTCCACAAGGATTAGTTGGGAGGAGTTTGGATATAATAGGCCTATATGAAAGTTTTTCTCCTATAATAAGGATATGCATTACCTATTTCACTGACCTACAATTAAACATATCTTCAATGACTCGATTATTAATTCGTTGGGGCATACCTTTTTTATAATGTAGCAAATCTTGAGTTGTTTCGTTACCCGTTCTGCACGACTCCATGCGTGTACACATTTCTTACTGTACTGTGGTCGTTATCTTGTGTTAACTACCTGGATGTAATATTTTTTTATGATGTTTATGAATGCTAACGATCTGCTATGAAAGTTGTAATGTTCCTTTAAACTTTGTTGTCTGTGTTGGTAGTGTTGTGAAAGCGCGCTTCATTTTTACTCTAAACAGAAGAAATACAATAGCTGGAGCGAATCTTCCGTTCTCAGTTCACTTTTTTTAGTTCTGCAAGCTCAAGCTTTTTTCACTTTCTTTGCTGCTTTGAAGTGAGTGATTGACGTTCTACGGATTGGTCATGCTTAATGGTCCTGCTCTGAAGCTTTACGTGGGAATGTTCGCAGGAATTCTAGTTCTTTTACATTCCTTGCAGGTGTAATGCCAAATAAATTTTATAGAATCACGTATTCACTTAAAGGAGGAAGAATATACGATGTGAATTGTGCTGACAATTCGATGAATATGGGTATTTATTCTTTTCCTCATATCAGTCAGAAATATATATATAATTTTTTTTTATAAAACTGCTTTTTTTTTAAGTTAACTAGATTTAAATATTTCCATTGAAGCTGGCCACTATTTCTTTATTCTTCCCTCCAATGAACACTTCCTAAAGAACAACCTGTATGGAAATCGCGAGCTTATATTTTTCGCTTGCCATAAATGTTTGGTCTAGTTAAGAGGCAAAGAATGCCAAAAATTGGATCCCATACAGACAATAGCGCATTCATATGTCGCACCCGATGTTACAGCTTGCATTCCTGGAGTGGCTTTAGACACAGTCGACAGAGGGCAAAGTAGTGATCATTAAAGTTGCTTATTTTGGAGTCGAGTATGGAGTGAGGTCGATAAGGGTCCTGGGGTTTATGAAATTATTCGAGAAGCATAGGATATGCGAAGGACGATTCTCTGTAATCTACGACGACTTTCAATGCTTACCTTCAAAATATACCATCCTCAAACAATAACAAATTAGTGCAGACCTTTTTGGGTTTACAGAAGATGGCGGAGCAAACTTTCTTCACCTCACCTATCGAGAGAGGTTCAAGCACCAGGAAAAAGTAACTAGTAGCGACTTCTTGCTAGGTTGCTGTTAGTTATCAGAGTGAGACAATCGTGTTGGTTCATCGCGATTTCTAGCACCGTTGGAAGGAACATGTTTTATTAAATGTTGGTGGAGTGGAGTGCAGTCATTAACTCATCAACGGCTCCGTGTGTTTGTTTAAAGTCCGACGGAAATTTTCGGATGCCTTCTGTCGCACACGAGTTAAAGAGGGCTATGCGTTATCTATTTATACATGACATTCTGCCCTAAGGCGATTCTCAGAGTTCTGTAACTGTCTCCAGAGCCGGATTAAAAGAGTGCGAGGCCAATAGCAAATGCGAATAAGAGGCTCTTGGTTTGCTTTAGCCATTAAAGTTTAGGATATAAAATAAAACAGGACATTTACAAAACTACCTTTCGTGATTTAATGTGGGTAAATTTAGAGATAACACTAGCCAAATCAATATTTCTAAGTAAATAATTTGAATTTAGATATTTTTAGGCATAGGTGCAAGCCCCCCTAAGGCTCGGGGCCCGTAGCATTTGCTAACTCTTGCTACGTGGCTTATCCAGTATTGAGGAGGGGGGGGGGGTGGCCAGTTCCTTTCCTTCGAGTGCCTAGTGGGTATTGTATACCTGTATATACGTGTGTGCGTGTTAAATGTAGTGTGTTGTGCGTGTTGAGCGTCGCGTGTTATTCCCTTTAAACAGAAGTTGTCTACAGTTGCCTCTTCATTTAGGAACTGCTGTTGCGTATTATTGTGTCCTTGACTGAAGGCTATGTCACAAGCACTTTTAACACGTGCTAACAGTGTTAGTGATTACTTCGTAGCGGGGCAAACAGCATAGGCTTTGTTGTCTTTGGAGTAGTTAATATTTTTTATACAATGTGCTCAAAGAACACTGTCCACGTGAACAAGCCCAAGCAGGCAATTTTACCTGACATAGAATCCGATAATTTGAAATATGCGCCTTGGATGTTATATGGTGTATTTTGTCCAGGGTACTTCTCTCTTGGATCTAGACTAGAATAACCTCCATACATCTTATTGGATGTGGTTCCGATGCTTGATAATATCTTCAAAGAGATATACTTTCATTCGAAATGTCGGTTTTGAGAGCAGAAAATAATAGAGGCAAAAATTCAGAGAGGGTGTGGTCGAATGCCTGAACATCTGCCCTTGCTTTTATGCCAAACGTTATGTTCTACTAAAGTTCTGTTAACCGCTGACGTTGAAATGTTCTCCCCCTAACGCTAGGCCAAAAAAAAGGCTCCTTCTTAATCTTAGAACACAATAAGTCATCGATTACACTAATCAGTCGATATCAAAGTCGCTGCGTAGTTTGGTTGCCCGGTTCCTACGTGCAGAGGAATATTTACGGATCTTTACCTTGTTTCATGAAGTACGGTACGCTTGGATGCTTCGCATTCGGGACTCGATGTTAAATTGTAAGTACCGTTTACCTGGTTTTGTTAAACCATGACTGAGATAGAATGTGTCAAATCAAATAAATCTTATTTAAATTTTTTCGGCCACTAAAAGTGCAAATCATCGATTATACACACTGAGAATGTACTAGTCAATGTGCCCGCGGGTGTTAACGTATGGGTTAAGTGTAATACAACTAGTATGTGTGAGGCATTCCGATTGCTGACATTTGAAGAAAATAAGCGACAGTTGAAAAATTTTTCTATGATTTTGGGGACAATACCTGTCTTGCTTCTGTTGCAAAAATGTATAACATCTGTTACTAGCATGAGAAACGTTTTGTTGCGCCGAATATAGTTGTTAACTTTTGAGTGCTCTGTCTGCTTATAGGGTTTTGACCACCAAGCGATGATTTATTGATGTCAAGTGACTTACGGTATACACCCACACATACACACACACACACACACACACACACACACACACACATATATATATATATATATATATATATATATATATATATATATATATATAAATAGGAGGGAAATGTCTGCTTAACTGGGATTAATCGCGCATGGCCTTAAACATTGTAGATAGTGCGAATCTGAATTAACACCTCGATAACCACTGTTTAACCGCACAGTAAAATATTTATCTGAAATCTCTTATTATTTTTGTTTATAATTCGTATTTTTTCCCCATTTAATACTACTGAAGCATCATATAAAGGACATGAATAGAAGTGTATGGTGTGCTGTGTATAGTATTCAAACTTCTTTGGGTGTGCTAACTTAATTTTTGATTGTTACAGCTTACGAGAATGTTTGTTAAACTGCTGTTTAATACTTTTTTTTTTTTTTTACTTATGGCTTTACGCCTCGTCGAAGTCGTGGTCATTAGAGGCGGGATGAGAGTGGGGCAAGGAAGGTAAGGAATTCGGCCATGGCCTTTTTGAATGAAGCACCCCGGCATTCGCCTGGAGTGATTTGGGGAAACCATGGAAAACCAAATCTGGATGCCCGGACGGGGATTCGAACCGGCGTCCTCCCAAATGCGAGGACAGAACGTTAACCACTCACCCACCACACTCGGTGTTCAATAAGAGACCAATACGTTACAGTTTTGTGAATGACTGCGACGTGTATGTGTCGAGTGTAGTATTTCGTTTATGTTGTGGTTGAGAGATGAAATAAGGGAGAGGGAGAAACTCGTCGCTGTTGCATTCAGGCCTACTCCTTTTAAAGACACAAAAGGACCGCCAAGGTTAACGACGAATGACCATCAACATTGTCGTGTGCTTTCTCTCAATGCGCCCTTTGGAGAGAACTGCGATTTCACCCATCAATTTGGTACACAATCTGATGATTAGGAATCGTGTATTTTGCTGACTAAGTTATGAGTTACTAAAATTTCTTTCACCACGAGGGCTCGAACCAGCAAACTCGGTGACGAACACCTTACCCCATCTTGGAGCCTCAATGAGCTTGCCCAGCGTGTCATATGTAAGGTGCGATGGTATAAGCTTCGATGGTGCCAGAGGCGTTCCATGTGATCATAGGGTTGACTGAAACGCTATCTATGCATCACGTGGAGATAGATAGCTTCAGTGCTTACCTGATAGTATTTTCTCGACTAACCGCGCCTGGTGGGTGAGCGGTAATGCTCTGACCTCGCATGCGAGAGAACGTGGGTTCGAATCTCCGTTCGGCCATCCAGATTTGGGTTTTCCATGGTTTCTACAAATCACTCTAGGCGAATGCCGGGAAGCTTCCTTCAAAAGGCCACAGCCGAATTCCTTACCGTTCCTTGTCGCTAGTCCTTTGCCGCCTCTAATGATTTCTACGTCGTCGAGGCGTAAAGCCATAAGCTTTCTCGACTCCTCAATGAAAGCGGGTACATCTTTCAACCGACCATGGTAAATGAAGACGACATTGTTGGCCACGCATTGCGGAGGATCGTTTACTTAATTTAAGTGGTTTAGTCTTAACTAGTGTTGCAAACTGAAAAAAATAAATGTTTTTCAGATTTGTGAAAAAAAAACATGAAAAAAAACCTAGCACCCTGGTTTTTTTTTCTAAATTTGTTTTTTTTTTTTTCAGAAAACAATATTTTGATAAATTGTACTTTTATTTATGGAACTTACATTTTACATGTGTGTTTTAAACCTTACTAAATCATATAATATCTTACATTATGATTCATAAATATATCTATATAGCTAACATAATTTTTTTTCATCCTCTATGTCGGTACCACATTCATTATTATCAGTACTATCAACACTAGTTCGGTCGGAGTCGGAATTTTCTGTTTCTTCTTCTGTCCCCTCTAGATCCATAACTTCAGAAACAGTTACATTTTCTTTTACTGGTTGTATTGCATGCAAAAGCTTTTGAGATTGCAATTTTAAATTGTGAGTAAAGTACACACTGTGAATGAAGACTGCGCCGATAGTTCTGTATTACGGTTTTTTAAGTTTGAATTTAAATCTATTATCATACAAAATAGGAGCTTTATTTGTTTTCAATCGTTGGTTTACGCCAACGGTTGCAATGAAATGATTCATAATTACTGACAATGACTCAGTATCACTATACGCTGCGAGTTTAACAAGTATACGAATATAAGGAAAGCACAAGTAATAAAAAGAGGCAAAAAACCGTAGTTAAATTTTGTATTTTTTTTAAAAAAAGTTTCGTAGCTCTACAGATAAATTTGTAGGGCCTGGCAGCACTAGTTCAAATAGCGAGTATCAATCCCAACAATGGGGAAAGGGGAGTCCCCATTCGTAAAAGAAAACTTCAGTCAATGTTACCAATATTTTTGTAATTTTTTTTTTCTACTGAAGCAGAAAAATATAGTTGATTTAAAAGTAAGATAAGTACTTAGTATAAACTCTCAAACAGTCATATTAAACGATAAATGCCTTTAAAATTTGAAATTTAGTAGTTATGAAAAAAAACATGTTTTTTTTCATGTTTTTTTTCACGTCAGAAAAAAAACTGTTTTTTTTTTACAACACTAGTCTTAACTAATGCCGAAGAAGCTGTTGCCGATTTCTTTTCTGTGCACTGTCAACAATATTGGTGTTAGAGACTGGTCCTCGTCTAGCCACAGTGGAGGGGTTACTTCTGTTAACCTCTCCCGCAGTTTGTTGAGCAGCTAGTCTGTGCTCAGACGTCTGGAGCTGAATCGCGGGCGGATTAACTTGCCCAAGATGGAGAGGCGAGCGGAGGCGACTGGTCAACCTTCGGCGGGGAGGGTACTGTACTGCGCGGTACCGGTCGAACCGATTCCGATGCGAGCATCGCGTTGTCGGACTGACTGCCCGCAGTGTAGACACTCTCTTACAAAGAGTCGTGGAATTTTCTCAAATTTCAGGGTTACGAGGCACACCCAAAGACTGTGTTGCCTTGAGTTTATATACAGATAACGCAACTACACTATGAAATCGCCGCATTGTTGTAGCGGTTAGTTTGACAGATTGGAAACTGGGCGACACGAGTTAGAGTCTGCTTACAGATATGTATATATATAAATATATCGCTTTATTTCGTACAGTGACAAAACATTGCTCTGTACGAGGATCGATCTAATATGAACGAGATTTCTTGAAGGCTCTTCGTTGGAATAATGTATGGTCAAAAAATACGAGACTGTATTTTCTGCAAACCGAGTGGTAGAACTCGGGCTTGGCATTCGGTAGGACGCAATTTCGATTTTCTGTCCGATTTTCCGTCGTTTATAGAAATCACTCCAGGGTGGTTTTTAAGAGAAAGGTGATGACAGAATGTCTTCCCGGTCTTCATCTCCCAATCATTTCCTGGCTTTAATGACATAGAGTGATAAAGCCTTAGAAACCGCACGTAGGCACCAGTGTTAACCACACATTTTCCATCATACTGGCGTTTGTTTACTTCTTTACGTGCACTTAGCCAACTGCGTATATAGTGTCGTACCTCTTTTTTTTGTTCTTTTTTTTTGTTGAGATTGTCAAATAAATTATGACATGGCCACAAATCATCACTGGGGAGGGAGATGATCAATAGCAAACAAGTTTCGTTATTTCAATTTCTGTTGTTTTTAGCAGGAGTGGTTTGGGGACGAGACTTATCTTCAAGGAGGACACTGCTGATCGAAATAGTGCACAATTTTTACCGATAGGCATTTCTAATATTGCTGTAGGGTTAACAGTACTATGCAGTTTTGAAAACTCGTGGTTTGATTGATAATTATGTGTGATACAATGAACACACAATCTTCGTGTTCATTCGTCGTCACAAAATGTAAACGATGACTGTTGAAATAAGAGTGTAGAGTATACCAGCTGCATGCTATTTGCTACATTAAAGAACGGTAAAGTATCCCGCGCCTACTTCAAAAGCTTTGTTTGTATTCGATCTGTCTTCATACCTATAAATCTGTCATCCGAAGTCTTGCCGTAGGCCTAATGAATAACTGATCTATCAGTTCTTATTTTCTGTACACAGTATGGCGGTTACATCATGTGGTAGATTTATTTACTGCCTTCAATGAAGAAGTATGTGTCAAGAATATTTCATGTGTTAACTGAAATGACAAGCGTATCACGAAACGATCATAACGTGAAAAACCTAGCTGGGTTGTACAGATTAATTGTGTAGTGTTAGATATAACTGCGCAATAACTGTTCAGGAGTTTTTAGCCCGAAGACAGGTGAACATGCTCCGTCATTCGACATACGAATACTGCAGATTTTTTCCCGTTAGGTCGTGTTCCACAAACTGATAGTTACCGTTGAAATGGTTGCTCCTTGAAAATGTTGAACCTATGAAATATCACGAAGAGCAATGTAAAAGTCGTTTCATCATTTGCTACAACTTAAAACACACTTTTACAGTGCAGGAGGATGTTATTTGAATGAGATATTGGTTATGATGATCGGTTTATATCATGTGGATTCTATTATACCGGTACCATAACTGTCCGGTTGTGTGTATCGTTGGATCAACTTCAACAGTAGACTGATACTATTCGCAGATTATGTTGTTTGATATATCTAGACTTTTATGTTGCTTCACTTTTTTGGCAAAGAATGGCAACTCAAATTTAATTTCAAGAAGTTGGGTTAGATATCTAAAATAAACAGAAAAAAATTCAAGAGAGAAAATCAGCAAGGAAATTTGATTTCATCCTAAAATTTCGATGCTATTAAGTTTCAAAGATAAAACTTTTCGATTCGCAGACAGTTTTCATTATAATGTGGAGTGCTGTCGGAAATTTTAATTTGTAATGTAAGGATGTTAGTGATACACGAAATTGGATTTCTTAAAAATTTTGTTGTCAGTCTTTTACTTTTTTGCTTATTCTGGCCCTAGGAAATTGTTGCTTATGGACACCAGTGATAATGCCTTCAGGATAGCAACAAATAATGGTTATTGGTAATGAAACCTTACTTATTTTTTTTGCAGTTTTCGTCTTGTCCACTGTGATTTGGCGTATCTAAACTGTCTCCAAATTGTCCATTGTTTCTTTGTTTGTTCTTCCTCCGTTTTGTCATATGGATTTCATCAGAACAGCTCCTGTAACGTGTCCACAGTGTTTTGTCTGGTGTGTCTACGCCAAGGTCTCTGCTATAGATCGTATCAAACATCCCGCAGACAAGTGTTTAATGCGATGTTGTCTACCTACCCATTAGATGCTATGCTATGCATGTGCAGGAGCGGAGAGTCCTCGCGCTGCAGAGGTCGCCGGATTGAGTCCAACCTAAGGAAGAACGGTTTTGTATTGCGTTCGTCTTGTGATGCCTTTGGGTGTAAACTAGAAGCTGGGATAAATCCTGAAATCGCTCGAATGAAACATATGTGATGCTGTATCCCTGGACTAAAATGTACATATTATTCTACATAGGGTTCGGTGTTTTTTGTTTGGATACATTAATGAGAACTGTAACAGTGAAAAGAATGTTACGTGACAAATTTTCTTGCTAGTTGGCGATAAGTCTTTTTTTATAAAGCTGAATTTCAATTGTGAGCTTCTTTTAACTTTAAAAACTGACTAATCGATCTAACAGCGCTCATTATGAAACTGTCTTTTTCTGGAAAATAACACTGTTTGACTTGATTAATTCTTTAATCTACAAGTAAGGAAGTGACATAATTTGATGTGAAGTAGACAGTTGTAACAGCCCTAATACCTGAATTTTGAATAATATTGTACTGTGTGAAGTATTTGTAGTGAACAAAAGTTTGCTTGAAAGTGATTTGATATGTTTATTTTGTAAATTCTTGTAAATAAGTGTATATAGACTTTGTTTTAGGTAAGAAAATTATTTAAAGACCATTTAATATGTTTAAGAACCGAATGATGCAAGAGAATTTATTAAAAGTTTGTAATTACTTGTATTAATGTATGTTACGATGTCTACAGGACAATTTTCCACCATTTGAAAGGATTTCTGTAAATAATTTTGTATTTAAGTATCTATAATTACCATTTCTAATCATTTTGTAATGTTATTAATTAATTTTGTATCAATTCCGATTGTTTTTAATATGTTTGATTGTTTGAGTGATTGTTAATGATCGAGAAATATCGGGCGGATGCCTTTGAAGAATTCTCGTAAATTCGATAGACTCTATATAAACAGATCGCCTGGACAGAGAGTTAGTTTGCATTCAGTATTAATTCAGTGTTACAGAGACATTCATGCAAGTCAGTATTGCATCTTTGGATTGTAACAACTATGCTTGTGAATGTCGCAGACTTGTTTTGATTTGTTCAAAATAAACGAACATCTCAACATAACCTTGTTTTTGGTGGACTTTATTAATTAATTAATGCAGTAATTAACCCACCAAAGAACCTTAACATGGCGACCGTTGACATGACGAGAAGTTCTTAAACATCTGTGGGATGTTTATCTTCTAAAAAGAATCTGCAGAAAATTGCGAGGAAATTTCGACCGGCGACGACACGGATTTGACGGCCTAAGGCGGAGATTTTTCATCGGCAATCGGCTGTAATCTTCCGACGTCGAGTGGATTTCCTTCGGCCTCAAAATCGTCTTCCTACAGTGAATTGTGAAAAGTGTGGTTAAGTGTTTGAAGTCAGTGTGGTGCTTAATGATTAAATTAAGTGCTTCTAAGTGAAATTTAATGTGATACAAAAGTGAGGAATAACTGTAAGTACGGCATTGAATATTCAAGTGATTTCTTTTGCATGTTATAGTGTGACAGATTGGAAAGATTTTAATTTTACTTAATTTTGTTTTTTATATTGATTTGGCTGATTACTAAAAATGGCGGATAATCAGAACCTGCAAGCTTTTCTAGAGTCATTTGTAACCAATTTTAATGCAAAATTGTCTGAACTTGATGGTAAACTTGATAGTAAATTTTCTGAATTTAGGAATGAGTTAAAAAGTGATAATGATAGCAAATTTTCTGAATTTAAAAATGAGTTGAATCTTGACAACAAATTTTCTGAAATTAAGTCTCAGTTTTCCGAAATTGATGGCAAATTTGATAATAAATTTTCCAAATTTGATAGCAAATTTTCTGAAATTAATTCTCAGTTTGCTGTAATCAATGATCAGTTTTCTCAACTGCAACAAAACAATGATAAAACATTCTCTGATTTGACTAAATGTTTTGATGTTAAAATCGCAGAGCAATTTCAGGGTTTTAGCTCTCAATTCAAGGAAGATATTAACAATTTAGATTCTAAATTGGGGAAGGTAGTAACTGAATGTCAGGAGAAATTTGAAAAGGTTACAAAATTTTGTGAACAGAATAAGGCTGAATGTGAAAATTTAATTTATAAAGAAGTCAGTGAAAATTGTGATAAGATGAGGGAGGAATATGTTACTTTATTCCAAGCTAATGATGTTAAAGCTACTGAGTTGAGACAGGAAGTGGTTGGTTTAGGGAAAAATATTAATACATTGGTAAATCATCAGGAACAACTTACCCAGGGATTGGAGACAACCCAATCTAACGTTAATCAGTTAGAGAAAAGGGTTACTGGGTTGCAGATTCAGTTAAGTCAGGTTCCCTTAACAGGTAGTCCAAATTTCAGTGTCGATATTAAAAGAAGAATTTGAATTCTATGATGATAGTGGGAGGCTTCACCCTATTGAATTTATAGATAATTTTGAAAGATCAGACTATTTTAATTTGTTACCCGATAGTAAGAAAATTGCACTTGTGGGTAAACATCTAAAATCTTATGCTAGGGCATGGGGTGATAGACAAGCTAGGGAAGTGACTGACTACAAGCTGTTTAAAGAAAACTTTTTGAAACATTTTTGGTCGACAAGCAGGCAGATTCAAGAAAAGAGAGAGTTGATGACTGGTAGACCATATAAACCTGGTAGGGAAACTCAACATGACTTTTTTCATAAATGTTGGATCCGTTGTAAGTATTTAGACCATCCTTATGGAGAGGAGGAATTTATTGATTTGATAGGAGCTAGGCTACCTCAGCAAACAAGAAATTTAATTGCCACTTTGGATGTAGTAAATGTGGATAGAGTTTCTGAATTGTTGAGACGCTTGGATGCCCAGGAGTCATTCAATGAACAACATTACCACCATCAACACCATAGGAGGGGCAGCAGGAGTCCCCCTAGAAGGGGTAATGGGTCAAGGGATGGTAGATCGAGGGGATGGGATCGTGATAATTACGCAAGGAGGAATAATAATGGGGGAGTGAGAGAACAGAACCCTCAATCTGAAAAGGAAAGGCAGCATGGGGGGCAGGCAAACTAAAGACCACCCCTGTTATGGGCCCCGCAGTGGTGGACAAGAAGGTGGGTCCAGGTACCAACTGCTATAGAGTTAATACCATTTTTATGAATAATCCCAGAGAAGATTTATTGGAAGAGGTAGAGGATAAGGATGAAGTTTTAGATAAAGTTCCCATAGTGCAAATTAATGCTTTTAATAAACAAATAGATGCTCTTATTGACACTGGGTCACAGGTTTCTTGCCTTGCTGAGGGATTATTTAATGAAATTGAAAGCACCAATCAAATTGAAGTATTACCCGTTAGTAGTATGACAGTTATTACTGCTACTGGTTCTCGAAGTAAGAGAATTAAGCGGGAAATGTTGATGGAAGGGTGTATGGGGACTGTAAATGTAGAAATACCCATGTATGTAGTCCCTAAGTTGAATGTTAATTGCATTTTAGGCATGGATTGGCTTACAAAAGTAAAGGCTTTGGTAGACTGTGGAGAAGGTAACTTACGGATTAAATTAGACAGTGGGGAATACTGGGTTGATTTTGAGAAGACTGTTTGGAAAGGCATACAAGAAGTGGATCACGTGAAAGTTAAATATAAGAATGCTGGTGTAGCTAGAGTTTGTGACGAACTATTACCACAGATTTGTGTAAATGTGTTAAGGCAGAGTAATGAGATTAATAGTATGATTGAAGGTCTGGAGATGAGTGAAGGAAACGTTATTAATTACCCTAACAGTATGAAACTATTGCCGTCAGACCAACAAGAAACTCTGAAATGTCTAATTGAAGAATATAGGGACGTATTTTCTGACAAACCAGGTCTAATAAAAAATTATGAGTGCAAGCTTACTGTAAAGTCTGAAGAGCCTTTCTTTATTAAGCCATATCCAATCCCTTTGACCAAAAGAGATGAAGTGAATAAGGAGATAAATCGAATGCTAGAGTGGGGGGTAATAGAGAGGTCAAGGAGTCCTTACAATAATCCCTTGGTTGTGGTAATAAAACCGGACAATTCTGTGCGACTAGTGCTGGATGCTCGCACATTAAACAAGCATTTAGTAACAGAACGGGATCATCCTCCACCTATCAGTGAGTTGTTGCACAGGTTTAAAGGTAAAAGATATATTTCGTCTATCGATTTGACTGCGTCCTATTGGCAAGTCCCGCTTTCAGAAGAATCCCGGAAATACACTGCCTTTTATTTGATGGCCGTTGTTATAACTTTCGAGTGTTACCGTTTGGGTTAAATATTTCTGTGGCTACCTTTATTCGTGCTTTGGATAGTGTGTTAGGAAAGGAATTGCTTGAACAAGTAGAGATATACGTAGATGATATTCTTATAATGTCAGAAACACTTGAGGAACATTGGGTGCTACTTAGAAAAGTTTTAGAAGCATTGAGAAAGGGGGGTATGACTATTAAGTTAAAGAAATGTACATTTTTGCAAAAGGAGGTTGAATTTTTAGGCCATCGTATTACACCTCAGGGAATCTTGCCTAGTAATGATAAAATAAATGCCATTAAGAATTTTCCCCGACCTAGAGATAAGAAACAACTACAGAGATTTCTTTGGATTGTGTGAATACTATAGGAGATTTCTTCAGGGACAAGCTTTAAATAGTCCAGCCTTAAGAGATTTGGTTAAAAAAAGTGTCAGGTGGGTGTGGTCCTCAGAATGTGAAAGAGATTTTCAAAAAATCAAAGATGACTTATGTAATTCCAATATCCTCTATTATCCAGATTGGGATCTAGATTTTTGCCTTGCCGCAGATAGTTCTGACTATGGTTTAGGAGTTCATGTCTTCCAGGAAGTGGAAATCAATGGAGAACCGGATTTTAGGACTATTGCCTTTGCCAGTAGAAAACTACAACCAGCTGAAACTAGATACACAATTACTGAACGGGAGGCCTTATCTATTTTGTGGGGTTTGACTAAGTTTAGGTACCTACTGTTAGGTAGAAAAATTATTGTATATACAGACCATAAGGCTCTTTCATTTTTGTTAGAATGTAAGTTAGTCCACAGTCGGTTAACCCGTTGGGCATTGGTTCTGCAGGAATATAATTTAGAGATTCGGTATAGACCTGCTAGTAAAAATCAAGTTGCAGATGCTTTGTCACGTCTACCGTTAGGTCTAGATTCTGAAAAGCGATGTCTAGGACCACAGACTGAGGTTAGAATTGCTTATCTAAAAGGAGTACCGTATGAAACTGAGGTTAAGTGTTCCTTGCGACAAATCAAAGACGAACAGGACAAAGATGTAGCTATAGTAGAAGTAAAAACTAATCTTGATAGCCCAGAACACAGAGATAAGCTTCAGAAATATTATACTTTGCATGGGGAAGTATTGTTTAGAAGGACTAGTGAAGATGAGGATGATTGGAAGTTATGGCTTCCAGAAAGTTTGGTTGAAAAAATTGTTTGGCATCACCACTATAGTTATGGGCATTATGGGCCATCCAAGTGTTACCGAGTGTTAAGGGAAGATACATATTTCTATAATATGAGAAGGAAGATTTCGAAGCTATTAAAATCTTGTCAAGTGTGTCAAAGGTCTAAAATAGATAGTGTTAAACGAGTGGGGAAAATGCAAAATATCATCCCAAGTAGTGTATTGGAATTAGTTTCTGCTGATGTTCTTGGCCCGCTACCCATGTCTCGGGGAGGGGTGACCCAAGTTTTAGTTTTATTTGATGTTTTTTTCCAAATTCGTTAAACTTTACCCAGTAAAGAAGTCTACGGCTAAAATTTTGGTCAGAAAGGTGATTGATGAATATTGTCAGAAGGTAGGTAAACCTAAGAGGGTGCTTTCGGACAATGCCCCGCAATTCACTAGTAAAGTGTGGACAGAAAAACTTGAACAAGAAGGAATAGAGGTTATACATACTTCTGCTTATCATCCAGCAGGAAATCCCGTAGAACGCCTAATGAGGGAAATTGGACGTTGGTTTAGGACATATTGTACAGACCAACACAGTAAGTGGGCATGTGAAGTAGAAAATTTTGAAAATGTAATTAACTCTATACCTAGTGATACAACTGAAATACCACCCATTGAGCTGATGTTTAAGAAACCGGCTAACAGATTAATTCGAGAATGTGTTAGTTTTCCAAATAGAAAGAATTTCAACTATGAGGAAAAGGTAGCTTTAGCTCTTAAAAATTTAAAGGAAAAGGCAACAAGGAGAAAGAAAAGGCATGATGAAGGTCAGAAGTGTATAGAATATAAAGTGGGTGATTTGGTGTTAGTTGAAGTTCATAGTAAGTCGTCAGCTTTGCGACAAGAGACTCGTAAGTTTAACCGTTTGTTTGAAGGCCCTTTCAGGATAGAGTCTATACCAAGGAAAAACTCTTATGAGCTAATTGACCCTGAGAGTGGTAAATGTAAGGGTGTGTATAATGTTGAAGCCCTAAAACCCTTTTATGAATAAGTGATCACTTATGAAATGTGCCACTGTATGTGTAAATGTCTAATTTGTAAATAAGTATGTCAATTGATGCATGTAAATAGTTTGTGTGAGTACTTAAGCTCAGATGCAGATGTAAGCATTTCAATGTATAATTTGTGACAGTTTTGTGTAGAAACTTTTGTGTTTTCATGATGTTGTGACTTTCTACATTGTGATGACAAATTATCAGCTGTAAAATGTAAACAGACTGGTGTAATTAACAAGCAAACATCAAATGTGTAATTTGGAGTGAAAAAATTGTAACTTAAGGTGATGGCATTGAACGTTTGTTGTGTAAACACAGTAAATGATAAAATGATTGGATCTGAGAAAAGACAATTATTGTAAACAAAATCAGTGTCATGGACTATGTGCAGATGTTGTATGTATGAAGAATTGTATTTGTTCATTGTAAAAGTCATTATGGTTGATTGGTTGTAATCTGTTCGTGTCTGCATTATGTGTACATTCAACCTGCTTAGATTCGTGACGGATTCAATCAATTTTATCTGTGTAAAATTAAGTGAATCCTGGGGAGGGGTTGTAACAGCCCTAATACCTGAATTTTGAATAATATTGTACTGTGTGAAGTATTTGTAGTGAACAAAAGTTTGCTTGAAAGTGATTTGATATGTTTATTTTGTAAATTCTTGTAAATAAGTGTATATAGACTTTGTTTTAGGTAAGAAAATTATTTAAAGACCATTTAATATGTTTAAGAACCGAATGATGCAAGAGAATTTATTAAAAGTTTGTAATTACTTGTATTAATGTATGTTACGATGTCTACAGGACAATTTTCCACCATTTGAAAGGATTTCTGTAAATAATTTTGTATTTAAGTATCTATAATTACCATTTCTAATCATTTTGTAATGTTATTAATTAATTTTGTATCAATTCCGATTGTTTTTAATATGTTTGATTGTTTGAGTGATTGTTAATGATCGAGAAATATCGGGCGGATGCCTTTGAAGAATTCTCGTAAATTCGATAGACTCTATATAAACAGATCGCCTGGACAGAGAGTTAGTTTGCATTCAGTATTAATTCAGTGTTACAGAGACATTCATGCAAGTCAGTATTGCATCTTTGGATTGTAACAACTATGCTTGTGAATGTCGCAGACTTGTTTTGATTTGTTCAAAATAAACGAACATCTCAACATAACCTTGTTTTTGGTGGACTTTATTAATTAATTAATGCAGTAATTAACCCACCAAAAAACCTTAACACAGTCTTTATTTTTTTCTTTAATTCCTAATTGCAACTTTGTAAACATGTATGATGGGCTGTGTAAATGACTGATTTAGCACTAGAATACTGCTAAATAACTAATTAGGATCTTAAACGTTTTCTCGTTTTCCGGTGTTTCGTATCTTCCATCAAACACTTTTTCCGAATATTATTTCACAGATGCCAAAACGGAAGTCACAGGTGTTAGTGGTAATCGGAGTTATTGGTGCCATATGGCTAAGACTATAAATACCATGTAACTGAAGCAAAAAACTGTGAAAAAAATTACTATATACGAAATTTCAGGGCAACCTCTGTCGCATTTACCGTGTTTAAGAAAAACTGGCTTACATAAACATAACTATGTTCTGTCCAGTTGCTTCAGATTTCTAACTATTATTAATGCTTTAATTTGTAATTTATTTTAGATGTATTTTAACTGAATTGCGAAGGAAACGATCTGACAGGAAGGACGTAAATACAGGACATACGCCAACTATATAAACAAATCGAGAAACCTTAGGTTTGGTGATGAGTAGTATCACGGTTAAAGTGTTCACAAACATCCCGAAAATTCCTAAAATCTATGCTATTTGTCATTCTTGCAGTGTCTGTTCAACATAGGTCGTAAGTGCTTATGGCGTATATGTCGTATTTGTGTTTCCACATATCGTTCGAAACGTAGACATCGTTGCTCGTCTACCATTATGAAGTAAAATGACAAACGCTTGGGAGGGACACCAAATTTCTGACCCCTCTACACCCAGTGCCTCAGCTGCGCCTTGCCGGGATCCATTTTACGCTCATGTTCTTCGATAGGAGGGAAGATGGGGAAGGATCGAGATCCAAAGGGCGGAAAGGCATCGAATACAAGACTTCAGATCTGCTCAATATCTTGAAATGAGTCTGAAATAAGTTATCCGAATAGGTTATTGACTGGAGCATTAAGTTACTTAGCGACCTATTTGTTTATATCTTGAGCGCTCTCCTCTCTCGGAAACAGAGATAAAAAGCGTGGTGCGGCTTCAGTGAATATAGAAAAGTATATTGCGACTTCAGCCATATGGCTGCATTTGTAAGGTCAGGGACGGAAACTTAGGTCGAATTATAATAAATTACTCTTTCCTCAGCTTTACGTAACTGGATGCAATACGTTAAGGTACGTAGCTCAGAGGCTAAGGAACTTATCTAAATGATTCAGGATCCCAAGTTGAAAACCAAGTTTGAATAGGAGTCTTTATGGGTGTTTTCCCTTATTTTTTATTTTATTTATTTCCTTTTTTACGCCTTGTCGACGTTGCCATGGGTTTTTGGAGGAAACATCCCGGCTCTTTGTTCGTGTTGTTACGCAAGGACACTATGATTTGGATTCCACCTTAAAAATTAGGTCCAATCTCTACAGAGACGGAATGCGCGGCAATTTAAAACTGTTACTAGTTCGTTCGACGACAAGAATTTAGTTTTACTGTGTTCACATTCAGCGCTAAGTACCAACGCTCGCTGTATATTTCTTGAGGCTGTAAAATATTTATTTAAACTCGTACTGTCTACTTTTCCAACTGAGTACGAAAAAGGTGTGCTGATACCAGTCATGGAATAAAAATGTGTATGTAAGGAATATTTCAGAATAGGATGAAGGCAAAAGATTGCACAGTATGTTTTCCTCCTATTCCTGTAAGAAAACCGTCTGTGACGTTTGTTGTTTGAAGTATATCAGCTATATACCAAGTTTGTCTGTTGAAACTGAATTATTTGATTTTGTCATTCACGAAGTCCCTGACCCTCATATTCCACTTGCTGTTAACGCAGTCGAGAGACCAGAACACAGAATTGTAACTACTTGTTGAGAATCCTGGCGCAAGTGCCATAGCACTAAAGCGTGCTAATCGGCAGACCACGGAGGTCCTACCTCAGTTGCTTTGTGGTTTGTTCAAGGGCCACTGTGCATTGTGCAGAACAAAAGCCAAGATCGTTCATGAAATCTTCTAAAATCGTAACTGTAAGATAAGATCGATGCCATTATATGAGCCATGCTTAGTGTTTGTATTTAACGAGTGAAGGAAATTGTTTCGTTATGTATGCCTTATTCATTTGTTACTAGCAAATAAAGGGTATTTTGTTTGTGGTACTAACAAAACACTCTGTTCTCTTGATTTTGCATTACATTACGTTCATAATATAAATCCTGTTAATGTGGAGATCTGATAACTTCTCTCCAAGGAAGAGGCTAGTGACAATGCAATTTAACTGTTACACAAGCCAACATCGCTTGAAATACCATTTCTAATGACCCCGTTGTCCACGCGCCTTAAAGCCCGAATAATCTGTAGTTTTCCCTTTATATTTATTAATATTTGCTCATTATCGACCGTTCGAAGTATCTACCCATCCTATTGGTGATTTAATGGAATTTAAGAGTAGGTTTCCGTGTTAGGCTCAAAAGTTGAGATTTATCCAGTAGGTTTTGAACAGTTAGTTCTCCCGTGTTTGTGACTAGATACTGCAAATACCCCTCCTTTTCATCATCACTTATTTCTTCCGAATGCGAATCTCTTACCTCTCCATTCCTGGCGGTGTTTCCGAGTCATCAGTCCCTATGCCAAGGACAGGTACACTTAGTCGCCAAATAGCATCTTTAATGAAGGCTGCCATTAAGGTACGTAGCGATTTATCGACGGCAGTTTGTATTCGCAGGAGATGGTGAATCGAATAAGTGCACGAGTAATGCTGTGCCTAAGGTGTAACATGGGAAAGCTCTTCCCGCAACTCCGCTTGACGGATGAAGCCATTTCCTTGTGTGATTGGTAACGCTCGCTAACGAAGTTAATCTCTGTGTCCGTGTCCATGGTTCCCGGGTAAACAGGGAGTCGTCGACAACCGAAAACTCGTTCGTTTATTGATGTCAATTTGTCAGCCGACTCGGCGAGTTTTTGAGGTTGTTGACCGCCGCGGATTGGGCTGTTCCTCCGCTGTTCATTTGCAGAGTCATGCCCTCATAGGTGCATGTGTCTGTCATTCTGCGTTCAGCGCGGTGCAATAACCCCCTGAAAATAATTAATCTCACGTGAACTTGGCGCGTGAGGTATGCCATAATGCCGCTTGGAGATCTGAGTAATGACGTAGGCTCAACGGACCATTTCCGAGCACCGCTTACGGCCTGACGATTACTGGAGTCAGGCAATGATAATATGGTAATATTTTTGTATATTAATCAAAATAACCCGTTTCAGTGGCCGTACATGTCTGTCTTAGGCATAATCTTCTCAAGTGGTGCCTGGAACTACTAAGAAAACATGAAAAACTTTTTTAGCATTACAAGTTTCAGCAGTTAGAACATGGTTGGGGCATTGTTTGTTTTAAATAAGTATTGTGTTTGTGATTTGTTGTTGTTATTGGGGTTCAAATGTATGGTATTATTGACTGGGGGACTCCGAATAGTAATTCTTGCCGCCCAAGTGACAGAGTTTCGATTTGTCGCACATTCCGCCTCCGCCGTGGTTGGACTTACGGTTTAACATCAAATTTGAACTTCAGAGCATCGTTCCGTATGGCAAATGAACAAGGCAAAGCCCGTAAATATCCGTGGCGGCAACTGGATTTGAACCCGGGCTCCTGAATTTCCCATACAGACCACACTTTTTTGTGTGGTATCAAATAGAGGATTGCCTAAAACAATGAAAAAACGTATGTAGTTGAAAATGATTGACTGGACATACTTAAAAGAAAATCTGTTGATGTAGCAGCTCGTACATTACGGATATTCATTGCAAAAATTGAAATTTGAGAAAGTTGGTCAAGTTGTTTAATTTTATTAGAAAGTAAGTTTGGTACGCCTAAAATTGAGGATTTTGACGATTGTGTTCGATTAAAATTGTATGCGCATGTTTTGAATTATAGGTGGTTGCTGGCTGCAGTTCACTACATATTGAATTGCTTCCATGGCTATTTAAAAAATTCATTAGGGGGCGTCCATAAATTAAGTGAGGTAAAATAGGGGGGGGGGGGGTCCGGCGAAATCTAACCAAATCTCACCAAGAAGGAGGGGGGGGGGACAACTGAAATCTCACCTGAAGTTTTTGGAAATTTTTGTTGGACTGTAGAGCTAAAAAAAAAGTCTACAAAGTGGTAGGGTATTTCGTCGGAAAGTATGGGGGTGTGACCAAAAAAAAAAAAACCAAAGAAGTCTCAAGGGTGATTTATGGGGGGGGGGGAATCTCATAGACTAGATCTCACCAGAAGGGGGGGGGGGCGGACCAGATCTCACGAAGTCTCACCCAGGAAAGAGGGGGGGGAGGTCCAGAAATCCGGAAAAATACCTCACATAATTTATGTATGCCCCTTGTCTTGGTATTAATCTAGTTGTGTAGGTCTTAAATCTTCTGTTAGTCGTGATTTAGACGTTACGGTTGCAAGCACTGTCTCTTTTCCTCAAAATTCTTATTCTATTGCTACCAATGATTGTTTTAAATGTTTCATCTGAATGATCAAAAATACGCTATTTATGCTCTTAATGATACTCTTTTGCTGTAAAGTAAGTGACTATATTGCCGTGGAAGACAAGCTTGAACCACGGTTCAGGCAATAACATGCCAACGGAATCACTGTACTAATTACATACATTTAAAGACATTCTGTTTTTAAATTATGGCAGCTTGTGAAGTTGGAAATGTGAATTTTCCCTGCGTCTTAATCCAAGTGGTTGAGTAGTAATGACTTCATATTCGGAAGGACAAGGTTCGAATCCTCGTCTGGTCATCCATATTTCGGTTTTCCGTGGATTCCCGAAATCACTTCAATCAATTCGTTTCTTTAGAAGACCATGGACGAGTTCTTTTCCGTCCCTTGCCGTCAGTCCTTTCCCCCTCTAATCACCTTGACGTCGGCAAGGTGTAGTCATGCAGAAAAAAAAAGATATTTACAATTTCAAGAGAACTGTTTCAGCAAGAGTTACTGTCTGCAAACTTTTACCATCAACTTAAAAAAAAAAAAACGTTCTGGTAGACATTTAGCATAATTCCCTCAGATGTTCTCAGTTAATGAATCTTAGTAGTGTGTACTAGAAAGAACACTGTCAACATGGTTGTGAAAGTTTACTCGTTCAAGTCATACCGCCGTCATTGAGTTTGCGGTCTGCACAGGAAGAAAGCAGGCTTTCAATTTCCGTTCTCGCTTTCAGACTCACTAGGTGCCTTTTCAGAGGACACGGAGCGGAAACTGGCGCTGGTGAGCAGTCTGAAAACGGATCGGACACGCACGTGGTCAGTCCGTTCTCCTTGAGTCGCCGAATAATGAAGTGCCGGCCGCTGATTTACTTTCTAATGTTCCCCCTTTTTTTAATACACGTAACCGCAGCTCCTTTCGCTTCGACTGGTGCTCTTACAAGGTCTCGCCAGAGGTCCCCTGTGTTTTCTACGCTGTATTAAAGCTAACTAGTACTCTTGTTAATATTCTTCCGCCTCACGATTTGGTTGGTCGACATCTGCTATCTGGATTTGGGATCAGCTGGGTTAATTGACGGTGCTATGACATTTCGTTCGGCGAGGTCTAAGGTAGACGCTGTACAGGCAGGTGTATTTGAAAGTAAGTGTTGTAGAAGTCTTAATGAATGAGATGGGTGAGCGGTAACGCTCGGGTGGGAAGACGTGGGTTCAAATCGACATGCGGCCAACCAAATTTCTGTTTTCCATGGTTTCCGGTGAATGCCGGGATGGTTCCTTCCGAAGGCCATGGCTGAATTCCTTTCCGTTCCTTGCCTCTATTCTCTCCCGACTCTAATGACCTAGACACCAAAGGAACGTAATTCCATAAAAAACAATGATTAAAAATTTACATAAGGGCCTATGTCTTTTCTACATTTTATATGAATAAACTGTTGGTGATGTTAATGTTACATGATTTGGTTTTAAACGGTTTGAGTCTTTCTGAGTAGTTGAAATTGCTTAATTCTGATAAAATTCAAAATTTTCATTGTGTGCACAAGTTGGATTATAAATGAGACTAAGGAACTCCTTCCACTTCCATTTTTTTTTTTTTTTTTTGAAATATAAAAGCAGTCGGCACCAGGAAATTCGTGTTTTAATACCAACATATTACAGGTCTTCATATTCCATAAGTTTCCTTATTTTCGTGTATGAAAAATATTAGTACTTTAAATATTTGCGAAATACAAAAAGGAATAAGACATGCTGATACCCACCATAGCATGGACAAAGAAAAACATATATACGCCTATTGTGACGAATTGTCCAGACTTTTCTTCCTCATTTCGAAAAATTGCAGGATACATACATGTCGCCTCTGGTCTCCTAACATACTAAAATGCACTCTCTCGAAATGTCATATTATATACGGAATATCTTTACTATCTTCAAACTCAATTGGAATAAATATTTTAAAGAAAAAACGTCTATTGATCTCCTTTTATAATATTTAGTTCACATTTTATGCTAATCTGTAGATGACGATGATAACAGTGAAAATTACATTGTAACTAAAATATAACTACTTTATAATGCTTTATTAAGCATGTTTCAGTGTTAAAAGTAACAATGTTGGTCATTTATTCTCTTATTGCCACAGTTTTGATTGCGACAAACTTGATCTGTCTCCTTCCGAGAAGTCGGCGAACCGTTCACGGCCAAGGTGAGGCTCAAAAATACGGGTGTGATGTTACTGCAAGATCCTCGACAAAAACAGTGTTGATTTCATTTTACAAAAGCATTTCACTCTAAAGGAATTTTAAGACAGCTGTCTGAAATAGACTTTAAAGGATCGGTTAGACCTGGCTTTATTCTACTATCGTGTAATGAAGTTGACAAGCATTTTTTGTAACTAATCTCTCACTATGTGACATTTCTTTTTCTGTTTGGACCCAATACACCACTTGTTTTAAAAACTAAATGCATTCCTTGCTGCGTTTGTTCACTGCTTCTTTATGTGATACAATCTTTCCATGAATCTATCTGGTAACTGACGTACTGTGTTTAGAGGAAGTAAACATTTCATGTCAGCTATCGTGGTATAAAAGTTATTGGAAAAATATTTTTTTATTTCCAGTAAACCCATAAGAAACTCTGGCACATTCAACGTTCGCTGGGTTGTTGAAATTAAATACCCAACGTACTGTGTACCAAAATTTCGAAGGGAGTTATAACAATAAATTTACAATACCTTGTAAACAATAATGCCAGAATGGAATTATCTTGAATTATTTTTTTGTAATTTTCGTCAAGTGATGCAAAAAACATTGTTTACATAGGAATTAGACAATCTTGGCCACTGATACCCCTGAAACTGCCACTACCAAAGCGACTATAGTGAGCGGCGGGTTACTTCTTGCACACGCAGGCGCTGTGGTGAGGTGAACTGTGTCGCGGCCGCCCTTGGAGTCTCTTTTGCCTTCAATTTTAAACAGACAACTGGTTTTAACATAAGCTGAGTATGCTATGTCTGGAGTCTGTAGAAAACCGTCTCCACTGTATGCTTTGTATCAGTTGAGGAAAAGGGATGTTGATGACAGAAATAATGTATGAGATTAACCGTGTAGCATTATTGCCTTAGAATTTTTTTTTTAAAGTGAGTCTTGGTCTCCAAAACTAGTCTGTAAAATTGAAGGTTCGACTAGCTACAATTTTTGTAACATCGTCTGGCAGGTGGGTATTTACATTGGGTCTTCTATTTAGGAGGATCCTGTTTAGATTTCCGGTCCCGGTTATACATATTTCGCTTTGTTTTTCTTTCCCGAGGTCGCGTCAATTATTGGGAGTGAATGATATCATCCAACTATCTTTTTATCGGCAGTAGTTCTCTGCTTGTCGATGCTGTAGCTGAAACGTAAATACAAGATGAAATGTGTAACCATTTACGAGAGATAAATGGAGGAGCGTGTATAAGGTATCTGTGTGAAAACAATATGTAATCGTAATTCTGTTCTACCGTTAACTAAGTATACTGGATGCGGCTTAATCACTCATAGTTCAATAACAACGCTACGAATAACGTATCCCGAGGGTCACCAGTTTGAGTTGTTTTTAATCGAGTTATTTGTTCGCATTGTGTTTCCCTCAGTATAATTTACACGAGCATCGGATGATAGAGTAGTACGATGTAAATAAACACTTGGATGTGACTAGATGGTCGCAAATACCGAAGTCCATATTGAGGGCAGTAAACTATGTGCTTATGTTGTTTGTATCGGCACCAGTTTGTTTATGCTTTAGTTAGGGCGCGTCAGCATTGAAGTCTGTTGACGGACGCGATATCGTTTTGAAACACTGTGCTGAGCGGTTACCTGCAGCAGTTGCAGCAACAGCTGGGCGGCGGCATGTCTGCTGGCGGTGTCCGTATTGTGCGAGGTCGCGTGGCAGACTGACAGATTGCGCCGGCTCTCAGCTGGCGCCGCTCCTGTCCCCCCCACCCGGTTCCGCCCCTCCCTCGCTGTTTCTTTAACTTCGCTAACTGTGCTCTGAAATTTGTTTGCTTAATACGCACCAATTGCGTAAGATTTGAGTTGTTGGGTACAAACAGCACAGTGGAGTGGGTTGTATTGTGGCAGTGGAGTGTAGGTTTGTGAAAGTTTCTCGGTATGTAAGTCCTCAGAAGTCTTCTCGGGTATGCCAAATGTTGTTGTTTCTCCAAAACGAAACTTTTCAGTTCCGTATTCAGATCACTGGGTATCTACGAGTGTCGTCCCACAAGTTGCCGACTTGACTAGGAAAAACGAAATCGCACCACCATGCGAAAAGTCCATATGATTCTTCAACTTTATGGAAATTACAATATCCCACAAAGAACCTATATGTTGTTGCAGGTACTTAAAATCAGGTGTACATGTGAACAAATAGGGCAAATGCGAGACGAGATTCGCGCATTTACTGTTGCGTATATCAGTCACTTGGACATATGCCGCACGTGGTATGTGAGACGGCTGTCGCCTGGCTTTAAAGTCAATGCCTGACACATTTCCAGGTTAGCTAGCGGACTCCGTTGTACAGCTCTCCAGCGCCGCGCTTGCTGTGATACTGTCTTCAGTTACAATCAGATTTGTTGTAGGTACTTTAGAGTATTTTATAATGAAACGCACTCTGGATTTAGAGTACTGGAAACACAGTTACACTGAAATGCCGAAAGTCATTAGATAGGAAGGTGGAGATATCCAAGTGGTGGTAGCATCGTTGAAGAAATGTATAGATGTGCAGAGTCGGGGCTTTCATGTGTACTTTCGTCAGTCTTGTGAAAGGTTTTATGACGAAATTATGGGTGCACGACGTGAATCAACAGACTTTGAATGCATAATAGTAGCGTGGTGCTAGGCGCATAGGGCATTCTATTTCGGAAATTTTTCATGAATTCAACATTCCTCGATCTATAGTGTTAGGAGTATGGCGTGAATATATAATTTCTTGCATTTCCTCCCGCCAAGGACAACACAGTAGCCGGCCAAGTCTGCGCAATGACAGAGACAAGCGACGTCTGCGTCGGTGTGTCAGCGCTGACAGGCAACACTACGTCAAAGAACAGAAATATTCAGTGCAGCGAAATTTGGCGTTGATGGGATATGGCAGCAGAAGGCCGACGCGAGTGCCTCTGCTAAAACTACGCCATCGGCTACAGCCCCTCTCCTGGGCTTGTCGGCTGGACTCTAGATAACTGGAAAAAGATTCCTTAAGATTCCTTGGTCAGATGAGTCATAATTACAGTTGCTGATCGAAGAGGCCGAGTTTGGTGTAGACACGCTAACGCCAGGTTGTCAGGAAAGCAATATACAAGATGTTGGTGGCTCCATCCTGAAGTGGGCTTTTTTACATGGTATGGTCTGGGCCCGCTGGTCAAACTGAACGGACCATTGACTGGAAAAGGTTATGTTCGGTTTCATGGAGAGCAGCCATTCATGGCCTTAATGTTCACAATGTTTTCCAGGACAACAATGTACCATGTCACTGGGCCAGAATTGTTCACGATTGGTTTGAAGAACATTCTAGACCAGCGGTTCCCAACCTTTATTGGTACACGACCCACTTTTAAGTAAAAAAATTTTTCGTGACCCACCTAATATGAGAGTCTATCTAATATCAGAATAGGAACTGTTGTATGACCTCGATACGCTATCGACTATCCTATCCTACGAAAAGGCGAATTTTCGTACAGAGGATATATTCTATCAACAAAAACAAGAATTGATAATACATAAAACAAGAAACATATTATAGGCAGGGAGGTGGCTGCACAGACCATCACCTCATCAAGTTGACTGATGAAATACCATGACTAATCACTTTAAATCTACTCTGTCAAATCAAAACGCACCTAAAACTCACTCTCACAAAGCAGATAAAGACTGTTTCAATCAAAAACTTTGGTTTCGATTCAAGAATAAACAAGAAAATGACAATGAGATTAGTAAAATTGCAGCTGGTATGCTCACGAATCTCCGCTCTAGAGCGGAGCGGGAGAGAGGGTGTTCAGGGGTTGCCATAATGATTGCGTGATTGCTGCCGCTGCTATATCTCACAATGAGGTTATTGCATAATACCGACTAACCGTTTAAGAAAACTTTTTTTCTCACAAAGTTTTAATTTAAGCTAATAGCTCTCATGATTATTGCACTTGTAAAATATTGTGATATATTTTTTAAATAGATGAAATAAAAGATATATTTTTGTGATAAAAACCTCGATTGTTCCGCCACCCACCAAAACACACGCCGCGACCCACTGGTGGGTCGCGACCCATAGGTTGGGAACCGCTGTTCTAGACAGTTCCAGCTAATGATTTGGCCATCTGTGAGTATATCGCCAAACATGAATTGAATGAAACATATCTGTGACATGATCTTGTACAATGTCCTGAATTTGCAACACTTTCGCAGTTATAGAGGGATGTAGATGAAACTAAGCTGAATATTTTTTCAGGGGACTTCCGACGACTTATTGAGTCAATACTAGTTTACAATACAGTTACTTGTGAATGCTAGCTTGTGCCTAAGCTTCTGTTACTCTGACCAGGTAGATGTAGGGAGTTCAGGAGGATGGTGAGACTCCACAGAACGGCAACGCACTGTTAGGGATGCGGTATCCTCTGCTGCCGGAATGAACAGTGTCTCGTTGTTCGGTCCTTTTGGTCTGCGGGTTCACAATTTGAATACTTAAAATCTGCGGTATGTCCTATTACTCTACGTGATTGGGGAACGGAATGGGGAATAATTCGTTCGTACCGAAAACAGATAGATGCCAGTGCTAGCTCCGCGTGCCGGAAGGTCGCCGGTTAGAGTCCGGTCGCGGGCATGGGTGTTTGAAGTGTTGTCTGTGAATGTCATGTCCGTCCTGTGGTATGTCCAATTAGCTGGTAAAAATTCATACTGGAGAAACTGAAAGCACTGGGTGACATATAATTACTATCGAGGTGGCTGTATGGCCTAAGATGCCGAAAGCCATTGAAACAAAAAACAAAACAAAAAAAGATAGGCTCCACATATCACACTGCATCTCAAATGAACACCCCCTTGGCGGGCATCTAGTGGAGATCACGCTACAACACAGATAAACTGTCCTCTGACTGGATTTTATTAATATTGCTTTTCCACTACGTAACTTTGGTTATTTATTTCTTCACTTTTCCAAAATATAGTACCGAAGACACGAAAATACTGATCAAACCACTATATCAAAGATAAACACTTCAGTACATGTAAAGAAATTGTGAAATTTAATTTACCTCAAAGATTACAAAGATGTACATTACAAACGTTTGTGCCTTGCTACTTGAAGAAAAACTAAAGGAAAACACGTTACTACGCACAGCAAGATCCGCACGGGCGGAGCAGTAGGAAAATGACTGATTTCACATCCAACCACAGCAGAAACGGAATGCACAATAAATAATAATTAAGAAATAATGTTACATAGCGGCTGAAACCTTGTGTCTTTTCGATTATTTAGGCAGCTCCTATGGATTATGTTAACTATTGTATGAGGATATGATCATAACAATTGTGAATCATTGTAGTGAGGAAACGCTCAAGCTTGGCATTCGGGAGGACGGGGGTTCAAATACCCGTCGGGCCATCCAGTTTTCCTTGATTTCTCGAAACCACTCAAGGCGAATACTGGGATGGTTCCTTCCAAAGACCATGGTCGACTTCTTTCCCGTTCCTTACCGACAGCGCTTTCTCGCCTTTAATGACGTAGATAAAGCGTAGTCACAAAAAAAGAAAGCGTTATGTTTACCATTTAGCTTTTAAAACATTTGGAATAATGTGTTGTCAGTACTGTGCCGCTATTTCTATGCCTTTTTACTGTTAATCAGGACGTGTAGATTCACATTAATGAATTTGAATATCTTCCTTGAAGAGCTACAACTGCTATAAGTGTAGATCAAGCTTCAAAGTAGACTAGAGTATATCCGGACCGTTCCGGGGTTCTTTGTGGGTGTTTTAAAGGAGTTGGAAGGGATGCTGTTTGCTTAAATTACCATAGAATACAATCAGTAACTGATACGATGATAAGGGTTGCGTTGGTGCTTGTTGCGAGACGAGGCTGATGAGGAAAGTGTTGGGTTTGTTTAAGGTATAGATCGGCATTTGAGGCATAAATGTGAAAATTTTCGTTGTTAGGTAAGAGAATCGGAGACCGGGATTAATTATATAGGGATATGCTGAATAGTTCATATCATAAAAAAATGTGTTTGAAGTGAAAATTCATGTAACGCGAAGGTTGGTTTGTGAAGATATTGTTGCTAGAGGAACAATAAAAAACTGTAAAATAATACTTTGTAAAAGGAAGTACATCAATCAGAAAAGCAAAGTTTCGAAACTCCATATATTCATGAAACTGATAGCAAGCATCATAATTGTTTGTAGCTTTTGGCAAATGAAATTTCTTATTGATATTTCTAGCGATAAATGTCAATAGTATGTAGTAGTAAATGGTAGGGAAATCTGTTGTTTTTGTTCAGTGTTTTTCATAAATACTCTGCTAATTAGGAAGTATCCTGAAAATCAGATCATTTTTATAAGTTTATGGTGTTATTTCTTTGATTTTTTTTTAAGAAGTTAGCTACTGGGCTATCGCCACTTATTAATACGTAATTGCCAAATCTTGTCTAAAGACCGGTACAGTGGAGTTGTAAATAAAACACTAAAAATTTGATTCCTCTAAAGTGAATTGGTGAATGCGAAACTTCGCGACATTTCTCAATTGTTTTTGCAGGTACTGTGTTCTCATTTTTTTTTATTCTTTTATGACTTCACGCCTCGTCGGCGCCGATGTTGTTAGAGGCGGGATAGGACTGGGGCAAGGAACTGGAAGGAAACTCGGCCATCGCATTTGTTTGGGGTAACCATGGAAAACCCAAATCTGGATGTCAGAACGGGGATTCGAACCGGTGTCCTCCCGAATGTGAGGACAGAGCATTAGCGCTCACCCACCAAGCTCGGTGTGTTCTCATAAAAATGTTTTGTGAGGTAGACGCACAGCCATGCTGAAAATACGATGTTTGAGGCGCATCAAAACGTAGACTTCAGTAGAAATTTCTATTTGCTATTTCTGTGACCAAGTTACGTGTTTAGAAAGCAAAAGGGAAATTTTTATAAAAAGTTATTTTCTTTCCCGTTCTAAAGATAGCAACATATTATAGTCACGTTCTGTCAGCGGAAAGCTATAATGGGATCTTTCGACAGGTCTTGACTTTCCCGACAAAGCTCTGGAGTGGGTGCATACGTAAGCGCCTTCCTGGACGGGCTTTGTGCGTGTTGCCGATTGCCGTTTCACCTGACAACACACTCGGCGGCATTGTGTTCGGCCCCTTGTGTCTCCCAGGCATACTGAAGTCGAAAGGAACAGCCCTTTCCCCATGTGTGGCTCGGCTCGTATGTAATCTGTTACTTCCTCTCCTCTGTTCTCATCAGCTTTCTACTCGCACGACATTACGCAAGTAATCGATACTGTGCCACGTCATCCCCATTTATAGAAGCAACACGAGTGCTTGCAAGCTGAGTATGCTCCTGAGAGCCAAGACTGGAAAGTGTCTATCTCACAGTGTGATAATCGTTCGTTTCTACCAGACAGCTAAAGAAAAAATTAAATTCCTCTCCACTCCATTTGTTTATACCTCTGATTTGGTTCAAATTTTAGTAAATGTTTATTACACACTCTTGCATTTTTGATTTCATATTCTAGGCTAGTATTCTATAGTGCGCGGAGATTGGGGGTGCGTAGTAATCCGTTTGCCTTTTTTTTCTATTGCAGTAACAAAGCATAGACGTTTGTAATGTAGCATCTTCGTAACCTTCACCTAAATTAAATTTCAGAAACCAACAATGTTTAAAGAATATTAACAGAATCCAAAGGGTGCAGTGTTTATCTGCATTTTAGCGTGATCTTTCGTGGGTATCTCCTAAAGGACAGCTCATTTGAGATGTGATCTGTGGCATCTATCTGTTATCGGTACGAAGAATTTATTATTTCTTGTTCCTTTCCCCGATCACGTAGAGTGATAAGATGTATCGCAGATACGAAGCCAGACCATAAGTTTTCAAACTGTGTAAACCACATTCAAATTGGTACGGTAGTTTTTGCGAGAAGCGGTAACAGAGGGACAAACGTGTATCAAGCTTACAGATTTAGGATAGTATTCGTGGTAGCCGTAAAGTTACACCTCGTTAAGGTTGACGCTGTATCATTCACTTTTATGGCAAACCTGTAGAACGACCTACTAGAAAGTTGTGTTCGTACCGCGAAAGTATTAGCAGTTCTGAGTACTGTTCCCTGGTGTAGTGTTCTGTGTCCGAATATTTCACTCAATATGATAGACGTCTGCTTAGTTACATCCACATCTACATATATAATCTGCAATTCACAAAATTGTGGGTGTCAGAGGGTGCTCAGCACCAAAGCTAATCTCTTTGTTGTGCATTCCAATCCCTAATAATACGAGGAAAAAAAGAATTCATATAAGAATCACCTTATTTCTCTAATCTTATCTTTCCTGTCATTCCAGCTCAAATAGGTTGGTGGACGAAGTACATCAATACACTCGTAAGTGAAAGTGGGAGTACACATGTTTACCAATAAGGTTAAACGAAACGTGCGTCGTCTAGCTACCAGAGACTCCCAGCCTAGTATACTAATCAGTTCTGTGACGCTTTCATAAGGACTGTAGCAAGTGGTCACGAATCGAGCGGCTCTTCTCTGTACTTTCTCTATGCTTTCGATCAACCCCTTACGAAACGGATCCCAATTGGCACAACAATAGTCCAAAAGTGGACGCACAACAGATTTTTAAGCTATCTCCTTTGTTTGTTCATTACAATTTTTCAAGATTCGACCTATGAATTGCAGCCTAGATTTAGCTCTACCTACTAATGAATTAATGTGTAGTCCCATTTCATGTTCCTTTGTACTGTTACTCCCAATTATTTCATAGAATCAACCATATCAATAACTGAATTGTTTAACTCGTATTTCTGAACAATTGGATTCTTTTTGTTATTTATGTTCATTGTCTTGCTCTTTTTACAATTTAGCGTAAGTTACCACTCAGCTTACCATGCCAAAATAACATCCAGATCACGCTGATTTTCTAAGCAATCCGTCAAATTCCTATTCCCCTATAAATAACCGCATCATCAGCAAACAGTCTAAAAAGGCTTTTCACTTTGTCTTCGAGATCGTTTAATATTCGCAAAATAGCCACTCATGGAGACAAAGTTAACAACACTTGGATGTGACCGACAATTTCCAAATGCCGAGTTTGGTGAGTACATGCAAATCATAGGAGAGAAGATGGACAGAAATGAGAACGGTTCATAGATCCAGTTCTTTTGGGGACTGATGACTGTGAAGGTAGACCGCAAGTTTTAAGTGTGGTTGAAAGTATGAGAAAAGTTATTATTCACTTGTAGAGAATCTAGCAATAGTGGTGCTTATAGATAGGACTTATGTACTTGACAAATTTGGTGAATAGCGGGAGCAAAACAAAAAGTTTATGGTCCCGTGAGCAGTTGTTTTGTATGAGAGTAACGGTAACTCCATGTTTTCGGCCTTTGACGTATATACGACAGGATGTTGCGAGCTGCCTGTGCGGAAGGTGTTCATATTTGTGGTGCCTGATGTTTAGAGGGAGAAAAGCTTAGTCTGTTGTACAGATTGATTATTCATAGAAAATATACATCGACGAATAAGCCAGTGAAAATAATTTATTTGTACCGGAGACTCGGGTTCATTACCGATATGATGCCATTTATATTTCACGGAGTACCATAGTGAATATTTTCTATGCACTAATAAGGTTGTTTTTGCGGACTATCAGACCCTTTACTTTGCCACTTCTCCCAACATTTCGGCCCCAGCCTGGAGTTATCTCTACTTGAAATCTGGCGAGACTTGCAGGATACTTTTTGAAAAGTAGAAAATTGAGGCAATTTAATAGTCAGCAAACCAATTTCATTAAATTATGATTGTTCGAAAGAATTGGTTGTTTTATTCCTATGTTTACTCACTATATTTCATGTGCTTTTTGATAATGATACTTTAGTTTTTCACAGTTTAGGCAGAGCACAAAAATATGAATAAAACACCAAGCATGGTGGATGAACGGTAATGCTCTGGCCTCGCATTCTGCAGGACGCTGGTTCGAAACCCCGTCCGGCCATCCAGATTTTGGTTTTCCATGATTTTCCCAAATCATTCCACAGTCATTTCTCGCCTCTAATGACGTTGAGACGTAGAGCCAAAAGGAAAAAGAAAACAAAATTAAATGAACTGCTCTTGGGTTTTCAGCCGCATATAAATGTCACATTTATGGGACGTTTCGAGGGAGTCCATCTCTGCCCTCATTTTCAACAAACTGTATAACTTTTGTTTATGATACAATGCTGAAAGATTATGATTTAGTAATATCTGTCATTAACAATATGATTACTGCTAATAATGCAGGGAAATGCAGAGCTACTTATTCCCCAGTTTTTGCTTATAATACTTTTCAATTTTGTGGACATAAGTCAATCAGTGGAATTTCGCTGCGATAGAAAAATTTCCACGACATCTGCTAATTACTGACACGCATTTCTTGTAATGGAGTAAGTTTAAAACTTCAAACATATAGGAAATAGTTTTATACGTGAGGGTTTTTATTTGGGAAAATTTGCAGACTGCATATTTGCGATTTTGAGTTCTTGAACGAATATTGTTTTTGCGCTTGTGTGTGCTCATTGTTCTGGTGAAAAATGATTTGAACCTTCTTCAGCCGTAAATCAAATACTATTACGTTTCTTCCTCATTTTCATTTTAGACTGATGTGTTTTCGTGACTTAATCAATTATCTTGTAAGAATATGTTTTATATTCTCAACTAGATTAAACAGTCCTGATCACGGAAGACATGTCAGAATATTTTTTATTTATTTTTAACTAAAGCAGTAGTACAGAGTATGAGGCCATTTTGAAAATACTACGACCCCACATCAAATAAGCTGTTACTATTACTTCAGGCAATCGGAACTTCTGTCTTTATGCAATCAGTCGAGTGGTTATTGAAAAAAAGTATTTTATTATTCACACTCTGATGAACCAAACGCACAAAATAATTCAACCACCGACTGATATTTTTAAGTAAGTTCAGTTACATCACAAATTGTTAGAAATATCCGCAGATTGCAGGTTCTTTAGCCAAATGAGAAATGTCCATCCAAACTAATATCATTCACTTCAGTTCAGCACATGGAACAGTATTCTTTAATCATTCTATCTAGTCACAACAATACAGTCCACCATACTTGATGATAAGTTCATTTATCCATCAATCATAGTTTGTTTCATCGACACGACTCGGCTAATCAACGTTAGTTTACTTCTGTGTAATTACAAGTCCACATACCGCATCATACAAAATTTTATCGCCGTAAAATTTTATAAGAAAACGTTCCCGCTACACCCGCGGACATTACACAACTGACAAAGACTCATTTTCACAATTCATGTCCGTAAAGCGATATCAGTCTGCTGCGATCTATATCGCTTTTGTACGTCTTTGAACGATATGACATATTATTTAACTAAATAATAACGAAAATTAGGGGTGCCTTGAGTCTGTAATGCGACAATCTGTCTACTTTGAAATTTTTTCCATACATTTACGATTTTTCAGCTTGAGAGATACCCTTTAACGCAGGATTACGTTTGCATCCGTGTTCCAAGTTTTCACTCACGTAGATGTATGTGCCTGTAGCCTCCTGATAATTATCTTCACCGCTCAGTCGCTTCTCACTGCGGAAACATTCTTCACTTAAAAATTTGCATAATACTTTCACGGCTGTAATGATTTTCAGTCGTTTTTCTTCGCTATTCAATTCTTATTGCGAATTTTGTTCGGAATCTATATCTATAAAACGAAAACCGTGTATATTTGTCCCAGAAAAACTCGAAATCTACTGCGAATATTTTGATGGGGTTTTCACCGTTTTAAATCTTAGATCGCAACTCAGTTATTTAGTATGTCTTATGCTTCTACGTTACATAACGCCGGAACATTAAATGCAATTCTGAACGTATGGTGAAGAATACCGCAGATGGAACCACTAGATGCAGCTTACTTCGCACTAAACACACAATTACAATGTCTCTTACCATAGCCTTTAATGAAAGCAATAAGATAACTTTACAGTAATAACTGTTTTGCACATTAAACAAAACTTGAATTATTCTTTCCTTTAATTCGGGATATTCAATTTTTAAACGCCATAGATAGCCGTAAAAACAACAGAGGTTTTCTTTAACCACGATCTCTGGAAGTAGGCCTACAACTACATTGTCTCTGGCCATCAGTATTAGTCTTCTGTTTGAATAAAATCATTTATTTACGATAATATTATTCTGGATTCACTTTTGATATTTTTATAAAAGGCTCCATCTGCGGAGTTAAAGTATCTGGCATTTCGAGCAAAAAGTATATCTTTTCACTTCGACAAGTGTGAGTTTCTAACATAATCTAGCGTTGTTTAGTAATGTGTAATGCAATTTCTTAACCTAATTAATGGAGCTTGATACACATGAATCTTTTCGGACGAGTGAAAATAGTGTACGTGCAAATAAACTTCAACCCACCCGTTTCTTGGTGGGGGGCGTGTGAATCTAGGTTTGCTTTAATTCCGAAAAACGTTAGCGCGGTTTATTTTTTTTTTTTTGAATCTTGTACAAATGGTTTCTCACTGTGGGAATATACATAGCGTACGGGTAAATCTACGCCAACTATACCGGGCAACGCCGGGAACTCCGCTAGTATGCTATATATTCTGGAGATGGAACTAAATAAATCTTTCATAGTTTTCATACATACTGATTTTACTTTGTGTTCTTCTGACCTTATTGGCGAGTGTCGTGTTTCCACTTGTAGTAACCCTAACTTGTAATAATAATAAAAAGAAGAAAAACAAAGAAAACCGCTATTCTGCTATTTTACTCAGTTATTCTCATACACACATGCGAAGATGAAGGTTACCAGAGAAATTCTAATCTACTCATTACTTCACTACCTTGATCTTTATTGCAGTGCTTTGGTTTATACTTTTGGTCTACAATTTACACAAATAATTTTATAAATGGAGGCATTTGATATGTGGCTGATCATTTTATTCACCCATTTGAGAGCTCCAGTCATTTTATGATAGAGAAATATGTACCTTACATAGTTCGAGGTGTTGCGTTGCCTCTTCTCTACCTTTCACGCCTGTCTTTAGCTGTAGCTGCACTCTTCGCGTTAATACATAATCCATTATTTCATTAGAATATTGCTGCTTCTTTCGTTTGTATTTCGACATCAGTTGTGAAACAGCGTGGAATAACTGTCCGGCCAGAGGTTGTAGTACACTCCTCTGCCTGTTGTGTGTATCACTTACTGCAGTAAGTGAATGTCAGGATACCAAAAGGTTTGTTTGGGATTGAAGTGATTTTGCTTACAGACTAATCGATCATTTGAATAATGTCGACAGTGTAAACATTTCATTGGTTCAATTTAATTTGTGTACTTAACATTTCTGAAACGATTTGGAAGTAATGGTATAATTGTTGAGAATGGTTTCTATAAGGTTCGTATGTAAGGAATGGCGTAGGGTGTATTTAATTAAATCTGGAATGGTCTTTTGTTTGCTGCACGTCCCCCCTCTCCCCTCCCCTGGTGTAGGTATAGCTTAACCTCGCTAGGAAGAAGGGACTTAAAAATGAAATGCAAACAAAGGAGCTTTTTAGCGTATTTCACATAAATAAAACAAAGCTTTGCCAAAGTTGTAGGTAATTTTAGGGACCGAGGACTCTATATCCTGTCGGGCATCTTAACTGAGCCACGAAGCCGGGCACAGTGCTTTAAAAAGTGACTTATCTTCAGCTTCAACCGGCCATATTTTATTTGTGGAAGTACTACTAAATCAGATTGTGACTAGTTTTTTCGCCAAATCTGTTGGAAGCTGTATTTCGTCAATATTTTATTTAATAATTGAAATGGAAAGTAAAATACACTGAACAGTGATATTGCTACGGACCCAGTTAGACTGAAACCGGCCAGTAAACTTGACATTATTAATTTTAATTCTGAGAAATTGTTAGACAGTTGTGTTAAAGGGTTATTACTTCGCAGGAAGGATTGTGAATGAGTACTAATATCTTTGACACGGCGTTTTATTTTTTTCGAAGTAATTGTTCACAGAAAAGAGCTCTGTTATTGTTTCTCCAGGAACATTATCGCAGATTTGTGATTATTTGTTCTTAAATTGGTTGTGAATGCAAGTAATTTCGAGTACAGTACTGAAATACGGTGTATATCTTTTTTAGAAATTCACGAAATGTATTTCGTCAAATCCTCGAAAGGTCACGTGAATCATTAAAGTTTGTTTTAACGTTGCAAGGATTCATTATATTCGCGTTAGTCTCTGTTTCAACGTTTCTTACAGAGAGAAATGCGAGTGATAAACCTGTACTCCTACTTTTATAGGAACAAGCCTGTTTTGGTGGCGAGAAGTAGTCACAATCGTTGTTTGATTTATTCTGGCTTCAGTCATGTTGTGCAATATTATCATAATCATAGTGCTGGTGTTCCAGAAACTCCGGCTGTCTTCCGAAGATCAGCACGACCGTAAATGTTAATGCCTTTCTGCGGATGAAAGAAAGGGGATTCGTATTTCTAAACGCGCAGCGTTCCCCGTACCAGCAATCTGACTGCTCAGCGTTGGGAAAACTTTCGCCTATCCTTCACTGAACGAGACCAGATGTTTCAAATATCGCACAGCTGTGTACATTGCTCATGTGTGTCGGCTGCGAACTCACTTCTATATCTTATTCCTTTCTTGCTTTCATATAAACTTTAACTTAACTAAGTCCAACTCATTTTTCTGTAGTATCTAGCAAAGCGTATTGAAATTCCAACACGTTGAAGGAGTTGTATAAATGCCTTTATGTTTGTTAGGCAGTCCCGAAGAGACAGTTTGCGTTTCTTTGTGAATATCCTGGTACTAAATGGTTCTTATCGTCTACGAGACGTCCATTTTCTCTTTTACAAAACTATTGGGTTCGCTTTTTTCTATATTTGCTGCAACTCTTTTTACGATTATAAAAGATTTATCTAGTAGACTCAGCAGTTTGCTTGACCTCTGAGGAAGGTCGTAGGCTTCGGTCGAAACTTGGGAGATATGAGTATTGATTTGACGCAATGTAAATCTTTCAGATTAATATTGATAACATTTTTATACGCTTTTCGTGAAATGTTTACGTTGACAGCTTTAGTTGTAGAGGGTGCCGCGATAGGTATGTAACATGCCTGCGTGATCTAATTTTGTTGTTTCCCGTTAATTGTGATACGGGAACCAATTGTCTGAGTTTACACTGGCTGATGTTCTCTGCTCACAGATGAACCGTTTTGAATATTGCTCGATGAAGACTATTCTTCATTACTAGCCCATTTTTAATGTTCCCTAGTATTTAGAATTTTTCATCGAGGGTCTACTACGTTCTGTGCATTGAAAGATTTCTATAATTGAGTAAAGTACACACTGCTGTTTTTTTTTTTCAATTAAACTTTTTCTTTGTATTGAAAATATACCTCAAGTATGCTCCATCGTGGAGCATTGCTCAAAATATACCTGCTTATATTTACACGTATATGTTCAGAATCCAAACTTCAGTATTCAAAGTATACCGGTAGTATTCATTCACGTAGTTGCTCTAGCATGAGTGAAAACTTAACTGTATATATTGTACATACATTTTCACAATCCAAAACATTTAGAGAATGATAGAATTATTGCTCTATAGAGATGAAACTGGCACTAACAGAGATGTGGGGAGTGCCTCCTTCAGCTTTGTAGTGTAAACATGCGTCGAGTAACGGTACTATGCATCATCTTGCGTGGCAGGTTTTAGTAGGTGGCAATTTAGATTCGTGACTCTGTCTTCTTGATAATATCTTTGTCCTCTGGTTATTACTGTATAGTAAGAGATAGACCTTAATTTCACTTACTATTGACGGGCTTTACGGTTCGCTTAGGTTTGAAGAGGGGGACTTATGTTGGGGCGTAGCGAATTAATTTGCAAATTCGGCTTTCAAAATGTTAGACTACTAGGTCTCTTCGTATTACTCACTGCAGTGTCCTCGATTCTCTTGTTACCATGTGTAACATGATTCTGATTTATCGTACTATCATACAGACTATAATAATAATGATAATGATAATACTAATACATATAATTACTAATCACTTGAAGAACATCTTCCGATACAATGTTATGTTACAGAACGGTGTTACGTGTGTTCTGCCTGATTCGTGTTATTGATGAATGCTTTATTCTTGTGTTTTTTGTTTTATTGAGGAAGACTTTGGAGACTGTCTCAAAATCAGCCTAGATTTCCGAAAATCAACTTATTCCGTATTCAAGATGGCCTGCACGTCATGTTGCAGGTTTGTGCCTAGGCCTGCTGTGTTTCTCGTGTCCAGTATGAAGATGCTTTAACGCGCACGGCAAAATTGGCGTTTCAAACAATGCGACAATAAATTGGTTAAATTGTCTGATGATTAGATCCGTCTGGATTTAGGTCAGTTAGTCTATTGATGCCACGTCGGCAACTTATTGGGTCGGCACTCTTAAGTTTCAATGAAGACACACTGCTGCCATGAACGTGGAACATTAAGGACCCATAAATTTTTGTTAGTGCTATGTAATTTCATGTTGACACTTGAAATTGCTGTTAATTATTTCAGCAGGCTGATAAAGAAATCCAACTCCCCGTAAAAATTACCCTCTAAGGGTCCGACCAGACAGAAAAAACTTGATGTACCACTTACACATTGCAGTCCCGGGAAGAATGAGAACTTTTTGGGGTACATGAAAAAATTTTGGGATAGTAGTCAGTATTGAAGCTGTACAATATTACTTATTGGAAAACGAACGGAAAATGCAAAATTTTGCGTTTTTATACGCTGATTGACTTTGGCGCCAAAACGCCCGCAACTATCATGTCATCTCTTGTGACGTCACACCTCTGATTTTGCGGCTGTAAGCTTATTTTATTTATAAAATTAGTTTTCCTGTTTACAAGTGGCGTACAGTGCCCCAGTGTGTAAACTTATCATGTAGTAAGCAAACTAATTGTTTATTTACGTTCCAAATAATAAAATATTCGGAAAAATGGCTAAAACTTGCACGACGCGATCCAGCATATTTGTCTACAAAGTATTCAATTTAATTTTGTGACAATTACTTTGACGTAAGCTTTTACTTAATATTTTATTATGTTCAATAAGCTATGTACCTCAATATTTTGTATCGAACTTAAATTTTTATCGATAAATGAATTAAATTGAGTATCGTGTGCTTCCATAAGCATAACGTCTTTGTAACCTGTTGAAATTAATCAGACATCATTTGTATAATCTGATACTTCATTTAAATGAATACAAGTACATAACGCATCTAGCAAATTAGTAATTCTTTTCAAAATATATCCGTAATTTTCGTAACGTCGGCACTGTTAAGAGTGCGCTGTTAATCATTAAAAATGTCTGGGATTTATTTAATGTTTTCTTACAGCTTAGGCTAATACAAATAAAGTTATATTTTGATAGGTTTAGCTATACTGTAGTGGGTGCCTTAGTGGGCAAACTACGTTACAATTATCTCTCATACCTTTATGATTAATAAAAGGGGATTTTCAATTTTAATTTTTATGAAGAAGTGAAAATTTATTAATTTTTCAAGAATCTCGATGTTAGTTGGATTTTAGGAAAATTGTCACAATATGACATTTATTTTCTTATCATTGGCGATTACAAGTCTGAGCGAATTTACCGTTAACATTAACATAAATTGGTAAAATCATAAAAGCAACGCCCAGAGGTACAATTAGCCGTCATTAGTAAGCAAACAATTGTATATTTACTTTTAAATATATCTCAGAATTAAAATGCAAGAAATAATGACAATTGGAAACAATGAAAAATACAAGTTATGACGACCTCAGACAAAGGTATCATAATACTGTGACTTAACAGTTAAAAAAGAAAATCATGGGCGCCACGAATGAACAATGTATCATTCGAAAATAACTAGTTATGACATATTATGCCGCTAGCTCAGGAGGTTTTTACAATTACAAAGTGAGAACATGGATCTATCATCTCAAAGTCGTTTAAGGGTTCAGTTTCACGGAATGCACAATCAGATGGCATGGTCGTAATAAGTTACCATTGTAGTTCTGCGTCTGATGTCTGCGGTGACCGGAGATGACCCACGGTATGTGAGATTATCTCACACGGCGGCTACAGACACGTCCTGTCTGTTAATGCGCATCATCGCATTACTGGCGGTGTCGCCGTGATAAGCTTGCTCCAGCAAGGCAAGCCTTCAGCCAGAAATCGTACAACGGCAGTTGGCGAGAGAAGCCAACTTTCCAAGTCCACCTCGGACTAGACTCGACTAGAATCGCAGGTAGAATGTCCAGCTCCTCGCTCTTAGGTCCACGAGGAAAATTTCTCGCTCCGCCCCTTGTAGTCTCGAAGCTCACATATAACAGAAATTCCCAGGATTTTAAGTTATACGCTCATTTGGATTGGATCTTCAGGTCGGCACCTAATGTCACGTGATATCCCCGATATGTGATTTGCCCCGCCCATATCACAGAGGTCGGACATATTCGGCTAAGTTCGCCGGGGTGAGAGCACATTCGGGTGTCGGGCGGCAGGCATTTCCCGCCAGGTGAGTGACCCTGTTGACCACCCATCCCCAGGGAGCAGAATGTGTGGGCCGGCAAAAACCCCAGATCCGCGACTTCCTGTCGCCATGGTTCGGGAAGACCACGATTAGCTTCAAGCCTACGCAGCTCAATAACTCTTTAATATTCGCTTTACCAAGATACACTGTATGTTCACCATTTCATTACAGTCCTCACTTGGAATCTTGCGTACTTTATAAAATTACAACAAAAATCTATTTAGGTGGTCGCCCAAGATTTATGTAAATTACTCTAACATTATGACATATATAATAAAAAATGCACCTTGTAACGTGGCGACAGCGCGTCATGTTACAATACTTTATCATCACAATGTATCATCTCATCTGAATATTGGTATATTGTCGCGAAGAATGCTTGCTGTTATTTCTTCATCTACTTATGTGCACACCAATCAAGCTATATTTTTAAGTAAACTACTGCTTCTGCTAATATTGGTCCTTTAAAACGATATTTATCTTACAACAACAATTCTTTCTAGGCTATGCAAGTTTCTGAAATCTGTCCTTTAAACTGAGTCAACATTCAAATACAAAGCCGAGAAAGACTTCATCCTACATAGCTTTTCTTAATAACACTACAATATGTGCACTTTTCAGCACAAAAAACTGCCCTTTCAGTTTTTGAGTTCGTATACTTTGAGGAAAATTTTGACATTCTGGAATTCTGCTGAGCAAAATTCATTGTTTTATACGAAAAACTTTCGTAGCATCGGTCACATCAATTCCGGGCAAATTAGAGCTGTGTTTTTGGTAAATCCAGCTTTCATTGCAAATATTGTTTGTTTTATGTATTGGTAACCAGAACTGAGTGAGAGATTGTCTTAAAACCTTAAATGTACGACGTTCAGATTGGCGACAGATGGTTAACACACGGAGTGAAACTGGTGCATGCTGGGATGTGACGTCACGCGCTCTGATCGCCGTTTCACGTCACTTGACTTCTGCATTTTTATTTTGTCAAAAATGTTTCAAACTCTTATCGAGAAAATAAGTTGATTTGATTTTCAGTACCCTTACAATTTACTATATCTTTTTCATTTAAAGTTTCATTGTCAAGTACCCCATTGGGAACCTCTGGAATAAATGAAATCTGTTATTGTCCACAGAAAACAGCTAGCACAACGTTCAAAATAGGAGTGGGCATGAGAATCGGAAATACCAAAGGGGGAGCTAGTGTTTTTTTTGCGTGTGTGTGTCATTTTTGTTACCAATTGTAATATCCGTATAGTAGTACTTCAGATACCGGTAATAGCTTTCTAGCGTTCTTCCTCCATCAGTCCCTAGTTTCTAAATATCAATTATTGATTTCCATATTATTATTAGGTCATGGTTAAAATTATTAGCTAACTTCATTGAATATTTTGATTTTGTAATGGTTTCCTACCAATATTCTTTTAAATCCTACTAACATTTTACACCGGTATTTTGCTTTTGTGATATATTTTATTGCAGACACTTAACATCCTTTCTAATACTTTCTAACTCGCCTTCTACCAAAGGATTATCTGTTATTATCTTTCAATTATCGGCTTATTTTTGTTTTTCATGCTTCATTTTAATATCTACAGTTAGTAATGCTAACCGTTCTGGTGGAGAGATCGAAATTTATATCCACATGAGAAATAACAAGTGGAAACTTGTAGATGGTATTGCAGTCACACCAATCAGAAAGCGGTATTTACTACGCGTTGAAAACTGTTATAATTAAAAGTAATTTTTCAAAATGCTCCAGCAGGTTATGTCTGTTATTTGTGAAGGAATGATTTGTGCTATAGGCAGAGCAGTATTTCTCATACGTTTTCAACCCAAGAACCAGTAAAATACCAAAAATAATTCTACGGACCACTAACTTACATGGGCCCAATTTTTTTTTAGCAATGTGTAAATTATTAACATGCTAATAACAATAATTATTAGCATGTACTAGGCTCCCTTAAGACATGCAACTTTAATGAGGCCCTCTTAAAATGGTGGTTAACTTAAGCCTGAAATGAACGCCGTTCTGTCTGAAGTTTAAGGGAAACTTCGTTAGCGAATAGACTATCAGTTTCACCATGCATTCATATCCTCATGTCCTGTAAATACCAGATGTGTATGGTTTTTTTTTTTTTTTTTAATATTTGTGACTTTTAGTAAGTATAGCTTATATACTTCTTATAGCCTTATATATTTCTAGCCTATGTGAACAATTTTATTTTTTGCTTTTACATCTTTGACTCAGAATTAATTTTTTAGTACTCTGCCAGTGGACGAATTGTCAAATCTTTGCGGATCACAAATTAAGAACCACTGGGCTAGAGTGATCATATATCGGCACGATTGTTACTGAAGTATTGTGGATGAGTCGTAAGATTTCTAGAAATAAAGAAAGAAGCTGTATATCAATGGATAAACACATTTGTTTTCGATACAGTGTAATTACGCACACATCACGTATTAATTTCGACGCGTCGAGCATTGTTTATATTACACATGTGCTATTGATTGGCGTGTTGTTTTTCACACTCGTACTGTGTATCGTAATTCGTGCTGCTATCTTTATCACCTTTAGGCTACATTTAACCTTCGCCATAAGCACGCAATACCCATGTCCTTTTACGACACGCATGATGGATAGGCTCCGGTGTAGTTAAATAGACGTTTGAAACACTTAAGGCATGCCTAAATTTATTGCGCTTCGGTTCGTATACGTGTCCATCATTCAAAAGTGCCAATTGAGAGGGAAATTAGTTTCGTTTTAGATGTAGAACGTGCTCGGCCGACCGCTTTCCTTGACCGTGCGCTGAACACTCATTGTGTTCGCAACTGCTATAGTGACTTCTTGGTTGAGGTGTGAACTAGCTGCGGAGACAGATCGGTCCAACAAGTAACTACGCATGCGCCTTGTGTCACCCCGCTGTAGCCTGCTGTAGACAGGCAATGACGCATGCCCTACAACATATCACCTTTTTTTTTTTATCTCAATGGCTGTTACATTATTGAGATTCTGAGAACATTTCTTCAGACAAACTATCTGATAATTATGTATAACCAAAAATAAGTAGACATCGTTACAATAGCGTCAGATGTACCTGATTCCCAACGGAATTAGTCCTCAGATTTCTATTAAACTTTGCAATTAATATTTACTTCCCGATTTATTTTACGTGTTATAATTGTGTCCAATTCACTGCTGGAGGATTTTTGTATGGTCTCTGAGACCTGGGAGAAAAGATTTTTTTTTTTTTAAGAAACTGTTATGTCTATACATGAAATTTGTGAATAGATCTTACACAAACTGACTGCGAGAGAAACAAAGCCTGAGCGACCGATTTAAATTACAGAGACTTACCCACGATATCCGTCTGTCTGTCACCGTTCGATTAGTTTTCAAAATTTCTTGATAAAATATATATCCCGAAAAAAGTATCTTGCGTCCTTATTGACGATACATTATATTTCCTTGTCAGATTTCATCAACATCAATTTTAGCGTTCAGTCGTGATAACGTAACGAACAGACAGTTACTTTCGCAATTATGGTATTAGTGTAGATGTTACGTACAATACAATCAAAGCATCATTAGAATAAAAGAAACCATATTCTCACATCTGACGGGAATTTACTGCCATCTGTCGTATTGACCACAGTTAAACTTTCTACTTCAATCTTGTTTATAAATGACAAAGTGATAACTTCGTAGTGCTACAGAAAGACGTTTCAGAGGAAATTACGCACTGAGGAAGTAGTTACCTCCATCATCTGTACAGTCTTTTATTTTAGTTTAAAGTTCGTGCTTTTCTGGCGCTATATGCATGAAGGAAACTCGTCTTGATTTTTCACCAAATGGTAGTTCGAGAGTTACATCAACAATCCAGTTGAACAGTCGTACAAAGAAAGCTCCAAGAAATAAGTTGGTTTAAATATTTATCGTTTTGTAATAGTGTCAAGAGATACTGAAAGTATTATGCGTCTAAAAAGAACCAGTTTGCCTTGTCATTCTAATGATGTTCACGATTTAAATTCTCAACCAGTGTAGGTGTTTCTCGCTAGCGGACATCACTCAGCTTAAGCTCTAGATGCAATATCATCGATCAGTACACACAGTTATATATATGTAAAAAAAAGTACATTCAGTCTTTAGTTGCGTGATAAATAGAAAATCTGAATTTCTTTCATTACAGTATTTGTGATTTTGTGCATTTCCCCCCCCCCCCCCCACTGGAGTCAGGACGATTTGAAGTGTAATGACACCTGTAGGAGTCTGCTGTCAACGTCCTTTATATCAGTGTAGTTGTTATTCGTGCTGGAGAGTCGCAGGTCTTTGGCAGAAGCCAATCGGAGCCGGAAAAAGACGTGCAGCGTGTATTAATGCGATGCTTGCATGACACGTTGCGTTCGCGCTTAGGCATGCACAAGCTGCTGTTCATCAGCGCCGATTAACACAAGCGGTGTGACTCAGTACCCTCCTAAAGTTGAACAGGAGTGCCACAGCGTAGTGTATTGCGACATTTGTTATCATCATTCATTTTGTTGTTGGTATGAAATGTTTCCGGATGGCAATGCTGCATGATAGGATTTAAACAGGAGAGGACTGGACATCTGCTGAGGGATCTGGAAAAGATATCTAAGTCGATTGGTCAGCATGGCATAGTGTTGGCTGGTGGCTTGATTGGTTAAATCACGTGATTTGTTATCAAATTGTCTCCGATTTGAATTCCGGTACAAGCCGTAACACTAACGCTGGGACGATTCGTGGTTTGGATTCCTCGGAAAGCTTTATGTCCTTGTTATAAGGTTGTGTCAGGTGGCTACGAGAGACACAGGTTTTGGGGGTACTTTTTCTTTAGAAGTTTAAACCGGGATGGTTTCCTCTTACATTCCCTAGTGATGAAAATATAGTAACGAGTTTATTGTATTGTGTGGATGACTGTGATTTGTTTGTTCACTGTTGTGTGTTTGTGTTTTTAATTAATGAATGGAAGAAGAGAGAGGTTGAAACCTGGTGCGATCCCATTCAGGCCTACTCTTTCGAAGGAGACCAAGAGACCACCAGGCTTAACGATCCCATCCGTCGGGCGAATCACCATCGGCAGTGTCGTTTACTCTCAGTCCATACACACCGCGGAGAGGTCTGGGATTTAACCCAGGTCTTTAGTGTACATCGTTAGTAACTGTCATTACTTCCTCTCCTACCCTTCTTCTACCATCGGAATAGAGCCAGCTAACCCCGCGTCACGGCCCGGGCGCCATCGCGGTGCCGCAATTAGGGGGCGTCCATTAATTACGTGAGGTGAAATAGAGAGGGGGGGGAGGGTCCGGCGAAATCTCACGCAATCTTACCAAGGGGGAAGGGGGGGGGGTCAACGGAAATCTCAAGTCTACAAATGACGCAAAAGTCGATTTTAGGAGGGGGGGGGTAAAAACCGACTTTAGGGTTGCGAGGGCCATTCGTAAGGGGGGGGGGAGGGTCGGGTCCAAACCAAATCTCACTAGAAAAGGGGGAGGGGTGCGGAATTCCGAAGAAACACCTCACGTAATTACTGGACGCCCCCTTAGCTGGGCCAACGTGGAGGGTAGTAGGTCTCTAGGAAAGCAATATTAACGTGGAATCAAATGTCAAAAGAGCTAGCTTATTGGGCACACAGATAGGGAATAAAGATTTTGTAAGTTTATTCTGTGTGGGAACTTTACTTTTGGTTGAGAGCCCTGATGCCTGGCATTCAACACGAGGTTAACAGGTTTGAGCCCCTACCGTGATGGAAATATTTATCATTTGCGACTTGTCCCCTAGGACAGGAGGGTTGGTGGCGTCCAATCCCTAGTCACTGTGTACTGTTTAGTGGATGAAATCCTAAACCCCTCCTTCGTTAATTTATATTAAGGGAATACGACACTTCGTCTGTGGGATGAGGACTTAAACGTCGCCGGCTTTCGGAAGAGTAGGCCTGGATGATCCGGCATGGTGCTTCATCCATTCTCTTCTTTCATTTTCAGATACATAACACTCTACATTCAACAGCATTCGCCGTAATAATCTATACAAATGCATCAACATATAAGAACATATTTAGGAAAGGAACTATACGTCCGACTGCTGCAACCAGGTGTGAAACATTCAAGTCTAGAAGCGAACATGACAGTACTGAAGGCATGGAATATATTAATCATCTCTCGGCCAGTTCAGTCAGATTTGGGTGCGCATGGCACTTTTCCACATCTCTCTCTTATCTACCACTCCTCCTGTAGTAATTCTTCGCATCCACATTCTTTCTTTGTTTACTAATATGCAACATCATTGCTCATTCAATCTCGCCTCTTCTTACCTCTCATATTCTCAGATACGTCATCCCTGTTGTATTTTATTACCTTCTCTATTTGTTTCTGCTGTATGCGTCACTATAGGAACGCAATACATTGTGTATATTGTTTCGTTACACACTGGAACTTACTTCTTCCATGTATAATTTATTGTATTCTGATCAAATACATTTCCGTGTTCTGTTCTTCTGTTATTCTTGTACACATATGTGTTTGGTGTTAATAGACCTCCTAAAGAGTTGTAGATGTCCACAGTTTCAAGAATTTGTCCAAAAATGTCTATATTTCCCTTTCCTTCTCTTTTGACCGTTGAGCGCTTTTCTATTTGATTTTCTTCCCATATGTCTCAATTATATCTTTCAACAGTTGTATTTGCTGTTAAACTTTCTTACTGCCAGTTCCTTCACTCCACAATCTTCTACCAATAGCGGTAATTCCATTTCTTAACCTGCATTTGTTTCCTTAGTCTCCTTCGTACTGTCATATGTAACCATTGTAAATAACAGCGGTGACTAGTTTTATTTCCAATAGTACACTTTAATTTCTGTCCTTCTTACTTTGGCCCGGAACCTGTTGCAACAGTTCTCATACATTGATCAGACAGAACATTATGACCACTGGTATGTCCGCCTTTGGCACGGATAACAGCGGTTACACATCTTGACATGGAAACAATGAGGCCTTGGTAGGTCTTTGGAGGAAGTCTGAATCACATCTGCACACACAAGTCACCTAATTCCCGTAAATTCCGGGGAGAAGGGGGGGGCGATGAACTCCGACGCCACATTCAATCACATCCCAGATGTGTTTGATTGGGTTCAGATCTGACTGGTTGGGGACCAACACATCAATTGTAACTCGCCACTGTGTTCCTCGAACCACTTCATCACACACCTTGCCTCGTGACATGACGTGTTGAAAAATGCCACTGCCGTTGGGAAACATGGTCGTCATGAAGGGGTGTACGTGGTTTGCAACCAGTGTACGATACTTATTGGTCGTGATGGTGCCTTGCACGAGCTCCACTGGACCCATGGATGCCCACGAAAATGTTCCCCAGAGCATAATTGAGCTGCCGTCAGATTGTCTTCGCCCCTCAGTAAAGGTGTCTAGAAGCTGTTCCCCTGGAAAACGACGGATTCGCACCCTCCCATCGGCATGATGAAGAAGGTATCGGGATTCATCAGACCATGGAACGCTCTGCCACTGCGCCGTCGTCCAGCAGATTTGGGTTTTCCATGGTTTCCCAAAATCACTCCAGGCGAATGCCGGGACGCTTCCTTCAAAAAGGCCATGACCGAATTGACTCCCGTTCCTTGTCCCCAGTCCCATCCAGCCTCTAACGACCTCGACGTGGACGAGTAAAAAAAAAAAAAAAAAAACAACGTTCCGTGACGATGGTCACGTGCCCTTTTCAGTCATAATTACCGATGTCGTGGTGTTAACATTGGCACATGCATGGGTCGGCGGCTGCGGAGGCCCTTCGTTAGGAGTATTCAGTGCATTGTGTGTTCAGACACTTGTACTCTTTCCAGCTTTAAAGTCTGATGTTAGTTCCACCACAGTTTGCCGCCTGTTCTGTTTTACCAATCTGCCCAGCGTACGACGCGGAGGTCCTACTTCTGCAATGAGGAGTGGCCACCCAACCCCTCGACGTTTGGACGTGGTTTCACCACTCGCTGAAGGCACTCACCACAGCACACCCCGAACACCCGACAAGTCGTGCAATTTCTGAAATGCTTTTGCAGAGCCTTTGTTCCATATCAATCTGCCCTCGGTCAAAGTCAGATTGCGAGCCTTCCCCATTCTAAACACGGATAGCACGCTCACTGTGTCTGGCTAGCTGTCATCCTTGTCAGATGACTCTGCTATCGTATATATGGGCTTATATCGATAGTAGGTAAGTAGTCATAATGTTCTGGCTGATTGGTGTACATTGCCAGGACTTTCTTTCACCGCCTGTTTACTGGTTCCTTTTCTTACTATGGTTTGCCATGATTTGAATATCTGTATCCTGTCGTATGCTTTCTACGAGTGTTAGAATTTCATGACCTAGTCCTTCCCATACTCTCACTATTTTCCCATAGTAACTTCGTACGAAAAATTCGTTCCGCTGTTGTTCTTTCCCTTCGGAAATTAAACGTTTCCTGGGTTACATTTGATAATAAACTCAGTTGAGCAGGTCACCTTGGGAGGTGATACAGAAAGGTTTCGAAATTCTGCATCTATTGGAGAAAACGAGGGTTGATGGTACCAGCAAATTTAGCGAGCTTGCATATCCTTATTTCATCAGAATACGCACCCTGCCCAACATACTACAGAAAACGGGCACACACATCATTTACACTTACAAAATAACAGCATAACTAGAGGGGAAGGTTGCATTCATTGACGTAGTCGGACTCTTTGCGGCGTACACTCTTTAGCTCATAACACCTGTTATGTAAGTTACTTAATGATAGACGGAAATATGAAATCTGTTTAACACTCGTAATACACCAGCGGTTTAGACCCAAGCCGGGTACTCTGGTAGTACTCAGAATTATGGGAAATAAAGTAGTCCACATATCTCACAATGAGGAGATTTGGATTAACTTTTTTTGTGACAGGTTGTATAAGGTTCGTAGCCAAAACGTTTTAGTAACAAACCGTGAGACTATCTCAGTGGCGCAAAGTAGCGGTATGGCTAAGAATTGATCCGGATGTACTGGGATTTGAATTCCAACCCGCGCGGAATTTCTGTTTCATGGCTTCCGTTGCCATTGAGGAAATACTTGGACCGTACGTTCATTTATGCATTTCAGATTTCCTTTACCGTCGCAGTTTACTTTCGCCATTGGTCATGAGGTCCTAAAATGATCATCGCTGATTCATTGAGGTCGTATGCATGATGGCTTGGAATTTTATTTTTCCAACCTGGATTTCTGTTTTTACTATTTTACTTAGGATTTTGCACTTTCCTCCCAGTCTATAGTTTCTATGACCTAGATGCTGACACTTCGCAAAGCCTGTAACATTAGTTTCTAATAAACTCACTCCAGAAACTGAAAGTTATGTTAATTTAATGAAGCGTTCTTAAACTTTCATGGTATGTGGGCTGGATGTTTTTCTTAAAATACAGATGCTATGATTCCCAGCTTTCTGGAGAAGGTAAAGTATCATTTTGTTTAAAGCTTATGGACTAGAATACTTATGTGGGTGAAAGGCGGTCGTTGATATATGATGTAAGTGTTGCAGCTGCTAGTAAATGTGGTTCTATACGTGCCTGAGCAGCCTTGGAATGATTACGCTTACAGCGCTGAGAGAAGTGGGGCTGGCCTCCTGATTAGAACTCGTTGCCTACGCGGTGCAGAGGTTAATTGTATGCCTCATTGAAGTCAAACCAAGGGCGAGCATTCAAACAGAAACATCGTATTGCGCAGAGCGACTAGCTGGACACCGTTTAAATATTTTCGTTCAGCAACCAGGATTAAATAGTTCCTACATTACTTAGACGAAATTTCTAACCAATTAATAGTGTTACAAGCGACGAAAGAGAATGCAAAATTAAATATTAAATAAGAATGTTATTCAAATTAAATGAATTAAAAATGAAACAATATTGCATTTCGAAAATAAACATTAAATGGTCTTAGAAGACAATACCGCATTTGCAACTGCATTGTCCTCAGTCCAGAGTAATTCCTAGTAGCTGAATGATGCCGAACAGTATGGTCATTACGCCATATGTTTACTGGTCTGTTCTCTTCCGCCGTTACGTCGTATGGATTCTTCTTGATATTCCCACTTCACCAGGCTGAATTCGATTCTCAATATATTCAGCGACTTCCGGGTAGCCTATATTAAATTACTCCCAGGTAGTAAGCAATCTGAAGTTTCTTTCAGGTTTCACCAAGCCTTGCTGCCAATAATTCTTCTCACAAACTCTCCGTCGTCGGATTTTCGGGATTAGTGATGGAGTTAGAAACCTTCTCTTCGATTTCCGTCGCCGTGTGTAATCCGTAGCTGTGCCTTGGCTGTGACTCGTGTGTAACAGGACAAATTTACTCTGCTTTTATTTCAAGTTAACTTGCTAAGCTAGATAAAAGCGCAGTGTAAAAGCGAAGGACTAGAATCGTCTGTGATCGCTTTGATTGTCTTGAATCTCACAGGACATTGGCTTTAATTTTGTTGGAATAAAAATATCCATATGACTTCAGCTTTATACCAATGTAGTGAATCATTAAACCAGTTTTTTTCATTTATTGGAACCAGTTAATAATAAATACTGAGCGTGAAGCAGCATTTTTTGAACTCACATTTGGATGGGGGCGTCCATTAATTACGTGAAATCCGGATCCCTTCTCCCCTACCCCTCGTGGTGAGATCTGGTCGGAGCCCACCCTCCTGTGGTGAGGCGAACGACCTCGCAGGTTTTCGAGATCTATTTTTTTTACTATTTTTGGCTCTCCAGTTTTGAAGGGTTTACCCCCCCAAATGTTGGGTTTGTCGTCGTTTTTTTTTAGACTTTTTGAGATTTGGTGATATTTCGTCGAGGACCCCAACCCCCTATTTCACCTCATGTAATTAAAGGACGCTCCAATGAACCCATGTTTTGGTCACCGTCCGTCCATCAAGATTTTTTTATTTTTTTTTTATTTTTTATTTTTTTATTTTTTATTTTTTTATTTTATGGCTTTTTGCAGCTGAGGCCATACAGCCAGCTCAATGTGTTATATTAAAGCCTCCAGTGAATCAGTTAAATCCAGTGTTTATATAGTCTTCAAAGTGCGGACGCCACAGGACGGACAGGACACACACACAGACACACAACACTTAACATCCATGCCCGCGGCCGGATTCGACACGTGGAGCTAGCACTCTAGCCCCTACGCTACCGAGGCCGGCATCAAGATTTGGTTTTACGTGTATTGATTCCTGCATGAGCGTTGGTGGTACTTAGTTTTTGCCTGCTTTCATTCCATTAAAGTCGAAGGTATTATAGAACGATTACTACTAACAATAAAAGCTATAGAAAAGAAAATGGAGGAGATAATGAAGTAATATCATTTAGGAAAAATGTCGTTTGAGCCATAAAGAAAATTTGTTGAAACTTTGGAGAAGACTGTCGTTATGAACAGTACAACGTAGATATGACTTTTTTTTGGTCTAATCACATCGTTGGTCAGAGTTGATTGTATCTCGTAGAACTATTGTCAGCAAGAGGCTCTCGCTTCATAATATACGATTATTGACGTAATGTTTGTAGATTAGTGACTTGTTGACCATTAACTTGACAACTTTAGGCCACATTGATTAAAAACGCCTACTCTTTCCCTTGACATCGTAACATTAACTTATGCCAGTGTTTGGGTGCTTCATTACTTATCTATTACGCAAAAGCAGAATGGTTGTCTCCCTTTATGGTATTTTAATTAACACTCTAGTTTATCCCGGTAGCCTTATATCAAAAATGACAGTGTGTCTTTGCCCTGGCCTCGCATTTGGAAGGACGCCGGTTCGAATCCCCAGTCTGGGCATCCAGATTTGGGTTTTCATTGGTTTCCCCAAATCACTCCAGACGAATGCCGAGATGCTTCTTTCAAAAGGCCATCGTCGAATTCCTTCCTGCCCGCAGTTACATCCGCCTCTAATGACCTCGATGTTGACGAGGCATTAAGCCATAAGTAAAAAAAGTGTCTTTGCAATAATGCGGGTGATTTTCCTTCCTTCTCTTGCTTGATTTATATATCTACATCTCCTATGTAATTAAATGACATGCGCAAAAAAGTTTGCGAAATAATTAAAAGTGTGCCGTTATATTCTCCAAACTTCAGTGCAATTTTATAAGATACTTGTATGAGTATTGCTAGAAGAACCAGATTTATATTACGTCCTTTTTTTATTTAAAAAAAAAAACATAAAATGTTAAAATGTGAACGAAGATTTTTTCCGGCGCAACATAGTATTTACAGGTTTGAAGCCGGATATATTCATGAAACAATGACAACGTTTCATGAAAATATCCGCCTGCAAACCCCTGAAGACTGTGTTGCATAAAATGTTAATATAAGCTGGAATCGTTCTTTCGCTTTGTTACGGAGAGAATGAGATGCCGAACTATTGATCTAAAAATTTTAAACCCTCGAAAGGTGCGCTAATTTATTTTTTAATATTCCCGTAATTATGAGAAATATTCAAACTTTCCTTCTTCAGTAGGATGTAGACTGTACAAGTATAATTGTACAGCTGATTCCAGCTAAAAATGTAATAACAAAGCGGTACAGAAGAGAAAGCAGGATGGCCTCTCAGCCCAATAACCTTGTATGAAGCGCAACGTAAAAGACGCCACGTTCTACTTGTAAACGTGAGACAGTGGACGGCAGATTCGACAGATAACCTGATTAGACTAGTAGCTTAGTCTATTGTGGTTTTAATGTATAATACACTGCTAAGAGGTATCATCAACGGCATCGTTACTGTTTTCTGGCTGACAAGAACACGAGATAGGTACGATAATGACTTCTAAAGCCCCGTCGAAGACTTGTTACTACTTCCAGGGATTTTAACTTTAATTTTCACCTAATACGGTCTCCGATTTTTGTAAAGGATCCATGCAAACACAAAGCAATTTTTTTCTTCGTCCTGGAATAGGAAACCAATACAACATCAAAAATTACATGGTTATATGGAAACAGCTATCTACATCTGCCCTTTGGTCAAGATCGCAAAGGTACTCTGACGGCGTGTGGCGCTGGAATAGATATTACCCGCAGTGGAAGGGATTTTCGTTTTTCGGGACGTGGCGTGCTGGGTAGAAGAGGCAATGGTAGTCAGTTTCCTAGTACCAGGATATGTATGATAGACATGAGTTAAATGCCAAACCTTTCCGCAGAGTGTGTGCAGTCAGGGTAAACGACACTTCACAAAACTTGGCGCCTCCATTTGTCTTTCGGAAGTGTAGGGCTGAGTAGGCCTACACTGGGTTTCATCATCCCTCTTCTTCAAACCTCATACTCAAAACTATAATCGAAGTAAAATTAATAACAATCGTCACAGTAATGTACATACAAGAAAACTTAGCCACACAGGGAAAAGGAAATTGACACTCCTACCTCTGTATCGTCCGCCCCTTTGGCTGAGTAGGTTGCGGCATCTTGATGCTGTCCGGTGCTGACATGGGGTTAGCTAGTTCGAGTTCTGATGGTGGAAGAAGTTTTAATCATCAGGACTTGACCAGCAGGTGACAAAAGCTGGTGGAGCACGAATTCTAATCACCACATTGTTCATTGGAGTCCTGGGTTAAATTCCGAACCACTTTGAAGTGCGTATGGAGCGAGGACACAAGACATTATTGATGAGGATGCGTCCGTCCTATTAGCTTTGCTATATTTCGGAAGAGTTGGCCTGAATGGACCGGCATCCCGTTTCACCCCCCCCCTTTTTTAATTTCTTATGCATAATTCAAACAACACTCGAAACTGAATACGCACACTAACACAGTCATCTATACTTACAACACCACTTATGCACACTATCACTCCGGAGAAGGCATCGGGAAATCACTCTAGTTCATTTTCCAAGACTTTTCCTTGGAGGGTTAAACATCCACCAGTGGAACCGCTTGCACCTGTACACGGCAAGGCGTTCATAGAAGAAGAAATCACCATCCATGCTTAGAATAACTCCATCAGTGTCTATCAGAATCGATCTGCTTTAATATCTGCATAAATTATTTCTTCTTGCCAGTAGGAATGTGAGGTGGATTTGTATCTTTTTGTCCTAGTTTTTTTTCACCCTATGCCAAGGTCACCAGAAACGATCTAACGAGTGGGAGGATAGTCTCCGCTTTTGTAAACTGTTGTTAAAATGTGTTACTTCGTGTAAAGTGTAGTTTTTGAGACGGAGATTAGACACCATCCCATTCAATGTAAGCTACACCGTTGTTCAGTCGGATAGCGTCATAGAAAAAAAAAAAAACGTCCGAAAGCTGGTTCTGCTGTCTTCATCAAGTGCGGAAAGCTTCAGGTAATGTAAGCTATAACTTCTAACTTACACACGTGAAGCTTACATTGAATCAGTACGCCGGGAAAGTCTCTACTCACACATCACAATCCCATTATTTGTCTACGCTAAATCTTAGGATGGCAGGGGTCGTTGTTACTCCTGGTGTCCAATATTTAGACGCTTTATCAGCTAAATGGATCTAGACAGTCTTTCGTTGAAAACTCCTGAAAAATTCTTAGACTTTTATTAATTAAGAGAAATATGATCGCTTTAAGAGATTTTATAGACTCAAATGATGCCAACTCGATAGTTACCACAGTTCCTCAAAGTGGGATGTCAACGGCTTTACTAGGGTGTTTAAATCGTCACGAAGAAAATTAGTATGACCCCACGTTGGCGAAACGGAAGAGATACGGATCTTGTATATTGTACTTAGTACCTACTGTTAGTTTGAACTGCATGGCTGTGGCTGGATTCGAATCGATGCTCCGAGCCGGCACTTACGGTGCCAGCGCCTCAGACCGTGAAACCGCGATGGTTACGAGATTAAACGTGACTAGTTCTGAGGTAAGCTCGCGATAATCTCACTGCGAAATAGCCGTTGCTCTATAAATTTAGTTTTCACGTCTTTTTCAGGCGAATTTCGGGGTAAAGCACGGTGATACTATAAACACAGTGTGCCCGCCTGTAAACGTTTCAGAACAGGCTTCAACGAAGAGAAAACAAATAAGCAGCCATATGACTTATATTTGGGCGTATATGTCGTACGAATTACTGCTCGGTGGTGTAATGCGTTTATACTGTGTCAGCTTGTATTACTGTACTGAAGAGTTGGAACAATACAATATGATCGCGACACTTAATTAAAACCACTTGGAATCGAACCGGTAACTCCGGACTTATGCCAGTGCTGTAGCCACTACACTGTCGCTTTATGTCTATATTACGGTTAACTGCAACCGGTGCTAGGATCTTATACCACTGTTATATGATCAGAATTATGATTTTTTTCCTCATGTGCACGTTTTAAAGTAATTCACCCGTGCACCTGACTTCATTCACTAGTCAATAAATGTAATAACATGCCGGTTTTTATTTGCCCTGTTATTGAAATCTACTGAGCGTATGGTTCAGTTATAGCTGAAAATATTTTCCACAAAATTAGCATTTACTTTTTGTTAAATGATCCATTCGGTGAACTTTCTTCGCTGTTGATGGCCTGTTGGCACAAGTTCTTGAGTCAACTGGAATTTGTAAACATGGAGATGCAAATCTTCAATGAGAATATCATGAAGAGAGTCTGTTTAAATGTCCAGTTCCTGTGCGTCATGAAGAATCGATATCCCTGCACTCTCGCGAAAACTGCCGTTATGTTTTCTTCTGAACTACCAGAACAAGCTCTTGTCGTATTCTTTACATCAACTGAATCAATACTTTCACAGTTGAATTTGGAACTTTATTTCTACCGAAAATTGAACTCTCTTTACTAATCGTGGCTACCGAACTTTCAACATTTTTATAGTAAAGTTTAACAATCAGGACGGGTTGTTTTATCATGTAGCGCTTCTGTTTCCGATCTACCTATCGAACCATAACAGTCAAATCTTGCGCTCTTAATGAAATACTCATTTTACAAAGCTGTGTCTTTCATAGTTAACTAATGGGACAGATTGTATACATACTGAATGTCACATTAAATCAACGGTCAGTGATAATGTTTGTTGGGTTGCGCTATTTTTGGCAGGGCGGTGAGAGGCAGGAAAGCGTCTGAGCGGGATGAAGCAACCCATCCTGCGGTCACGAGTTACTCTTATTGTGTTGCGGCGGCAGCGTCTTCAGTGCGCGACCTTCAGGCATTGCCCGCTTACTCAGCTTACAGTCGTGTTACTGCAGAGGTTATTGCTTCGGCTACAGTTAACAACAGCTTTTGGAAGACCCAACTTACGCCATCGATCTTCTGTTCGTTGGGGCTGCTGATGATACTTAGGTATATCCGCCTCCTCAAAACGTAAATCATTACAATAGTTCAGATAAATGGAATAAGTTAATATTTTCTGTCTTACTGTACACTGTGCACGGATTTTATTATTGTGACAGATGAAAGGAGATTTATAATGCGGTTTGTAGAGCAGAATACGTGAGGGAATGGTCCAGAGTAGCAGTATATGTAATAACAACTCACTGAGCCTCGCATTCTAGTTAAGGCGCGCCGCACACATAATCGGGGACGTGCAATGGGACCAGGTTCGGGCTCTGGTCTCGCATACTGGCAATCCTGATTGCGGGAAACCATCTAAAAACCGTAATCGTCTCTAGGCTTTTGCTGGTACGGTTCCCAATCTCCGCCTCATGAACCACAAATTTCACAAACAAATACAAATAATCATACAGAGCACAAAGAAGTTACACGTTACGCAGACAGATGCCAACACAGACTTTCCTTTAGGATAAGTACGCCGGCTCTAGCAAACCACGTTTTTTGTACGGGATTGAACCAAAACTGAAATATTAGAGAACCTGTATTTATTTTTTAAAATCGTCTTCTGTCCATACATCAGACCGGCAAACTGTCCTATCCCAGATTGGAAGCCACTTTACTTTTGGCCACAACCTGAAATATTGGGGACACGGGGTCGATACCTGAGGCAAGGAGCGGCTCTCGCCAAAGGACTTTTAATGGAAAGTGGGCAGGCAAACTCACTCTAGAAATTACAAAGCCAATTCCAGAACATTGGAGTTTAATGAATCCAAACTAGTATACAGACAGTTTGAAATAGGTTGTTAGGTAATGCTAGATGCGGGAGAGAAAGTTACTGTTTCCCCAAGTCAGACCCGCTGGTCAACTACGGCAGCAATAAGCAATAATACGCAGCAGTACAGCGATGCAAACTGTACAGCACTACTATTACTATTACTCCGCGATTCACTAAAAGTGTTTGGCGGAGGGTGCATTGCACCTATCAGGAAAGGTAAAAGTTTGGAAAGGATATACGGGATATGCCAGGTGGCGCCCATGGGCTATTGTGAGGAACCATCCCAGCATTCGCCTGGAGTGATCTAGGGAAACCATGGAAAACCCAGATCACGATGGCCGGAGTGCTTTATCGGAAGCTACTCCTGTCCGATTTTTTGTTTACTCGCCCGGTAATCCTTTCTATTCCACTCCCTAATCGGTCGTGGAAAAAATGAATAGAGAAATGTATCGGTTCTGGCCCTGATTTATCTTATTTTCGTAGCAACTTGATGGTACTGGCACCTCCCTGTGGTCTCCGTGATCCTTATACTAGTCGACAACAGATAACCTCGTGCCACTTGGCTAAATCTTATTTTACCATGAGCAGCAGCACGTCTGCTCGCCCAGTGTGGTTGTAAACAAAACCAATGGGTGACACCAACTCTTGCTTACATGATACTCCTTTTCCATCTGACCCTGACGGTAGCGTGCCTTCCTATACGGGCGATTTATCCCAACCGACCGTGCTCTGCGTCTGGCCCTATCGGTAGCGCGCCTTCCTATACGGGCTATTTATCCCATCTGACCGTGAGCTCCAGCGCGCCTGCCAGCTCGGCTGTGCACCATGTGTGGCCAACGCAGCTTCGGCAGTCCGCTGGCTACGTCTGAATATCTTTCCACATTTTTTTCCCAAAGTACATATAAAACCATAATTTTATATCGGAACGAATCAGTTTATTCATGGCTTTATGAAGAAGCTATTAACGTCTTATACGAATGGTTGTTGCGTCAAACATTTCTCTGAGACTCTTTGGAGGATTTCGCCTTCAGCGCTCTGTCAGTTACATCTCGTTCCAGAAATTTTCGATACGACTAGAATAGGCAAAGTGGGTGGGCTAATTTTTAAAATCATTCGTAAGTGATACAATGCTGGAAGTGTAATTATTTACATTTTGATAGATTATTACCATCAAGGAATAAATTGAGCAGCATTGATGTTTAGATACGCTGTGGTCTGCTTCATATATTCTAATCTCTGTCTTCCTCTACAGTTCTTACCTTCGACTGTCCCCTCCACTAACAAATTAACCAATCCTGCATGTCTCAAAATATGACCTACCAGTCTGTCTCTTCTTTCTTTAAGCTTCTTCCACAAACTTCTTTTCTCACCCATCATTTACAAAACTCGTTCATTTCTTACTCTGTCCACTTAATTTTCAGCATTCTTCTGTAGCACCTCATTTCAAATGCTTCAATTTTCTTTCTTTCCGGTATTCCTAAAGTCCATGTTTCGCTACCATAATGTGCTGTGCTCCACACAAAGAGTTTAAAAAGTTCTAATTCCTCGATCAATGTTTGAAACTAAAAGATTTCTCTTTTTCATGAAGGCTCTTTTTGCTAGTGCTATTCTGCTTTTGACATCATTCCTGCTTCGGGCCATCGGTTGTAATTTTACTTCCCAAGTAACAGAATCTCTTACTTCTCCTATTGCATCCGATCTTCAGATATAAACGTAAGAATCCACCTGATTAGTAAGACATTTTCCACGTTATAATCACCCACTCTGGCTTGCACAATTTTCGCGTGACATGAACACTTTCCACCTTACGTTTTTTTTTCTCTCCGAATCAGAGGCTACAATTAAGATTACTCAAAAGTAAATTGAATGTGTTTATCTTTTTTTCTTTATTCTGGCTTTACGGCTCGTCGAAATCGGAAGTCATTAGAGCCAGGACAGGATGGTAACAAGAAACGAAAGTATTTAGCCATGGTCTTTTAGAGGAACCATTCCGGATTTTTCCTACAGTGATTTCGGAAAATGATAGAAAAGAGAAATCTGGATGGCCGGTTGAGGATTTGAACTCCTCCCGAATACTGGCGACCGAAATGTTGTTGCTCGTCGACCAGGCTCGATTGCTCCTGTCGCTCCCGTTGAGTTCCTGGAGGGATTCGTGGAAGTAGAGCTACGTACCCTCCAGCACTAGAGAGGATGCGATTAAGTTAATGCCACGGTCAGGCTGTTTGCACCTCGATACTCAACAGACTAAGTTGGCATCGGGTTAAGCTGGCCTCGAGTCGATCAGCTTCGAAGGAAGGTGCTCTTTTTTTTGGAGCTTGATTTCCTGTTTCCTGGTTATGTTCAAACGTTCTAACGACAGTAACTTGACTCGCGCGGTAAAGCGACCATATTCTAAATTTCGATACCCTATTAACGGTGGTATTCTTGAGTCCGCAGGATTGATGGTTTGTTATTCTCCTGATACCTTAAACATATGCGGACGCGGTTGTTGGTTGTTATAATTTATCTGCGACAAGGGGCCTAGTGAGGCTTTATGACAATGTTTGCAGCTCATTAAGACTCAACATAACACGCTGTATTGCGAACTTTCGCAGTTATTTTCAACCTCATCTAGCCTCGTCTCTCCCTCAGGATTGTTAGTAACTGTAGTTTTGAGTGTGTTTTATCCCTTTCTTTTTACTCTGTTACTGTGTTACATTTAAAATTGACGAGAACTGCTCTTTCTGGTTAGCTTTTTTCGGCACGCCTTGAACTTAATAGCATGCTACACTGGATGTTGTCCGTTAGATCAATTCCGGCTTTTTTTTTTTTTTTTTTCGCTGTGCCTTGTGTACCATACTAACAGTAAGACTGGGTGTCCTGCTGTATTTATATTCACAGTTGTGCCCGCGTGCTGTAATAGTAGAAAAACGAATCACTCGTAAGTGCAGTACAGAGCCGTCTTATTGATAATAGTTTCTTGTGATGAAAGAAACTAAGAAGAGAAAAGTATATTCGTGTAGTTTAATTCGTTCGAAGTACTGGTGAGGTTTTCATACACATAAATTTCACACTGAGAACTGAGACACGAACAGATTGCATCAACTGCTGGTAGTCACTTGTATGGGGCAGTGATATCTTTCTTCCAGATCGCGAATGTATTGTCCGACTTCCTACTTTAGACGTGACAGTATTCAGTTTTATGCTCACTGATTAATTATTCATATGTTCTAGAATGTGCAATCTCTTCTGGTTTTTTCTTTGAGTGACGAAAGAATAAACTGTTCTTAAGGATACGTCATATCAGAGATAGTAATAGTTTGGAGCTCTAAGCAGTTTTACTGCGGAGATGCTCCCTTTTAAATCTGAAGTATGTACTGGGTGACGGCAACAAAGCTACATTGGCGTTATTTTATCATTTAATTTACTGTGAAACTTCGGAAAAATGGCCTACAACAACACTGGATTATATAAAAATTCCTCATACTTTTTAAAGTTTATTAATAAACCATCAAAGTAACAAATTTACGTTGATAGACTATTGTTTTGTAATTCATAAAGCCCTATCTCAGACATTTCTGGCGGGCATATAGAAATTTAGTGTATCGCTTGGCCAGTACTGTTACCAGAGCGAAGAAGAAAAGCGAAGGAGAAACCAGTTACTGGGACGGAGATTTAACAACTTTAGTGCCGTGTGGTATGGCTTTCGTAATTAGCAGTCGGCGTTAGTGCCTCAGTATCTGGTAATCGCGGGCCATTTTTCAGTTACAGAGCGATACGCCTGTCGCCTGCGGCTAGTTGACGTCGAGGTCACTGTAGCGAGGCACTGTCTCGCCATTAGCTCCGTCCAGTATTGTACGGGCTTTCCAGCCTCAGGGGGTCAAAGGTGGATATACTCTGCACACCATAATCGCGAACGTGCTTTAAGTCACTTATGTTGTCGTGCTCACCCGGCATAGCAATCAAATCGTCCTGTCGCAATTGTTACGAACAGAGCCCAAAACTGGGAGAGAGAAGTAACGGTCATGCGAAAACAACTCCGCAGTTTAACTGGACTAGACATGACATTCCAGACGCCATCGGGCTCTCGTATGCTGGAAGTATTGGCTACAGGAAGACGCATTGTTTCAGTATTTGTTTCTTCGAGTCCATAGCAAACAAGATACAAACACAAAAGGCACAAAAAAATGTGATATATGAACATGTACTCAAGGACGAGATGAGGGAAAGCATGTTAGGCGTTACCGACTGTGTGGACTACGATGTCGTGAGAACTATATCTCCTTCACTGCCTCGTAGAGTTGGAAACCTTTAGTCTTAACACCACATACTTGGTGAATTTGAGATGTCATTGTTAGTACAGGAAACTGGATATTTACCTAATTAATAATAAAATTGTCGCAGAGGGTGGCGTGCGAATTTTTCTTTTGGTAGAACGGGGGCATGGCACGAAATTGTTTGGGAACCGCTATATACAGGTATATAGAGAGAGAACGTAATGTTGAGAAAGTTGGTATCGATTTCTGGCGAGAGCAAAAGGACTGTTTACAAAGAATCAGACGGCGGTGTCTCGATTTTGCTCGGAGCGCTATACCGTACTGGCCTAGACTCACTTGATATTGCGAAGACCAGTGCCGTTGACAGGTGCCGTTAGTTGACTGCAGTAGGTTAGGTTATATTTCTCTCACGAATTAGCTGACCAACGAAGAATGGAGACAACTCATATAGCACATGGAAGTGAAATGTTGTGGTCGCAAAGCTTTTTTGTAATTGCCCCAAGAATAAGCTTGTTGCCAGTTTTTATGTTTCTGCTACCACTGTAATACTCGTATTTTTTCTCGAAATCAATTATAAAGGTGCAATCACATACTGTTTCTACTTCTCTTCACAGACACATAAACAATTAACAAGATACTTCTACAATTTCCATGTTTCATAGACTGAGTATGCCGCTCAGGCATTTCTCCCCATCTAAACAGGAATGCGCTGAAAGATTGTAATTTTTTCCTAATGTCGAATTCGCGTGAAGATTTTTTTTCCAGACTTACTGTTCCAAATAACAAAACCTTGGCTTTTCTATCTTTAATTTTCGCTTGGGAATATAAACTAATCTCACCTTCGACTGTTCACTGGATCTGGAAGCTTGCCACTGCTTACTGTCCATTTCTTACCATCGGCATTGTGGATATCACGGTTAAGAATGTAATCCAGTGTGGGTAATGCTCTTTCCAAATGTGGGTATGTTATCCTGACTCTGCCACGATTTGCAGAGAGAATGGCGAGGTTAAATCGCTTCTGTCTAGTACAGTAGGAATCCTTTCATTGTATATGAACCCTGGAAAGAATAGCGCTGGAGAATGTCACAGAATCTAGATTCCCGAATTCTGCTTAGTTTTTTCTGGTCACGCACAAAACGAACAGCAGTTTGTCTTAGGAATTGTCTGTTTAGGTATCTGTTTAATTAGTCATCAAATAGACGCTTGATAAATCCTATTCAGGGTGCTTCAATACCTGGAAGATCTGTATTTGTTAAAATAATAATATACTTGTGATGCGTATGATCTTCCCGTCGGATATCTTGCATGAATGGAAGCAATCTTAAATGGGATTGAGGAGATTTGTTGGTAAATGTGATTCTCTGTTTTTTTTTTTGGTTTTTTTTGTGGATAATCCCAGTCTCGTGACATAGGATTTGATTTAACTCGTGCAATTTTAAAACCGAGTCTTATTCGATGCAATAACTACTTTTTTTTACTGTGCATTGACACAGTTGACGTAAACTTTCTGGAAATGGGGTACTTGACACTAACTATAAAACCATGAAACCTTAATTTACACTGATAGAGTAAGTTGTTAGGATACCGAAAATCAACTTCATTTTTTGGATAGGAGTTAAAAACATACTATTTTTAATAAAATAAAAATGAAAAAAGACAGCTGTTAGTCACGTGACACGAAACACCAATCGGAGCGCATGACGTCAGTTGTTGGGCCGCGCCAGTTTAGCTGCCGTGTATTCTCATGCGGAGAACATCTTTCCGTCGCTTATTTAAGTTTGTTAAGGTTTCAGTGCTGGCTGTAAAACATTTGTTCTTCTTATACTCGCAATGGAAGTTGGTTTTATCAAGGCAAATAGCTCTAATTTGCCCAGAATTGACGTGATGATGCTGGGAGTGTTTTTGCATCAAACACCAATTTCTGATCACCAGAATTCCGGAATGTCAAAACGTCCAAGTAAATACTTACTTGTTATATGTTATACATAATACCATATTACGATAAAACGTTAGAAGCGTGTGTGTTAGTGGTGCGTTTTTCTTAATACAGATTGGTAATTTGCGATTTTAATCAACAGGTCTACATTTCGAGTAATTTCCAGTATTTCATTGTAGTATCTTTTAAAATGTGTTAATATGACTGTTGCTTCGCAGAATCATGTGCAGTATTTAATTGTTAGTATAATTACTATTTTAAAAAACTCCTTGAGTGATTTCTACAACTATGTTTTGCCGCGCTGGGTTAGTTAAAGTTAAGTCTGTTGACATTCGTTTGACGCTATTTTTTCGGCAGTAATGTTGTGAATATAAAGCTTTTTCTTTCTATATTAGTGGTTATACAAGTTTTTGTATAGCTAGAAAAATATTTTGATCATGTTTTCTAAGAAAGTCGTAAACTATCGTCCTATTCAGGTCGAAATATTTTTCGATATTCGTTGAAGCGTGGATTCTACGATAATCGCGATAGATTCTTAAGTAACGTGACAAATTGATTGTAAGGAATAACATTTTTTGATATCTCGCTTAGTTCTCGAGATATACTATCGCAAAAGTGGTTAGGTCGAAATGCGGCCTCGACCAGAAGAAAAATTTCTCCAAATCTAAATTCGATGATGGATTCTTCAGTAACTCGAAGACAGAAATCAAAAGTAAGGCCTAATTTTTTTTGATTCATTAGTACTTTTGATACTGATCCCATTATATGATACTCCATATAGTTTTCCAAATCGTTCGACAACTATATCAATAAAAACAAAATTGGTGCATTTACAACGAACAGCATTTTAACCTCCAGGGTCGTAATTTATTTACCGGTAATAATTTAAGTTTATCATAGCACAAAATATTGAGGTACATAGCTTATTAAATATAATATAATATTAAGCACAAACTTACGTCAATGTGGTCTTCACAAAAATATATCGAGGGTGTTGTAGACACATAAGCCGGATCGCGTCGTGCAAGCATTAACCACTTTTTCCAACTACTTCGTTGCGTGGAATGGAAACAATTTGTTTGGTGCATTTAAGGTCGTGTTTACACACAGAGGCACCACACACCATTTGTAAACTCTAGAACACATTTTATTAATAAAATAAGCAAACCGCCTGTATGTTTACAATGGCACGAGCCAACAACTGACGTCACAAGAGGCCAACTGACAGCTGGGAGCGTTTTGGCGCCAATATTCAAATCATCGCATAAAAATGCAAAATTTTGCTATTTTCCGTTCGTTATTTCAAGAAATAATATTTTTTTTGTTTATAGTAGATGACCAGCTACAATACTGACTACTTTCCCAAAATTAGTCAAGTACCCCATTGCCATCGCTTTGCACTTCTTGCCACCAATTCTACCGTCTCTGCCGTTTATCTCATATTGAGCGTACCGTGGAAAAATTGATGTTTGTGGCATTGTGTATTCGATACTGAATGACAGTTTATTCTTGCAATTTCCTGAAGCATATTTTATAAAACGTTTGCTGTCATGCAATGCCAGTGCCAGTTATACATGTTCAAATAAACGCTGTTTACTTGGAATTCCGAATGGAAATCACTACCGTTGTTCTACTCATGTGCATAGTTGTGTTAAGCGTTACAGTTAAATATTACAGCAGTGTTGTTTAACTTTTTAGTACCGAGCGTGGTAGATGAACGGTTAACGTTCTGGCCTCGCATTCGGGAGGACGTGGGTTCGAATCCCCGTCCGGGCATCCAGATTTGAGTTTTCCGTGGTTTCCCCAGATCACTACAGGCGAATGCCGGGATGCCTCCTTCAAAAAGTCCATGGCCGAATTCCTTCCCGTTCCTTGTCCCCCGTCCCATCCCGCCTCTAATGACCTTAGCCGTCGACGAGGCGTAAAGTAATAAGAAAAAAAAAAACTTTTTAGTTCTGTCAGAATTCATTAATAATGTCTTAGGGTGCGTTTATGTTGGAGCTGCGATAAACGATGAGAGCGACGATACTAGCGAAGCGAAGAAAAGTGAAACATTGTCGACAATGGAGGTGTTTATACTGGAGCAGCGCGCAGAGCAACGCATAGTAGCAGAGCAGCGATGAGAGCGGCGCTAATCGCTGCGAGCATTTTCTTCGCTATTATCGAGGGTGGCTGCGACTGTTTGATCGGTAAAGTTTTTAGTAGGTCCCTTTTGTGGTACTGTAAATACAAACATCACCATAACAGATTCGTTTTAGACAAATTGTAGGATGAAATGGCCACTAAATATAATAAAACAAACAATTCTAAACGTTTTTAATTAGTGCGATTTCCGTAATTTAAACTCATTTTAATGTGTGAACACTACAAACTGAAGATTAAAGTAAAAATATAAAATATTAATACAGCCAAAAAGAAATTGTACATAATTTACTGAAAACATATTTTTCTATTAAAAGTAATTTAAATTATAAATATCAAATTAAATGCATAATATGTAGAAATTCATATTAATTTATTTCGAATTGTAACAAAAGTAGATTTTATATAAGATGCCGGTATTTTTTGCAGATTGGTTTGGCCTTCCAATATTGGTGTCAAATTCTTAGGATTTTAAGTGTTAGTTTCTTCGAAATTCAATACATTTTCAGTCAATAATATTATGGAGCAAACAAATGGTCTTCTTAATATTGTCAGTTACGACTACAGAAGTATCTATTGTTGTGGCTAAAATTCTCCATTTAGAATAAATAAGGCACATTTGACGGTTCCTCATGTTCACGATAACCTAGCATTGAGGTATCATCTACCTGCATCTAAATATTGTCCATAAGGATCTAATAAATTATTTAAAAATGGATAAGCCTCGTCACCTACAAAAAACACGAGGTTCAGTGATTTCAGAATTTGGCAGAACGATTTGGAATATTCTGTCTTCCATCTGTTAAAGATACACATGGGCGCCGGGAGGGGGGTGCACTTGCACCCCCCTGGCATCCCGGGTCGCCCGTAAATTCGGGCCGATAGGGGGTGGGGAGCACCAATTACGGCCCTGGTGCACCCCCCTGGATCCCGAGTGCACCCCCCTACATCCCGCATCCCGGGTCGCCGTAGTCCTAAAAAAAAAAAA
>JARYHS010009186.1:51014684-51031684 GCA_031002005.1 Vandiemenella viatica
GGAGGGATTTTCATATTGGTTGAGCAAAGACTATCACAGTTCACTGGTGTTCATAGTCATGAGTTATTTTGTGTAGATTTCTATAGTGATAAAAAATAATGACCTAACTGCTTGCTGTAGTGGAAGAATAAATGATAAAAATGGGAATCTTTAGGAGAGGCAGGATTGCTAATGTCTCCCCATCATGGTAAAAACGCTCAGCAACATTCACATCAGAATTGTCTACCAGGACGGTATTTTAGTGTATTTCAGACGAGGAACTATTACTATGAGACAACATATAAAAAATGGGTGCTCATTATAGTAAGAAGCAGCGAACTCAAACAGTTGTCAATCGCGAAATGACAGTGAAATAGTTAGCACACTAATAAGGTGCTCTTCCTACAGTCGTTAGGCTATACCATAAAAAATGGATGAGATGCTCGATATAACTTCCAGTGTGGAATTTGACGAGTTGGTGATGCGCAGACAGTTTTTGAATCATCAGCTGCATATAGCAAATATATTTGATAACCCAGAGGTATGCCAAATCTGACAAATTCCCACTCAGAAAACAGTGGACCACATAATACAGCCTTAAAATTCTTTTGTGACCCTTTCTGTTTTATATTCAGAAAGTAAGAACAGCCATTTATTAACAATGCCATCTATACCATAATACTTTAATTTCTGTATCAGAATTTTATCATCTACATAGTCAAATGTCTTAGATAAGTAAAAAAAAAAACTCCCACAGGAATTAATTTATCATTTATTACTTCTAAAATATTGTCAGTGAATACAAATATAACTTGTTCTGTTGAATAACCCTTTTAAAAACCAAATTGTGATTTAATTAGGATATTATTATTTTTAAGGTGTTCATAAACTCTAATGTACATTGCTTTCTCAAACACTTCGGAGAAGGCTATTAGTAATCTGCTGGAAATACCAACATAACCACTCGAGTATTTGCTTTTAAGAGACGTGATAATTTTCCATATTTCTTCTGTGGTAGCTAAATTTACAGACGTAGTGTCAATTTTTTCTCGGAAGCCTGTACTGACAAAATCCATATTATTGGCAGCAGCTAAAAATGTTTATTAAATAGATCAGCTATTGAAAAATTAGATTCTACTGAATTTTCTTTGACATAAATGTCATTACTGGTTTGATTATTATTTTTTTTCCCCCTATTTCCTTTATTACAATGTCCCATATTGTCTTAACTTCATTTACAGAATCATGAATTTTATGTTTGTAGTACATACTTTTAGATTCTTTAGTAATGTTTTTCAGCATTTTGCAGTACCACTTATAATATGTTTTAAAATTAGCATTGTGACTGTTCCCAGAGGCAATATATAACTTCCTTTTATAAATACATGATGTTCTAATGCCCACAGTTATCCATGAGAAGCACAACACCTTTTTAGAGGGAAGCAACTTTCAAAGTAATTTAATACAATGGTTCTAAAAAAAATTCATTTACGCCTAATGGACTGTAAACATGTAACCAGTTTGTGGTACTGAGGCACTTTCTAAAATTACTAACTGATTCATCATTTATTACATGCTAAAGTTTAAAAACATTACTCTTGGAGCTAGTTCCTTTTGAAGTGTCGATAGTTAATAACTGCGCATCATGATCCGAAAGACCATTGATGAGGGTTGATTGCATAGCTGAATTTTTAGGTATCTAGGAAAACATTATCTATAGCTGAACGAGTATTATTCATTATTCTAGTGGGTAAATTAACTACCTGAGTTAAATTGTACAAACTGAGTAATGATTCTAACATGACTTTACAGCGTAAGTTGTTTTAAAAAATCTACATTAAAATCACCGCACACGGCTATGATAGCTACTTTTCTATTTAAAAGTGTTAATAAGAGTTCAAATTGGTTAAGAAAAATAGAAAAGTGCCCGGAGAGTTCTGTATATAGTTACTATTACGAAAATTTCACAATTGAAATGTAGCCCTGTAGCACAGGCTTCAAAATGTTGATCAAGACAATACTTGCTAGTATTTATATCATCAAAACTATAACCATTTATAACATGAATAACTTTTTAATAACAGTTGCAAAACTTTTAGAACTAGCCAAGTTGAAAAATTTCTTATAGAAGCTTCAAATGTAAAATTGGAATAAATTTTACGAAATAATAATGGGAAAAAACGGTAAATAGAGGTGCCAAAAATCGAAGAGTGATAAAAGGAGAAAACCGTGTTCCCTAATACACCACGAAGTGTAAGGCGTCGCGACCCGGAAGCATAGTGGCTAGCGTTCGGTTAGTTCCTGGACCTGGAGTAAACGGTTTGAGTCCAGCCACAGTCGTAAGTGATTTTCACGAACTGTTATATTGTTCTTGTGTTAACTGTACTGTGGATCAATAAAGTCGCATCATACACCAATTGAGAAGCTAAAAGAATGGAGGGGATCCACGTGTCGATAAACTATGGCAAATACTTTCTTGGTATATATTTTACAATTTGAGTCTTTAAATGTATTTGTATTTTGTATTTGTATGTTATATATTTGGAAATGTCACGGAAAAGATTATTTACCAAGGACTGGAAAGGAATCTGGCCACGGTATTTCAGTATGAGCTAGTCCTCTGTTAACCTGAAATTATTTTGTTAAACCTCTGAGAACCTAAACATTGATTTTGTTGACCATGGCTGCATGGCATACACAACATTACTGACAAATATACTTAAAAGTGAACTTTCAAAATGTCAGTGCCAGCAGAACTGGTATCAATATCATAAAACCAAGTACAGCTTCCAAGGCTTTTAAGTTAGAAAGCAAGTGAATGTTTCGATATGATGAAACTAGTTTGCATAACAGATACTGATTCAAAATGCTATTCAAACCTCCTATTGCAGAAGAAATTGTTCTACTGTCTTCGCTGTATAGGTCTACGAAAGTCACGTTAGAAGCATAATTATAGTCAAAACCGATAAACTTCTTGATCATAAAATGTCTATTCCGGTCATATCGCTTAAATCAATTAATGAATGTTTGCCATCAGGGCCGGCGCTAGGAATTTCGTAATGGGCGTAATCTTCGCTTCATGGCCTGAGGGCCCCTATAGTCGGTGATCGGGCCCCCCATCAGCCCGCGGGGCCCGGGGTACTTTTGACCTGCTTACCCCCCCCCCACCCCCCTCCTAACGCCGGCCCTGTTTGCCATAGAGAGCTTAACTGTCTCCCGCAGTATGCTTCCTACTGTAAGCATCGGCGTTTCCAGCGAGTGGCAGAGGGAGCTGCTGCCCCTCCCCCCCAGAAGAAACATTAAGTTGCCTTCAGTACGCTTCGACGAGTGAAGAATTGGCTCAGGAGCACTTTGGGAGAGAAAGATTGACTGGATTATGCTTGATGAGTGTGCATCGAAATTTCGTGAAAGAACACCTTGAGATATTGGCAAACAAAGTTATTGAAAAAATTTCTGAGACTCCAAGACGATTAATGTTTACATAAAAAAAACTGCCTTACGATCTTAATTAACTACATAGTAGGTCGTTAGATTACTATATTAATATTAATAAATAATAAAAATAATTTCCTGAGTAGGTTTGAGTTTCATTTGGTAAGAATTCGTCATGTTTAAGTCCCCCACCCCACTTCCTCTAAAGAAATATGAGTTGCCCCTCCCCCCAGTTCAAATCTTACCCCCCTCTAGTTCTGATCCTGGATACGTCCTTGTCTATAAGGAAATTATGTATTGATATTCACCAATCTAAACTATGTACCAACAAATTTGTTGCCATCACAGCTATAGCAGAATTGAGTTCAAAACATTGAAGGCATATTCTATGGTCCGTCATGTGTGATAGAAACCACAGGCATTTTATAATATCGGAAGACAACTGGTAGTGGACGACCAATTCGATTTCTATACAGTCTTGTTTGGAACTGATCTCACGATCTTGCTGTATTAAATAAGTTATTAAAAGATCACGTCAAAAGACTGAACGAGAGGAGTGTACTTTGGAGGAATGACCTTCATAGTTCACGTTGGTAACTTTTTTTCGTCCTCAAGCTTCTCGTAAAAAAAAATATTTTGCCGGTAACGAGATTCGATCTCTCGACGACTGCCTTAAGGGGCAGAGATCTTGCTCGTTGTGCCACACTCGCCTTGCCAGTTTTATAAGGTAGGAATAATTTGAACGCAACAGAATAGTTCAATGTCAATTTTCTCTACAACGGCGAAGAAGCGCATTTTGCTGCTTTGCCACATTACACCTCTGGCTATGAGCTTCTATTACACAAAGTATGATTCGAATCTGAATTTTGCTGCTAGCCACTCTGGTTTCTAGCTGCGTCGAAATCACGTCTTTTGTTCTTTTTCAAACTGCACACGTTTCGAAAATAGATATTTCACAATAGAACTAACATCACATTTTAGAAACAAATAACTTCCAGTGGGAATTATTTCTCTAATTCTGTATGTGAGCTATAATTATTATGAACCGTCTTGAAGGAAAACAAAAAAATTATTTAAAAACATGAGAGGAAATCACAAAGAACTAAATATTAGTACTGTAAAAAAATTAAATGACCCTTGTCACTCAAAAATTTACAACCAGATTACTATCGCAGGACAAACACAAATTCATATATAACTGGTATAAGTAAAGAAAGTTAATTGAGAATCTTTGTTAGAAGCAGAGAGTTCTTAAATTACTGTTTTTTTGGTTATTATTTGCTACAATAATGTTAATAGTTTCTGTACGCAATTAACTCGTGTGCTCTACTGCATTGCGATTTGATACCTTCATGGGTTAAATGCTAATTACTTAATAAAGCATGAAATTTTATATGTTTTTCTTTGTTTGGAATTACTTTACTATAATAACATAAATAAATACCAATTTACACCTGGAGTGATTTGGGGAATCCTTGGAAACCTCAAATCTGGATGGCTGGACGAGGATTTGAACCTGTTTCCTTCAAAATGAGAGGCTGGAGCGTCACCACTTATCCCGCCACGCCCGATCATTCACAAAATGTCGCAGCGTCTACAAAAACGCATGGTACGAAATTTATTTGTCGTATGGCTAAGCAACTAATATAATACATTTAAAATACTCCTGGAAATTGAAATAAGAACACATTGACGCTGGTGTGTAAGACCCACCATACTTGCTCCGGACACTACGAGAGGGCTGTACAAGCAATGATCAAACACACTGAACAGCGGACACACCAGGAACAGCAGTGTTGGCCGTCGAAGGGCGCTAGCTGCGCAGCGGTTGGGCACCGCCGCAGTCAGTGTCAGCCAGTTTGCCGTGGCATACGGAGCTCCATCTCAGTCTTTAACACTGGTAGCATGCCGCGACAGCGTGTACGTGAACCGTATGTGCAGTTGACGGACTTTGAGCGAGGGCGTATAGTGGGCATGCGGGAGGCCGGGTGGACGTACCGCCGAATTGCTCAACATGTGGGGCGCGAGGTCTCCACAGTACATCGATGTTGTCGCCAGTGGTCGGCGGATGGTCGTATGCGTGTTTGGCGCCGTGCAGGTGAGCGCCACAATCAGGACTGCATACGACAGAGGCACACAGGGCCAACACCCGGCATCATTGTGTGGGGAGCGATCTCCTACACTGGCCGTACACCTCTGGTGATCGTCGAGGGGACACTGAACAGTGCACGCTACATTCAAACCGTCATCGAATCCATCGTTCTACCATTCCTAGACCGGCAAGGTTCCAACAGGACAATGCACGTCCACATGTATCCCGTGCCATCCAACGTGCTCTAGAAGGTGTAAGTCAACTACCCTGGCCAGCGAGATCTCCGGATCTGTCCCCCATTGAGCATGTTTGGGACTGGATGAAACGTCGTCTCACGCGGTCTGCACGTCCAGCACGAACGCTGGTCCAGCTGAGGCGCCAGGTGGAAATGGCTTGGCATGCCGTTCCACAGGACTACATCCAGCACCTCTACGATCGTCTCCATGGGAGAATTGCAGCCTGCATTGCTGCGAAAGGAGGATATACACGGTACTAGTGCCGACATTGTGCATGCTCTGTTGCCTGTGTCTATGTGCCTATGGTTCTGTCTGTGTGATGATGTGTTGTATCTGACCCCAGGAATGTGTATATAAAGTTTCCCGTTCCTGAGACAATGAATTCATGGTGTTCTTATTTCAATTTCCAGAAGTGTATATACAATAACAATAACCTTGGTAGCAATCACAAACTTATGTCAAGTTCTTCCAGCCATTCTATGAAGGAAGTTGTAGCACTGAAAACATCTTCAAATGGTCCATCATACTTCCTTAGAGGGCATTCCTTGATGATATGCTCCACACTCTGACAAGGAGCACCGCAGTCACATGCAGGAGAATCCTGAAGACACCACTTATACAGCATGGCGTTGCATTTCGCGTGGCTTGTTCTTGGGCGATTTAGTTTGACCCATTGGTCTCTAGATGGAATCCCGGAAGTCCAGTTGTGGGATCTCTAATATCTGGATGTTTCACAGATGCAGAGTTCGAGCTTTGTCGCCATTTTTCATTGACATCAAAGTCAAATACATCTTGCCATACTGGATTTCTGGATTTAAGACGAGTCATTTAGGACCTCGTGGATTGGGAGATCCTGTGGATGGTCAGGATGGTGTAGTTTTATCCTCTCACGTGCCGTTGCTTCTTGGCGTCTTACCTCTGGAGGTGGTATTTGCTGATTTGTTGTAATCAGGGGAATGGGGTGGATTTTAGAGTTCCAGTTAGTACTCTCATACTCTCAATCAGATGTACGTCGATTTTTCTAGTGTGAGCACTACGTTGCCACACTGGAGAACAGTACTCAGGGACAGGGTAAAACATGGTGAGAGTGGTTGTTCATAGTGAGTCCGCATCACGAAGTACCAGCTAGCTTCTTCATGATGATGTTTTGTGTTTTAAGTTTCTGACTTGTGTTTTCCAGGTGTCTTTTGAATGTTAAGGAACGGTCTAAGGTGATGCAAAGATATTTAAGTTAGAAATTATGTCTCACTCTCTGATGGCAGAAGCTCGCTTTGAGCTACTGATGTGCTATTCTATTGCTCAAATGGAATGCGTATACTTCTGTTTTCATCGGGTTCGGAAGTCCCCACTTCATATAACATGTATTCAAAGTTTCTAAGTCGTTAGAAATGGTGCTTTTGCCTTTCTCTAATGTGGCAGTTTGGACAGCGAAGTTGTCAGCGTAGCTGAATTTATTGCTGATTGTTTCAGGCATGTCACTGGTGTACAAGTTGAAGAGCAATGGGGTTAGTACTTACTCTTGAGGTAATCCATTTTTTATTGTTAATGACTTACTTGTCTTATGCCCAACGGTGACCTTAAAACATCGGCTGGTCAGCATATTCTTCAGGAGTGGTGTTAGTTTCCTGCATGTTATATGTTTTTTAAGTTTAAGTAGCAGTCCTTCCAGAAAAACCGTATCATATGCCGCTGTTAGATCGACAAAAGCAACTGATGTCTTTAACTTCTTCTGCAATCCAACCTCAATATATGATGTCAGTGCTAATACGTGCTCACAACAGCTTCGTTTTAGTCTGCAACCTGCCTGGTATGTTGGTGTTATGTTATTTATTATTCCTTGAATACGGTTAGGGATGAGGCGTTCTAGAAGCTTATATCAAACACTTAGTAGAGCAATGGGTCGATAGCTTGAAGCATCATCTGCTGGTTTGCCTGGTTTCACGATCGTCAAGGTGTGAGCCATCTTGAATTCTGTGGAGATGATCCCTGTGACCAGAATATCGCTGAAGAAGTTCTTGAGCCAAATTCTTCCCTGATTGCTAAGTTATCTTCTGAATTCTGGGAAACTGCCATCTGATCATAAAGCCTTCATCGTATTTAGCATTTTGATGGCTTTCTCAACTTCATGACTGAATGGATTAGAAAGGGTAGGGTTATTTCTAAGGTTTTTATCCATATCAATCATCTCTCACTCCATCTGTTTCTTCATGGCAGGATCTATTGTTACTTTCTCAGCTCTTGTTTTGGTGTGCGATGCCATATCTGTTGGTGGAATTCCTGGCTCCTCTTTGCATATGTATGAGGCTACGGAGAGTCCAGTCATTTCTAATGGTGTGAGTAAAGCTCATTCGAGAAGTTAGCTCTTTTCATTTCTATTCCTCCCATCATTTAGTTTTTCTAATATTCTGGTCCGAAATGATAATGATGTACAAAATAGATAATTGTTCAACCTTTAAAATGATGAATATAGTACAGATAATAGATTGATTTTGTCTTTATAAATGCTTGGGAGACCTTACTTTTTGGCTTGACCCCCGTACAGTTAACGTGGATTCCAACCGTATTTTAAAAAGTGTGACGTATCTATATATGTTATGTATAGGTCTTTGTAAAGTTATATGTATCATTATGTTATATTATAAGAGGTCTCACGTTCGGAGTAGTTTGTTCAGTATGCATGTGTATGTAAATTGTCTGTCCCAATGCTCGTAACCGAGCGGCCGGAGGCAGACCGCAAAAAATAAGGGAGTGTGAAACAGCTGCGACCCTGTCTGCAGCAAGAGTCGTCGGCAGTATTCAGTATGGAGTGGTAGCCGACAGACCTGATGTGGTCGTGGCAATATTGAATGTTTTGTAATCTAACATGTGAAGAACAAATGATCAAAAGAAGACTTGAAAATTACTGTGTTGTCGATATCTAAAATTAACCAGCCTTCTACAGGTACCACAAATGAAACTGTATAACTGAATAATATGTTCTTCATCCGTTCGTGGCCGAATAGCTGAATTTGTTTGGCCAAAAACGTGAGGAACACCAAGGGGAATCATAAAATCAACCAACAAACCCCTTACAAAAGCAGCTATGATTTGCTTCTATACTATATACAGGGGTTGGACAAAATAATATGAACACCTCACATTAACATAATATTGATTTATTGATATGGTGTTGGGCCACCTTTTGCTTGTAGAACAGCTGCAATTCTTCGCGGAGTGTGCGAATAGTTTTCAACGGAATGTTGTACAATTCTTGTACCAAAGCATTCGCCAATTGCTTCAATGATATTGGAAGTGGAAATCTGCTCCTTATTCTCTACTCTAAAACTCTCCACAGCGGTTCAATTACGTTGAGGTCTGGTGATTGTGCTGGCCAGGGAATATGTTTGAGTATATTCTGATGCTTCTCGAACCAGAACAGAGCCTTTTTGGCTGTGTGTATTGGCGCATTATCATCTTGGAAGATGGCAGTGTGCCAGTCGTAGTAAGAACTTTATCACTGAGGATGTCAAGATATTCATTCGCAATCATCCGGCCAGAGATGTGAATGAGAGTACCAGCTGAATACCATGATATAGCCGCCATTCATATGTTGACCCATGCTTGACTGTAGGACGCAGGCAGTCTGGATCGTAAGCTTCTTTTGGGGTTCTCCTTATATAAACCCGGCCGTTAATAGGAAGCAATGTGACCGATGATTCATCGGACCATAAAATACTCTTCAAATCATCAGCTGTCCAGTTTTTATGATCGTGGCATCACTTGTTTCACAGCTTAGCGTTGGTTGCCGTTATAATGTGTTTTGCAATTGCAACCCTTCCGTGAACGTTAGCTTTGTGGAGCTCCCGTCGTACTGTTTTTTGTCGAAACAGTATTACTCAGGTGTGTGCTAAGTTCTGCTGTCACTTTTGTCTCGGTAGTTTTGTGTTGTCTGGTCACAATCCTTTTTAATTTTCGTCGGTCTTTGTCTGTTAACTTTGATTTTCGTCCACAATTCCTCTTCGTCGACGGTATATGCTATCATTATCGTGGATACTGTCGCTCGTGAGACGTTAAACAGCTCAACTGTTTTCGTCACAAACACTCCCGCTAACCGAGCTCTAACGATTTATCCTCTTTCGAAGTCTGAGAGGTTACACATTTCACCGATCGTTTGTTATATCCGTCGCAGAACAAAGCGTATAATACACTGACACATAACCTACAAGACCTGCCGCGTCAACTACACCGTACATGCGCGTCGCAGTATTCACACGGAATTAGTGGTGCCAACATGTAACAACCTGTACTCTGTCATATGGTGTTCGTATTATTTTGTTCAACCTCTGCAAGTTGAATAATTGTTCTCAAAATCAATTAAATCTGAAGCCAAATGTGCTGTTCGTGATAAATTACTTCCTCTATGTCTTTTAAAGGTTTTTTGTTTTTATTATGGCCTTCTATCTTTGCGACCATTTAGCCAGCTCGAATTTGTTTTTGTACCAACTGTTGTATCAGGTACTAATCATTATATTGTAGACACTACTGTAAGGACAGCACAAGACGTACACAACATTTAATTAAAACCACCCATGCCCGCGGCCGGACTCGAACCGGCGGCCCTTACAATCAGAGGCGGCCCTAGCAATTTTTCAAGGTGGTGCGAGATTTCATTGTGGCGCCTCAAATGTGTAATCACTTATTCGTGATTAAGGTGTCCATATAAACAGACTGAAGATAACATATATTTTTTACATCTTACTAAAATTATAAATGTAATTTTTTCTTCTTGGAAATTTGTTACTGTTCCAAGTCGAAACGGCTGGATGGCTTAAGAGAAAATTTGGAATAAGGTTTTGGCTATCTACTTATATCCAGATAGAAAAGGTAGTTTCCGTGGGATTCGAATACCAATTGGTAAATGAATGCGTTATGAATTCCATTCGAGCCAAGCCGGGTACAGAAAACTTCAGAAAGATTAGTATAGGATAGCAATGGTATGAATGAGAAACAACAACAGTAAAAGGAACACTATATGTTGGAAAAGGTTTATTTACGCTACTATGGTGTACACAATGCTGGCTTCAAGTGTAGGTCGAATTTACATACAAGTGTTTAAAACAAACAAATGAGGAAATAAAATCATAACTAAAAGGTCTAGATTACCAACTTCCTCGTTTTTGCCCGTTGGCAATTTTATTTTCTATAGATCAAATTGCAAGATCTGAAAGTCTATCTTGAGTCCGAATTTACCGTAAATAAGTTTTAATTTACTAAAATTTCCTTTTGCTTTAGCAACAGTTACAGATATCGTTACCAAAATTCAAAGTGCAGTCCACACATTCGGAAATATTTCCTACCAACCATTTTGTTTCATAAGTTGATCTTTTAATGGTCCTGTTGATTCAAGCACCATCACCAATAGTTTCAGTTAGAAAGTTCCTCAGTCAATTCACAACCTGATATGTCACGTTTTTCTCCGTTAGTTAAACTCATTTCTAAATCGGCACATTATTCCAATTATTACAATTCAGGAATTGTTTTGATAATGTGTAAGAAAGATACTGTATGGTTAAATTTAGATAGTTGTGAAAATTTAATGACCAACGCGTTCTCAATTATACTGATTATATGCTAAAACACATTCATTGTAAACAATTCTTTGGGATCTGTTGCTATGTCATCCACGGCCTCGTACCCAAAAACTCTTGGATCTGACTGGCTTAATAAAAGAATATGTCCCAGTCTGAGAAGCAATCTCTCTAGCTGTTATCAGAACAGACGAATAACCCCGGTACGCTCTCAAATTCCGAACTCCAGCAATTGTGAAGTGCTTCTGAATCCAGTTTCATCCTGGATAGCCTTGCTTAAAATATGTTCTTGAAATAATGTATTATAACAAATCACCATTGTAACTTATTAACTCAAATTACTCCATGATCTGGCTCTGTTGTTGCAAGTGAAAAATTAATTTCCAAAAGGGCGCCACAAACTGAATTTTAATAACGAACTGCAGTGAGGCTAGAAACTCTATTCTTCAAACGAGTTACGCAATTTTTTTTGGCGATAGTCCTTCTAAGTCCTTGGATACCACTTCCCATCGCTTTGTTGATCGAGAGAGTGAAACAAATATTCATTAAAGAAATCCAGACAAGGAAACCGATCTAATTGATGTTTTGGTGGCTCAGGCTATTACCAGGGCACTTACTTCGAGAGGAAAAATCATGTTTAAAGGGGTGGCAAATGAGAAATTCGTGAGCGGTGACCTTTCATAGCTCTTCTGCCCTGAGTGCCAACCTTCAGGGGGCGGCAAAATCAAAGAACAGTTTGAAACTGCTGCGGGCGGCAAGTTAATAAATTCATATTTGCAGGGGCAGCAGTCGCAGGTTTTTGCCCCGACTCAGAAAATTCGTAGATCCGCCACTGGTGAAAGAACTTCAAGACTACAGCCGATAAGTCAGGAAACGGGCGCGGCAGGCGTGGCGCGACCCCGGAGAGCGCTAATTATAGGATGAGTTGTTTTCTTGAATGGAGAAAGTCGAGGCTGAAGCTCTTATATTTCTAAACTCTTCCGGATGATTAGTGTGTGTATATATATATAAATTGTGAACAATAAGGTGGGTTATTATGTAACTTATTTTTAATTTTTTGCGCAGACGATTTCTCGATGCATTTTCGGCACCCCCCATATGACGGCGCCCGGTGCGGTCGCACCGCGCGCACCGCCCTAGAGCCGCCTCTGCTTACAATGCAAGGCCAGCGTGCTAGCCCCTACACTGCCAGGGCCGGCTGGTTTTCTTCTTGGCAGAAGGAAGTAGGAAAGTTACGACTTATTTCCTAGTGCAGAATTGCCATATTTACATCCTCCAACATAACCTTTTTTTGCTAGCAGAGCTGTATTCATTTTCGCATACAAGGAATCATGTCTCATAGCTAGACGTTATCGAAAGAACAGAGACATTGACAACATGTAAAATTATTTTCTTCTCGTTCATCATATTTTTGCTAAACGGATATCCATCTTCGCTCCAGGCAGTGGTGGATCCAGGATTTTGGTTTGGGGGGGCTAGGATTTGGTTTGGGGAGGGCTTGACTCGGGCGAGGAGAGGGTGCCGACAGATATCATTATTCCAGATTGCCGCCCTCATACAAACAGTAGAGCAAAAAATAAAAGGTCTCCAAAATCCATGTCGTCGGGGATGACCTTGGTGCTTTTGTGGGGGGTGCTTCAGCCCCCTAGATAGATAGATAGATAGATAGATAGATAGATAGATAGATATGTTCACTTTGATACTATGTGAGAATAATCTCGGGGATGTGGAACAGTACATACACTTATTAGTAATGTCAATATTACTATATAATTGATAATATTATATATTGACAAGAAGTTAGTTAAGACCCATTATTATAACCAATATTTCCTGTAATCTTATATATATATAAAAATTGACGTGTTTTTTCCTATATTTCACTTTTCAGCCACCACTACCTACCACAGATCACTGATGTTTGTGGGTGGAAGTAGCATGGAGTTTCCTGTCGTGCACAACGTTGGCCGAATGCCGATAGCTGTGGGGATGTGGGAGATATGATGATTAAAGTTGGTCAGTGCAGGGCGTTTTCATATTTCGACCAAAAATTCGTATCTCCGTATTTATCTTTCCTGCCACAACTACATAACATAGACTTTTGGTGTTTGTGTGTGGTAGTAGAATCGTCTTTCCTGTCGTGCACAATGGTTGTTAGATGTCGGTAGCTATGGGGATGTGGGAGATATGGGGGTTGAAAGTGGTCGACCTGTGGCAGTTTCATACTTCTGCCAAAGATAAAAGTGTCATGGTGTATCACTTTTCAGCGAAAACTACAGATCACAGATAACTGGCGTTTGTGTGTAGTAGTAGCACAGAGTCACCTTTCGATCACAACAGCGGCCGAATTTCAGAAACTGTGGTACTGTGGTAGATATGGTGGTTGTTAGCGGACAACCAAGTATATTTTCGTATTTCGACTGTCTCCGCATATGTCACTTTTCTGCCAAAACTACATAGCATAGAGCATTGGTGTTTGTGTTTGGTAGTAGAATCGTATCTCATGTAGTGCACTATGGTTGTTAGATGTCGGTAACTATGGGGGTGTGGGAGAAATGGGGGTTGAAAGTGGTCGACCTGTGGCAGTTTCATACTTCTGCCAAAGACAAAAGTGTCATGGTGTATCACTTTTCAGCGAAAACTACAGATCACAGATAACTGGCGTTTGTGTGTAGTAGTAGCACAGAGTCACCTTTCGATCACAACAGCGGCCGAATTTCAGAAACTGTGCTACTGTGGTAGATATGGTGGTTGTAATTGGCCGACCAAGGATATTTTCGTATTTCGACTGTCTTCGTATTTGTCACTTTTCTGCCACAAACTACATAGCATAGAGCATTGGTGTTTGTGTTTGGTAGTAGAATCGTATCTCACGTAGTGCACTATGGTTGTTAGATGTCGGTAACTATGGGGGTGTGGGAGAAATGGGGGTTGAAAGTGGTCGACCTGTGGCAGTTTCATACTTCTGCCAAAGACAAAAGTGTCATGGTGTATCACTTTTCAGCGAGAACTATAGATCACAGATAACTGGCGTTTGTGTGTAGTAGTAGCACAGAGTCACCTTTCGATCACAACAGCGGCCGAATTTCAGAAACTGTGGTACTGTGGTAGATATGGTGGTTGTAATTGGCCGACTAAGGATATTTTCGTATTTCGACTGTCTTCGTATTTGTCACTTTTCTGCCACAACTACATAGCATAGAGCATTGGTGTTTGTGTTTGGTAGTAGAATCGTATCTCACGTAGTGCACTATGGTTGTTAGATGTCGGTAACTATGGGGGTGTGGGAGAAATGGGGGTTGAAAGTGGTCGACCTGTGGCAGTTTCATACTTCTGCCAAAGACAAAAGTGTCATGGTGTATCACTTTTCAGCGAGAACTATAGATCACAGATAACTGGCGTTTGTGTGTAGTAGTAGCACAGAGTCACCTTTCGATCACAACAGCGGCCGAATTTCAGAAACTGTGGTACTGTGGTAGATATGGTGGTTGTAATTGGCCGACCAAGGATATTTTCGTATTTCGACTGTCTTCGTATTTGTCACTTTTCTGCCACAACTACATAGCATAGAGCATTGGTGTTTGTGTTTGGTAGTAGAATCGTATCTCACGTAGTGCACTATGGTTGTTAGATGTCGGTAGCTATGGGGGTGTGGGAGAAATGGGGGTTGAAAGTGATCGACCTGTGGCAATTTCATACTTCTGCCAAAGACAAAAGTGTCACGGTGTATCACTTTTCAGCGAAAACTACAGATCACAGATAACTGGCGTTTGTGTGTAGTAGTAGCACAGAGTCACCTTTCGATCACAACAGCGGCCGAATTTCAGAAACTGTGGTACTGTGGAAGATATGGTGGTTGTAAGTGGCCGACCAAGGATATTTTCGTATTTCGACGAAAGGCTTGTGTCTCCGCAGATTTCACTTTTCTACCACGACTACATAGCATAGAGCATTGGTGTTTATGTGTGGTAGTAGAATCCTGTCTGTTGTCGTGCACTATGGTTGTTAGATGTCTGTAGCTATGGGGGTGTGGAAGATATGGGGGATGAAAATGGTCGACCTGCGGCAATTTCATATTTCTGCCAAAGACGCATGTGTCACGGTGTATCACTTTTAAGTGAAAACTGTCAATCGCAGATCACTGGCGTTTGTGTGTGGTGGTAACACAGAGTCACCCATCGACCGCAACGTTGGCCGAAATTCGGTAACTGTGGGAGTGTGTGAGATATGGTGATTGAAATTGGTCGATCATGAATATTTTCGTGTTTCATCCAAAGACTTGTGTGTATCCGTAAATTTTACCTTGCTGCGGGAACTACATAGCGCAGAAGACTGGTACTTGTGTGTGTTAATAGTATCGAGTCTCTCATCGTGCACTAGGGTGGTTAGATGTCTATAGCTGTCAATATGAACTCTTTACAATCACGAACGAAGTCGTGGGTACCAGCTAGTCTACAAATACAATCCCAAGTTAGTTAATACTTATTATGTGGAACAGTGTATAAACTTGTTACCAGCATCTAACAACCAGTTATTTTCTTACCAACCAGTTACCACAACTCATAAGCAGTCAATTACTTAAAAACCTGTTAGTATCATAATTTTTTACAGCATTTTTTGAGTGCATGCTATCCCATGTTAGTTACTATATATGAGTGAAATTTTGTAAACAGTGTAATTACTTCATTTGTCAAAAGTTTCAACAGAAAGAAAAACCATATATCATTTTAGTAATTGTGGACAACTTTGTCACCTTCCCCTTCCATACACCATATATACTACGTATTTTAACAGTCATTCTTAGTTACCAAATTCCAAGAAGAAAATTCTTTTACAGAGTAAAATGGATTCTGAAGCAGAAACTCTTTCATTTTGGACTTAAAGTAGTTGGGTTTTTGTAGATATCATTTAATTTCTGTTGGTAAGACATTGAATAAGGAAGGTCCAGTAAATGTTAACCCTTTCTGTACAATTGACAGTGATTTGTAATCCTTGTGAATATTATAATTATCCCTAGTATTATGGCTATGTATGTCAGCATTAAGATTGAAGTGTTCAGGATTTTCCACTACAAATGATAGTACAGAGTATACATACTGTGCTGGCATTGTTAGTACACCCAGGTTTTTAAATAGATTTCTGCACGACGCCTGTGGGCTAGCTCCACAAATAGTTCTTATAGCACGTTTTTTGAAATTTAAATACCCTCTGTGCTTGTGACGAGTTTCCCCAGAATGAGATGCCATATGTGAGCAGGGAATGAAAATATGCAAAATATACTAACTTTCTGGTTTCTATATTAGCTATTCTAGATAATACCCTAAGTGAAAATGTTGCAGAATTCAGTTTTTTTTAAGAAGTTGTTGAATATGCTGTTTCCAGTTCAATTTGTTATCTATACATACACCCAGGAATTTTGTGAAACTGCTTTCATTGATTGTTTTTCCTTCTGATATCACATTATAGCTGTCCTTTGTTCTAGTTTTTGTAACAAACTGAAGTAACTGTGTCTTTTCTACATTAAGTATTAGTTTGTTGGCATTAAACCACCTGTTAATTTTCTTTATGGCATCATTTGCTGTGTTTTCGAGGTTTTGTGCTGATGGGTCTTTCAACGATATGCTGGTATCATCTGCAAAGAGCACCATGTGTACATTATCACATAGTATATGTGGTAGATCATTTATATAGATT
>JARYHS010009186.1:51032684-51146041 GCA_031002005.1 Vandiemenella viatica
ATTTTTTTTTATCCGTAAGCACTTAATTTTTTTCTCTTTTATTCTCTTTCTAATCATTTTTTTTAATCAACCTAAAGAGTGGTGTCTATTTATTAAAAACTTGATATTACTTAATTAGTGACCTGTGAGCTGTTCTATACCCATGATGATACCCAAAACACGTTTACATGAGATTTGAGATTACTTCAGACTAGATACTAAGGCTTTTGAAAGTAAAAACGTGGATGATTGTTTTCCTTTTTTCGTTGCTTTTGGTGTTGGATGCGTGTTTACTATAGCTGGTAAATTACATTATTTACTCTGCTATCCTTAGACATTTAGAGAGCTCGTTAATACTTTAAGTAGTAGGGGATAGCCGATTCAAGGAACAGCCAATCAGTCGTTCAGGGATCGCAAACACGTCACGAAGTGAGCAGCCAATCAGCGTTAAAGGTCGTATGACGTCACAAGATGGCCGCCCGTTACTTCTTTGGCGGCTAAGATGGCGGCCCGGCCGACCAAGATGGCGGGGCCGTTAGTTCCTTGACCGGCCGCTAGGGAGCAGCATCTCCCAAGGGCTTAATTTCTTTGCCGTTAGTTGTTGACTGACTGGTAGATGGCGTTCGGTGAGAGTATTTCCGGCGCGCTCTGCGATATGTGTACAATTCCCACTCAACTGTTATATGTTTGCTTATCCATTAAGCGTGACGAAATGTGTACTCTTCGCGTCGGCTAACTATTTCTGTTCTGGCAAGATGCAAATATTTCAGCACAGTAAAATATTTTCTTCGGTTCTGTTTCGTGAAATATACTTAAGCGTGAACCATTGCGATTTTTTTTTACTAAAGTCCACATCAACGGATATTACGTGAACAGACATCGGTAGCGTTGGGGCTAGAGTGCCGAAGGTCGCCGGTTCGAGTCCGCTACCTTCAAAGGCCATGGACCGATTCATTCCCATTCCTTTCCCGTCTCTAAAGACCACGTGTTAGAGAGACGTTAAAAAAAGTACCTGTTTTAGCGTTTGGCCTTGTATTCGAGAGGGACGGCGTTTCCGGCCATCCAGATTTGGGTTATCCATGGTTTCCAAAAAATCACTCCAAGTGAATGGGGGATGCTACCTTCAAAAGGCCATGACCGAATTCATTCCCATTCCTTTACCGTCTCTAAAGACCACGTTGTTAAGAGACGTTAAAAAAAAGTACCTGTTTTAGCGTTCTGGCCTTGTATTCGAGAGGACGGCGTTTCCGGGCATCAGATTGGGTGTTTATGTGTGTAATTATGGTGGTAGGAGTCTACTTGAGATGTTCCATCAGTGGCCACCTATGTAGATGTAATCATTTGGGTATGATGAGCACCGAGGTTTGTGGCAAAGAAATGAAATATTTCGCACATCCTGTAGCTATTCAGTCTGGACCTAGGGTGTTCAGTCCTTTTCCTCCAGTTACGTGTATGTGTGTGGTGATGTATGGTAACTGTGTGTATGCATGGACATGTGAGTGTGTGTCTTTCTATGTGGTTGTGTGTCTATCCCGATAGGATTCTACTCGACTTTGAGATTTCACAATGACTGGCTACCTATGTGTTGATGTAATTAATTGATAATGTGATAAGTACTGAGGTGTATGGCAAAAACATGTCATCCATTGCACACACTCTAACGTCTGTCTGATGGTTTTTTGGTCAGTTATGTTTGTGTGTGAGACCTAGTATGAGTATGGGAGTTATGATATTTGTCTGATGACCATGTGCGTACTGATACTCGTGGTACGTCGGACAAATATTACTGAACAGCAGAAAAGGCTTGTGGCGTGGGATAGAGGTGGTGCTGATCATGTGAACAGCTTTGTACATATTACCAACGATACTGAATGGCAGAGAGGTCTGTAGTGTAAGTTAAATGATATGATTTTGATGTGAGGAGTTTGTTACTTGGAACACATGTTAATGATGATTTTTTTTTGTCAGTCTTGAGCCATGAGGGTTCTGTCCCACTTTTTCTTTGCCATGATTGGGCTGGTTGTTGTGTTGAGCTCGCTGTAGGCATGGATATATGTGTCTGTGTGCGTCTTTCTCTGTGTCTGTATGCGTAAGTATGGTGATACCTTCCTTAAACTCATTTATCTGGACGTATGAATTGCTGTTCCTCCCATATGTTTGTGCTTGTGTGGAGACGTATGGGTTTGTGGGTGAGACCTAGTATGAATATGGAGGTTATGATATCCGTCTGATAGACAAGTGTCCATTGTAACTCATGGTACCTGGGTCACATGTTACTAAATGACAGAAAGGGTTGCGGTGTGGGAGAGATGTGGCTGTGATTTCAAACTTCACACATCCTGTAACTTTAGTTGGATCTAGCATGTTCAGTCTCTTTCCTCCAGTTATGTGTGGTGATGAATGGAACTGTGTGAATGCATTGACATGTGTGTGTGTATGTGTGTCTTTCTATGATTTTTGGCCAGTCATGGGTGTTCTGTACCACTTTTTCGTTGCCACGATTGGGCTAGTTGTTGAGTCGAGATCGCTGTAGGCATGGAAATGTACGTGTGTATGCGTCTCTATGTCTGTGTTTTTTTTTTTGCGTAAATGTGGTGATACCTTCCTTTATCTCGTTTGTCTGGATGTATGATGTGCTGTTCCTGCACTATGCTTGTGTGAGGTGACATATGGATTTGTGGGTGAGACCTAGTATGAATATGGGAGTTATGATATCTGTCTGATGACCAAGTGTCTACTGCTACTCGTGGTACATGGGGGCACATGTTACTGAATGGCAGAAAAAGCTTAGGTGTGGGATAGACGTGTTGGTGCTGAAACAGTTTTGTACCTAGCACACATGATACTGGATGGTAGTGAGGTCTGTAGTGTGAAATAAATGAGATGATGTTGATGTGAAGAGTATGGTGCCTGGAACATATGTTACTGATGATTTTTTGGTCAGTTATGAGCCATGGGGGTTCTACCCCACTTTTTCGTCGCCATGATTGGGGCTGGTTGTTGTGTCTAGCTCGCTGAAGGCATGGAAATGTGAGTGTTTGTGCGTCTCTCTCTGTGTCTGTATGTGTAAATATGGTGATACCTTCTATAAACACGTCTGTCTGGACGAATGATTTTGCTGTCCCCTCCACTTATGTTTGTTTGTGCTAGTGTATTGAGATGTATGGATTTGTGGGTGAGATCTGATAGCCAAGTGTCTATTGCAACTCATGGTACCTGCGTCACTTTTTTACTGAATGGTAGAAAGGGTTGCGGTGTGGGAGAGACGTGTTGATGGTAAATATAATCAACTGGGGTGTGATGAACACTATTTATGGTATAAACACTTGGGTTTATGGTGAAAACATGTCATCTTTTGCATATCTTCTATCTCGCCAGGCTGATGATACTTAAGGAGACTTCTGTTTTTCAGCCAGTCATGAGGCAAGAGAGTACTACACCACTTTTTTGTTTCCATGATTGGTACCGGTAGTTGTGTAGTCTTGGACATGTGTATCTGCGTCTCTCTTTGTGCATGTAAGCGTAAGTAACTCGTCTGTCTGATGATTTTTGTAACGCTAGTTCTGTCCAGTAATCAGTTGTAACGAAAATTCTGCCCCCCCCCCCCCACTTCATCGTTTCCGTGATGCTTGCTGTTAGTTCTGTCGACCTCGCTGTATGCATGTACAAGTGTGTGCGTGTGTCATTCCTCTGTGGATTTGAGTCTAAAATATATGGTTATAGAATTATCAACGTGTGCTTCTAACCATTGTTTCAGGGCTTAGACAATCTCCCATTTCGATGTGCTCTTTACAGTTTACTGCCGTTTGTGTTGGCATGTGAATTTTGATTCTCACTACATAAAAATCATTTAACAGAGAGGGGTGATGTACCAGAGAAGCGAAGGACTTGGGTACAAACCCACAGTCAGACCATTGCTTGTGTGGTGTAGTATGGATGTCATTGGAAGATAGGAAGAGTGTTGAGGGGCAGGTGGCGTATAATGCTGTTAGAATGGATATTGGTGGAATAATTCTGAGTGGTGTATGGAGCCTAAGTTGACCATGACCACAATCTCGCACTAGACTTTAGGTGATGAGGCCTGAGTGGATAAAATATCTAAACACCCACTTTGACCTAACAATTTACGACAGTTCAGGTGTGAGCACTATCTTAGGCGTAATAGAACCTATGGTGACGTTTTGGATACTTGTCGATGTCTTCTATGAAAATGTGGGTTATGATGTCTGTTTGATGACCAAGAAACTATCAGTTAGCTAAGAGCATTATGGTAACTTTATCGTGGTTACTTGAACAAAGCATGCAATTACAAACAAATGTCAGACTTGGCCCTGAATCCGAAGGATGGCGGTAGATGGGAACATTTTAAACCGAATGGAGAACTCTCCTGGGTCCTGATTTATTGAAAAGTAATTTCCTGGAAAAAGGGAGAATTTTCCTGGAAAACTGCAGTAGAACCACCTTAAAGCGAACATTTTGGTACCTGGCTACTGATTAGCAGAATTTTGAATTTTTGGTTTACTTTAACGCACGAACAGAAGGTAACCCTGTCTGTATCTGATCAGGGGTTGGATTGGGAATCATTGGAAAACAGAAGGTGGTTTGAGGAAGTGCTGGGCGTATGTTGGCGATGAGGCTAGGGGTGGATCTTGGTGAAAGAATTAGGACTAGTGCACTGGATTTCTTCTATAAGGAAGTGGGTAAATTTTCTATATCTCCACCTTGGTCACAGGCGATGGTCTCAGACATGTTCTGTGCTTAGCGTGACTCGATTTTTATTACATAGGACTCGCGTTCTTCGATTCGATTAGTAAGATTAACAGACGGTATTTCATTCCTGGAACATACGTGCTGAGCTGTAAAATACAGTTAAGGTGTCAATCACTGATGTATCACAAGGGATTTATGGAATTTTAGACAAAGTGCAGCTAAGGACACTCAATTTGTGATTGCTTACGAAAGCATAACAGAATTGATACATAGATTGGTCTGGATTGACAGACGACAAAGGTTTGACCTTGGTGGCAACAATTACGAGTGCAATGAAATATTTTATACCAATGGCAACAGAGATAAGATTAGGGAAATAAGGAGTCGTACTGATGTTTCCATTCCTTGAGTTTTGCCATTGTCAAACTGGAAACTTTGATTTTCCTAGCCTTGGTGTGGGAAAGGCTTTGTCACAAATAATTTCAAGTGGCCTCTTGTCCAAAGACAGGCTTGAGAAATAGGCTTGAAAAAAAAATTACAGCCTGATTGTTTGACATCATGTATTCACTTCTGGAATGTCTGTAGGGAAAGAAACTGGTTTTCAAATCGATAACTTTGCTTTAGTTTAGAGGCTCTCAACCCATCGATGTTATACTTACATCCATCAGTAAACCCCTTCAATGCCTCTTTGAGTTCAAAAAGTGTCTTGTTTCATTACACATAATTTAATACTTCCTTTAAAATACACGGAATATAGGTGACACTCGTCAGTTATATTATATTGTTCATAATGAATCCAACATGATGTGAAAAAGTGAGTTTGTTTCCCGTCTCTTGGTCGGTGAATTAATTTTTAATGTCTGCCTGCTCCAATGAACGGAATTTATGGTTTTTCGTACCTTCTTCGGTGAATATCTGTCGGTGGGTTTTTGAGGCTACGAATTTTGAAAGGAATAACGTATGGTAGGTTTGAGAAATAGGCTTGAAAAAATTACATGCTGATTGGTTTGACATCATGTATTCACTTCAGAAATGTCTGTAGGGAAAGAAACTGGTTTTCAAATCGACAACTTTGCTTTAGTTTAGGAGCTATTAATTCATTGAGGTCACACTTACATACATCAGTAAACCCCTTCAATGCCTCTTTGAGTTCAAAAAGTGTCTGTGTTTCATTACACACAATTTAATACATCCTTTAAAATACACGGAATGTAGGTGACACTCGTGAGCTATATTGTATTGTTCATAACGAATCCAACATGATGTGACTAATTGAGTTTGTTTCCCGTCTCTTCGTCGGTGTATTAATTTTTAATGTCTGCCTGCTTCGATGAACGGAATTTTTTTATGGTTTTCCCTACCTTCGTCGGTGAATGTCTCTCGGTTTCAATGAAAGGATTTCACCATTGATGGGTTTTTGAGGCTACGAATTTTGAAAGGAATAACGTATGTGTGGTATTGCTATACTTTATCACAATAATTTCATTTTTTAAACTTTTTAACGTCTCTCTAACAACGTGGCCTTTGGGACGGGGAAAGGATGGGGAGCAAGGAATGGGAAGGAATTCGGCCATGTCCTTTTGAAGGAAGCATCCCGGCATTCACCTGGAGTGATTTGGGGGAAACCATGGAAAACCCAAATCTGGATGCCCGGAAACGCCGTCCTCTCGAATACAAGGCCAGAACGCTAAAACAGGTACTTTTTTTAACGTCTCTCTAACAACGTGGTCTTTAGAGACGGGAAAGGAATGGGAATGAATTCGGTCATGGCCTTTTGAAGGTAGCATCCCGGCATTCACTTGGAGTGATTTTGGGAAACCATGGAAAACCCAAATCTGGATGCCCGGAAACGCCGTCCTCTTGAATACAAGGCCAGTACGCTAAAACAGGTCCTTTTTTTAACGTCTCTCTAACAACGTGGTCTTTAGAGACGGGAAAGGAATGGGAATGAATTCGGTCATGGCCTTTTGAAGGTAGCATCCCCGGCATTCACTTGGAGTGATTTTGGGAAACCATGGATGCCTGGATGGGGATTCGAACCTCCGTCCTCCCGAATGCGAGGCAAGAACGCTATATAATTTCATGAAAACAGGTACACATAGAATTCTTCCTCGGTTTTATATCTGGAGTTTATGACGGTTTTTTTTCCCCCATATCGAACGTTAAAAGGAAACATATATGCTTTTCGACTTATTTGTTATTCAAGGCAGGCTGGCGCCATACTCTCTAGGTATGGAAACTAAAATTTTGATTTTCGTTTTTAAATTGACGAGTTGGAACGGCTTTTTCAATAAAAACACCGCGGCCGGACTCGAACCGGCGACCTTCGGCACTCTAGCCCCAACGCTACCGATGTCTGTTCACGTAATATCCGTTGATGTGGACTTTTTTTATTTTTTAGTAAAAAAATCGCAATGGTTCACGCTTAAGTATATTTCACGACACAGAACCGAAGAAAATATTTTAGTGTGCTGAAATATTTGCATCTTGCCAGAACAGAAATAGTCAGCCGACGCGAAGAGTACACATTTCGTCACGCTTAATGGATAAGCAAACATAGATAACAGTCGAGTGGGAATTGTACACATTTCGCAGAGCGCGCCGGAAATACTCTCACCGAACGCCATCTACCAGTCAGTCAAAGAACTAACGGCAAAGAAATTAAGCCCTTGGGAGATGCTGCACACTAGCGGCCGGTCAAGGAACTAACGGCCCCGCCATGTTGTGACGTCATACGACCTTGAAGGCTGATTGGCTGCTCACTTCGTGACGTCATGCGATCTCTGAACGCTGATTGGCTGTTCCTTGAATCGGCTATCCCCTACTACTCTTCTATCATTATTTCTAAATCCCTCCAAACTGAAGGAATTTTATTCCAATTTTTCAGCGGGTACGCTTAGCGTGAAACACAGATCAGCTTCGCATTTTAGCCAGATCACGTTAAGGTGTGCTCTTTGACTCTAACAACCAGAAACATTCTAGACGCCTGACTACACCCAAAGCATCGCTACTGGCTTACACTAGTACTTCAGTAATTATGTAATTAAAAAGTGTTTTTTATAAAAATATTGGCTCCGTATCAGATAGTAATAAGGGACCGTGCACAAACTACGTGGCACGCCTGGGGGAGGGGGGTTCAGAGCTAGGCCACGTAGCTTTCAATTCATAACATTTTTCACAGTTAAAATGAGGAACAGAACTCACAACATGTGAATATTTATTTCACTCAGTTAATTAATTTCGTATGTAATTTACAATAGTCTGAAAAGAGAAAACAGTACAAAATGTCTTCTGGAATCAAAAGGGAAATAAGCTACGTGCTACGTGGGAGGGGGGAGGGGAGGTAGAGGCAAAAGCCACGTAGGGCTACGTGGGGGGGAGGGGGGGTTCACAGGAGGCCAAAATGGAGCTACGTGGTTTATGCACGCTCCCTAATACCGTATACGTAGCATGCTGTAGCAGCCCTCAGTCCCCGCCATTTTATCAAATTTAATTTTAAGAATTATGTACAGCAAGATAGGAGTTGATTAATTGTAGATCTATATATTTTTCGTGTGATTAATTGTTAATTTTTTGTTTATTCGTAATGTAAATAAACATAGTTTTATGGAGATAAACTGTGTAAATGTTGTGTAATGTGATCAAAAACAGTAGTATCTATGAAACATTAACTAAAAGTTTATAATCTTAAATTTTAATATTTTGAGGTCGATTTTCAGCTAATTGGAGTGTTTTATGTTGCCCATTTTATGTTCAAATGCATGTAAATAGCTTTAATTAACATTTGAAGGTGTTTTCGAATGATTGTGAGTGATTTGGTACAACCTATGATTGTTTTTGAATGAATTTTATTGATAGAGTATTGTTAGTGCTCGAGAAGCGCCTGTCGGCAATCTTTTTTGCCTTCTGGACGTTTCTATGGCGTCCATTTAAGAATGCAGCAATGGCGAGCAAGTAGTTGCTGATAGTCAGTGGGTTTCGGAAGTTTTTTTGGTATTTGTTTTTGTGTCGCTAAGCAGTTGTAATCGGTAGAATATTTTTTTTAACCTACTGTGGTGGTGTAATGGTTAGCGTTCTGGCCTCGCATTCGGGAGGACGGCGGTTCGAATCCCCGTCCGGGCATCCAGATTTGGGTTTTCCATGGTTTCCCAAATCACTCCAGGCGAATGCCGGGGTGCTTCCTTCAAAAAGGCCATAGCCGATTTCGTTGCCCCCCATCTTTTCCCGTCTCTAAAGACCTCGCTGTTAAAGAGACGTTAAGCAGATAAAAAAAAAAGAATATTTATGTATTTGCGCGTTAGAATCTGTGACTTATGCGCGCGTAATGTTACTATAGAGCTCACGGAGAAGTAAATATGAAGTGAAAAGTGATTCGTTGGTGTGGTCATTTCATAGAACTATTTAATTCACTTAAAGTAGTAGTCATTAACCTTTGGGCGAAGGTAAAAAACCTCTGGCGTCGAACGACAGTACCCTTTAAATTGGAAGACGAAGCAATTAAAGGTAATCATCATCAGTTGTTGACAGAAAGAATTAGTTACTATCCAAAGAGCTTATCAATGCCATCCGCATTGGTGCTGTACGTATAAGTGTGATGATGGATAACTCTAATAGCTACCACGACTGGACAGAAAATAATCCAGTAACCAACTTATAATTACATCCATGACCAGGCTGCATGTCTACATTAAATGATGATATAAGTTAGGCACCGTATTTTGTGTGTGAGTACTTTGAAACCAGTTTCAGTGTAGCCTGCGAGGACTGCGTTGTGTTGGTCCGGCCGCTCCTTAGACTGGTCTTATCAGCTCCCGCTGTCACCGCCTGCGGGCGGCTGCACAGTGCTATCGCTGCCGCCAAGTTGGCCAGCCTGTCGCTACTTGTCCGACGGTCTGTCGGCACAACGCGGAGACAGAGCTGAGAAATGCTCGCTCAAGTTCCTCAATCTGCCATCTGGACTCGTAAGTAGTTAAGGCACAATGAACTGCTCGCTTGAAGCTCTCTCGATAAATTAGAACTATATATCGCTGAACGATGCGTCGCTCACTTATTTCTGTAGAGAAATACACATACTGCTGGCAAACTTCTGTTTAATATGCTGTCTAACGGAACTCTTTCCCGAAGATCGTCTACGTTGGAATGATTGTATCAGGAAGATAATCTTAAGTGAGTCATGTGCAAGCTACTCAGTAAAATAGTTATCGATACTAATAAAATGCTGAGCTTGGTCACTGTGCCATCGTGACCGTAATGCTGACGTCACACTCAGCGATCTACAACAGCCAGAGATGTAACTACTAACCAATGTTATGTGCATTGTTAAATGACAGTTCTATCTAGATAAGAATCTTCGAAGAAATTAACTGTCATAACACTGGAAGAGAATCATGTATTGTGTTTAAATTAACAGATTAATTATTAGTTTTTAATTGTTTATATTCATTTGACGTAGAGGTTTTCGTTAAAATCCTTGCCCGTAGTTATGTATGATAAAAGCTTTAATTTTCGAGCAGCAGTGTTAGTGAAAGTTATGATTGGGTTGAAATTTAGCCTGGGTCAAAATGACAACTGATATCTGACGTTACAGCAGGAAACATAAGGGCATGGTGTGTGTACGAAATGATTCCTTTATTCGTATGTGTCTAATGAAAACATGCTATAAAAACCCTGATTGTATCTTAAAATTCTAACACGTCGTTACGTTATAGAGGGCTAATATTTCGAATACCAGAAGGCATGCACCAGGTACTAATATATGGATTGCTTCCATTACGGGACAACTAAATTAGCGGGCCAATTTTTTTTTCTATTCCTCAGCGTATTGATGTTACATCAAAAAATAAAGTAAGCTCTTATATCCTGGCATAAGCTATCATCACGTACAGTTTTTCTGCAATGGTTACTTTTTGCTTGATACGTTCATATACAAACAAAAATTCCAAAATATTTCCTCTGTGTTATGGACGAAATATGGTACTATTCGCGATAAAACCTATTTACTATGTCGCCTGATTACATAATCTATCACTACGTGCAGTTTCATTGGAATTCATTAATTAACTTTTCGCACAGAGAGACAAAGATTTCAGAATTCAAGATCTTGTCCTCTGTATAATAGGGAACTACGTAATCGAAGTAAATTATAAGAGAAAATTGTATATGTTAGGTGGAAACATAAGCTATCATTATGCGAGGTTTCGTTGAAATGCATTCATTAGTTTTTGGAAAATTCATGGAGAATGATTTGAAAATTTAGGCTCTTGACCGCAGTATAATGAGGAACTATGTTATTAATCTGATCGTATTATCTACCGGGTGACATGCGCTACCACTATGTGTAGCTTCGCTAAAAACCGTTAATTATTTTTTTGTGTTATGTGCGCTTCGATAGATAGTTCTTCATAGATAGCACACACACACACACACACACACACAAGGCTTTGCATCATAAGAAATTTTGTAATTTATTGCGAGTGAATGTATCTTTCATCCTGACTGACAACATAGGCAACAGGATGAGCAATTAAAATCTCTCAGATAGTTTTTTCAATGATGTGTGAACATACAGACATACACAGAAAAAATAAATAAATAATTACGTTTCTAGCATTTCTATAATTTGTAGTGTAAATTCCAATCAATCTTTTTGAGATAAATTTAATATACAGGCACGCCATTTCTACAATTATATTTTGATTATATACTACAGGTTTTCGAATCGTAATACTATTACACTATAAAGAAACGTGCGCATATCATGATTATTTTGCGTATGCCGACAGTTTATTTTACTGCTTTAAATTCAGGAATTTCTTGAGTTCATTACTATTAAATACATTTTCAATATACCTCTGCTCTGTCATCTGGCAATTTATTGCCCGTATAATGTATTTTCATACTACAGATTGTATTAACTTATTATCGTTTGTCACTACGCCGTCCTATTGGCTGACGTCGTTGCGGTGCCGGCAAGAAATCCGGCGTTCGAGCACCGGTGGTTGAAGAAATTTCCAGCATTTGCGGCTTGGCCAAAATTCTAAGAGATGCGATGAAGCATTCCGAATCAGTATAATGCATAGCAAAGATGTGAACTAAATCCAAACACACTCCAAAGTGTGCATAGTAACAAGTGGCTTAACAATGGGGGTGGCAGGACGGACAAAATTACACGGGTCCCCAGCAGGAGGGAGGCCCCCGATGACCGGCCAGCGGGGCTCCCCAGCCCAAGATCATTCCATTGCAGCAGACTGGGCAGTAGGAGAGGTAAAAAAAGATCGCCCATCTGACCTGAGGATGGGTCTTATCTGATAAATTTTCCATGGGCCCCAGTCAGTGCAGTTACGCCTCTGCATACAGTTACGACATAAGATACTACTGGTGCGTTCGGATGTGGACGTTGAAGTTATCCACTCTTGGTTATCTTTCGCAAAATTAGACCGGAATGGGAGGATATAGTGTTTTAGCCTCCCCGTTGTTTCATATCTGGCCCAAAGCAATTTCTGCTGATTTTTTTTTTTTTTTTTTTTTTTTTTTTTAATTGTGTGTTAAATACAATAATCGCTACATAGCTTTGGCAAATCAGAGCATTACAGTTTATAGATCTTTTCACTAAACCCTCTGGCATCCAATAACTTTCATATCCTCTCAGCAGCGTATTTCTTACACAACCAGCCTCTTACATCAGCACAGTATCGTCTCTCCCACATAGCAGCCCTTGCTCCCAGCTTGCCAGCGTAAAAGACAGACGACCTGCCTCCCAGCAATTAGTTATTTATTGTCCTATTGGCTTACATTATACTACCGCAATTGACTTAGCTGTGCCGCTAATATTTTACCCACACACCTTTATGGCTGAGCAACTTGTCGACCGTAGATTGCGCATAAAGAGCCCTAGCAGTCTACTCTCGAGGGATCTGCGTCGACTACTTGTCGCCAGCTGACGCACAAAGCAGAGAGGTCGTAGCTGGTTCCTCAGAAGATAATCTTGATGGCCCGTACTCCGGGAGGAGTAGCTTTCCGAAACTTCCGAATATCACAATGTTCTCGGACCCTTCTCCATACTCCTTGCGTATACCACGTTGTTCTAGGTGCATGTACAGACTTCCTCAGCACAACCTGTGAATTGTATTCTACACTCTAGTTTTACAACATCTACTCCCCAAAACCATGTGTTCTCACTCGTTTCGTTATTTGCCCTTTACGCATATTTGTACGTTTATGACATCCCATACTGTGAACTGGTAAGCTGTTTCCCAGGAATGTAGACCAAGATGATAGTGAAAGTAATTGAAATGATCTCTTCTAAGTCTCGATGTAGAACAATTACTCTCGTAGTCCTACAAACTCCTTAACTTCGTCAGAATAATTGTAAATACTATAATTTGTTTGCATTGTTCTATTTTCAGAAAGTTTGAAGCATCCCTAAATGCACCCATTCACATGCTCCATAAGTGTACCAGTCTGACCATTAAATACCGTATTCTACAATAAACTTAACTTAATCCACAACCCGAAGGTTGGTTGGATCCTCCCGAAGGAGGCATACTAAGCCATTGTGTCAAAGGTAGGACGGCCAGTTCCTTTCCTCTGGGACCTACAGTTTAACGTGGAATCCGAACCACGGAAATATTTACCCAAACTAAAATGATGATTTCTCGGTGTGGACTATAACGTTTTGCCTAACTAAATAAAGAGAATACTACCAAAATATTCTGATTTACACAATTACTTCTTATTTATCGTATATATTTCCACGGGTTTGTTGAACAAAAACATAACGAAAGCGAAAAAATGAAACAGAATTGAACTTGAAATACATTAAGCAATTGCATAGACTTCCATCCAGTTAGAAAAAACTTTGAAACCAAACGTTTCAGCGATATTATTGTGACTTTCATGAGAATGAGCGTAATGTTGAAACCGCAACAATAGATTCGGAACTGTCTTTTACTGCTAAATTATGGAACGTTAGGAAATATATGAAATAGAAACGGATCTAGAACTTCATGTAATGTATTAAATATATATATTAAGAATTAAATTACTTCAAAAAATAATAACATACGTATTCAGACTTCTGTGCATACAAAGCATTCCGGTATGGTTTTGAAACACCCTGTAGAGACCAGGGAGTCTCCTTCAGCGGGCCGAGAGGACCTCGGAGTCCGGGCGGTGCATATTTCGCGAGGAATGTCCAGATTTGTACAAGAAGTTCGTGGTGCGCACCGGACTGCGCCGTAACGTTCGCTAACTGTTATCTGGCAAGGCGCCCCGTCGCCGATTGCGTTAACACAACATTAACTCACAATCGCATTGGTCGCGGAGCCCTTCCGCAAGGCTGCGCGCGCACTGGGCTCGGATTTGTGTCGGGCAGGAGCTGACCCACTTCCCGAGGAGCGCCACAAAATATTCCGTCCACAAACTGCTCCCCCCCCCCCCTCTCCCCCGTGTTCATGGTCCCAACTCCTCGTCAGTGTCAGCTGCCGTCGAAATAAGTGCTATATTGCATAAAAGGACCTCTTCATTCATCACAGTGCGATTTGTTCTTCTTCTTTCTCTTGCTTTACAGACCACGTTCACATTTTTCATACAAGAAGATGCTTCATATTTCTTTTAGCGTGTGCAATATGATGTTCAGCCCCAATGATTTATTAAAACCAGCTGACAAGATAAACCCATCACAGGAGAATCCTGTGTAATGTAAATTCCTGGTGGTTCTTCAGCTTCGGGGGCTTTCCGCGGGATTCGAGGAGGTAGAGCTCCATATTTCGATTTTCGCCTTTGTAATTGAGGAAAAGATGAGGTGCTCTTATAGAATGCCGTAATATAAATAAACAAATAAATTTATCATCTATATGCTCTTAAGAAAAACTAAAGTCATACTCTACAATACATCAATCAAATAATAGGATCTGTACACCTCTCTCTGAAAACCGGAGAAATAGAAGAAATGGAGAGAAATGAAAGGGAAAGCTTCAGGAAAATCTGGGAACCATTGAAAACTGAGAGTTTAGGCGCCGTAGGAATAAGAATAGGGAAGAAGAAAACGAAAGTATGTCAGACACCATCAGAAATAGAATAATCAGTTTTTTTGGTCATATAGTAAGAATGGATAACAATGAAATTACAATAAGAATTTTTAACCATGTTTACAATAGTAAGAATGGCAATCAGTGGATCAAAGGAATACAAAACGATATGTTAGAGATCGGAATAACAGATGATATAACAAGATCGAGCAATTTTCAGTTCACTTGTACAAAATTTCAATGGTTTCTAGGAGAAAGAGAAGAGACCGATTGTGCCGGGTGAGTGGTAACGCTCTGTCCTGAAATTCGGAAGGACGCGTGTTCAAATCTTCCCCCTGGCTGCCTTTGATGAGTTTTACTCATCACTGGCACGGTCAAATTTGGAGTTCTAGTTTAGTCGTCGCATGCTATTGCTGACGCAAAGCACTTTACAGCTACTTCCACGTAGTATTACGTTTTAATGGAGGAAGTGGAGTCTTAAAATTTTGCTGCGAAATGTGTAACTACCAGGGGGTACCCATAAAAACAGGAATTACTTTTTAAAAGTTATATATTTTCAATTTGTTTACAAAACAAGCTTATTCCCTGCAAAATACTCTCCACTACTACTAATATATTTGTCCCACCGGTGCTTCCCCTGTTTGAAACGTTTTCTGTAGTCATTTTAAGAAATGGCTGACAGCTCCTCCCTCGTTTTTTCCTAGGCCCTTTCAGTGTTGCCAAATCGTTGTCCTTTCATGTCCCTTTTCATGCGTGGAATTAAGAAAACGTCGGACGGATCCAGGTGAGGCGAGTAAGGTGCGTGGGGCGGTGGAACCATGCCATTTTTAGCCAAAAACTGCCTAACAAAGTTAGCTGTGTGTGCAGGTGCATTGTCGTGGAGGAAGAACCAGTCTCCTGTCTGCCACAAATCGGGACTTTCTTTTTGAACACTGTAGCGTAATCTTCTTAAAATATCAAACATAAAAGGTTTGATTGACGGTCTGATATGGGGGAATGAATTACGCCCTTGGCATCAAAAAGCAAATCAGCAATGTTTTGATAGTTGATTGAAGTTCTTTTTTATTTTTGGACGGGGTGACAATAACGTAACTATAGCACCATGACTCATCACCTTTGACAGAAAATCTGAGTCAATTTCAACCTATTGTTTCAAAGTACAGTACGACATGTTTCAACTCGGCGTTCTTTTTTATTGTCAGTCGGGGCCCGAGGAACAAACTTAGCAGCAACCCTTTTCATTCCCAAATCTTCGGTTAAAATTCGCTGAACCGAGCTCCAAGATAACCCACTAATCTCTGACGGTTGATCAATTGTCAGTAGTCGGTCTGGGAGCACAAGCTCTCGTATTTTTAAAACTTTTCTGTCGATTCGGGCAGTTGATGGACTCCCAGAACAAGGTTTGTCATCAATCGACATGTCGCCATTTTTAAAACGAGCGAACCACTCGTGCACTTGAGTATTTCCATGGCGTCATATTTGTAAGCTGTTTTCTACATTAAAACAGTTTCAGCAGCATTTTTACTGAGTGTAAAACAAAATTTCACTGTTGCACTTTGTTAACTTAAACTTGTCATCATCAAAAACGAACCAATAACAAAACAGCGCTAGCAAAAACAATCACTGCAGATTAACAGAACAAGCCAGGTTGACAACACAGGCGGCACTGAACTGACAATGAGTTGCGCTATAAACGTCTAGCGCTAGAAACGCGTACTACACAAGCTCCGCTCACGGTAATGCTATTTCGGTTATTTTTGGGTACGCCCTCGTATGTTCTGTGTGTGATAAGTGTATTTTTGTTTGTGAAGTGTGTAATTTATGAGGCGGAGATAGGGGTGCGTCCTTACAGTCGGCTCGATGACTGTGGAAAACCGCCTAAAAACCGCAGGCAGGTGGCCTGTATGTGGGGGTATTGGCTTGTGCCCGGCCCCGTTGTACCTCCCCGACACAGTGCGTGGCGTCTCAGTGCACTTAGCCACACTGTTGGATCTTTTTAAAGCAGTCGTTGACGATCTATGTATCGACACTTGTTATTAGTTCCGCCTCGTCGCTCAGCAATATTCTGTGTTCAATCCATTAACACATAAAACCTGAAACTGCAAAATAACTATCAAGCCTACTGCATCACGTCTCCGTATCTGAGCACTTTCCTAAACGCCTATACGCACGTGGATCCTATAAAATAATACTGCATACTTTCGGAAGATCATTCGTCGCTCGCCTTCGTTCCTACACGCGAACTCCCCAATAACACCGCATAACGGGTGGTAAAGTGCGGAACATGTGTCGCAGCAGTATCTCTGGAGCCACAGACCACGTCTGGATAACGCACAGTTTCCGATATCCACCGACCTCTGTATCAGTTACAACTGCCGACACCGAACACGTAGAATGTGGCAGAGAATTTTTAATTTGCACCTCGCTTTTTACGCCCTGTTTCGTTTCTCTTTTTTATGGTGCTCGGTTTTTGTAGCGGAGGTATTCTAACGGCTGTGGAACACTGCCGTTTGATCAGGAGTCAGCAATTGTAACTGTAGATAAGGTTAGCAGTTGCTAAATTCAGTGGTTCTTAAGAACTTGAGAACATTTGAAATAGTACTGTAATACTGGAGGATGCAACTTCGAATCAACGTACGCCAATCCAGATTTCATTTTTCCATGGTTTCAAAAAATTTCGTCACGGTTCCCGCAAACCATGACCGAACTCCTTCCAGTTTACTGTCTCCCATATTCTCCCAACTGTAATGATATGGACGCAGACGAACCGCAAAGACCGAAGCAAAAAAAAAAAATCTACGAACAGTCAGAATTAAACTGTTGTCTGAGCTAATATATACAGTATCAATATATCTATTTTTTTTTTAGCATATTCTTACAGCTTTTCAATCGGTTATCATAATTTTTCCATCTTCTTATATACTACCTGACAAAAAATTTCTTTCTGTCACCAATGTTTTCTGACGTTGAGCGTCAGGTACATTTACAATAGATCCTCTGGCAGCTTTTAAAGCTTTACTTCATTTAAAGAAGCGTATGACTGACAACATTCTCTTACCACAATGTTTTTTCTGCTGTTTTTTTTTTCTAATTGCTTTACGTCTCTCAACAGCGAGGTCTTTATAGACGGGAAAGAATGGGGGGCAAGGAATGGGAAGGAATTCGGCCATGGCCTTTTGAAGGAAGCATCCCGGCATTTGCCTGGAGTGATTTGGGAAACTATGGAAAACCCAAATCTGGATGCCCAGACGGGGATTCGAATCGCCGTCCTCCCGAATGCGAGGCGAGAACGCTAACCGTTACACCGCCACGCTCGGTTTTTTTTTCTGGTATTCGCCTGGAGCGATTTCGGAAAATCACGAAAAAACTAAATCCGGATTGCCGGACGGGGATTCGAACCCCCTTCCTCCAGAATGCCAGGACCGAGAGCCATAGAGACAAAAATTCCAACTTAATTTTAAGATAATTGATTAAAATTAGTGATATGGATTAATATTTTTACTCAATACAGGTAAATATTTACGGCCACGGGAGGATTCTATAACAAAAGTGTAAACTGGCAATTAGTAAATTGGTTCCTAAAACTGAACATAGGTGCAATTAAGTTCGGTTAAAGTGAAAAATTAATAGTAGACATATAGAATTAGATACTTCAGAACCTAACGTAATGTAGTATGATACGACTATACTCACATAACTGGCACAAGCTCATAATATATTATAACACATGTGGGGAAACTAATTTCTTACAGAGATGTGAGTGAAAAGTTATGTGCAGAGGAAGTTATGAGTAAGTCAGTTGTTTTAAAGAGTCCAGGTACACAAAGATAACGTCGTCCAAAACTGTCCTCTGCTCAGGACCCCAAGACAAACAAACATATTTGTCTCACTGCGTCCTCGCCGTTATTACACACTCGTGGTGAGCAGAAGGTGTCCGCAGGGCTATCATACATCACCCGCTCCCCTGGGAGATACGCCTCATGTGTGCACACTGTCTCTCTATATTCAACACGTTTATTCATGACCATTGCGTGGAACCCATTTCATGGTTCAATTTGTAACCGCAGATAGAGCACTGAGAGACGAGATAAATCCACTGGCTCATCCGGATTGGTGGACAAAGATTCGCTATAGACAATTTACAGAAATGCGTCATTGTGTTTGCAGATATTCAGAAAGAAGAGAATTAATAACACAGTCGTTAGTGACGATAAAAAAATTGCCACTGGGAGAGAAGCAGATGGGTAGCTTGAAAAAAATTTCAGAGATTACTGACCTCTGCTGACAAAATCATATGTAACAGATGATTATAATTCATTCTGAAAATTTATGTATAATCTCGAGCATAGCGTGATGACTCTGTACTTAGAATTCTGGATCCAACAAATCGTTTCCTGTTCTTTACTCGGCCTACATGACACTCATAAATGGAGTGAAGAACTAGCATGTTCAGTTCACTTCGTACGTGTGTCCATGTGTTCTTGTTTAAATGTACAAGGGCTATTATTTAAGTAGTTCCGATAAATTTTTAAAAAAAACGGAGAATCATTAACACCATATTAATACCATATTATAGTATTATAATCTCCAAACTTCAATTACTTTCTTACATAATCTGCAACATTGTAAAGACAATTATGCAGACGGATGTTCAGTCAGCCTTCAATGTAAAATTAGCACACATGCGGAGAAAATCATTCACGCACTGCTCCTTTCGAAACATTGTTCACCAACCAATCCATTCACATACCGTAAAAGATAAAAATTACTTGGCACCACATCTGATCTATGAGACACATGATAAATTCGCTCCCAGCCAAATTTACTGAAGAGGTGTTTTAAGTTCGACGAGTGGTGAGAAGGCAAGGATGATCACTCCACGAGTAAACATGCTGGGTCTTCCATTCTGTACGGCGCAACATGGTTTCTTCAAGGTCGTTTAAGATCTCACTCTAAGCTTAGAATTCATTCAGCAGTTGGTCGAAACGATTTTTGCTACCCATAGTGTCACTACTATTGACAAACATCCTGCCCCTTCTCTTGACCATTCTGTGGCCTCGTGACACCATCACTATACAGGGTGTTCCGGAATGCCGTGTACAAATTTGGAGGGAAGGTAGAGAACATCTCTGGGGTGCCATGAAAAGCCTTGTGTACGACACGCCGGTCAATTCTAAAATTGACGTGGTGGCTCGAATATCCATTGCTACTGGTACGATCCGTAAAACGCCCAGTATTTTCGAACATGTCCGCCAATACATGTCGCATCAGTGTCGTGCGTGCGTACATGACAATGGCTGCAATTTCGGTCACCTCCTGTGATACTTTTATGTCATACTTTTCATTTATTATTTTTTTGTGTAAAAAAGCGCTTTAGAGTACATTCTGTATTGTGGGCTTACTGTCTTCGTGTCTCTTTACCTCGTTATGGTTACGTTTCCGCCCATGCTTTCGGATGTAATTATGGCTCCTCACGATGTTCTCTTCCTCCCCTCCAAATCTGTACACGACATTCGGGAGATGTCAGCTGGCTTCACTTTCCACGGTGTTTAATCACCTATGCGTTGCTCAATTGTTTTGTATATCCCGCACAAACCATATACCCGGAATGATTGTCTCCAACTACATGTGCAGCTTGTCTAGCTTCTGCAGAAGCTGACGCGTATGCGCGAATCGCGGTAGCAGCACTGCTTCGGCAATAACCGAGAACAGCACCTGCTATAGAGTATACACCTTCCCAATGACTGTGGTGAATAGTCAGTGAAATGAGCTTTTGATGTGAATGCGTCTTCTTAGTTCTGCACTGATGCCATCCAAGAATTATGAGCGATGTAAAAACTGTACAATTTCAAACGACTAGTATTCATAGACTAATCAATTGAGAAGAACGGGGTGCAAATCTGTCGACAGTCAAGTATATTAGGCGGTATCTCACCTACCTCCAGCATGAGACGCAATGGTGTGATAACGATACGGCGATGCAGTGCACGCCGGTTTTCCTTAGGGATCTAACCCCTCTCGTTTGTCGGCTGAATTGAGACACTAAAATGTCATTTCGTATAAAATACTCTACTGTGTAGAATTTAAGGACGTTTTGAGATCAATAAAAGTAAATTTCGTAAAATTATGACACGTTGAAAGTGAATATGTCATTGTTCGTGGCAAGGAAGTGAAAGCAGAACCAGCGAAACTCGGCTACAATTGACGCAAACAGGGAAATGCGGAGGCATGTTGGCTCTGTCGATTGATGAACAAAGCCGAGAGAAAGGATGCCATGGCGTGCGACGACCTCAGCGGTGCGGGGCGGGGAGTTAGGCCGGTTACACATTGGTAGTTTTTGCCGCAGCGGCAAATTAACCGTCGCCGCCTAAAGAGTTTAAGGTGTTTACACATTCAGCGGTAGAAAAGCCGCTGCTATTTCAGCGGTAAAACTTCAGCTGCCATAAAGAGCTGGCGAAAGGTGGCGTGGTCGGTAGCTAGCTTTGGCTAACTTTAGTTTAATTTTGTGAAATTAGAAGATAATTTGGTGTTTATTACCTTGTGGTTAGTTTTGGTGGTTCCGTCGCCATAGAAGTAGAAAAACAAAAATTGTCTTATTTGGTTCAATCGAATCGACCAAAGGAGAATTTAATACTTGAGGTACGACGACGCCAAGTTTTTAATTATTTTTGGATGTTTATTTTTATGAACTGCTTGGGAAATTAAAGTACCGCATTTAAAGGAGAAATACCCAGTTGATGAATTGTATTAAATTTGCGGAAATGCTGGCAATTACGTTGAAGTTAGCAGTTTTTTCATTTAATTTTTTATAATTCCAATCTGCTATATTTATTTTATGCTAATTATGGTAATAACCTCTTGAGGTGAATAGGAATAGCGGTACAGGAAAAGTTTGAAAAATACACAATGCCATATAATGGATAAGATTAGATATATATCTAGTACATGTACTTAACGGTGTAATCAACACTTCATTGTTGAGTTTATATTGCTTCATCATTGCAAGCACAATTTACTAGTTAAACTTTTGTGTTTAGATTGTAATATGTTGAGTGTTTTAATAATTATTACTTTACAAAGAAACGTCGAAAGTGATTGGCAAAGATGCAGGATTAACTGAAAAGCTTGTCTAATTGTAATCGTTACTGTTGTGTTATTTTTTATTTATTTTTTAATTTTTTTTTTTTTTTTTTTTTTTTAAGTCTCATAATGTCAAACAGCAGAATTTCGGTTTAATATGGTCTAATGTTGGAAATGTTCCTTGGGTAATGTCTAAGATATAAGTTATATAGTGTTAAACATCAAAATCTTTCTATGAAATGTGACTCAATATTTTTCAAGTTCTATTGAAGCTATAAAAATTAATGTAAATATGTGATTAAAAGTTTAGTATCCAAAGGCATTTTCTCTTCATTTTCATTTCGTCAAAATCATTCCTAATTTCAAGGCACACTACTTTCCAAGCGTTTCTGGTAGCGTCCCGATCTTTAAAAGAATCCAATGTTTTGTTCCGTAAAACTGGTCTCATTTCTACTAACGAAATAAGAAGATCATTATCTATCACCATTTAAATAATATTACGACTTTTAAATTCAAAAAATGTTAACTTCACACAGACTGAAAACGCGTAAGCGGTTAAAAATCCGACGAGTGTGTAAGCGACCATCTGGTCACATGGGCCATTGTCTGGACTGCGGCTTCCAAACTACCGTCGAATGCAGTGGCAGCGCGTGGCTGCATACCTGCCGTCGGTGGCAGCTCTGCCGCGGGTTTTCCCCTCCACCCAGTGTGTAAGCTCCCATTTGATCCCTCGCGCCACTACTGAACCGATGGCGACGAAAATTTTCCGCCGCGGCTGAAACCGCCCAGTGTGTTACCGGTCTTACGGCAACGGAACTGCCTCCGAAAGCACGTGGACTGCCAAGAGCAACACAATGATACCACGGTTGATCACCTCTGGATTTGTACCGGAATAACTAAAGTGCAATATACCAAATAATATAAAATGCCATCAGTGACAGCCTGAAAATACTAACGTTAGATAATCCTCACGACAATGAGACGAAGAGCCATTAAGATAATATATTAGATTAGATTGTTGCAGAAGAAAGAAGACGAAGAGAATATTTTGAAACCTTCAGTTTAGTCCACTAAACGCCCACAAACATATCCAACCAGTAATCAAACCATTCGGCTCCTAACAATGTAAATGAAAGGGGATTATTAACACACCGATTTAAAGATTGAGAGACCTAAGACCTAAGAGTAATTCACTACACATGCTTGAAGTGAAGAAAACCGTAAGAAATCTCACAAACAGGAACGTTCCGGTCTAGATGATAAAATTTCGATAATCTTTAAATGTGGGGTAACAATCTTCACAGCAAGATCACATACCTCTCTAAAACAGTCTGCAGGAAAAATCTATATTTTATATATAATTAAAGAATGAACGAACAGTATAGCTGTTCATCAACAGTGGTTCGATTCAAAATTGCGTTACCAATTTATGATTTATTTCTTACTTATAATCGTTTCTCTATTCTAATGATTCGACGTTGAAGAAGTGTTACGCTTAATAAAAAAAATCTGATAGAAATGACTGCAAATAAAGTACGGACAACAGTACCTTAAGCAAAAATTCAAGATCCTCTCTAAAATCATCAGCAGTCAAGCGCTAGTTAAAGAAGTCTTCAAGGCTTCTAAAAACGAATATCAAAGACTGAAATCGTATTTTTTAAGGGAAATAGCTTTCAGCTACCGCAAAAAATGCAATAGGAACATTTCACACCATAGCATAATGTCGAGGATGTGAAGAGGAAAGTGGATTAAACATTTAACTTTTTTTTATCCTCCATCCTTTCCTATCCTGTGCTAACCTCATCATTTCTACATACCCCTTACGACCCACATCCTCAATTATCTGCTTCAAATATTCTAATCTCTGTCTTCCTCTACAGTTCTTAACTTCCACTGTTCCCTCCACCAACAAATTAACCAATCCAGCATGTCTCAACATATGACCTACCAAACTGTCTCTTCTTTCTGTAAGCTTCTTCCACAAACTTCTTTTCTCACTCATCACTTTAAATACTAGTTCATTTCTTACTATGTCAGTCCACTTAATTTTCAGCATTCTTCTGTAGCAACAAATTTCAAAAGCTTCAATTTTCTTTCTTTCCGGTATTCCTAAAGTCCATGTTTTGCTACCATAAAGTACTGTGTTCCACACAAAGAGATTTAAAAAGTTCTTTCTTATTCCTAGATCAATATTTGAAACAAAAAGGTTTTTCATTAAGGCTCTTTTTGCTAGTACTATTCTGCTTTTAAAATCATTCCTGCTTCAGCCATTGGTTATAATTTTGCTTCCCAAGTAACAGAACTCACTTACTTCTCCTATTGCATCCGATCCTATTTTATTATTTAATCTACTAGTATTGGTATCATTTCTGCTTCATTTCATCACTTTAGTCTTGCTTTGATTTATATTCAGTCCAAAATCTTCCTTCAGTATTTTGTTCATGCCATTCAGTAACTTCTCAATATCCTCAGCCCTCTCTGCTAACAAGACAATGTCATCAGCAAATCGTAGAATACTGATTTTTTCTCCCTGAAAACTTATGCCACATGGAAATTTTTCTTTTACTTTCTTCATTGCTTCTTCTACGTACAAGTTGAATATTAATGGGGATAGATTACAACCTTGTCTCACACCTTTTTTAACTGATGCATGTCTCTCGTGATTCTCCACTTTTATTACAGCCACTTGGTTCTTATATAGTTTATAGAGTATTCTTCTATCTCGATACTTTAGACCTGACTTCTTTAAAATTTTGAACATCTTGTCCCACCTAACAGTATCGAAAGCTTTTTCTAAATCAACAAATCCCATAAAAGTATCTTTGTTTTTCTTGATCCGCCCTTCAAGTATTAATCTTAAAGACAGAATTGCTTCCCTTTTACCGCGATTTTTTCTAAACCTAAACTGATCTTCCCATACTATTTCTTCAACTACCCTTTCCATCCTTCTATATATTATTCTGGTCAGTAATTTTGAAGCATGTGATGTTAGACTAAAGGTGCGATAATTCACACATTTTTTAGCTTTGGCTTTCATTGGAAGTATGAAGATGATATTGTTATTAAAATCGGTTGGAATTTCTCCTGTTTCCTAACTTTTTGATATCAGCTTGAATAATCTTTCGATTCCTTCCTCTCCTAGGGATTTAAGAAATTCTGCAGGGATCTCATCAATTCCAACTGCCTTATTTGCTTTCAAGTCATTCAGAGCGTAATTAAATTCTGTCCTCAAAACAGGATGTCCTAAGTCATTAATGTCGACATCGCCTTCCTTTTCCATTAAACTATTGTTCAAGTCGTCCCCAACATACAGTTTCTCAATGTATTCTTTCCATCGGTTAGCTCTATCTTCTGAGCTTAAAAGAGGTTTCCCATCAGCAGCTTTAATGTTCATACCTCTTTTCTTCATTTCTCCAAAATTCTGTTTGATCTTTCTATATGCAACATCTACTTTACCTACAACCATTTCCTGTTATACTTCTTCACACTTTTCTTGAAGCCATTTTTCTTTTGCTTTTTTGCATTTCCTGTTTATTTGATTTCTAAATTTCCTGTACTGCTCTCTTCCTGCTTCATCCTGAACATTTTTGTACCTTCTCCTCTGATCCATCAGTTTCAGAATTTCTTCTGTGATCCAAGGTTTTCGGGCAGCTTGTTCCCTAAAGCCTAATGTTTCTTTACCAGCTTTCATTATTTCGGCATTTAATGCATTCCATTCGTCTTCGCTTGAGCTCCTTTCAGAGTTACTTCTTAGACCCAAGTCTACCATTTCTGCAAATTTTTGTCTTGTGCTAGATTGTTTCAGTTTATTTACTTCCAGCCTGTTCTGCTTATAATGCTTCCTTATTCACTTAAATTTGAGCCTACACTTCATTATTATCAAATTATGGTCAGAGTCTATGTCTGCTCCTGGGTTCGCTTTACAGTCTAGAACTTGATTCCTGAATCTCCGTTTGACCATGATATAATCTAGCTGATTTCTGTCTGTATCTCCAGGACGTTTCTAGGTGTATATCCTTCTTGCATGGTTCTTAAACAGTGTGTTAGCCACTACTAGCTTACATCTTTCACAAAATTCTAGCAACCTGCTTCCTCGCTCATTTCTTTCTCCTAGACCAACACTTCCTACAGTATTCCCCTCTTTTCCTTCTCCCACTATTGCATTCCAATCACCCATGATTATTAGATTTTCCTCCCCCTTCACATGTTGGATTAATTCTTCAATTTCTGCGTATATTTTTTCTATTTCTTCGTCATCTTCCTATGACGTTGGCATATGCACTTGTACTAATGTGGTTGGGACGGACTTAGTTTCTAACCTCATCAAAATAATCCTGTCACTAAACTGTTCATAATAACTCACCCATTTCCCTACTTTCTTGTTCATTACAAATCCTACACCAGTGACTCCATTGACAGCTTGTGTGCTAATTATACTGTGTTCCCCAGATCAGAAATCTTGTGCGTCCTTCCATTTAATCTCACTAATCCTAACAACATCTAACTTAAGTTGTTCCATCTCCTTTTTTAAGTTTTCTAACCTACCTGCCCTATTCAGACTTCTAACATTCCACGCTCCGACTCGTAGAATGTTTCTATCCATTCTGATGTTGCTGAAATCATCTTGGTAATAGATACTATAGATTTTTTTAGTCATACACAGCTGTCAGTTACTACGAGTGGTCATTATCAACAATATAATTATTTATGGATTGAAAACATTTGATTTAATCATCTAAGTGAAACATGGATAGGGAGATGTTCTGTTGATATCACTGAACACCAATTGCGTAGGAAGTACACTGGACTCTGACCTCTATTTTAGCAGGTTACAGGTAGAATTTTTTTGTAAATGCTAATGGTCTACGCCAGGGCTCAGTCTGAATCAGAACGCCGTTGTTCCCCGCCTCTCTCCGTTTCACATTGAGATCTGCTCTGGATGGACGCCATTGAGTGGTCAATCAGGGGCTACCCCTGCTGTGACGCGTGCCCGTGACACATAGAAAGAGATATGTTAATTGCAATGTCCCGCTTTGTGAGGACCTCGGGGCTAGGTGACACACCCCACTGCCGTGTAACAATAGCAGCCTGACGCGTAGGGGAGCTGACAGCAAGGACTATGCATTAAACCTACATCAGAAAGTGATTATTTTTTGTTTTTTGTTTTCATACTGCGTAATGTCAGGATATCGAAAGTTAAATGCATCTTTTTCTGTATTTTTCAGTTAAAAGGCAAGCTGTTAACCCGGACGATTTATTTTCATTACATCGATAATTAAACAGAGAATTACCACACATTTTGTTGATATCAAATCTGAGTAAAAAATATTTTAGCAATATAAAGAAAAGGGAATAACCTACGAATTTACTCCCTACACAATTTGTTTCACATACTGTTGAAATTGAAAAATAATCTGCTTTCGACCAAATTCAATAAATGTTTGGCTTGAGAATGGATTCATCATTTTATCAATTCATTCTACGGACAATCAATAATGTACAGGAATCAGTTGAGTCTTCCCAGTCAGCCGATGCATTGTCTCCTGCAATGATGAATAGTTTTTCCATATCTCTGAAAGGTCACTTTTATACCTTACATTTTACAGTCTCTTTGCTTCTAGTCTAAAACTTTAAATTGAATACTCATTTCAAAATCCAAACAAAATTTCAATATTCCCTTTATTCAAAATTTAAGTCAAGAAATTAAAAAAATTATCTCACAACTATCACTTTTCTGCGTTTTCTTTTGCTAAGTAAAAAATAGCACGATATAATTCGAAACCGACAAATACATTAAGTTACAGATAGTTAAACTATTGTTCACATCAGTGTAGATTTATACGTTCAGCGTAGAGGCCAATAAATATTTTACCGTACCATAAGAGTTTATCTTGAAGGCACAAAATGAAAGTGACAGAAATAATTTGAAAGTACATAAAACGTGTTATTTCTAATATCAAAACAAAGAAATGTTAAAACATTAAATCCTTATAACTCAAAACAGCTACGCAAAATAATATGAAAGAGAAGTGGATGAAAAATTTCACCACGATTTCACTTAAAATACTTCATGTAAATGTTTATAACACGGTGTAATCCTCATAGTTTATTGATTTTTTTCGATTTAGTTTACTACAGGCTCAACATTTTTGGTATTTTTTACGTTTCATCACTTCTTTCTCGGCTGTAATTACCTCACTGTCACACGTAAGGTTGCGACAACAACAAAATTTTTACGGCTATAACGTGTGGAGTAAGGTAGTATCACACCCAAAGACGTATTTTGAATTTATTAATCTAAGGAAACAAAAGCACTAACTCCTGCATATGAATCTGTAATGCTGATCCGTTTACCAGACTTTGGAGACACAGATAATTCTCTTTACGCGTTGTGCTAATTAAAGTGGACAATCGTAAGCTGGTACTGCAAAAAGACCTGGAGAAACAAAACAATTCACCCAAGGTCAAAGATTTTATCGTTGTTTATATGTTAAACCGTTTCTCTGTGCTATCAGTTATTATTATTATTACTCAGGGATTCATTAAAAGTGTGTGGCGGAGGGTGCATTGCACCTACCCAAAAGGGTAACAGTTTGGAAGGGATATACGCGATATGGCAGGAGGCGCCCGTGGGCTATTGTGAGGAACCATCCCAGCATTCACGTGGAGAGATCTGGGAAAACCATGGAAACCCAGATCAGGATCGCCGGAGAGCTATATCGGAAACTATTCCTGTCGGATTTTAAGTTTACATGCCCGATAAATCCTTTCTATTCCACTCCCTAATCGCTCGTGGAAAAAATGAATACAGAAAAGAATCGGTTCTAGCCCTGATTTCTCCTATCTTATTTTCGCGGTCATTCCGAGATATGAATGTCATCTCTTTCCTCAACAAATTTACTCTTTCTATACGTTCCACCCATTTCACAGACACGTGCGGATAACGCTCGCGACCGATATTTTGTTACTATTGGTATCATATTTAGGTTAAAGGAAACAATGTCAATCAAGATACGAAATGTTTGTTCATAATATCAAAAACATCAAAACATTATGAACCAGACACTTTAAATACGTGTTTTTGGCTCGTAATTTTTTCACTGTAGTTCAATTAGAGATGATTAAAATCTCAGTAAACGTACTACAATGTAAGCATCACGTGGTATGAAAGTTGGTTGGACTCTACTTTTAACCCTGATGCTCCAGGAGAGCCGATCTTAAAACCGTAACTCTGCGGAGAAGAATGATGACCTTCTGCTGCTCCCCTGGTTATGTGTCAACACAAATGGGCCATGTATTTCGAAAACTTTGCATACCGATGTAGTCTTCACGGGTTTGCTAGCGGATTGTGTTGTAAAAACGCAACGTTCCATAGACTTGATCTATCGTCGCCAGCAGGTATGTATATTGTTCAGAGAGATAAGAACTTCGTGCATACCTGCCGTCGACACGCCGGGGAAATCTCTGTTCACACTCGTTGCACACTGTTTATTCCAAATTTGTTCCAGAAGTGTAACATAGCAAATGCCTTAAATATATGCTCAACTCCCTTATTTCTTGCAAAATCTACAGTACTGATACGGTTGCCTTCTTCAGCAATTTTAGAGCACAACCCTTGTCCCTGGAGCCCACAAATGGCAATGCACACGCAAAGAACAGCACTCAGGCTATTTTATGGTCGTCCCGAGACTATTTACTCCAGGCACTTCACAGAGAGCGGATCTCCCCATCTGGTGAGGTTACAGAAAGTGCTCGTGCAGGGCCGAAGTTATCATTCACACTCAAGGTGCTCCGACAGAAGCAAGAACCTCCACTTCACCTCCCTGGATGGCCTTCTCAAAGCACTGCGGGGAAGCTTCATTCCAGAAGAAACAAAAAGGTGGCGCTGTAGCTCTCGGAGTGACGCAGTGATGCGTGAGGATGATCATTACGTCACGGAAGCCTCCTGTGACGTAAGACCCCAGCGCCAAGCAGCAGACGGCCAGATTTTTCTCTCGGCTCCCTATTTCTCCACACCCCCCCCTCTCTCTCTGGAGTACTAACGACTGGGTCAATATATCTTTCCTCTCACATCTTCGGACTGCTTTTTGTCTGCTTCTTTTGAAGAAATACTACACTACAATTCTGCTGTTAAAAACATTCTGTGTTTGCGTAAGTTAAAAATGCCTCAATACTTTTAAAATAATGGAGAAAATAAGCAGTGATTTAAGCATCACATGCCTTTTTTTGTTTCTAACAACCTTACGAAAGCAAACCTTAGGCTAAAGACAGAGGGAAAGTGGAATACATCTTGTGTTTCACTGTTGAGTTACTTGACGAGGTATCGAGACTTCGAAGATTTGAAACCCCTTCTTTCTGAAACCGAGATCTGTTAACTCTTGCTTCATGGGGGACATCGAGAATGCTCAATGTGAAGGAGAAAGAATTAAAAGCAATATTAAATGTATTGATAGGATACTTAGGACTATATGTAAAGAAGTCGGTGTATCACTGTCTGTGTGGAAACTTTGTTAGATCTTATGCTAATTGTCTACTGTGTTATTCTTCTTGTTAATCAGTATTTGTGAGGAAACACGGAAGAAAAAAATTGCCCATACTAAATTTCCTACATCTGTATGAGACTAAAAGTCTCTCATACCAACCATGAACAACATGTTTACTTATTCTTAAACGAATTTAAGTTACGTTATATTTAGAATTCTAACCATACTAAACACAATAAAATTCCTGTCCTATCTGTCATTTAATACCAAGGAATTTAATATGGAATGTCAGATCTTAATTCACTTTTCACAATTACAATGTCCGGCAAACATCATCATTACTTCCCTAAGAAAATAATAATCCTTGTAAAATTTGCATTTTAGTTTCTCTACATCAGACAAACGTTACTTGAAAACTGGCTCAGATTTCTTAATCATTCATTGCCAAAGACATCCAGAAATCGCGATATATATTCTGCGAACAGGATGAATGTTGAAAAATCGAAATCTGAATTTTGAAGTGTCACGTTAGCAATCTTGCAACGTAGATGAACGGGAAAGTACTATGGTAGCTTGGCAGGCACACAGACACTGACTGCTCATCAATAGACCCTGGCTTCAAATTTCAGTACTATCAGAAAACTATACTGCGTTAGCTCACTCTATGAATTTAAAACAATGCATCAAATCTATGTTTCTGACCTCGCATTTTCTATAAGAATTCGTACAAAGAATTAATTGTGTCTAATATGCGTTTAGCATAATTTATTTTATCTAATATTTTCTAATATATAATATTTTTAATATTATTATCATTCTTCTTGTATCTACATTAACCCTGACATATTCCTCATCCCATAGGTCCTTACTCAACAGGGAACTATGGAACAAGAGTAATGAATAAATTTGATTATAAATCCATTACACTGTAATGACGTTAATTTTACGCTCTTTCGCTCAAGCGTACGGAAGATAATTATGAATTTAAATTTCTCAACAACAAAAAAAAATGTAGACAGTCAATAAATAAGGATGTAACCATTCAAAGAAATTGTCCTAGTGTTAGTAAAGTCTGAAGGCCAAATAAAACAATTTACTATCGTTAATTTAAATTACTTTACTCTGAAAGCTATAATCATCATCATTTTTAACATTTCCGTTTCTGAATTTCATTTGCCACATCTTCTTTCGTGTATAATATCTCTCTAAGATTCCTACTCTTATACTTGTCTTCATATCTCTATGTCTCTTTGTTCCTCATCCATCCATCTTTTCCACTGTCTCCGATAGGTCTCCTCTGATTCATTTATTCAAGATCACTTATCTTGGTATTGTTCTCTCCTCCTTTCTTAGCGTTCCAAACTTTAAGCGGCCTGATCATATCCTTCATCGTGACCTTTCCAATGACTCTTAGAAACTTCGTCCGTGCCTCCTGCAGTCTGCTTTAAATCATCGTTGGCCATATATATGTTTTCGAATCATGGATATATTATTACACTTTATATAGCAAACAACGAGATATAGTTGTACATTTTTACTCGTTCTCTGTCCTATTTTATATTTCAACTTTCAATTATTGGTTATTTTATTCATTAGTTAACAGAACTACGCGATTCATTCCATTTTTTTCTGTGGTGTAACCAAATATTGTTAAAATCGATTAAACAGTAATTAAACAACTGAAAAATCTTACAAAAATAACAAAAAAAGCTATTTATCAAAACAGTATGTCTGTAATACAGGAAATAATTATAAAATTACTGTGGCATCGTGCTTAAATGCTCGTAATACTCTTGGTAAGTAAGTACACGTTACTCCATTTTCACAGTACTACGCTCTGTATATACATGAAAATAAATTATATGTGAAATGATGAATGATGAAAGAAAATTTATCATTATTTTACGTGTACTGTCTTTATACAATGGTATCTGGAAAAATAACAGTTTATTTTTATATACCTTTTCATATTAATCATTATCGATATATAAAATGTCAGAGGTATCCGTAGACTTCCACAGCTTTGTTCTATGGAGCTCAATTCTCCGATAGTAATTTCAGTTTAAAAAAAAACGTTATTGCTTAACAAGCTCAAGAAGCATTGCCCTTCATCTAGGCGTCTCTGTCCTAACAGATATGATGCCTTGATGGCGTGATGCTGTTATCTTACGGGAGCAACCGTACAGCATATTCCACTCGTTATAAATCTGTTACACAGTTTGAGGGGCAACTTGGGAACTTGGCTGCGAAACTCCGGTAAACAGGTCGCAAATTAATATCCCACGCGCCCTGATGTGCCGTGTAGCCTAATGCACGCGCCCCTGCACGGTAGAGGAGGCATTATGATGCGACGCGGGTAGCGAACACTTCAGGCTCGAGAGCCTTAATTATTGTTATCACAGAGGCCCGCAACACTTCGCGAACTTCACAGCCGTAAGCAACACGGGCTTTAACCCCCTCAAGAATACCTCTCTCTGCTAGTAAATGGGAGTCTTCAGCCAGCATTAAGATGGAATTATAAATCTTTTAGCTTCCGTAATCTGCTTTATAGAAACGGAGAATTTATATGCGGATAAAACTGTTGCTATCCGCCCGTGGCCGTTGTTTTTGAGCTCCGATTGTGGAGGAAAATTATTTTTATTTTGATTGCGATGGAGCACACGGCCCGGTGGCCATTTTCCCATTCGTCTTCCTTTACATTTAAAAAAAAAAAAAAAAAAAAAAAAAAAAAAGAAAGAAACCTTAAATTCTTTCCCAGTTTCTGGTAAATTTTTCAGCATCTCACTTGGTAACGCAGACTCTCCTTCTATTAAAAAAAATATTTTAAAAAAAAGATATTCTTCCTATACCCTTACGCCTGAAATCAAGTGTTAGTTTGTGACCATGAAATATTCATCAACAGCTCATCGCTGATATGTTCCTTATATACTCCCGATACTCTGTTCACCTACCTCTTGTCTTATAATCATTCCCAACCCAGCTCCTTTATTAGATCAGTTATTGATTGTGTTCTACTGGAGATTTCCTTTGCACCCACTTCATATCCATAATTTGTTCGCCAGACTACCCCATCATATTCGAGCAACAACCAAGCCAAGATTTTACATACTATCCTGGCACTTCCCCTTATCACACTCTCCAGTAAATACCGGATTTTAAAATCTCTCGGTCGGGCCTGAAATTCAGGAGATTGACGGTAATCACTCGATGTGAATGCCGGGATGGTTCCTTCCAAAGGCCATGACTGAATTCCATCCCGTTACATATTCATAGCTCCTTACACCTCTCATGTCCTCAACGTGGATGAGACGTAAAGCCAAAATTTTTAAAAAAAATGTTGGTTAGGTGTTTCCTTAACCGATTGTGTGCTAAGAGAACTCTACATTTCTATGGGAATATGGAGTGAGGTCATTCTGCACTGTCCATGGTGATACGCCTTTGTGATTGAGACGTTAAACTTTCTGGTCCAATTTTATGTCCTCTAGAAGCGCTTTACCCTCTCCCTTCTCTCGTTTCACACAAACAGAACGAAATTGAGACGTTTGTTATTAAGCGTTACTGTAATACATTATAAGAACAGTAACTACGAGGGCGGTTTGAAAAGTTCTCAGAATCACCGCTAGATGTCAGTGCTAGAGCAACGAGGTTCCCGCGCAATAATCACACATCCTTTGTGAGTGAACACGTGGCGCGTCAGTGCTCTAGCTGCAGGAGTGTGGTAGTGACGACTCTTTGTTGTTGTTCCCGCGTAGTGATTTGTGACAATGGAAAAAACTGAGATTCGAGCAGTGATTAAATACTCTGTAAAGAAAGGTATGAAAGCAAAGAAAATTCATGCTGACTCTCAGAACACACTAGGGGACTCTGCTCCTTCATTTTCAACTGTTACCAAGTGGACCAGCGAGTTTAAATTTGGTCGGGAGAGCTTGGATGATGATCCACGTAGTGGACGGCCAAAAAGTGCTACTACCACAGAATTTATCGCAAAAGTGCATAAAATGGTCATGGAGGTTCGTCGACTGAAAGTGCGGGAGATTGCTGAAGCTTTAGGGATGTCTTCGGAACGGGTATATTATATTTTAACCGAAGAATTGGGTATGAAAAAATTATCCGCAAGATGGGTGCCGCGGCTCTTGACACTGGACGATAAACGCGCGAGATTGGAAATGTCCGAACAAATTCCGACACGTTTTCAGAGCAACCAACAAGATTTTTTGCGCCGGTTTTTGACTACAGATGAAACTTGGTCTACTACTATACCCCAGAGACAAAACAGCAGTCAAAGCAGTGGAAACATACTGATTCACCACCACCAAAGAAAGCAAAGGCAGTGCGTTCGGCCGGAAAGGTCATGGCCTCAGTTTTCTGGGATGCAAAAGGCATTCTGCTGATAGATTATCTTGCTACTGGCCAAACAATCACGGGGAAATACAATGTAAACCTCCTAGACCAATTAGAGGAAAAGATACGCGAAACAAGGCCTGGTTTGGCAAGGAAAAACGTCATCTTTCATCAGGACAACGCTCCGCCGCACAAAAGTGTTATTGCCATGGCAAAACTTCATGAACTGAGGTACGAATTGTTGTCACATCCACCTTATTCACCTGATTTGGCACCATCAGACTTTCATCTATTCCCCAAGCTGAAAAATTTCCTCGGTGGACGGAGATTTTCTACAAGGGAAGAACTGACAGCCGAATTGGAGAGGTATTTTGCAGGCCTGGAGGAATCTCATTTTCGAGATGGGATCAAGGCATTGGAACATCGCTGGACCAAATGCATTAGTCTACAGGGAGACTATGTTGAAAAATAAAAGCAGTTCCACCGAGGTAAGATACTTAATTCTAATACATTCCGATAACTTTTCAAACCACCCTCGTAAACCAACGAAGACGAAGGGAAAATCCACTACTACGCGGCAAAGATGGTAACGAGACTCGTGGACGGCAGATACACTGTGCATTGAATGGACTTTACTTTATGGTGGTGTTTACAACTGAAACAATTGGGAACATGCAAAACGTCTCCATCTAACGTGATACGTAAAAAATACGCACGCACTGCGTGGAAAACTAAAGGGAGTTTAATATCCAACTACTTTAATTCGACAGATAGCAGAATCGGCATCATCGACACTACATTGTGCAAATTAATAACCTTTGCTCTCCACTATTAAATCTTCCTCTATCTATTTGGATTCAACAGTATCAAATGTGGTGCAGGAAGAACTGTTTCTACTTTTAAAGCCTGGAGCTGGGCAGATTCAACTTACTGTGTCAGCAGGTTGGTCACACAGACTATGAAACACATAGTACAGGATTTCACACTTGGAGGATTTCAGGCCAGGGGAGTTGGCTTGGAATGAAAATCTGGATGTTCATTTGCAGCGGTTGTGGCTGCAGACAAATCTTTCACTGGTTCTTGTTGTAGTCCTGATGAAGCCGAGGGCAGCCCAGTTGTGTATATTTTCTTTTTACGCTATGTGTGTTCTATGTTTAGTGTTTCTTCTACAAATGGCAAGTTACAATCATACGCGAAGTAAACAATAACAACTTCTTTCAATTCTTTCCAGTCAAACGTTTACTAAAGTAACAATGATTAGCCCACCACAATTAAGCCAGCCTGAACGCATATTCACAGTTGCATCCTGAAACATGGTGCATAACATTTCGGAAGTATTTGTGAAATTGAAAATTCCACAATCCACAGTACCAAAGATATTCGCATTTTTGATGACATTATCTTCTACACTAGACAACTCAGTGCCTCGAAACATTTTCTGAAATAGCAAGACCTGTACTGGATTTGTGTAAGTGTCCGTACCAAAGGAAGAACGACACAGCCAGAATTTACTGTCTTCGTTACAGATGTACTTGTGACGTGTCTGCTCTTTCCATGCAGCCAAATTGGCGCTGATGGAATATAGCAGTAGAAGACCGATTGGGTTGCCTTTAATAACAGCAAAGCATCACCTGGTCAGGCTAACTCATCCATTGGTTTCTAGACGCCTCGAAGTTGATTGCTCCGATGAATCATGTTACCAGTCGCTACGTCCCTATTGTAGGAATCGGATATGGTGCAAATACCGTGAGATCAATTTCAACAATTTATTGATTTCACGTATCCAAAAAAAAAAAAAATGGAAAAGATTTTAATTTTTGGTGTGACTGGATCTAATCCGAAGAGCTTTAGTGATGGTATCGATGATTTGTGAAGTAGTTATAATTATAAAGAATTCAGTTGTTTCGATTCAAACAGTTTCAGTTTATTGTATGTTATTTCAGTCTACTAGGGATTACATCGAAACTGAGTAATCTCCGAAGATTCTTTTAGGCAATGATAATCACAAGCACCCGATCTACGCTTCTACGCCGATAGCCATCTCTTGAGTTTATATTTCCATGGTAACCTATCTTGTCTTGCTTTTCTCTAAGAGATAATTAATTTCTGTCTACTCTCTGGAAACAAAAATATAATTTTCTTATGAAATGTTTCTGTTCTGTCACATGCTTCCTCAGGTTTACCATGGCTTTACTTAAAAAGACATCGGTAAACTTATAAGAGTAACCTTGCTCTCGTGATCGCCATTTCTCTTATTCCTAGTAGAATTTTTACAAACATTTTACAACACATTCTCTTCTTAATACTAACAACATAACAAACTCAAAAAACATATCAGAAAATACACACAAATGCAAGACCTGTCACGATCGCCATGTGATGCTATCGATGATTTGTGAAGCAATTATAATTATAAATAATTCAGTTCTTTCGATTCAAACAGTTTCAGTTTATTTACTAGACGACCCGTGCGAAAATTTCGCGAATAAAATGCGATGAATAGTGAGGTTGAATATAATGTCACCAAGTTCAGTAATTACTCTTCATACTCCTACTTCATTTATCGATTTTGGTTAGAAATCCAGGGAGATAAATGGCTCGAAACACAAAAAACGTATTTTAGAAATATTGACATTTTTGCGCTTTATGGGTCGAATAACGAAAAATTCCTTTCTTAGAATATAATTTTACCACGGCGGAAACCTTAGTCTTTAATACGATATGTCATTTATCTATATCGATTAGATATCAAGGCAAATATAAGGCTCGTGACACAAAAATACGTTGTAGAACAATTTATACTTTTTCCCTTTAATAGTTGAATTCCAAACACTTCATTCTTAAAATATGATGTCAGCAGAGCTGAGACATTATTCCACACAATCGTACTTGATTTATCGATTTTGGATAGATATCAAGGGAGATAAGTGGCTCGAGACACAAAAAACGCATTTTAGAAAAATTTACTTTTTTGCCTTTTATGGGTCGAATTACGAAAAATTCCTTTCTTAAAATATAATGTTACCACGGCGGAGACCTTATTATTTAATATGATACCTCATTTATCTATATCGGTTAGATATTAAGGGAGATAAATCGCTCGTGACACAAAAATGCGTTATAAAAAATTTATACTTTTTCCCTTTAAGGGTTGAATTACAAACACATTCTTTCTTAAAATATGATGTCACAAAGCTGAGAAATTACTCCTCATAATACTACCTCATTTATCGATTTTGGTTGTATATCCAGGGAGATAAATGGCTAGAGACACAAAAAACACATTTTAGGAAAATTGACATTTTTGCCCTTTAAGGGTCGAATTACGAAAAATTCCTTTCTTAAAATATAATGTTACCATGGCGGAGAACTTATTCTTTAATATGATACGTCATTTATCTATATCGGTTAGATATTAAGGGAGATAAATCGCTCGTGACACAAAAACGCATTGGAACAATATTGATACTTTTGCCCTTTAAGGGTTGAATTCCGAAAACTTTCTGGCTTAATATATGACGTCACTAAAGCGGAGATCTTAATCTTTAAAACGATACTTCATAAAACGGTTTCAGATAGGTATCCAGGGAGATAACTGACTCGTAACACAGAAAAAAGCATTTTAGAAAAATTAACATTTTTGCCCTTTAAGGGTCGAATTCCGAAAACTTTCTTGCTTAAAATACGATTTAACCAAAGTGGAGACCATAAGCTTTAAAATGACACCTCATTCATTGATTTCGGTTAAGAATGAAGGAAGATATAGGCTTGTGACAAAAAAATACCTTATAGAAATAATATATATGATGTTATTTCAGTCTACTAGGTATTACATCTAAACTGGGTAATCTCCGAAGATGCAGGTTCTTTTAGGCTAGTGTTGCCCAAAATCGGTCTTGGTCTTGCATTTTTGCAAGACCAAGACCAAGACCAGGTGTATTGATGCAAGACCAAGACCGGCCAAGTCTGGTCTTGTTCTTGCATTTGGGCAACACTAGTGTTGCCCAAAATCGGTCTTGGTCTTGCATTTTTGCAAGACCAAGACCAAGACCAGGTGTATTGATGCAAGACCAAGACCGGCCAAGTCTGGTCTTGTTCTTGCATTTGGGCAACACTATTTTAGGCAATGATAATCACAAGCACCCGATCTACGTTTCTACGCCCTTGAGTATTTATTTCCATAGCAACCTATACCATCTTGCTTTTCTCTAAGAGATAATTAATTTCTGTCTACTCTCAGGAAACAAAAATATAAATTTCTTATGAAATATTTCTGTTCTGTCACACTTTCTGGACAATTTCAGCATATAACTTCCACTGTTGTGTAGCATCTTCTATCATTCGATTGTATCATAACATCGATTCCATGCATAGCGTCAGCAATTTTCCTGACCGATTTCAAAAACCGTTGTCGGAGGAAGGTGTAGGAATGGCAGTGAGTAAGGGAGATAAAAGAATGAACGAATATATAAGAAAAACGGAAAAGCATAAAGTTGACGGTGTGAGAAATGGCAGGAATTACTGTAAAATAATCGGTTAAAATTATGCTCTTCAGATCATTAATGTCAACCTGGTATTATGTTTCGAACACAGATTTCGTATTCTTAACAAACTATCAACCATCTTACTTTAATAAATTTCTATCGGGCTTCCAGCCGTGTTAAGATGTTACATAACATGTTAACACGGCTGGAAGCCCGAGAGAAATTTATTAATATACAACGCCGTGAAAGATTACGATCTTAAACCATCTTAATTCCTATACATCTCTCAGACTAAGGCACTCTGTCCTTTAGTATCGCTAGCTGTGTATTTCAGTGACACCTGAAATATTTTAGAGCGGTAGAGTGGATTAATGATTACGTTTTGAATAGTAGTGAGCGTCTGTTCTGTTGCCACATCGCCCTCACTGCAATATAAATAATCCCCAACTACCGCATTCCTCGCAGCCTAAAGCCTTCCTTGTTTCTCTCTAACAGGGGCCAGAAGAGTATTTTCACCGTGCGGTAACGCCCGAGGAAAAAGTTCGTTAAAAAATATTTTTCAGACTTTTGAAGTCGTTACAAACTGCTCCGTTCCCCCCCTCTCACGGGCCGATAAGCGGTTTATTAGGGTGCTCGCAGAGGGGGGCGGAAAAAACTTCTTTTTCATTTTTTTTAAAAATGTGCATTTCCCCGAGTTTCACTGAGGGTGAGTCTCTTCCTGGCTCCGCTTTCTACCTCGGCGCCTCGCTCACCCCCACTCTGCCCTACTCTCCCCCACCCATCTCTCCCAGCCTCTCCCCCTCCTACCTACAGTCGGTCGGTGACAGAAAGTAAGAGCTGTTGGGAAGAGAGAGATAAGGCAGTGGAGATGCCTGTGCGATATGAACAGGGCCGTCGTCCTAACAGATGCGCTCGGGCCAGGTGGGTCAGTGGGGAATGGCTCCCGCCCCCTCCCCAACACCACCGCGCGCTTTATCATACTTTCATTAGGGCGCAGTATATATGCCGGGCCTGGCCGGGACCCGCAAATTTCGGGGATAAATCAGCGCTAGTAGGGCGGACTGCGCTCTGCAGTGCCTAACCGAAACTACTTCTCCCTGCAGTAATCGGTTTGTGGCCTCTAACAGATGCTGGGCTACCCAAAGTAGGTTTAGTATCTTCGTGCCGTTGTGTTCATGGAGGAAGGAATATATGGAGACGACGCAAGAGACCTTCACCACGCATTGAAGTGAAGCAGGGTGAGGAGGAGTGGGGGGGCATGGCCGGAGTGGAGGGGGCATGGCCGCTTCCATACAGACACGGGGAATATGTACAAAAACCTCAAGGGGACTCTAGGATAAAGGTGACGCCGCAATCTGGTGATGGATTATTATGTAACTCGATATGACAAATAAAAAATGGAGAATAAAATTTTTTGATATCCTGCTTAGTTTTCGAGATATTCCGTCCCAAATGTGAAATGGTTTTGGTTGAAATTCAGAAGAAAACATTGGTCAAAGTCAACTTTGATGATGGATTCTTATTTAAAAAGACAAGGCAAATGAAAAATAAAGAATAAAAATTTTCGATATCTCACCTAGTTCTAGAGATATACTGTATCAAAAGTGAGGTTGAAATGGAGAAGAAAAATTTCGCAAAAGTCAAATTTAATGATCGATTCTTATGTAACACGACGAGAAAAAGCGAAAATAAAGAATAAATTTTTTCGATATCTTGCTTAGTTTTCGGGATATACTGGGAACATCTCAATTGTTTGGAAGCGCAATATCGCCGCTGCAGCCACTGCGCATGCGCGAACCTGCTTCACCAATTTAACGTCACTTCTCCTCCATGGTTATGTTAGTGCATTCCGCGTTTGCCGTAGCGCAGATAATGTCATATAAACTTTTCTCGCAGTTGCTTAATATTCATGTTGGTACAGAAACTAAGATTAGGAACTGCTTTCACACATCTTTGATGTGGTTGGGAATCACCAACAGTAAAAAAAAAAATAAACTCCTACTAATGGTGCACCGTAAGGCGAAATCTTCTGTTAAAAAAAGCGCATACTTTCTAAAAATCTCATCAACAACGTTTCTTAGACACACACACACAAACTGGTGCCTAAGCCAGTGCTTACACGAGCAAGAAGTGAAACTTTTATGGTTCTAAATGATGGGTTGAACCCAAATTTCTGGCTCGTAACTGAAACAATTTTCAAAATCTTAAATATCTGATTCCCTCTGTTGTAAAGATCAATAATAATATTTTTTACGAAAATGAAAACTTTCATTGTACGTGCATTGATACCTTCACTGTATCGCGATAATAATTTGATTCCATATTTCTTCTCTTACTATAACAGAGGATATAATGAAACCATCTACATCAAACTAATATAAATAAACATAAAGCAACTAAAAATATCAGTGCCTGCCACAGAGTGTAATAATAGCGACTCCTCTGGAAGTAAATATATAGTATGAAGTCGTCACGTGATTTCCAGTGGGTATTAAAGCAATTTCAGCTTTAACATTTTTGATACAGTTTCGATACACTCATAAAACACATATGTTTACAACAACACATGCATAGAAAGCGTAACGCGTATTGCGAAGTACTTCAAACCGAATACTCAATGTTCAACATGCGCTTAAGTGATAGCGAGCCTTATCGCAGCTGCTGGCATCAAAGTATCGTTGTGCAGAACGTTGCGTTGCATACACACTAAACGGGTAACGCTAACAAGTTTTTCCTACCGTGCCCACAGAACTTTCACTTCAAAAATAATAATTTCCTCTTAAGCTTTTCATATTTTAAATCAGAGTCGTTGGTTCTTACAGAATTCTTTTTCTCATTCATTACTCCAGAAATTTCTTTTTTTAATTTACGCCTTGTCGAGGTAACTATAGGTGATAAGGAACGAGAATGAATTTGGGCATAGCATTCGCCCAATGTGATTTTGGAAAACCATGTGTAATGGCCATACGTCTCGTTCTTTTGTAAAATGTTAAAAAATAAGATTAAAAAATATTTATTTTATGTATAGCAAACATATCAACTGGCATATTGTTGTCACAACCACTTTACAACTATACGACAGCAAACCCGTTTTAATTAACTTTTCTACAAATAAAGCTCGCATCATCAAACCACCGTCTCTTCAGAGCTCGGAGATGGTATTCCGGAGCACACGGGCTTCCATGGTTTCCCCAAATCACAACAGGCGAATACTGGAATAGATCCTTCAAAAGACCGTGACTGAGCTCCTTCCTGTTCCTGGCACACTTACTTTCCCTGTTCTTATGACCTCTATGCTGGTGATTCCTAAAACCAAACCAAAAATATAAACATTGTATGTCTGCTGTACACAGTACATTCATTCCACACCATTGGATTGATTTCAAATTATATACTGCAGGCAAACTATGCAGTTGGATGTCAAATTCTTTTCCATTACAATTTTTAAAGTCGCAAAGGCATCCACTACGAATCCGTATCCGTTCTTGTCATCAATTCCCCTTTTAACACCTTTTATAATACAAATAATCTTAGGGCCTACGCTCTAGGTTTTTGTAGCATCTGACTATCTATGGCCATCAGCTACATAAACATTCAACGTAATAGTTATATTAAAACAAACTGGCACCTTATTGCTTACCAAAACACGGATGGCTCAAACTACATTAACATTCTTTGAATATGATAGAACTTAGGAGTATTAATACAACTGAATGGATTATTTCACCATCTGCTGTATTTTGGCCATATAGCGTCATAACATTAAAATATCATTTCCCTACAGAGAATCCTAAGGGTTTCCAGTAAAATTAGGTATTAATTACATCTCTTAAAGGAAGTAGCAACTCTAATATTATGGATTAGTTGACATTTCTTGCCAACTCCAATGCTCAGCGCTAGAAACTTCGGTAATTACAGAAGCATTCTCAGCCTAAGATTCCTCATTAGTCTGCAATAATCTCGCAGATAATGCCACAAGCTCCAGGAATTCAACTTTAGCGATTAGGCGCAAATAACTGACTAGATTTGTTGCCGGACACTACAGATATGATGACGGCCTTTGCTACTCCCATTAGATACCTTCAACATGAAACTATCTTATTTTGGTACTTTTTCAATCGGTTTTGTTCTGTGCTAATAACTTTTCTTCACTGAATTCTTGATGCCAATAATCCAAAAATTAAATATGAATCTACTAAACGGATGTGGTGTGAGACAAAATGGCCAGAGAAAACAATATTTTTATCCATGTCAGATCTTCAGTCACTAAATGGTAACGACGAAGAAAGTGGTGAAGTAAGCCTTCTGGTTCCCGACAACACTGTGATTTTATGGAATGAATGGATAGACGTTCTGTATCGGAGTGATTACTTTAGTAGGGTATCCTCAAACAATTGCTAAAAAAGAGAAGAAAAAACCGAAATCTCGTTTATTTTTTTTAGAAAAAATATTACATGTGATGTCTTGTGTGAAATATAAAAGAAAAACTAAACAACTGATACGAATTAAAGCACCTAATAATGTTATTTCAAGGTAAGTTCTATGAGAAAGGTAATAAAAAACTGTAATTAATTAAATATGCTAAATAATGAGAAATCGGAAATTGTAATATGTTAATTGTCGAATGAGTGAAATGAAACAAATCAGTCAGAAATATTTTCTTGCGTCTGTAGTAACAGTTATCATACTTTCACTGTAGTAGCTAGAACTACAGCACAACACAATCAGTAAGTGACATGGTAAAGGAGCTTGATTAAAATTCACTAGAAGACGCAAAGTCGGCGAAGAGAGAAAGTGCTGGGAGTGTATAAGGCGTATGTTGAAGATGATGCTTGGATGAATAAAAAATTAGAAATAGTACGTGGAAGAGAGGGGATGACCATGGTCATAAACTAACATTTGATCTCAGGCGTAAGGCAGTGGGAAAATTTTCTTTTGTGAGTACGGGAGTCATCTACTGGAGTAAATAACCAAGTAGAATGATGAACTATGTATCAAAACAACTGAAAAAGTTTAAAATTAAAATTCGTAAAGCACGAAGTAGGTGGGTGGGGAAATACTACTGTGAAAATTTAGTATTAAATACGCAGTCATGAAATTTGGAAGAAAGCCTAAAGAGAAATTTTCACCAGGCTATGTTTCAATTCAGTTAAATTAAATTATTACACCGAAGACCAAAGATAAAGCAGCACTCGCAGAAAGAGCGAGAAAGATGGAGACGCGCCTTAAATAGGGACAGAAGATCTATAAATTCGAATCCTTATCTCACCACATCGAATTCCAGAGACTTGAATATAATTATCAAACCAATATCCTTACATACAGGAGGATACAAGCCGTGAAAGGAAGTTTCAGAAATAAAAGGCACAAAAAAAAGGAGGATCCGAGGATCCAATAAATTTTGATGAGTCTATATTCCATCCCAAAACAAATCAGCAGTAGTAGGAAAAGAATTACTATATCTGAATGACATTTTCTCGAAATCCTAAAACATTTACGGAGAAGTAATGGCAAGTAAGAATCTTAGCTTCCGAAACAGAAAATTCATATATGAAACGAGAACATTTATACACTCTTGATTATTTAATGTGTCCATAAGCACAGCATTCAATATGCACTGATCAGCCAGAACATTACGAACAACTACCTACTATAGATATAAACCCGTCCAGGCGATAGCAGCGTAACCTGACGAGGAATGACTGCTTGTCAGACACACGCAAGGTGCATGTAGTATCAGTGAGCGTGCTATCCGTGTTTAAAATGTGGAAAGCGCGCGATCTATCTGAGTTTGACCGGGGGGGGGGGGCATATTGTGATGGGCCGGAGTCTAGGCACAAGCATTTCGGAAACTGCACGACTTGTCGGTGTTCGAGGAGTGCTGTGGTGAGTGTCTTCAACAAGTGGCGAAACCGAACGTCGAGGGATCGGGCGGCCATCCATCACTACAGATGTCGGACGTAGGCTGGGCAGACTGGTAAAAAAGTACAGGTGGCGAACTGTGGTAGAATTAACATCAGACTTTAACCCTGCAGTGGTCGCGTGGATTACATATGTAGTCCACTCAAGCCATTTCTAATGGGACTTTTCAGAGCGCGACCACTGCAGGGTTAAGGCTGGGCAGAGTAAACGTGTGCCTGAATACACAGTGCACCGAACACTCCTAACGATGGGCCTCCGCAGCCGACAATCCATGAATATGCCAATGTTAACATCACGACATCGGCAACTACGACTGAAATAGACGCGTAACCATCGTCACTGGACGTTGACGCAGTGGCAGAGCGTTGCATGGTCTGATAAATCCCGATACCTTCTTTATCTTGCCGGCGGGAGGGTGCGAAACCGTCGTTTTCCAGGGAAACAGCTTCTTGACACCTGCACTGCGGGATGGAGCCAAGCTGACGGCGGCTCAATTATGCTCTGGGGAACATTCATGTGGTCATCCATGGGTGCAGTGAAGCTAGTACAAGGCACCATGACGGCCAATAACTATCGTACACTAGCTACAGACCAAGTACACCCCTTCATGACGACCATGTTTCCCAACGGCAGTGGCATTTTTCAACAAGATAATACGCCATGTCACAAGGCCAGGAGTGTGTGTGTGTGTGTGCAGATGTGGTGCCAACTCCCTCCAGCGACCTACCAAGGCCTCATTGCTTCCATGTCCACACGCATCGCTGCTGTTATTTGTGCCAAAGGCGGACATACCTGCTATTAGGTAGATAGTCATAATGTTATCCTACAACAAACTTCATGATTTACAGCTCAATGCTAAGTCTCATGAGTCTCGCTAACAACACAATAATCTCACCAGCCTCGCTTTCTAATGTCACCTCTACATAACAGCTTCTGGCACCAATTGCTAACATCTTCCACACATTAGTTTTCCAGCCACTTTCTTTTTTAAGAAAGATGACGCCTCCCTTACAGTTGGTAAGTAATTTGGGGATAACATTATTCCACCAGTGTTGACATTGTGATCACTGACCCATCCAGATTCAAAGCACAGTCAGCGCAATCTAAACGCGACTCGAAGACTATGCCAATGTGCGCTATTTGATCTAGTAAGTTTCGCACGTATTCCCCTACATACATTGTCTCTTACTACCAAGGCAGGCCAAACAGTGGTCAACGACTGCGCAGAATGAGCCTGGGGGTCAACTAAGAAGGGAACAGACACCAGCTCAGGAAAATAGTACTGAGATTTCACAATATATCAAATGTGCACACGACTGAGTCCCTATCAGCATGTCAGAAAAAAAGAGGGGTATTCGAGGGTATCAAGTGAAGAAATGGAGGAAACCTATTTGGACTAGAAAAAAAAACACAGTGGAAATTATAAAAATAATTGGTTACATAGAAAGATGGAAGAAGGGAAATCATAAAGTTATTTCAAGTGCTCCACAACTGACCGAAATCGGAAAGAAGAAGAGCAAAGGATTCAACTATGAAAGTCACTGGACTAACAGTTTAATGATTTTCGGTATATACAACTAGTATGATCCACGACGCAATAGACGTGCACAAGGAAATTTATCGCTTCATTGAGTGCTTGTCTGTGGTAACCCGACCTATTTACACGTAGAATACAGACGGGGCAGCAAAAACAACAGAACGTTTAAAATATGACCGCAGCACGCAATTGTTCTCCTTGGGAATGCAAACACGTCGGTGGGGGTGCGGAAACACAATCAGCCGCGCAGAGCGAGGTTTCGCGTTTATTTAACGCGGCGCTTCTGATGGACTGCGGGGGTCGGTGATGCATTAGCGGCCCGTTCAGTTATGTTACTCTCATTAACGTAATTACGCTCGTGCGCAATTCGTTTTCTGGCTCGTCCATCATCACAGGCTGAGGTGCTTCTCCCGGCGTACAGCGTGGGCGATCCATCCACAAAACTACCACTGCTGCACTAAACACTGCATCACATTAAGCAAAATTTGAGTTGCTTTGTAATCAGGTCATTTCTCCTCGTTTCAGGGGTGCCTGATAAGTTCAAAATTTTGTAACTAGAACTTTTGAACCAGTTTCAGGAGGGCTATTGCCTAAAAATTTTGTAATATAGTCTAAACGATACCAGTAGATTATTATAACTCCAACGTCACACACGAAATGACACTAGAAACGCGCCAAGTCTTGTAAATGGGCGGTGATGTTTGGACCTTACATTAAAGAAGATTCGCGTTCGATCCCCTTGTAGATACTCAGACTTCGGTTTTTCACGGCTATCCGAAATGGTGAATCTCAGGATGTTTGCGTCGAAAGACCAGTGCCGAATTTTCTTATTCTACCTTTATACAAATCCATTCTGATGATCTCGACACTGAATTAAAATTGGAATTTCTTACTTACTCGCTATGGAAGGCGTGGATTTGCCACCTTGATAAATTTAACAATCATTTTTTGAAATCAAATAAAAGGTTATTATACTGTAATTCATATTAATAAGTTTCCAGAGGTATTTATATTTAAATGAGCAGCTCATTCTTTCATTTATTGAATCATAAATTGAATTTACTGTGCTTTGAAATTGGGAACAAGTAGAAATTTATGTATTTCGTTACAATCACACACATGAAATCAAATATAATACACAGATTACGATCAATACAAAATAACTAACACAAATCTTACAAGGAACGAGAGGCAACAATCCGCAATAAATAAAAACTTTTATTCGAAATGTTGGGTGCAACCAGACATTAATTAGTAAGCTCCAACAAATTTATTTCTCCGTTAGCTCGACGAAGAAATGAAATATCTTCTTAGGGCCGTTAACAGGACGGTGAAATTATGCAAATAGAAACAAAAACCTTGTGCTTCTGTGCAAACTCATACTGCACTGTGAAAATCTGTGCTTTTCAACATTAATTTCTGGTTCGAGCTATCCTCAGACCAGTCGAATTCGACGATACGACTTCTAGCAGCTAACGGTCGTCTTATAGACCACAGACATGCAGCAGGTAAAGTAAGCTGTCCAGCTTGAATGCTGAACACGGAATAGGCTGCAGGAAGCATATTATGGTTTCTCCTGCTGTTTTCCTCGCTTCACGTCGTCTCTCCCGCTATCCCCGTCATTCCCAACGAGCACTGGCCTTCACTTGTCGTTCATTCGCCGTATGCATGAAAATTATACATAATTTTATTATTTCCTATATTCTCATCTGTGCACCGTATGGCTGTTTTTACCATTGGTGGACTTGGAGATTGCGTTATATGTTACGTCGTATCGTCTAGCAAATGTGTCGTTTCAGATGTGACGTCAAATGAATTGCATTTAGCCTGCCATTATCAGGTGGCTGGTCACGAACTGTTTAGCACAGGCTCACCCCTCGTATTGTGTTTACTGCTTATACTGTATTATCATCAAGGGTACGGTGACATTATCGGCAGCTTCCGCAAGAACAGATCACTCTCGTCACGTACCTTCTGGTTACACTTTCTAAACCTGTACTGAATGCCGTCAACAATCCTATAGTACTCACATCACTTAAATGTTCAAATCATATTATTCGATGGTTATATGAGTATCGACATTCACGTATAATCATTGCGCGGTTATTATAACATGGAGATGCTAAATAATTTTCATTTGAAGATTTGTCTGTTACGAGCATGCTCTTGTTCCTAAATTCGTGTGATACAAAAGAAAGATGTAGAAGTGATTATAATTGAATAAAATCTTCTCGGGTAAACAGCCGAGTTAGCCCACCGCAATAATACGACGTTTGGGAGGTCATAAATTCTGCCGCCATTATCAAGTCACTTTTTATTCATATTCAACGCCTAGAAAACCTACGTTCTTACACAGTGACAATAATCGTAATTCATACAGACAGATACCATCATGTACACACAAAGGAGCACCTGTATACTGCACCCAATTATAGCATATGTAAAATGTGTCCTGTGGTGATAATTTTATGCACTATTTCACGAAGCGCTGAGGATTGATCCATTTCTTCTCTGCACAATATTAGGCAATCCTAACGGCTTCTATCCATGTTTGTGTAAAATTATCGGATAGTTTGAATTAAAGGCAGATAAATGAGTTTAGAATATCATCACAGCAACAGCCACTGAGATAGACAAGCATGGTAGAGTCGACTGCGCATGCGCCATTGCACGTCTACAACCAGCTGGCACATGGCGCATGCGCAGTTACATGTTGCACCAGTTTGTCACCATAGTGTTTTGCACTGTTCTGTCGCCACAGCGAATTTATACCGCAATCCAGGCGCTGCGCCACTATAGAAGTTATAACTTAAATATACTGATCTCTGTTCGGGACAAATGAAACGAAATTATGTCTCACGGTAGCAATCGTTTTCCAGCAGCAAGTTTGTAACTAATGAAACGATTAATATCGACAGAGAGACCATTCCGCGAAGTGAAATTATTCTCACCCGTGATTTAAGAACTTACTGAAGGAAACGGAAGGATAAAACCAATTTCTGCGTTGATTGACTCGCGTGGATTACGTCAGCGACACCTGTGGCACCTGACGTAGCAATTCCTCGACGATGGAGAAGTCTGACGTTCTCGCCCTATCCGGCGGAGCAAACACGAAGGAGCTGCTACCGCTGCAGCTAATGATAAAAGTTCTCCGGCCTAGCTCATGCAAAAATCCCTGCGCCGCCCGTCTCGCCGCTTTTGTTTTCTCTCTCCGAGCGGCAGCGGGAACCGTGTGTTCCCACCGAGGCACAACTTCGACGCCGCCGCCGCAGATTTCCGATTTAACTCCCAACTTCTTTCCTCTAGCTTCCTTTATTACGCGTCGCTGGGGTGGAAGAGTGCGTAGCTCGTAAGAGATTGGCAAGTGGTGCGGTGTGGCGAGAAAGAAAGTAAGCAATATGGGCGCACATTTATTTCTAGACGACATAATACCGAGAGAAAGTATCAGTCTTACCATAGTCTATTTCTGATGCATCTACAAGTTTCAAGAGCTCCGGAAGCCATTTTCATTCCCCCAAGGAGAATTTCATACTGAGATAATTTTTTATTTCTTTTTCAGTGTGATGCTTTTGACTTCTAATAAAGTACTACGCAAATGAAGGAAAGATTTTTTTTTTTAAAAAAATGCCTCAACAAATATTTTATGAATTATCCAACGGAAGTGTTGGAGGAGTCTGTTTATAAATCTGTTTATTCTTACTATTCATATGCTCTGAGTTGTTTTTTGCAGCAAAAAATTCTGACCGAGAATGGTGGGTGAGCATAAGTGATCTGGCCTAACATTCGGGAGGACTCTGGTCGAAACCCGGTCCCAACCAGATTTCGGTTTTCCATGGTTTCCCGAAATCACTCCAGGTGAACGCTTGGAGACTTCCTTCAATAGGCCGTCGTTGAAATCCTTCCCGTTCCTTGTCACCAATCCTCTAATGACCTCGACATTAACGAGGTGTAAAGCCATAATAGTAATACAAAATTCGAGAATATTTTGTTTGCTAACAGACATATCTGTAGTACTAGGTATAAAAATAACATCCACCGATATTATAATTCATTGGCAATTCTACACAGAAGGTTAAAATCTTATGCATCTTCTTTAGACGATTTCTTCAACTACATGAAATAAATCTACAAAAACCTTTCGGCATTAAATCCAACCTGAGAGAATTTCTGTTTCAAGGTCCATTTTTCTCTGTGAAAGAAATTTGTAACTTGAAGAGCCATGAGAAAATAATGTAAATAAACTGAAAGTAATACATTAATTCATATCACAGATATGTTGTTTTTTTTTTTTAACCACGTTAAAAATTAGCATTTAATAAGAGTCTTTGGAAATTATATTCCAATGTAGAAATTATCGTGCTGTAACTTACAACGGAATTGGTATATAGTTTAGATATACTAAGCAACTAACCAAAACTCAATAGTGGTTGATATTACTAGTTTCAAGAAAAGACAGCCTTTGTACTGAAGAGTCACAAGTGTAAGATTATTGGAAGAAGAACATGAGGAGCCTGTTAACTAAAGTGCATAACTTCCAAATAATATGAGAGAATCAATTTCAAATAATGGAATAACAAATATAACAAAAGCATTATGCAAGTATAAAGCTGTAGTGAAAAGGGTCAGTGAATGACCACAGAAAAGATGGGACTACCAACTTTAAAGCCTTTAAGACATCAATCTTTAAAAGGCTAGTCTTTGGCGTTAATAATGAATATACCTTTACATACTCCGAGAATGGGCAGTCACTTCATGTGAATTTGAAACTTAATCGTCAAGTTCATAGCCAGCCACTTTGCCAACCAAGCAACCGAACCTATCCGTAGTGTATTCTTAAAACCATTAATTTAGATCCATTGCATTTGATAATAAGCCTGATAAATCTCGAAAAATTTAGCAACTAAATTTCTATTTAGATAATACTTTTCATAACTTTATCAAAAACCCGACGAATTTAAATTACGGCTTCTTAAATGAGTAATTACAGCAATCGGTAATTTACAGCATTAAAAATGAGTCAGACAGGAACATTGCGGTATACACCAAGTTTCAAATGCATAGGTTTCCATGTTCTAGGAGTTACAAATATTGTGAAGTCAGTCTCAATATTTGACATTACGCAAAATTTTAAGAAAATGGATTTACATTGCATAAATAACTCTCTCTTCAAATGGAATACTTTAAAGTTAATTAATGAAGACTTTCGGATTAGCTCTGATGTAATAAAAGATGTTCTTTGCAGTAACGTCTAATGCAATGTGCAGCTCTCACCTGAACACAAAAAAAAATTGATTAAAATAGCAACATTTAAAAATCCTTAGTCAGAGGCAATTTAATATAATTTAATTGCGATTGGTGGCAAATTACCTAGACGCCCATTTTTCCCTTTCTTGTAACCGCCTACTTTTTTCCATCTAAAAATTTTAATTTTAAACTTTTTCTGCGTTTATGGTAAATTACTCATCTCTTGCCTTGGTAATTTATTCAAATTCATGACACTCCTATCTACTGAAGGAAATTTTCCCTCTCCTTCTTGCCTGAAATCGAGTGCCATTTTTTCATGGTCAAATTTTCATTGCATGCTCCTCTCTTAATTCTTCCACCAATATCTTTCCACGCGCCATTATCAATATATGCATTGTGCACTCCCATCATTCTCTTTAACCTCCTTCTGTTTCTAATGAATCCCATTCTAGCTCCTTTATCGTACCTGTTACTGATTGTATTCTACAGATTTCCAGAGAAAAATCTAGCAGCCCTTCTTCTACCACCTCCAACTTCTGTATTTGATGCCTAAAATGTGAATCCGGCAATACACCAGCATATTCAAGCAATGGTCTCACCAGAGATTTATTACTCAGTTTCCTCACTTCTTTGGTTTTTTCCCTCATCATTCTCTCTCATAAACAAGGTTTTTTCAAACATTTTTCTACTACCTGAACGTTAAGAGTTAAGGTTTACTTCAAAACTTCCTTCCCTTTTGGTTTTTTCCATTTTTATTACACAGACAAGAAAAATGGCTATGTCAGTGAAATAAACGGCTGTTGGCGGTATAGTACTGCCAATGGTAATTTGTGGTTAAATGACATTATTAAGGTTCATCAATGACAGGTCTTACATCTCTAATCATTTTTCATAGCTTGGAAAGTGAAATCAGCTTTTTATTGAAGCACTATTCAATTATTGTGGCAATCTATTCTCTCATTATCGCGGCTATGCAAATTTGACCTATTGTATGTAACACTTTTTAAAAGCGCTTGCAAGTTACACATCAAAATCTATGCACCTTAAATCGTTACAATTGTTACGGAAAGAAGAAATCTATCACTAAATATTAAACATTTAGTTGAGAGTATATACTAAAGAGGAAATTAGAATATTTCTCTTACCGGGTAGTTCCTTTCATTTTATTCAAGAGATTTATAAGAAAATTATTAACCGTCTTTCTCTAATACTTACGTGTTATCTACTAGTATTAGATATAGTCTTTGATCCAATAATTTTCATTAATACAGGCATGCGGGCTCAAATTTTCGCCTGACCACCCAGATTTCGGTTTTCTATTATTGGGACCATTGCTATTAATTATTCTAATGAATAATTGTGTTGATTGTTTACTATCTGAAATTAGATTGTTTGCAGATGACATAATGCTGTATAAAAGAATCAAAACGATAGAGAGAATTGTAAACAGTTGCAGGGTGATCTGGACAGGATAACTAATTGGGTTGGTAAACATGGGATGAAGATAAATGCAAAGAAGAGTCAGCTTATTAGATACACAAATAAAAAACTAAAGGTTAATTATCAATATAAGGTGAGGAAAGAATTGCTTGCTGAAGACTTGAAATGTAAATATCTTGGCATTACTTTTGATAACAAACTTAACTGGGCAGGACACATAGGACAGGTGGTAGGAAAAGGTTTCAAAGTTCTGCACTTGTTGGAGAGAGTGATGAGGGGATGTACGGGAGAAGTAAAGGAATTGGGTTACAAAACTTTGGTGAGACCATTGCTCGAATATGGTAGTGTAGTATGGGACCCTCATTTTACGTATCAAATACAGGAGTTGGAGAGGGTGCAAAAAAGGGCTGCTAGATTTGTTTCTGGAAATTATCGCAGAATGCAATCAGTGACGGATATGATAAAGGAGCTGAAATGGGATTCATTGCAAGACAGGAGGAGGATGAGGAGGGTCATGGAGTGTACAGGGCATATACTGGCGATGAGGCATGGAAAGATATTGCAATAGGTATGAACAGTAGTGCATGGAAGGGAAAAGATGACCATGACCACAAGCTGGCACTCGATTTCAAGCACAAGGGTGTGGGAAGATTCTCTTTTTTAGGTAAGGGTGTCAGGGATTGGAATGAGTTACCAAAAGAAATGATGAATAATTTACCGAAAACTTTGAAAGAATTTAAAGATAAAATTTGTAGAGGGCAAATGTAGGTGGCTGCAGGATATGGGGATGATGGGTGTGTAGGGAAATTGCCACCGGAGCCTGTGCTCCATTGCAATTACATTAAATTAAATTCTTCCAGGTGAATGCCCGGATGGCTTCTTCAAAATATCATTACTGAACACCTTCCCGTCCTTTTTCCCCCCTCCTCTCCCGACCTCGTATTCGACAAGCTATAAAGCACAAAACAAAAAATTAAAAATCTTATCAATAAATCTTATACGTACATCTCCATCATTTAGCTTAAATTATTTTGACATCAATATACTTACTGCTCCGATCAGTATACTAAGATTAATGTTCGTGTTTATAGCACGTCTTTAGGTGCCTCCTGGCTGAATAGTATGGCTTTCGCCCACGTGCAGGCTCGATAAACCTGGAGGACGTTTCTGCTGAGTGCATGTGGAGACAGTGGTGTAGCTCTTCGCCACCCTACACGAATATCTTAAAAGCACACAGAGGGGTTGGTGGAACATGCAGGAGCTTTTCGTGGTTGACGTGATACGCTTCGTCTCTCCCAGAGCTTCTGTCTTTGACTGTGAACTGGCGCTGTCCTGACCTATCAGAGGTAAATAATTTGAAAGCTTGTTCTGACAGAATGCTAACTACTTGAAACTTCTAAAATAAGTAACCACATTTTTTTAATTATTTTTTTCCACCAAATGATACAATGCTAATTTTGTTTGCAGAACTAGTTCTGTATCTCCAAATAGACGCAACATAAATTTTCAACATTAGATGAACTCTATTCGAAACTTTATGATCAACTAAGTTTTAACTATCAAAGATTTAATGAGTTTTTAAACATGATCACAAAAATCAAACAAGAAGCTAACTGAAATAAACGATTTAGTTTCCTTGTATGTTCACCGTACATTATAAATATCAGTTTGTCGTTCATTATACAAAATCTGTCCAGCCACAGAGTATAGCAACTAACTTCTTCAATGAAAGAGACCCATTTCCAGTTCATCTGTCAATACGAGGTTAACGGATATGTCATTAACAACAGTCACTCATGCCAGAATTCCGGAAGCCTCAACACAAGGTTGATGTAAGTAAATTCCATAAGACTGCATAGACCAGCATTTCCAAAACTATGGTTCGTGGACCTTACCTACGGCATCCGCTGACAAATTAAAAGTAAAATTAATAATTGCGAAAGCATAAATGGAGGCGCGAGAACACGCGAACTCGAGCCACAATTGGTGAAAAGCGAGTCGAGCTATCAAATGACACTTCTAGAATAGTCAATTTCCAATTATTACTATTATTATTAGTATTATTAAGTTGTCCGTGGTTAGTCTCTATGAGATACGCAGTTAAAAAGGGTTACTTGCATAGACGAATGTGTATACAGGCGCTATGAAGACGAAATTACGTCTGCTATACAGCAATACCCTTTCCCTACTTAAATACTGTTTCTGGTATTTCAGCGATTTCGGTTGGCTGTTTGGCAGAGTGAAAATAGGCCGAAGTCGGTTCCAGTGTAAACGGAACGTTACACTACAGACTTTGAGAGTTCAAATATTAAAACAAAATGACGGCGAATCAAGCATCTCCTTGAAATGGCAAGTCAAGAAGAGATTTCGATGGCAACCGAAGCATTTCTTCGCAAGTCAGTAAAAAGAGATTTTGTAGCAATCGTAAAAGAGCTTTGTCTCAGTTCCACTACATCAGGTACTACTATGAAGAAAGCGCGAAAGTGTTCAAAGACCTCAAAACCAGCTGGACTATTGGAGGACCAAGCTCTTGCTTTAATGGTTGATGCAAATCTCTCGACACGCCAATATAACACAATACCCCAGCAATCAAAATGTATTAATAAGAAAATGCATCTACCTTATTATAGAGTAAATATTGGCGAAACAATCATGCTGTCCCAGTGGCATTAATGTCACTCAAACGCACGCTGAAATCAAGCAGCAGTCTCTTATGGATCACACTACACGATTGTGGAAAGTACAAGAAGAGGTCCTGAAATGACTGACATGATGATTCTTGATATCATTGAAAAATTGGGTTGTGATAGAGCTGAACAAAATAAGTACAAGCAAAAATTTTCAGAAGAAAATTGCAGAGAAGAAAGTTTATTCAGCATATCGATAGTGCCCATTCAAACGTACATAGAAGATGACCAAAGTGGGGGGGGAAATTGTGTGGCAAAACCCTTCACCTTCTTCGACCGGATATTGTCGTCCCATTAAATTTGTGTTTGCCAACGAAACCGTGGATGTAGTAATGACGGAAGTTAAAATAATAAAGGAACAAATAACGTCACTTTCGCCCACTAAAATTATTGTGAATCACATGAAACTATGAAAGTCATGGTGTAGTCAACATTGATATTCTGCGTGATTGATGGCAAAATTAGTAATGCAGTAGCATCATGTGCGTCCATACATACTTGCTATTTATGTGATGCAAAGCCTTGCGAAATAAATAATGAAAGCTGCGTCATAGCAAAGCCGATAAATAGCGAACTACTTTTTCTGGGCCTGCCTCCTCTACATTCTTGGATTAGATGTTTTTGAATGCATATTGCATATTTAATATCGACTTGAAATAAAATCATGGCAGGTTCGAGGAGAGGAGAACAAAAAAAAAAAGTAACTGAAAGAAAGAAGATAGAAGTTCAGGAGTGAGTTAGGCATATTGGTAGATATGCCGAAACAAACAGGAAATACCAAAGAAGGGAACAGTGCGAAAATTCTTCAGAAATTCTGAAAAGTAAGCCGAAATTATTGGTGTCAATGTTGAGCTTATTAAGCGCTTCCACGTCATATTACAGTTTATAAATAGCGGGTTTCCTATTGATATTACTAAGTTTCAAGAATACGCTAAGGCAACGAGAGAACTCATGGTACTCAATGCCTGTAAGCATATATTAAATACTTTTTCACGGAAAAGATATAATTGCTTCTTGTGTTCTTTTAACTGTTCGACTTTCGGAAGAAGCACAAGAGGCTAGAAATAAGGACAGCAGGAAACTCAGAGAATTACTCACGAGAAAGATCAGGGGATAGAAATGCAGTTTTAATGAATCGGTTACTGATCATTCTGATCCACTCATTGCATGTTTACGTGCTCCTCCAAAAATGGTTAGTGGCAAAATTACTCCGGAGATACGTGAGCTTTAAGAGATGAGAGCTCCCACCACAAGGAAAATTTGAGAACGATTCAGAAGAGTTTGAAAACAATTATAAAGAATCGGATCGCGATGCCGAAGGATCTGATAGTAAATAGTGATTCCAACTGGTCTTACTAAGTTAACCTGTAATTCTCTGAATTCTCTTTATTCTTTTTTTATGTTAGGATATATATTTTGTCATCTAAGTTTATATATTGTATTGTATTCATATAATTTTTGTGTTTTTAGTTCAATAATTAACTGTTATACTAACCGGACTTCAGTACTGTAATATGATATGTACAAAACGTGCGTTTGTTGCAAAACATCTCTGAAACCTTGACAATGTTTTAAAATTTCCTATCGTATTTAACTTGTACAGTTTAAGCTCAAGACTTTTGTCCCTCTAGATTTAGAAAATATCAAACTGTGCGCCGTGGGGAAGCAGCAGAACCATAAGGCTACCGGACACTGTAGACTGTGCTGGCACGAGCATCTGGCACAAGAGAGAACTCAGAAGACTGAAGGTGAGCCTACATGATGCCTGCAGGCCAGTTGAGAGCAAACTGGAACTGACAGACACATCTTTGAGTGGATAGAATCGACTGAAGATTGGGGCACTGAATGGAAGTCGCGTATAAGCATATCATATCCCGTAATTGCCTGATAACAGGACACGGTCTATTACATCTGCTACTTCAAAGAGTTCTATAGGACTCAAACCGTTGCCGCTGCGGCGAGGTAGAGGATGCTGCACATATAATTGAGGTGCGTCCCCTACATGCGGAAGCCAGGCAACAGCTTCAAGCAACAATTGCGTTCCATTGGCTGCCTTATGGGGCGGAAATTGCGTCATCTGAATCACCGGAGCGGAGCTCAAAACAAACCTCAGCAACCTCACCACAGATGTCTGGCTATTTCGCAACGCCCCCGTCGCGGGATTGGGTTTGGAAGAATCATCCCTCCCCCCCCCCTAATCTTTAAGGGGGATGTCGGTCTCTCCTGTTGGAGAAGCACCTTTAACCACCGGTAATGTTTCCCGGTGCCCACGGGGAACCTCGTGGCGGTGGTGCTGTCATAAACGAGGGTGAAGACGTTCCTCGGCTGTTTGACGTCCGTATAGTGTACCAAAAGTGCGCAAGGCAATGTGCCTTGGGCCTGGCTGGATAATCCGTACACTACTGAACCCTGCTCGAGGCCGGGTTCCTTCAGCTATCTTCGTTGTTGAGTTTTGTGATGTTTGTCATGGTTTTTCTTCTTGTACTGGAGACGTCCTTCTTTGATGGCTTCAGTCTTAGAACAGTGGTGACGCTCTAACTGCATGTTGTTGGGTACACGCACGTCGGACACAGCACGAGCAAAGGTGAAGAACGCTGCTACATTTTCTGGCGTGCTGATCAGTCGCTGTTGCCATCCGGCATCTTACCGACTGATGTGCACCAGCAGCTGCCTGGGTTCAATATATATGGACATGCTTGTATGATGTGTGATGCGTTTTCCACATCACCACAAGCGCATCTAGTCTTCTTTGTCGTAGAGTCTCTCCAAGACCATGTCCTGTTAGTAAGCACGAGTATGCTGCCCCATCCATTTGACCAGCTGTTGGCTTCTGGTATCCACTGGCATGTTTCACGTCCCATCTCACTTTGGACCCATCGCTGCTGCCATGAGTCGTGTATTTTTCGCTTTAAGCCATCTGGTAAATTGGGTGGTTCCAGGTGCTACACATGCTTGAAGGAATTGCCTCCGATTTGCACTGCGGTGCCTTGCCGCAGGTGGAAGGATAGTGCCCGTTGTATGGCGTCCAGGTCCATAGGGTGGCCCCCGTTTATCACTTGTAAAGTATCATTTGAGACTGTGCGGTATGCTCTGCTGATCATAATAGGTATGAGCGCTGCATGCTTACTTGTTTTCTTCTGATGTGAACTTGCGGGACCTTGTATGCCCACATTGATACACCGTTCGTGATGATTGGCACACGCAGCACCTTGTACAGTGTATTCATTACTGATTTCTTTAGTCCCCAGTCATGCCTAGTGACCCTCATTAAGCTGCCACTTTGAGTTTTTCCTTTGTTTGGTCCATATGCGGCAGGAAGGAACTCTTAAGAGTCCAGCATTACTCCAAAATACTGGATTTGTTGCACGAATTTGATGCTCTTGGCCCCGAGTTTAATCTGTGGTGGCCTACAGACATCCAGGGAACTCTTGAGGAACATTGCTTTTGTTTTTGTTGCAGAGATCTCCATGCGGTGTCTTGCTACCTAGTTTTGGATAACCTGCATGTCTTCTCTTCCCATGTCTTCCAAATCTTTCCTGCAGTCTCCTTTTATTACTATTACAATGTCATCTGCATATGCGACGATGCCCCACGGCTTTCCAGCACACTCCTGGAGAAGTTCATCCAGCACAAGGTCCCAGAAGAATGACCGGCTGATCGATCATCCTTATGGATCGAGACTGTGTCGTCACTTTAACCTCTCTGTGCTTGAAGTAGTTTCTTAATAGACCGTATAGGTAGTTGTAGCAGTTGATTAGACTTAGCCGTCGCATGATGCTTGGCCACCACAGGTTGTCAAAGGCACCCACTATATCGATAAATATGCCTGCTACATAGTTGTGGTCACAGCTGTTGCAGCGCAGTTTCAGTACCAAAGCCTTTGAGGAACCCGTGCTGGCTTCGTGGAGCTAGGCCTGTGCGCTCATATATGCTGACTTTGGTTCACCTTTTGGTTTTTTTTTTGCTTTAGTAGAATTCGGAGGTCCCCATTCTTCGAGGCCTTAGGGAAGTCATGATCACTAAAGCACTTCCCAATAATTGCTTCAAGCACTTCTGGACATTTTGCCCCAGATTCTTTTTAGGATGGTGGCATCAACACCATCAGGACCTGGTGCTTTGCCAGGTTGACATGCTTTAAAAGCGGCGCTGATTTCGTGCCGCTCTATGACGTGGTTTCCTTCAGGCCCTGTGTACGCTTCATTATCAGCCTTTATTCTCTTGTGTTTCTCAGTCTCAGTGGTTTCATTGTTTCCTGGTAGGAGCTTGTCCAATATTAAATTAATGGATTGCTCCCACGTTACAGAATGCACACCGTTGTTGTCCTTGACGGTGTGAAACGTCCCTTGGTTTTTTAGTTTCCCATGTAGGATCTTGTATACCATGCCCCATGGCTTCCTGTTCCCTGATTCCAGGACTAGGTCACCCCATGAGGTTTCTTTCTTCCTCTTTATTTCTGTGGTGTACATGTTTTTTGATTCCACATACAGAACTCTTGCAGCTGCGCTCTCGGCTTCGTTCCCTCTCCTGCGTGTGTTCTGATAGTTTCTGCGCTGCATTTCACATATTTTCCTGGTGAGTGACTCATCCCACCATGGCACTGTGTGAGGCTTCCTTTTTACTTGTTTCATGGACTGGGCACAGACGTCCATAATGTCAACCTGTAGTTTTGCCACCATTTCTTTGAAACTGAGTGTAGAGTAGAGGTGTATAGCATCTTCATTGAACTTAAGCCAGAGCACCTCATCGAACTTCACCCAGCACGCCGTTTTCAGATTGTATCTGTTTAATAAGGCACAATTTTCTATGGTCTTGTTTGTCATCAACTTATATTGTATGCAGCGATGGTCACTGGAGATACATTAGGCTTTCACCTCCCAGTCCCGTCGATGATTGACTCCCCACGAGCAGAGGAGTAGGTTGTGAGTGGGGAGCGTGTGTTGGCTAATTCCAGATGATGCTGAGTAATAAATTCTTTGACAACCCTAGTTGCAACACAGATGTGTAAACATCTAAAGCAAATTTGAGTCAAAAGAAATCTTAACGTGGTCATAGTTGGCCAATACAGAGATACATACAAAAAATATTTTGGTTTAGATAAAATGTATTAATTAATTATAAAACGAAAAACTAGGTAATAAAATGAAATAATAGTTGTATATTAATAACAATATAAGAGGTTTACTGGTAGGGTCCTAACAGAGGTTGAAGCCAGAGGGACATCTGGAGTCTAGGATTTGTTGGTAGGTCAGTTCCCATTGACAGAGTTCTGAAAAGGTAGTAATATCAGGAAAAACTCTGAGTGGTTGATATTATTAGTGTTCATTTTCTTTATTATTTATTTTTTTTTACTTATGGCTTTACACCTCGTCGACGGCTAAGGTCATTAGAGGCGGGATGGGACTGGGGATAAGGAATGGCAAGGAATTCGGCCATGGCAATTTTGAAGGATGCATCCCGGCATTCGCCTGGCGTGATTTGGGGAAACCATGGAAAACCCAAATCTGGATGCCCGGACGGGGATTCAAACCCGCGTCCTCCTGAATGTGAGGCCAGAACGTTAACCGTTCACCCACCTAGCTCGGTATTAGTGTTCAACCTGATGGACAGTTGTTTAATGGTAATTTAAGAAATTGTGCCATGAAGACAGGTAAGATAGTAAATAAGATACGTAGTTGTGCAACTGGCTTGTCCAATAATAGTTACAGATACTCCTGTAGTAGGATTGGAACAGGAAGTGGTGACTGGATGTACGCAGCAACTTCTGCAGTGAGTTATTTTGCATGTTAAAGATACATGTGGTAGTCTAGAAGAATCAGAAGGAGTGCATTTGTGGACCAAGATGTTGAGATTTGGTGGTCTGCTGAAGCATGTATGGGAGGTAAAATTTTGGGGAAAAGATTACACATTTCAAGAGAAAAATGTAAAAATTCATGCCCCAGTGAAGACTATAGTTAATTAACTGTAGGCTAGGAGAGAAATGGGTGATGACGTTTTTGTGTTTGCTGCAATAAATTCATATTCAAGGTATGGCAAATTCATAGTTTGGAGACCTTTCTTATTATTATTATTATTGTTTGTGTCTGTTTCTGTACCCATGGATTATTATTATTATTTGCCTATTTGAAATAATTAATCTCAAATGTTAGAAGAGAGGAACAGCAATCTCCAGTTTTGCCCCAGCTTAGAAAAATCATAGATCACATGTGGTAAGTGATGAGTTTACTTTCCATAACCACCTTTATTATGATTGCCTAACAGCATTTTCACTGTCATTATTATCAAGAAATGCTATATAGACTGATGTTAAGTACGCTTCAATAAATCTGCTCAACTAAGATCCAAAATTATTAATTTCACCTCAAAAACGTGTGTTTACACAAAAACTATCATGCATTTTTCTCGAAATGAGTAGCGAGTTGCCTCAGCTTCTAATTTTATAACATATGGATATGTGTGATGTTTCTTTGAGAAACTACATAAATAAAAATGAAATGCTGTTCATTGTTAACCGCTTCACTTGAGAACGGCTGAACTGATTTGACTATTTTATATATATATATTCGTAATAATCCGAATAAGGCTTATAGAGAAAGAAAAATTGGAAAAGTTATCCAGAAAATTAGTAAAAACTGAAAGTGTTTTTTTCTATCGACCAATTTGGCTTTTTTTTTAATGTTCGTAATAGTCTGAATGTTTTTAGGGAAAGAAAAAAAAAATGGAAAAAATGCCAGGAATTTTGGAAAATTGGACTTTTGTTTGAACTACGACAATAGTTCGTGATTCAAAAGAAAGATATGAGTAGTTCTTTCTTTCTTTTTTGTTTGTTTCCACCCCACCCCCAACCCCCCTTAAGCACCCTGGATTGAAACAACTCATTTAAATGTTGTATATTTTAAAAAAAAAATAATAATAATTAAAAAAAAAAAATTGGATGATTTGGAGAAAACTCTGGGAAAACACATTTCAGCCTCAGACAAGATATAACATCATTTAGGCATAACAGCACCCAACAGTCCGATTCACGACATATTTAATCAAGAGTTGAAATGCAAAAAACAATGAGATTGTTATACATTGAGAGAATCAGTTTGAATGCGTGTTCCAATGTTGAACTGGCAACAAATATATGTGTATGACACTCTCATGAAAGCTATGGACAGTGGAAATAAAGCACAAATTTTGTTAGATGCTCCCAGTGGAGATGGAAAAAACGTATTTGACATCATAAATTTCGGCAATGATTCACTCGAAGAATGAAATTGCACTTGCACTTGCTTCATCACAAATTGTAGATACATTGTTTGAAGGCAGTCAGACAGTTCATTCAGCATCAAAGTTGCTGCTGAATATGCAAATCAATAACACTCCAACATAGAACCTTTCAAAAAACTGTCCAATGGCCAAAGGTCTACAGCATTGCAAACTTATCGTCTGGGATGAATGAACATATGATAGCACATAAAAAGTCTTTGGAGGCATTAGACCAGATTATGCAAGTTCTAAGAAACCATCAAAACTGGCTTGGTGGTGCAATGATTGACATGTAAATAAAATACCTACAGATTCTTTGAGATTTGAAATTTAATGGATGAAAATAAATCATTTGGTTACATGAAATTCTGACTTAATTTAATTTTGACTTAATTTTTGGAACAAAACTGCAGGTTCCAAGTTGATCACGTTTCAGACACATCACTGATTTCCAGCATTTCAGTGGTGTACTATCAATAGAATTCATCTCGCAAGTAAAATTTCCCATTGGCGTACTTCTGAATGGAGCCCTCCTCAAATTGAATAACCAAGGGCGCAATCATTAATGAATACAATCGTCACTCAGAAATATGTTGTTTTATTTCCCACATTTTTACTTTGTTTACACATTTTCAACAACTTTTCAAATATTCACAAAAAAATTTTGTGAAATTTGGACGGGACATCAGCTAGTTTATAATATTTTTTATTAATTAATTATTGTAATTGTGAGGAGTATTTACTACATTGGAAATTTCCTGAAAAAGATATTTATGCATTATATAAAATTTAAATTCTTTCAATATTTGAGGTAATTTGTTGGTCATGTCCCTTTACAATTTGTTCCAGTTCCTCACTTGCTAATCTACAAAAGAGAATTGGTAAATTTTTGCCATTTCCCCAATTTATTCCAGTTCCTCACTTGCCAACCCACAAAAGAAATTTTACCTTTATTCTTATGTCTGAAATCTATAGTCGTATATGGTCCTGTTGGCTTTTCTGTTGCACAACCAATTCCTAATTATTCTACCCAAATCAATTTTAGCCTCATCATCAATATATGCCACATACATCCCCAGCACTCATTCATCCACCTCCTTTCTTCTGTGTCTACCAACCTAGCTCTTATACCATATCAATTACGATCTACATTCTGCAGTAATTTCCATGAAAAATCTAGCAGTTATTCTTTACATAACTTACAACTTCTGCATTGGATATCCATACCACATAACCACAATTAAGTAACAGCGAAGTTCCCTCACCTTACTTGACCTTCCCTTGAAATATGATATTTTCATTTTCTCTCTCCTGTAAAATCACGACATAGAAACCTTTCCTTTCCAATATCCAAATGCTTATCACCATATTGAGATTATTTCCAAATGATATGAGAAGATATTTATACCTTTTCAATCAGCAACACCTCCTCTCCTGATTTTTTTCTACCCGTTTAATAAGCATTCCAATACATCACCCTGTGGCATGCCTGTTCTCACTTCCACCTATTTTGATACTTCATCTCCTGTTCCCAAAAAGTTACTTTTTCATTAACCTCAATGATTTTTCTCCTCATTTATCACCATTTTACAGCTTACTCCATTGAGTCCTTTGGAGTGACACGGTAGCGGGGCCGCATTTAGGTATAGGCTACCTAGGCTGTAGCCTAGGGGCCCACACCAATAACAAAAAAGAAAAATATGTTAGTCACTGTCATCCTGTTGACATGCATTGTGAATAATCAGTATTGTATTTTTAATCTTTCTCTATTGTGTCCTTTGGTGATGTTTATCATTTGTTTAATTTTAATATGTAGGCCTATTGTTTTATAGTGTTACTAAGACTATTCAGTTTGTAATTTGTGAGGGCTTTGATTGTGATTGGTTGCAACAACACAAGTAAAATAAGCAGCACCTTATCTATCGATCATCAGTCAACAAATTGAATGTATGGGCATCACTTGCTAACCTCGTTCAATCAGTCTCGAAAACAATGCAGAAAGCATGTTAAAAAATTTCAATTCTTCAGCAAGCTATCCTCTTATATTTTAACTATCATTACATTATCCAATATTGTGCATTAAAAGGTTTATAATTTAATAATAAGTAATTGATATTGCTTTATATATATAAGGGCCTAAACCACAGTTACAGCCTAGGGGGGTACTGATCGAAAAGGGCCAGGGCCAGTACCACAGATATAGCCTAGGGGCCTACATGCCCTAAATACAGCCCTGCACAGTATTATACTATCAACCTGGCCTCCATTATCAATTTCATCTAAAATATCTTGCATGTACCCCAATAAATGAGATTCACATGAACAAAGTTTCCCAAAACCATTTTAATTTGGAAATCACATTCTCCAAATATGTACAGTGTTTTATTTCTTATTGTGTCAAAAACTTTGTCTCATTCGCCATTATACAGCCAATAAGATGTTTAGCGTTTTTAATTTGTTTTTAAACCTGATTGGCTTTTTACAGCCAACCAAAAATTGTAAAGTTTTAGGTACCAATGGCACCTTTACAGCCAGCCACTTAATTTTTTGTGATCTATTTAATTTTGCTGTATGTATGGCCGACCCCTTTACAGTCAACCATGTAGACGGTAATTTAGTAAACTTTAAGCTACGCTGTAAGCCGGTTATTGTTAGGGCACTAATAACCTCACTGGTGATGAGCCCTAAAACCACAACAATAATCTATCCTTATATATATTTATGCTGTGGTTATATATTAGACTCTCAATCAACTCAGTTACCACAGAGGTCAAACTAATTACTTTCCTTCCATCCTTCCAGTACTAGGATGGTACTTTTCCATTCCTCTGGTATGCATCCAGTCTCCAATTTAAATCTAAATAACATTTAGAGGTGCAGAACAATGGTGTAACCCTGTATTTCTGATACATACACTGTAATAATATCCTTCCCAGCCTCTTTATGAAATTTTAGTGTAGTTGGTACTCTTAAAATAACTTTGGAATCTATTTAAAATAACCTACACCATTCATAACTTGCTGCTCTGATTTTTTATGTTACAAAAGAAGAGGGAGTACTTTATAAAACTTTTAATCTTTGGCAAAACAAACTTTATTACATGTAACATACATCATATTATGTACAAATGAAATTATCACATTTTCAGATAACTCTAAATTAATAAATAATTTACAATAAGTTATGCCTATTCTTATTTATAACAAACGGAAAAATCATTCTTTCTTATCTTGATTTGAATTTAAATAACACAAATAACAGCACAGTGTAGAAAACAAACATAAGAAATAAAGACAAGGAAAAAAACACACACACACACACACACACACACACACACACACACACACACACACACACACACCTCTCTCTCTCTCTCTCTCTCTCTCTCTCTCTCTCTTTTTTTTTTTTTTTTTTTGCATTAATCCATACTCACAGTAACGTATGATGAAAAATTTTTAAATACCCCGAGTACCAGCCTCTGATGTGTGACGATAGTGATAAGGACAATCATTAATTGTGAAACCAATTGAGAAGCAAAATCTGAAAAAGTAAAGCATAAATGGACATGAACACATACAAAATGATTTTAGGCCAAAAAGTAATTATGGGTCTTACAGGAGTTATTCAATTTTTTCAATAGTTTTCAAAAGTTGGAGAGAATCTACACTAATATCATAAATGTGAAAGTAACTGTCTGTCTGTTATGTTTACATGGATAAATGGTTAAACTGACCTTGACAAGAAAATACTATGCATCTTTTTTGATATGGCTCGAAGGTGAAAATCAGACCTAGGATGTAGTTCTAGCAGAGCATGAGCAGCTGAAGCTATTAGAACCCCAGAATCTAGTGCTCATGCTGGAGATGGTATTGATGTAAGTTTTCACCAGAAAATATTACAATTTTAAACCACAAATAAAATTTGCCAGAAGAACTATGGTAGGTAGCCTTCCACAGTTAACACCCTCCTTTGGTTTGTTGCTATTTTTAAATGTGTTGCATGAAAAATCTCTTCATGAGAAAGGTTCATAGTAGAATGGTATGGTGATGTCTTCTCTGTCATATTACCTGACTCTGTACTTTTTGGGGCACCTTAAATGTAACTAGCAGCTTTCCAATTCTAGGAATAAAATTCATAAGTCCACACATGCTCAGTCCTGGGGAAACAGCTACTACTTTATGGTACAAAAACATCATTCCAGTTTAGTTTTTCTACTATGGCTCATGACTGACTTACATAAAACTCTTTCCACTTCATGGTTAAAAACTGGCTAGCTCTGTCTTATATTCCGATTAAATACATTTCCTATTGGAATGCAACAGAGCATACAGTAAAAGTTGTTCATCTGTTCAAAAATTGGTTGATGTGGTTTTTTTTATTCAGAAATAGAACTGTTCCAGAATTCAGCTAGATGATCAGTATGGTCACAGGTTTCAATTTTATTTCAACCTCCCTTCTCATTTCCAACATGACTGTGAATAAGGATTAATATATTTTAAAAATGGAGTTTTTATAAACCTCACTTAATGTGCTTCCTTTTATCACCTATTATGGTAAAGAAGTTAACATCTCCTTTTGTGTTTAGGTTTTTGCCTACTAATAACATTCTTAATTGTTTAACAATGATAACAACTTAGAAAACAATCATTAGCCTCATGCTGTAAATAATCACAAACCATTAAAAAGTCCAATAAACTTTTTCTATAACAATATATTACACCATTCATTCCTTTCTATAAATTGTAGCTCAGAGGCTGATGAACCAATGAATAATTTTTGTCAAATATTACTTATCTTTGGGAGATTAGTAGGCAATTCTTAACAAAAATGCAAATTTTTAATAACTTCAAAATAATAAAATATAACTATAGTCTATAAATATCATCAATACACTAATGGAAAGCATTACTAGATTAGTAGACTTTTATTCTTAAAACTTTGGACTAATAGACTTTTTTTTAAAAAATTGATATTAATAGATATGTTATAAAAACATATATCTGACTATCTTTTTCACAACTTTCTTAATAAATTGATTTCCTTTCTCTGTGTTTAAAATTGACTTGTCTCAAAATATTTTATCTGGCTAAATGCTGTATTTCTTGTGTAAAAAGAGTTACAGAAATGTGCTGCAGCAGGCTCAAATTGATTTGTATAAATGCACTTATGGAGAGAGGGGGGTACTGGAACACAGTTAAAACAAAATTTACAAATGTTTATTATTTCAATGTTACTACTGACTTATCAGACATGAGATGTATGTTGTTATACTTTAAAACTAAAACATTGCAAAAATAAGATTAATTTATTTGCCATAGCATGAGCTACAGTTTTCATCAACCTGTATTGTTAAACAATCACACAAAAACTTTTAAAAATCAAATTTTTTACTTTGGTGGAAACTAGTAAGGCATTCACTTTCTTAAAGGAACAATTATTAACTGATACTACATTTTGATATGTTAGCAACTGTAATTTTAGTACCGGTATCGAAGAAACAATTTAAAAAATATATGTTAAGACCTCATTAAATTCTCTTTCTTCTAAATATTAATAAATAAGACTTTAATTTTTCTAAAGGGTTTAACAATAGCAGATTACAGCCTTACTAAATAGAAATATAGTTTGATGGAAGTATAATTTAATAGTACACATTCTATACTAAAGTTCTAGAATGTAATCTGTGTTGAATTTTTGGCTTCGGTGTTATAAATGCTATTCCAATGATAACAGTTAATTAAAAATCAACACTCTTATGGCCAACTCTATCACAATACACATGAACATTTATAGTAATAGGATATTGCATCATAACCAAAAGAAAAGGAAAACAAAATTGTAATTGAAAGACATAATATTGACACAGAAATTATGAGTCATCCACAAGAAAAGATGTACTTTATAGCTCATTTTCTTTATTTTTGACAACTGCTAAATCTTATGACAAAAAAATTGTTTCTCCAGTGCCAACTTTCCGCTCAGAATTTCAAAAATATCCTAACCACAAGTGGTTCTATTATTACATCAATGTGTGGCTAAAATACTGTGTTAAGGAAGCCAGTATAGATGATTTTGGAATAGAATGAGTAAAAATGAATCACACTGTGTCCAAACTGGACCTACTCCAAGCTTACAAAAAAATATTCCTGGTTACTAAGATTTCAAGATTTATGTTTTAAAAATTACATACTTCCAAAACTGCTTGATATGACTAAGCAGGAAGAAGCATTTTTTTAAAATAAGTAGCCAAGTAATAATTTTTCATCCCAGTACCTAGTCTGGGATTTTCTGAATAAAGAGCAGTACCCATTATCTTGGTGCATTTAATCTCTCACACTGTGCAACAAAAATAAAAAATTACTCCACAGTTATTAGCATATAAAATAGCAAATTGAAAAATATCACGCATAGCGAAAGATACTAAAATTAATCAAACAACTGTGATGATGAGAATGAAAATTCTGTAGTTGATCAAAATAAGGAAGGTTAGAGAAAGTGAATTTATTACTAAACATGGATGAAAGTCAGGAGGCCCACAACAAACACAAACATCAGAAAACATTAAATAACTTTGATATAAGATGTTAATCACATATAGAGGTAAAACACATGACTAGGGAATCAGATATGAACATACAGAGACCCACCACACGATACCATACTATTTTCACATAATTACATATGTTCATTTAGTTATCATTTTTAGTTTCTCATGCAGATTTCTTTAATAGCCAGGGCAATCTGCACAAAGTAAAAAAGCTTATGTTTCATCTCTTTGGTTTTGTGATCATTAGTCTAGTTGTACTTTTACACAACATACAACACTCAGTTTAACTGCTACTTTACATTTTGGTTGTGTGCTAAAATCAATCTTAATGAAGTGTGGGCAAAGGACAGAACCGGAATTGAAATTTTGAAGTGGGCCATGGGTCTCTATCGATTCAGAAACTTGTGCATGCCATCAGATTCGACTACAAAGACACAAGGGCGACACACATAAAAACTGATAAGTTAGCTGCAGTAAGAGAGGTTTTTACTACTTCAGTGAAAACTGCCAAAAAGTTTATATAGCCAGTGACCAACTCACAATTGACAAAAAAATTAGAGCCATTTCACACAAGATGCTCATTTATTCTAATTATGCCAAATGAACCTTTTTTCTGAAATTCCTCTCCTTACTGAAACAATGTAGGCTTTCTTGGTGAGTCAGTTGCATAAAATATTCTCGAGCTTTCCACCTGAATAGCATGTCAGTAAGGGGCAATGTTTCAGAGCTTGCCTCTGGCTCCATCTTTAGGCGAAGTGTCAGATTTCGGAAGAGTCCACGCTTAGAAGGCCTTCAGTCACATGCATTGGAGGCCAATCAGTACACAGAAGACAGAGCAGGGAAGGACCTCAGGGGGCAGCCGGGTAGTGGGGCTGGAGGTGCAGTAGGGGTACGCGCAGCGGAGGGGAGTGGCTAGAGGTGATAATCATGCAGCCTTGATCTCTGCCTCCTTAGATGATCTATCACTGGATTCCATGCTGAGGTAAGGCAGTATCCAAAATCCCTATTCACAATCCCATCAGCCAGGGGAATCTCTAAGGCTTCCTTAATCACACTGTCCCAAAAGCCTGTGACTAAAGATAGTATTTATTCTGATGGAAAGCTTGAGAAGATGTCCTCTCCCCACTATCTTTTTATTACAGTTCCTGAGAAGATACATGTAATAAAACATGAAAATAGGTGAAAATTTTAAAACAGTGTATATGAAAATGATCTTGTGTACCCCATACACCGCCCCTCCAAATTGCACTGAACACCAGTCCACCAACACAATATTTAACTAGTCATCTGACAAATTTGTATGTTCAAATCTCATTATATTGCCATGTGTCTTATTTATATACATGAAATAGATTTTATGCTAAAACATTATAAAGTGTATAAGTGTCTATACATTCATCACAACCCTCCTGCCTTCCTCTGCAAAATTAGACTACTCTTATAACTTACTTTCTGTTGGTCATCAAGCACATTGAACTATGCAACAGGAGGTTTCCATGGCCAGAACATGTAGTTTCCATGCTCCCAGGATGGAGCCATTCCAGTTATTAATTGCAAACATTTGACCAAACTTCTTTGGCCTACTTTTGGGGTAAATCTGCACCGGGTTTATATATTTTACATGCTCCACTAGGCACTACTAATGTCATATAAAGAAATGGTGCAGCCAATAAAGAGATATTCAAGAAAACAATTTGCTCTGCTTAGCAGAGCATGGAAAACACATTGACATGCAGTTTTACTCTAGAAAAAGGCCAAAGAAGTTCATTCAAAATATCAGTAATTAATACCAGGATGCGGCTGCATCAGAGAAGCATACAAATTATAAATAAAAATATATTATTAAAGAAACAACTACAGCATTATAAAATGTACCAGAGTTCTCTAGATCAACAGAAAGCAAATGGCATTTTATACAGGTGTTGAAGATTGTGATAAACAAAAAAGTGAAATATCTTGGAAGGACACATTGCATAATGTATATGGTAGAATTCCTACATTGAAAAAAAAAGTGCAATACTATGATTATTGCTCATAATTGCTATAAAAAAACCTCTGAAGTAGTGAAAAATGTTATAAAATAAGGTGATATGTGTAATCCAGGAATATAATTGAGATATACAAACTATTCACAGCTGATTGTTTGAAGTGTTAATAGCTTTTTCAATGAAATATAGTGATTTGAAAGAGAAAATTTTTGTTAGCATGTACTAATTTCACAACAAATTTAAAACACACACAGTGGCCAGGGATCTAATGCCATGGCCTATACAATCAATAAAATGCAATTACAGTTATTCTGCTTTGAACCAAACACATTTTAACAACTGATAAAAAACAGTTGTTAAAAGACTGTGTTTAATTCAAAACGTTTATGCAACAACTGTCCAAGATGGCCAACAACAAATTTATTATAAAATTATTTAAATTCCCAGTATTCAGTTATTGATTCTTACAGCTTATTATTGCATATAAATTATTAAAATCTACCAAAGTGAAGTTAGAGTTTTTCACACTTGTAATCTTAACTGGGTCTCAAATATGAATTCACAGCAAACTTTGTACTAAATTTAATACAGTCAGGATAATTTCTTTACTATCGGTGCACTCCTGTTAGTTTTTTTTTTTGGGGGGGGGGGGATTTGAATAGAACACCAACACCTTATATTTCTAATGTGACCTTATTTTGACACGAATCATTTTTATAAAATATTTTTATAACGTTTTCCTATTCTGCAAATAAATAAAATGCTTTTTCCATGTTACATTTAATCTTTTTATTTAAGATATCTTCAATGCCCAAGCCAACAAGTATATACGTTAATAGTCATAGACTTTTGTTTACTGATTCTTTGTTGATTATATTGACTTCTGTTGCTATCTATTCACAGTTTGCTCATCATTAACAAGTGCAGATTTCATGGTTTTGTATGTATACATAGTCATACGAGGAAAAACAGAGTGGATTGTACAGCAAGTATGGAACACTTTCAACGCCTGGATATACCAATGATCAGGAAACTGTCAGTACATCAGAACAAGTCGATGACAGTAAAAAGTTTCCTCTTTAAGTAAAAAACAAGATAAAAATGCTGAAAAAGCATTTAATTTAGTTTCAAGATGGAAAATACATGGTAAAAACAGTTAATACAGGAAATAAGGAAGAAACGCCTAAAGAATTTTTATTAAGGGAGAGTGCACAAACTACATGGCTCGGTCCAGGGGGGGGGGGGAGGGTAAGCCTGGAAGGCTATGCTGAGCTACGTGAGGGGAGGGGGGATTTCCGAGCCAGGCTGCATAGCTTTCCTTTCATAACACTTTTCACAGTTAAAATGAGGAATAGAACGCACAACAGCATGTGAATATTTATTTCCCTAAGTTAATTATTTCCGTAGGTAATTTACAATACTCTGACAGGAGAAAATGGTTAATGTCTTCTGGACCCAAAAGCAAAAAAAGCTACATGCTACAGGAGGCCAAAATGGAGCTACGTGGTTTATGGGTGTTCCCTAATGTCTTAAAATCCATATCAATGTCTTTAATAAGTGGTAAGATTAAAAATATAGTCATAAATTAAATTAAATCAGCATCAGAATATCACAAAGTATAAATAGTTTCACTCCATTTGGTCATGTGGGTCATTTTCATCTTACACAGTATTTTTGGGGCATCTGTTGGATTTCATCTCTATCAAAAATCAGACCAAAATATACTAATGGATTCTGCTTAGCATTTGAACATGCCATATCAAACAAGTGAAATTGTCAGGTAATGTTTTCAGTCTCATTTACACCAGGAACTTTTAACAGAATAAGGGAAAATTGCCTTTAACAGCAAAAAATAGTTGCTGCAAATCAAATCAAATCTTTCTTCATGATACAGTCATCACAATCTTCGTCCTATTCAAATAGAAATTGGGTATCCTATTTCTCTAGTTCTATTTACCTCAATGTCGACAAATCACAAAGACCCAAAGACAATACAATACCAATTTATACTATGTAAAATGTGCCAAAACTTTCTGGCTATAATATACTATACGATACGGGAATCTTGATATGACTACTAAAATAACGTTCATTTTATAGAACATGTTGACAGTCAATGCTACTATTGAATGAGAAGTTGATGTACATGCATCTACATTTGCACAGGTGCATTATAGTACAGATTTTCACTGAAAAATGTCATAAATATAGAATACATACAAATTAAAATGCTTGAGATCAGGAATGTATTTTTTTCAGTTGATACCACACTTGTATTATCTCATAAACTTGTAACATGAGATAGTCAAATGATATATTTAAAATGGCTAGCTCAATAACAAAGTAGGTTTAAAGAAAAGAAAAACAAAGAATTCTAAATTTGGACATTAATGTTGGCAAAGAACTAAAGTTCGGCTGGATTATGATAGAACAGCTTTACAGTATCACATAACATGTACTGGGATGATCATCACAGTTTTGTTTTTAAAAAAAAAATCATTTCCAATATTTCAATACATTCATGGATATTATAAACAGCCTTCATATTAGCACAAGTCAACAATTCTTAAAGAAAAACAAAACAGACATAAAAATGTTTACAAACATTTATCTTACACTATAAAATACAACTATAGTTATTTCTGATTGTTTTAAAATATTATTTGAGCATTCATACTTAACCAATAACAATTATTATAAGTAATTTTATGTATTTTTATGCATTAATAATTATTTATCACAAAAGTTTACAACCATTAGAAAGCATTTGTTCTATTTGCAATCTAATCTCCTAGGACATACATGAAATATACAAATAATGTTCACACAATGTCATGTAATCACAATTTAATTGTTTTCTTAAACCTATGTTAATAAAAATATTAACTGATCATATGCTTCGAAATCATTTTCCATCATCTTTGATTGTATTTTTGATACCAGAAGTAAAAATGTGTTTTCCTTCAAGACAAAAAAGGAACTGCAAATAATTCCACAATATGCTAATGCATAACAAGTCCCAGAGCTGTAACAACAGTATTGTTAGGACAATTTCTCCTTTTTGCATGAATAATGGTTGATAATTCTTGTAATAATTCTTAACCAAATAAATACGACGCAAAATTAATCAACTTTAACAACTATGCTCGAAAATAAAATCACAGCTATTAAAAAAGTGAATGTGAATTTAATTTTAAAAAATATTGAAATGTCTAATTTTTACAATACCTTCTACCCCTATTTTTAATGCAAGATATACCTGAGTACATGTTCAACACACATTGTTCAAAACTTCGAGCTTATAACATTACAAAAATCAGCGTTTTAGTTTTGCATACAATATATTAAACCTTTAACATTTTCTTGAAAAAGTTAAAAAATACAATCATCTTCAGTCAGTTCTTTAAGGCAAATTTACAGTAGACAGCTTAACATACATCAATATTCAACAACATCAAGTGTATGTAACACTAACATGTGGCAGTGATATTACAAAATAACTACTATTCTGTACCCTGTTCCTTCTGATTCACTAAGATCTTGATATCTATTATATCTTGCAACACCAAAACTTCTAATTCCACATTACTTTCTGTTTCTTACATCCATTTATATAACAAACATAGTTAATAAACACTTTGTTTCTAAGATTCAGTCAATGTATTAACAAGAAACAAACAACAGTTAGCACAAATAACAAAACAACTTTATACTGACTACAACCTCCTTCACTCTCCAGTACCTCCAATCAATCTCCTATCTCAAGAGAAATACTATTAGAAATAATGGATCATTAGCGCCTGTTACACTTTCTCCACATAATTTGCAGGAAATAAGCCTTGACTTTCACCAAGACGTCCTAGCCACCAACCTCCATCAACTGCAAAAGAAAATTAATACTTTTTGGAAACACAACCACCGTAAACATAAGTCCAATGAAGATTATTAAATTTATTTCACACATCAGATAACATTATCAACTGTAAATGTGCTTCAACTGTAAATTTGCTTGTGTCCTCTTAGCAATTTCTCTACAAATCTACTTAAATGTTACACAAGTCTTTACTTAGAATTATTTTTCTGTTTCAGGTATACATTTCAGAATATTCCTCTGGTATCATTCCACATACACCTTGCAAACTTGGGCCCAAGTCTCATTACCAGCATGTATTTCATACTCTTCTTCAATCTTCCAATTACTCGAAACTCATCTCCTTTAACATATCAGTTATTGAATGTGTTTTACTGAAGTTACAGATAGGGACAGACAAATTCAACCAATCATTGTCGTGGGGTCCCCACTTTCTCCTATAGTTGATAGTTTATACATGGTATATTTCAAAGAAAAAATCTGGAAGGACATTTCTCTATCCTACATGGTTTTCCTGATATACTGACAATAAATTTGTCATGCGACTCCATAACTACCAGGCTTTAAATGTATTCCAGGAATAAAGTTTATGATTGAAATGGGAAGGGACAATTACAAAGAACACTCAGAAAAAAGTGAGTTATGGCACTAATACATTTAGAGATTAAAACTAGATTTATATCTCATGTCCCAATGTCGGGAAATGCAGAGTCATATGACACGCCACAGAATTTAAGTCGGATCCAAACTTTCAAACTGTGAAAACCCTATCAAAATCTGCTCACTAATTTTTACAAGATGCCAGAACAAACTAACAGATATGGTTACTGTTTTATAAATGAATAATCGAAATAAAGAAACTGCCATTGAGCACTAAAAATAAGATAGGAAAGGGAAAGATGACCCATCACTTACCACAGATGAAGGCAGGAGGGCGAGATGAACATGTAAAAAACACAAAAACAAACAAAATGTGTGATATTTCAGTGAGAAACCTTAATTCATGTGACAGGCGAGACATATGGCCGGAGGAAAGGTGTGATCACAGCCCGACCCACACCCACGCCAGTTCATTTTCTCCAATTTTGCTTAACTGAGAGTTGCAGAGTGGGGCCAAGCATTGTCATGGAGAAGAATCAAATCTCTTATTGGCTGGTCACATCTTTATCAACAATAAGAAAAAGGTTGTGGAAGTATGATACTTTGATGGTGCAACTTCCATGCAAAAAAATCAATGTGCAGATTAAAGTCATGGATTGTGCGAATATTCTGTTGTGTAATGCTCGTTTGTGGATGACAATCGTGGCACTACTTTTTGATCTCTTCACAGCCTTTCACCAATTCCTTATGCCAAGTAAACATGTAAGTCCTTGGCAGTGTACAATCCCCAAACTGTACTTTTATTCTCCACAGAATTTGGGTTGGTTTCTTGCCTTCACAAGTGAGAAATTTAATAATTACACATTACACAATTGAGGAGTGTACATCTTGCTTCAACATTGTTAGCTACACTACTGATTGCACATAATAAGGCCAAAAATCACTCTCCCCATTCCTGAAATCTCCAACAAATGTGTAGAAGCACATGATCATTTGGACCATTAATGCTCATTCAGTTCAAAAAGTCCCTTTTATATCTGGTCCACCCTCATAAATTGAACAGCTTCCTGTCATCCACAAATAAGAAACACTTTAACCCTTACACACCTAAAAGGCTATATGAACTGTTGCACCAAAGTTCTCAGTACAAGCACATGGATGTTTGCATGTGGTACAAAGGGAAAACAGTAAAAAACAATTTACCTTTGAGATAAGTATCTTGAAATTTGAAATAGGGTTAGCCTAAAATTAGCAACAATCCTAAAGAGTTTGCTTCTTCTGTGCATCCAAATGCTGCATATTTAACTGTCACAAAACCAAACAAAATGAAAATTCTTACTGTCTCAGATGATAAGCAATGGTCCTTAATATTTTGTAAGACTGAAAAAAAAGAATTAGTGATAAACACATCAACTCCCCTTTCCAATGACACATTTACATGCATACTTTAGAAAAGAGTAGAAACCACCACTTAATATGTACAGTACTTTTCTAAAAACATTTCAGAGTGGTGAAGCATGTCTTAATAATGTTCAGGAATATTAGTGAAAACTTTCAATATAGCCTTGCAACCAATAAAATTACCAGTCAAAGCCATTTAGAAATTTGAATCAGGATGGAACTTTCCACAATGTCTAGAGTCTTCATAAAAAGAAAAGCTCAATCACTGTAATGTGCAAAATAGTTCAATCTACGCTATTTCCTGTTAGCATTTCTACATAACCAAACTTTAAAAAAGGACTTACACTCCTTGATAACATCAATAATGTTTCCTTCCTGAAATGTTAATTCATCTAGGTCTTGTGCTGAATAATCATATAATGCTTTTACTTTTTTTCTTGGTTTTGTTGGTGGTCTTGGCTTTCCTCCTCCTGGGATAGGCTTTGCAACATTATTTCCTGAGATGCTTGCCCGAATTTGTCTGGAACAGAAGAAATAACTGCTTTGTCAAAATAATTTGGATTCTTTTCTATTTCTGTAAACTTTACCATTACATTTAATGCTTGAAACTAAAAAATCTACGACAGCATAAACAAATTAAACCAATTAACCAGATCCTATAATTTTAAAATGTTTCTATAAAAATTTTAAGTAGAAGATTATTTATTTATTCAACATATGTAACCAATTTTTCATCAGTAATAGCTACACAATTAATATTGCAATGTAGTCTTCACGGGTGTACCGCCGGATAGTGTTGTGGAAACACAATATTTCGACGGCTGGCTCTGCCGTCTTCTTCAGGTGTAGAGACTAGGTATCTGTGGGTCAGCCGACCAGTACAGATGTCTCTACACCTGAAGAAGATGGCAGAGCCAGCCGTCAAAATATTGTGTTTCCACAACACTATCCGGCGGTACACCCGTGAAGACTACATTGCAGTCATATGCCGGGAAAGTCTTCGTTCTTACACAATTAATATTACCAGCCTAAAAATTATACTTTGATCTGAAACTCATAAAACTATTTTTCATAACTTTTTGTGTCTTTAGAACTAAGAAATATAAAAATAATTATTAGAAATTTATTAACAATAAAAACTTTTTTAAATCATTAGATTAGAATTTAATTAAAGCCAATTAGAGAAGGCATCATAACTTTCCTACTAAATTATTGTTTTTGTAAGTACGAAAGTATTAAATAGTAAATCATTACTTTGAAAATTTTCTGGGATTGATTAGAGCACTCCACGATGGTATGGTTGGTCAAGTCCTTTATCAGAATGACGCCTCTGAAAAGTTCCCTATCACAAATGGTCTGAAACAAGGTTGTGTACTTGCACCAACACTTTTTGCCCTATATTTGGCAGCAATGCTCTACGAAACGTCATCTACCCCCAACACAGGCGTGGAGATCAGATACCGGTTTGACGGAGGACTATTTAATCCAGCAAGACTCCACTCATCAAGATTAACTTTCCTCACCCAGGTAACAGAACTACAGTATGCAGATGACAACACCTCTCCAGCACATACTCCTCAGCAGATACAACAGTCCGTAAACTACTTCAAGGACGCATATGACCGTTTTGGCCTGACCATCAACACCCGAAAAACTAAAGTGCTAGCGCAACCTGCCCCTGGAGCTACACTCCCAGACTTTGATGTTACCATCTCTGGCACAGCCCTTGAGCAAATAGATAGCTTCTCCTACCTTGGAAGCATTCTCTCTACACAGTGCACAGCAGAGAAGAATGTAGAAAACAGAATTCGTGCAGCACACATAGCCTTTGGACGACTTACTCGGCGAGTGTTCCTAAACAAAGATCTTAATTTAAGCACCAAGCTGATGGTCTACCAAACTGTAGTTGTCTCCACGTTGCTGTATGGGTGTGAGACATGGACACACTACCGGCGAGATATTAAGAAAATGGAGCGATTTCACCAGCTAAAACTTCACTCTATAATGAACATTAAATGGGACGACTATGTGTCCAACATTAGAGTCTTGGAAAGAGCTCAAATGTATATCATTGAAGCCCTCATCATCAGCCACCAACTTAGATGGGTTGGACACGTTCAGCGTATGAGCAACAGTAGACTCCCTCACCAACTTTTATACGGTGAGCTCAGCACTGGCAGCAGACCTCGCGGTGCCCCTAAGAAACACTACAAAGATCAGTTCAAGAAGACCCTGAAGAAAACTAATATAGACCTTACCACCTGGGACAGCCTCACAAAAGACCGCGTTCTATGGCGCACAACTACCTCTGCAGCAGTGGCACGTTTCGAAGAGGAGCGGCGAAGTCTGGCAGCTGAATCCCGTTTAAGGCGGAAAGCCCGACAAACCCTACTGCGCCAGCCACCCACATTTGGGTGCAGTGTGTGGGGACGACTGTTCTATGCAAGAATCGGCCTGATCAGCCACCAGCGCACACACAAATAAACACGCAAGAGAGTAACATAAACTCGGAAACGAGTATGGCCGACGACGACGACTTTGTTTATTTAGATTAGCAGCTACTCTTAATGAGTATCATATGCTATAAATGATATGCTGCAAATCTTGTCAGTGAAAGTATGATTGTTAACAACTTCATGACTTTTTTGATCTTGCAGTTTTCATGTGACTCTTTTAGTGCTTAAAATACTAGCAGTGGGAAAAGCAATACTTTTTGTGTGCACTATTCACTCTCTGTATTCTTTGTTTAGTGAAGCTGATGTGATCAACTTTAGATTCTTCACATATTATGAACAGCTTATTATTGAACTTCTTAAGATTTTGATGATGACTGTTGTACATGGTTCTTGAACAACGAATTTCAACAATTGGAATTAATTTTTATTTCTTGAAATAATTATGCCTCAAATATTGACAGTTTTGAACCACAAAACTTCTATGACACTCGGAAGGTTTCAACGGTTCCTTACAGTATACTCTGTACTTCCTTCAGAAATGCCTTAAATCCCTGAAGATAAACATAAGTTAACTTGTGGACACACATAAAATATTAAGTTTGAGCCAATGTGAACCAATTACCACATCAACAACTTTTTACCATTTTTTCATCTCACTTGCACAGTCCCTTAGCTACAGTAAGTTCTTGATACACTCTTCTAATTTTTAGACAAACTGCATAATTATAAATGTAGTTATAACACACAAATAACCTATGTTTAATCATTTTAAAAATTATTCTAATGCTTAAAAAAGTAGGCCTTGGCATCTTCATCCCCCTACCACTTAAAAACTGCCTATTTGTATCTTGCTAATACAACCATGAAGCATTAAACATTGTTCAAAAACTTCTTTTATTATTCATTTTTTGTGTTGTAACATACTGGTTAATAACACAGTATCTTTCAAAGTGTGTATTTCACGGCAGAAGAACAGTGTCCTTCAAAGTTTTTATTATCCAGGAGGTCTATACATTTTAATGACTTATCATTGTTTACTCATTATATTATTATATAGGATTCTTCCAATTTAATTATACAAAAGTAACAAGCCACAGCTTCTGAACCAACTGCAGCAGGGAAGTCTAGTGAGTTCCATAATTTTCCACGTATCCTCAGTTTACATTATATCTGCAAGCATGCATCATTTTATGTTTCAAATGACAAACAACAATAATACTTTATTTGGTAATAATGGATTCGTATACTGATGCAGAGCATGCTCATTGTTGTGTGTGGTTTCATGAATTGTGATCAGGCATTTCTGTTCAAAGGAAATTCAAGGCCAACTATCACAAGGAAACACCTCAAAAGCCGACTATTACTGCTTGGGACAATTTTTTATCAAGAAGATACACCTCCACATTTCCACAACACAGTTACTGCTTACCTGAATGAAAACACGACTTCCTGGATTTGATATTTTTTTTTCCTTATGGCTTTACGCCTCGTCGACGGCTATAGTCATTAGAGGTGGGATGGGACTGGGGACAAGGAACGGGTCATGGCCTTTTCGAAGGAAGCATCCTGGCATTCGCCTGGAGTGATTTGGGGAAACCATGGAAAACCCAAATTTGGATGCCTGGACGGGGATTCGAACTGCCGTCCTCCAGAATGCGAGGCCAGAACATTAAGCGTTCACCAACCACGCTCGGTTCCTGGATTTGGCATGGAGGCCTGGCCACTACGGTCACCTGACCTGACACCACTGGACATTTCTGTATGGGGCTATGTTAAGGACAAAGTTTTTGTTCCACCTCTGACAGCAAAGCTAAATGACCTCCAACTTCAAACAACAGTAGCAGTTGCACAATAAACAGTGATATGATTCATAAAATTTAGGATGAAATTGCTTACATGTTGGATGTCTACCATGTCTCAAAAGAAACCCATATTAAACACTTGAAATTCGTCTGACTTCAATGCTGTATCACTTAATTCACATGGACTTATACTTTCTTTGTAAGAGACCTTAATTTTGTATAACTAATTTAGAACATCCCTGTACATGTTTCTTCCCATATTTGGTAGAGGTCTGATGGTAAAATATATCATCACTGTGAACTATGAGCAGACAACAGTTCCTCAGCCTTAAACCCACCTTCTTGTATCAATGTATCATGTGTGTTTTCCATATCGTTACTATAATTTTCTGCACCATTTTCCTTGATATATCTATATCTCCAATCACCTAACTCATCCAAAGTATCTTGCTCCTGGCATCATGCATTGCCAATGACAAGGTCATTAGGGCTAGTTAGATGTTTTCCTACAAGGATTGAGAGGATTGAAGGAAACATTCCGGCATTCACCTGAAGTCATTTCAGAAAACATGAATCTGAATGCATGTCAATTTAATTTTAATCCAAAATACAAAACGTTAGGAGACAGAGCTTTCCCATAACCTTTTTTTTTTTTTTTTTTTTTTTTTTTTTTTTTGCCTTACTTCAGAGGCCACTTTTATTTACCTCAATACCCAAAAGTAATACAGGCGATTAGGGCCCTGAAAAAATTTAGCCTGTAACACAAACAGTAAACTTATTATCTTTAATTCTTCATGCACAATAATCACTAGATAACAGCAAATATTAACATTAATTTACTTGAAAAACTCCTTGCTATTCATCTAAGTTAATTCCACATACTTGATATACGTGAGTCTGAAGTGTGGTAGAATTTATAGTTACAGACCCTTACCCTGCTACACCTGGTGGTGGTGTTTTCATAAAACTTTGGTCTTTTTGTGGCTGAGATGTGTTTGATTCTTTTTCCTCTCTCAAAACACCAGCAAGTTGTCTGTTAATTGCAGCAGCATTTTGTCTGATGCTGGCATTTGATCCTGGGCCTAGAACAGGAAATTTAGAAACTATTAGCAACAGACATAAATCAGAAAAATTTATTTCATGGCTGAAGCACATATACCGTATTTCAAGAGAGGGAAAGATGTGGTGGTGGTGGTGGGGAAGGGGGAGTTGGAGGAAGAGGGAGAAAGGGGGAAATATGGGGAAGAGTGATGGGGGCAGCAAGAACTACATTTAATTAAACAATGAAAATTATATTACAGATAATGGAGCCTACATATTTTCAAAATACTAGGTAGGAAACTAAAAAAAAAAAGGACTGTATAAAAGTGTTTTAGAAATCATTCATACAGATGTCTTCACCAACGTGAAATTTTTGTCAACAAAACATCATACAAGTTAATATATAATTCATAAACTCAGGTAGGTAAACAGTGGCGTTGGGGGGGGGGGGGGGGGCAGTCCGCCCTGGGTGTCACCTGTTTGGGGATGACACCCGCATTGCGAAAATTCAATCGAATTTAGGTGATACAATAAAAATGTCAACTTTTATTGTTTTGCATATTTGTTTTTCAAATGGGATCCAGGGGGTTGTGCTCTTTCGTTACAGTAAAGTATAATTGTTGGTAACACAGTGCGCTTAAACAAAGAGAGCATCGCTTTGTAGCTCCAACAAACACAGGAAATCGTTGTGCTTGCCGTCAGTCACTGATGTTTGGTTTATTAGAAGCGGCGGTGGATGTAATGTAAGTTTTCTTTTATAAAGAGAGGAAGTTTTAAAATTTAAGGATATATATATATTGCTAAAAACACGGTAATTGTAAATCCTCAAAAATATTTAAAGAAAAATGTTAGATTTTCCTTTGAAAATGAAAAAAAAAAGCAACTTAATGTCCAAAAGTCGGAATATGTGCAGTCTAGGCTTCAAAATTCTTTTGCTTATTTACAATTCCATTAGCTTTCAAGCTAAGATACCAAGTGCCTTGAAGTATTTTCTCGTAATTTTTGAATTTATCATCTGACATATTCGTGTTGTATAAACTGAGTACATTTCACATTATCCAATTTACACTCTGCGTACCTACCTATTGTAGATAGTGTACCTATACTCAACATGAAATCGTATCATGTTCGAATTTATGCAAATAAAATTATTTGGAAAACTGTGCATTAAATTAGCAATACTGACAAGTTTCAAGTCAATCCGAACGGGTCCAAGTGTTCATTGATGGTATCATCTGTCAAAGGTAATCAGTTTTTATAGAGCATGTTTTTAAAACAGTCGGAACCGCGTATCTTGCTAGAGAAATCGTAACATTAGTAAGCACTTTAATTTTGGGTTCATGTAAGTTTGCTATACTTTCTACTGATTGAGAATATGTCAATATGATTGCGATGAAATAAATAAGCGTATGATTCTGTAAACATTTTCCATAATAAATTTAGAGAAGAAGAAAATTCCTATTATGGGTAACCTCTATGTCAAATACAGGTACCTAAATTCTTACGGGTTCGTTAAATCGACAGGGATGTCGAACTTCTGTTCCTGAACACAAATTGAGCTTTAATCATAAACTGAAAGAACATTAGAGCCGTTGACAACATTTTTATTTATACGCTACAGAGCAGCGCTAGAAATCTAAAATTTACACGTAGAGATGGTCTTCAGTACATACAATGTCATATTTAGGAGTCTGTAGCTATGTATAATTTATGCAGGTAGTAAAATACTTCACTTGTTAAGCACTTCATGTAAAGACAGATGATATCCCAAAGGCATGTACTCACATTACCTGGCCCGTTGTTTTTTTTTTTTTTTTTTGATTATGTTGTTTTTATATTATATTTTTTGTTTTATTTCTATGAAGGAACTTAATGTAGAGTTACTTCTCTGACTATACATTATCTCCAAGTGTCTCGCGACTTGTGGGACCCGGATCCTAGGTTTGCAACGATGGGACCCAATTGCTTCTACTTAGATCAAGCCACTTCTGTTAACTTTCCTCTCAATATCCCTTGGTCCTGCAAATACTAATGTTGCGAAGTTATTTAAATGCAGCCTATGTTAACGTTTCAATAACAAATGATTTGGTAGCTTTTGACTTTTTTAAATTTATAGCGGAATCTTATGGTCGCCCTATAGTTACACTGGTGGAAATTAATATCTCAACACGCATACAGAAATGTTAGAATTTTAGGAATCTTTGAAGAAATGATAACAAGTGGAAATGGCTCAGGCTAAGTTATTACCATTAGATACAGTTGTCAGTGAGAAATTCGCCCAACTTGAGCACCAATACATTCGTGGATCCTTGCCGTCATTGAATCAAAAAGTGTTCGGGTGTCTTCTTGGGGTATGTCTCTCTACACCTGCATGTCTTTTGCAGTTGGTTGTTGCTCAGTTTGTGCTGGGTGACCATGTGAACTAATGTGTCTGCTCCTGGTATCCCAGACATGTTCTATTGAGTGACAAATATGGGGACCGTGCTGTCCAAATTGTGATCGAAACTCCTTGCAAGGCTTATATGACGATGGCCACAGTATGAGGACGGGCACTGTCTTGTTGGAAGATTCGATTTGGATGGTGAGCATGAAGGGTATCACAATAAGATGCAGCACCCCGTCCATGTAGGGGTGGGCTGTCAGTGTGCCATCAGCAACAGCCGACTCAGTTAAGCTGTTGAAACTGATTGCCGCCAAAAGATGACACCAGTGTGGTTCAGGTGTGGAAGCCTCCTTTACAAATGCAGATCTCGGCTACAATTTTTGTGGGTCTTAAAATTGATTAGCAAAGCTTTGATATTTTCATGCGAAGATGCTAGGACTCTTCCTACATTTTACAAACATCTGATGAACATGGATGAAAAAAAGACACTTGTTTTAAGGCAAACAATAACATGAAAACAACATTTGGTCATAAGGGAAATGAAATTTCCAAACTCTCTAGAAATAGGAGATTCTGAAAGCAATTGTTTTTAGTTTATTTGTATATGTGTTAAATTTTATTAATATTACAATTTTATTAACTATTATTTTTAATAACAATAAATTTTTATTTAATTATGTTTATTAATATCGTATTTTACACTTACAAGATGATATATTTTACTTAATTTTGAATTTAAGTTTTCAAGGGGTGACACCATCAATATCCACTCAGGGTGTCACCCACGCTAGCTATGCCACTGTAAGTAAACATAGTTTATGAAACTAAACCACTATCTTCTTTTTTCTCAGTTCCAAGTACTATTGACAGCTGAGCCCCTTAAAATTGACAAAACTTCAGAAAATTTTAGTTATTTGTGGGTGAAATATTATTTAACATAAAAGCACTTTTTAAACTTTCTTTGTCATTTATTGTACACAATTTACTGTTATTTATCACAGATAATTATGAAAAGGCCACATCATTTCATAATTGAACTGGCTGATGATGATGATTATAATGAAGGAGTGGCAAAGGTTCAGAATATACAGAGCTACTCAGAACAATGAATTAGTGTTTGTGTGAATTTATGGAGTCCTCATATTACTTGTGGCAAACAATTATTTCCTTCTATCCAACAGTAAGACCAAGCATGTTAAAAAGTAGTCATGCTTGATATGGAGAGGTAATTGATATACTTGCCACCCCAATTAACACTTTCTGTAACTATCTAGGTGAATGTTGGTATAGTACTCAATTTCCACTTCAATAACTATGACTTTTTGAAAAACATGGAACACACTTCACAGACAAATGACACTGTGGCATAATCATGTTAACTTGTGAAAGACTATAACAGTAAGGTAACTATAGCGAATAAACTATGGCCCTTAAAAGTAACATCTTGCTACATCTGGGGAACTGAGTTGGAAAATCATCATGGATAATTTCTTTCTTTGAATTTTGATAACAATAACTTCTATTTGAAGGTTTTGACAAGGAGGATATTAAACCCCCAAGAGGAATCAGCAGAAGGAATTTAGCCATGGCCTTCTGAAAGCACTGTACTGCCATTTACCTGGAGTGATTTCAGGAAACCATGGTAAACCAAACATTGGGATGGCTAGACTGGAGATCAAACCTGCATCCTCCTAAATGCAAGGACCAAGAGTTACTTCACTCACACTTTACTGTTATTTGAAGGGATATACAATACATCCATTTTTTCCTCAGTGACTCACAAGAACAAGAAGACTGCAACAAGTAATGTTACCGAAGATGTACAACAGCCATCTACGGCATTAACATTTAAACCATCCCAGCAGAAATCAGAAAATTCATATATGTATCTTCATGTAATCACCAATCAGTGTCTTAATACTGTTCCGTTTAGTCTCATCTTTACTCTTGGAAGTGCAAGGAAATTACATCCCATTTCCTTTATACATTGTTTCTCTAATCTTATATATATATATATATATAAATAGATGCATGTTTTCATATATTTCACTTTTCAGCCACCACTACCAAGCACAGATCACTGGTCTTTGTGTGTGGAAGTAGCATGGAATTTCCTGTCGTGCACAACGTTGGCCGAATGTCGATAGCTGTGGGGATGTGGGAGATGTGATGATTAAAGTTGGCCAATGCAGGGCGTTTTCATATTTCAACCAAAAATTTGTGTCTTCTTATACTTCTCTTTCCCGCCACAACTACATAGCATAGACCATTGGTGTTTGTGTGTGGTAGTAGAATCGTGTCTCCTGTCGTGCACTACGGTTGTTAGATGTCGGTAGCTATGGGGGTGTGGGAGATATGGGGGTAGAAAATGGTCAACCTGTGGCAATTTCATATTTCTGCCAAAGACGCATGTGTCATGGTGTATCACTTTTCAGCGAAAACTATCTATCGCAGATCACTGGGGTTTTTGTGTGGTAGTAACACAGAGTCACCTTTCAATCTCAACATCGACTGAATTTCAGTAACTATGGTAGTGAGGGAGATATGGTGGTTGAAAGTGGCCGATCAAGGATATTTTCATATTTCAACGAAAGACATATGTCTCCGCACATGTCACTTTTCTGCCACAACTACATAGCATAGACCATTGGTGTTTGTGTGTGGTAGTAACACAGAGTCACCCATCGATCACAACGTTGGCCGAATTTCGTTCACTGTGGTAGTGTGGGAGATATGGTGGTTGAAAGTGGTAGATCAAGGATATTTTCGTATTTCATTCAAAGACATGTGTGTCCGTAAATTTTACTTGGCTGCCTGAACTACATAGTGCAGATGACTGGCATTTGTGTGTGGTAATAGCATCGCGTCTCCCATCGTGCACTATGGTTGTTAGATGTCTGTAGCTGTCATTACAAATTCTTTACAAACACAAACGAAGTCATGGGTACCAGCTAGTTATTAATATTAATTTTAACTTTTTAAAATATAAATCAAACTTAGTAAGATATTAAAAGTAAATATGATATTACGCAATTTTCTGAACTGTATGTTCGGGTGATCACAAAGAGTAAAACAAGTAAATCACATTTTGATTGCATATTTGGATCTCTTGCAGTCAATCAGTCTTATGATACCACAAAAACAACTCTTCTAAAAATAGGAAAAGTCTCACGATTGTTTAGTGGAAAACAGTTATGGGATTTTGTTCTGAGCTAAGTCTACAGTTTATAGTGTATATTCCCTTCAATTTTGAAACAGAATGGTTTCTCCCAGCATTATATATCACTGATTAAAAATAAATATTAAAAAATTGGTGTGCTGGTCATTTCACATACCATAATTTTAACTTAAATGAAAGGAATAATATTCATAATTTATTTTGAGACTTGTCTAACCAAAAAGACATATGAGAGAAATCTTGGTTTCTGTGTATTTATACAATTAATAAAACAGCACATTCAAGGTATTTATGTAGGTAGGAGTTTTACTATCTAGTTTGCTAAAATTCGGCATGCATAATTGCCAAGTCACTAGATCTTTTTTGTCTTGGCTCAGAGCAAAATCTTACAACTTTTCACAACTAACCAACCATAAGACTTGGCCCGTTTTTACAAGAACTGCTTTTGTGGGATCTCATTTCTTTTTGCAAGTTGATCGTCTATCCTGGGTCATCAATCCAATGTAACAGTTCCATTTGAAGATGGATAAGGACATTTCAGAATTCAAATCTTATCCAATATATGTATATCCATTCTCTTTGTAAACAATGTGTGTGTACCCCAGGTATAACACTGATGTAGGAACACTACATGCGACCCATCTTGCAGAGGAGAGTCAGCTGAACAAACAAGGAGCCGGGTACACATTCTTTTGGACGGGAAAAGGTGCCAATGAGCACCGTGAACATGGAGATGGCTTTTCTATCAAGAACAGACTTCTCTGTGATCTACAGGAGCTTCCAACTGGATATAATGAACATGCCATTAAGACTTTGGCTGAATATTCTACAGTGATAAGTGCGTATGCCACAGTAGTAGGTGTGTATGCCCCCACAATAGAGGCTGATGATAATATCAAAGAAAAATTCTACTCAGATCTGGATGACATAGTATCTAACACCAATCATCAAGATAAAATCATAATACTAGGTGATTTTAACACTAGAGTAGCCAATGACCACAAATTTTGGAATAGTATAATTGGAAAGGAGGGTGTCAGAAATAAACTCAAATGGCATTAAACTCCTCTCCAAATGTATTGAACATGTTCTGACAGTTACTAACAGCATCTTTTGCCAAAAGGAGTGCTTCAAGACAACATGGTAGTGTGCTAGATCAAAACACTGGCATCTCATCGACTATGTAATTGTTCGCAAAAGAGATATTTGTGATGTTCTCATCATCAAAGCTATGACCGGTGCCGATGACTGTTGGTCAGATCACTGACTCATTAGATCAGTCATGTATTTGTCATTGCACATTCAAAGATGAAGGCAACTAAGAAGCTGTAGACTTACATTTGATGCTGATAAATTTGCAGAGTCAGGCACCAATTTGAAATACAGAGAGCAGCTACACCAGGCACTCCCTCTGACGTAACACAGCACTTGAAGAGCTTTAATGCCATTATCCAGGATGCGTGTAAGAAAACTTTAGGATGTAGGATCAAGAAACGTCAGGACTGGTTTGATGATAATGACAAAGAAATTGAAGCACTGATCTCGGAGAAGTGTAATGCCTTGCAAACATGGTGAAAACACATGAACTCTCATACAAAAAAGGAAAGCTTTCTCCTGGCCAAAGAGGCAGTCCCAAGATTTATTTTTTTAACTGCTTTACGCCTCGTCGACGGCTAAGGTCTTTAGAGTCGGGATGGGACTGGGGACAAGGAACGGGAAGGAATTCGGCAATGGTATTTTTGAAGGAAGCATCCCGGCATTCGCCTGGAGTGATTTGGGGAAACCATGGAAAACCCAAATCTGGATGTCCGGACCCGGGTTCGAACCGGCGTCCACCCGAATGCGAGGCCAGAGTGTTAACCACTCACCCACCATGCTCGGTTGCTCCAAAGAAGAACCCGTGAACTCAAAAATGTGTGGTGGATAACTAAGGCAAAAGAGCTGTAACATCTTACAAAGCCACAAAAGCAGTGTATCGGCCCACAACCTTTGGTAGAAATCCACTGTGTTTGATAAAAGTACACTTCTAAAAGATCAACACTCCACTGAGAATAGATGGAAAGAGCATTTTGAAGACCTTCTGAATCAAGAATCAATTACTGATGAAGAAGTGTATGATAAAATACACCAAGCACCTATCAAAGAAGAACTAGGCTTCTTGTCCACATTAGACTAACTCAGAAAGGCCATTAATCAAGTGAAGCATTACAAAGCCTCAGGCCCCGACAGCATACCAGCAGAGGTTCTCAAAGGAGGAGGTGAAGAACGTATAAAACACCTGCATGAACTTATTGTCAAAATATGGACCAATGAAGAAATGCCTGCTGATTTTAGGGACAGCATTGTTGTTCTCATATTTAAAAAGGGTACCAAGTGGAATGTAGTAACTATCATGGCATTTCATTACTACCATTGTGGAAAAGCTTATTGGTAGACACTTGTATTCTATCTCTGGTGGAAGAATTACTACCAGAGAGCCAGTGTGGCTTCAGACCATCTAGAGACACCACTGATGTCATCTTTACTGCTCGTCAGCTTCAAGAGAAATGCAGGAAACAAAATGTACCTCTTTATATTACTTTCTTTGATATCACCAAGGCCTTTGATTCAGTGAATTGTGAAGTACTGTGGAAAATTTTAGCTCTGTATGGTTTTCCACCAAAACTCATTACCATCTTGAAACTGCTATACACTAATCATTAATAATTAATAATGGTTCTGTTGGGCAACTATTCCATAATTGTCAATCAGGGCAGTATGATATATCACACGTTGTTCTCGCTTTCCGTAGCTATGTAATGCAGCTCGTCAAAGATGATCATTGTCCTGGAATACAGATTAACTTCAGAATAGACGGGAAATTTTTTTAATTTGAGGAGACTAAAAGCAAGGACATCTTCTGCAGTGGTAATTGAGCTACAGTACTCAGATGATAACTGATAACACAGTTGTAGCACAAACAGGGGAATAACTTTTAACCATTTTATCCACTCTTACTACTGCGTACAAAAACATAAGTCTTAAATACAAATGAAACCAAGATTCTGCACCAACCAACCGCTGAGAATGGACAATATCAACAACAATGGGGCAAGCCTACGAGTTGCAAATACCTTTTCCTATCTTGGCAGCACCTTCTCATCCACATCAAACATTGATGCAGAAATTCAATACAGAATCAACCGAGCTGGAGCATCCTTTGCCAGGATAAGATCAAGAGTCCTTGACAATCATGACATCAATACTCAAAATAAGATGTGTACAATTCTGTTATTATTCTGTCCTTACTTTATGGATCTGAACTGGACATGCTACAGACAACATCTTAAGACATTAGAACAATACCAACAAAGATGCCTGACAAAAATCCTTCGAATAACACATGGCAGCATAGACGCACCAATATCAGTGTCCTTGAAGAAGCTCAATCCTCTAGCTTAGAAGCCATGATAGCAAAACGACAGCTGCGATGGGCCGGCCACATGGTCCGAATGTCCAATACTTGCATTCCTAAACAGATGTTCTACTCAGAGCTAATAGCAGGTAAACACACTGTTGGTGGTCAGAGGAAGCAGTTTAAAGGCATTGTCAAGTCTATCTTGATCATAACGACTGGCAAACCTCTATCCTTGACCAATCATCATAGAGGTCACTTGTTCATCATAGAACAATGTTATTTGAAGGTAATCACCAATGATCAGCAAATGAGTAAAGGCAGCACAGGAATGAATATGAACAGTTGAGGAAAAATGGCGGCGTGTCGGCTGTCCCTCCTGGGAATTACCATCATCATTGTGGGAAAGTATGTGCTTCTGACATTGGACTTTACCGTCACCTTTGGATCCATAGACAAAGAGGCATTCTGCTTGGAAGACCAAACTACTTGATCTCGAGTGCTTGCTATAATAACCCTGGGCGAGTATATTCAATTGGAGTACATTTAACTTTCACCATAAATAATTACCAATAACTTCAAAACAAAGCATGGGTAGTAAAATTTAATGTGTTAATTTAGCTTTCTGACATCTACAGATAAAAAAAAAAAATTTGTGGTGTATAGCCTAATCCAGGGCTGCAAATATGAGACAAGATATTTCATGTTTGGGGTAGGGGGGGGAGGGTTAAACCATATTTATGTACCAAATCATATGTTTCTAGTGTAGGTAGTGGAATTATAAAGGCACAGTGGTGTAGACGGTTAAAAATTTTGTAATTTACTAACTTCCTAAGTATTGAGAGGAATGAAGTAAAATTTTACACATTAGTTAAATTTATTAAGTTCTAAAAGACACATAAAGATATTAGTGTACAAATTAATTTCATGTATAAGATAGATAGGGGTAGATATATGAGAATTTCCCAGTTTTAGACCCTTCTTCTAATCAGAAGGTGTAGCTTTTGTGAATCAAATTTCAGCTTTCTACAACTATGGGAAGTACCTTAGAGCATTGATGAGCAATCAGTGGGTGAGTGAGTAACAAAATTGGTGAAATTTTTCAATGTTTGAAACTGAACAAATTCTGCAAACAAAGGCTTTGTTCTATGGCTTATGCTGTGTACCAGTATAAAATGTGAACATTTCAGCCAAAGCAGATCAACTGAATTGGTATTTAATACTATGATGTGGGATCATCTGTGGAGCATGAAAAATAAAAGATTTCAGTTAAAACGCTCATTTGCTGCAACAATGAAATAACTCAAAAAAACGAGTCGCCTTGTGTTATAATTTAGGATGGACCATTTTCACAAATACTACAAATTATTCTATTCATTTTCCCTTCTTTTATATTGTTTTCTTTCAATAAAACTCGCAGTTATTTTCTAGTGAATGCATAAAGTTGTTTCACATGAGGCATTTTAATTGGTCCTTCTGTCAAGTTGACATTTTTGAGTTATGTAACTGTTGCAGCAAATGAGCGAAAAGATTTCTCTTTTTGAGGAAAGGTCTAATATTATTCTGGTTTTGACATCATTCTTTCTTGTGCCATCAGCTGTAATTTTACTCCTAAATAACAGAAATGTCTTACGTCTATTAACATATTTTATTATTTAATTGTTTGTCAGTTCTGCTACATTTCATGACTTCTGTATTGCATTGATTTATACCTAATTCAAATTTTTCTCCCAGTATATTGTTCATGCCATTCAAAAAATTTTTAACATATTCATTCTAGTTTTTTTTTTAACAGGACAATGTAATCGGAAAGTTGGATCATACCAATCGTTTCTCCTTTAACACTGATGCCAAATTCAAATTTTCTTTCACTTCCTTAATTGTTTCCTCAATGTCCACGTTGAATGTTATTCAGGATACACTACAACCTTCCCTCACACCCTTTTTAACTGATGCTTCACTCTTGAGTTTCTCTACTTTATTATAGTCAAATGGTCCTAATAAAGATAATTAATTATTATTCTATCTCAATACTTGGGATCCGACATCTTTAAAATTTTAAACATTTTTCACATATAATTTTTCCGAGTTCACAGGCTCTACATAAGAATCCTTGAATTTATTGAATTGTCCTTCTAGAATCAATCATGAAGCCAGAATTACTTCTCTTGTGAGCCGGCTTTTCCTACAACCAAATTAATCTTCACCTAATGATTTTCTTTTGTGGATAAGGGTGTCAGGAACCACAATAAATTACAAAGGGAAGCAATGAATAATTTACCAAAAACACTAAAGGACTTCAAAATTAAAATTAGTAAATGGCAAAACTAGATGGGTGGAGAAATTTAACACTTAAAGTATATAATAAAATAATGAAAAATAATAAGAAAGAATAATTAGATGATTAGGGCAATTGCCACTGGAGCATGTGCTCTATCACAATTCAATTCAATCTCTTCCTCATTATTTTCATATGTTGTGCGACATGTATTGTCCCAGATCAAAAACTGTATAAGTTAAATAACTTTCATTCTTGTTGGTACAACATACTCAAAGTTGTGTCTTTAAACGGTTAAAGAAGCATGATCATTTAAAGCATACAGTATCATTGTTTATTACTTTATTTAGTATACATTTAGTAACTATTTTGATTAGTGTCGGATCCATATTGATATGAGATTGATAAATAATAGTTCTTCTTGCTTCCGACCAACAAATTAGTCACCTTTAAAGTTTGTATATCGACCACCTAATGGAAAGACAATCAGATTTTGTTTTACTTAATTAAATCTCGGCTGCCAATGTAAGGTACAATTAATACATATATATCGAAATGTTTCTTCAAATAAACCCCACGTGTATGAGGAACACAAGTCAAATATCTATTCACAGTTTTTGTACTGCACAATGTACCTGGCCACTAATGAAAAAAAAAAAAAAATAATTAAAGTACATACAAGTCACTGGTAGTAACTATAATCCATAGATGCAGATTCTTAAGAGTGAAAAGCAACACATTAATCACTTTCACGTAGCTGTTTATACCAACACTCCACCACTTAATGTAATCTCGTAGTTTCTTCTGTTAGTGATCTGTTTACCGTCGCCCATAATTAGTATCTCACAGGAACCTAGACACTTTGACACAAACCACTTATTAATTTCCTGCCAAGACTTACATCGAGCTACAACGAACACAGCGGCATGTTACCAACCCACGTTCTCCTCCCGCTCGACTCCACACACTCTGATCGATTAATTGATTGTAAGTATCGCAAGTCACCGATACACATAGCATTCGATCCTTGGCAATGCATAACATATATTTAATATTAAAAAAAAGTTAATTAACTGAAAGGGCCAGCCTACAGGAATGTGACATTAGCTAGATGCAGAAGCATCCAGTTTTAAGAAAGGAGGTTGAGAAATGTTTTGGTCATAATTTTCTAATGTTAAATAATCAGGAAGGGTATCAGAAGAAGTGTAACATAACTCATTTATAGCACAAATACAGTCTGTTAGCTCTCAGCATTTCTGAACATTTTTTGATGCTGTAATGATAAATTTACAGAATATGATGAAGTAGTTTACAGTTGTTTACAGAGATCAAATTTGAACAAAATTATATATTTCTAAATCTTCTAACAACAAAAATTTATGGCCAAGTTAAGAATTATTTTGACTATACTCTCTCAAAAGTAACGTAACAGTCTACAGAATAAACTAAGTATACCTGAAACTAGTGATCATTCGAATATCAGCAATATCACACAGTATAAAAATAGCTGCTCCTTAATGTGGTCAATTTAATGATACAAAATAACTTTCACCCCAAGTAACTTATTTTTTAAAACCATGGAAAATCAATATCTGGATGATTAGAGTTGTAAACAGAACCAACTACTCCCAACATCAAGTTTGATGAATCAAGTAAATACACAATGCCACCAGTAGCACTTGCCAGTGAAAAAATTAATGTTACGTGTTAAGACATGAATCATTATGATGATAAAAACCTGTGGAATTAAGATGATTAAACAAATATATTACCAACAGCCTGCAACCTGGAGCCTGGCCTCACGATAGGCTGATCTGGAGGGGCAGGCTCACTTGGCGGTGGTGGTGGCTTTATTATTGACCTCTGAGGCTGGAGAGGTCGCTGTAGCTGTGTCTGTGATGGTGGTGGACCAGGAGGTCGTGTTGGTGCCCTCCGGCTTGGTGCAGGGGAGGGTCGTATATCAGATGGTGTTGGTGCTGGATAGCTGGGTGCAGGTACTGGAGGAGCGTGCATCTTACGACTCTTAGGAATAACTGTCGAGTTACGCACAGATGGTCCTGGAACAAGATCACACAGAGAAGTGTTACGAAATTAGAAATTTAATTGGTAAATATAGTTAATTATATTCACTTTAAAGCAAATGACACAAAATATTTTGTAGGAGGCCATTAAAACCCTAAATACCTAATTTATTGCATTGTTAGCAAGATGTTGACCACCTTTATAAAATCCTGATACCAGAAATAATTCTTATTTATTTTAAAGTCAGTACTAACACAATTTTCTTTTCTACTTATTGCTACGTACTTACAACTGCAGGTTTAACTGTTTATAGAACCTTTGATTTAAACTAGTAAATAAGCTTGCTACTTTACATTTACTTTCCAAACATACTCATCACACCACCAGCCCAATACCACAGTGGTGTGATAGGTGTTCCTGAGGTTGAACACTAGAGAGTGGTTAACCTCACCACCCATACACCTCCATAGCATGTTACTCATCTTGAGGTTGAGGATTTTTTTTCTTTATGGAGGTTTACTAGCAGTTACCCACAACTTTATATGGTTTACAGTGTATTATAGTATAAGAGTTTTTCTTACTTTTCAAAGAACGACCAGCAGAAAATTTTTGGGTTGGATATGTGGTAAATTACTTCCTTGGCTTTTACTCTTCAAAGAAAAGTTTTCATCAAAGCCGGGAAATAACAAAGGTGTGCAGCGTGCCGAAAGATACAGTTACACACATTATTCACTTAGCTGCAACAGATGTCTCCAGCTGATGGTGACAACATTATAGTCAGAATTCGGCTTGGCAGCCTCCTTCATCACTTCAAATCCACTATGCACCATGGAATATTAGTAGTCATTCTGGTCCATGCTTCATCTCAACCTGACTACAACCTTTGTTTATATGCCTCTTTGAATATCGACACTTTCTGTTTGAAACTTCGATTTTTCACATATGACACATACATTATGAATGGAATTACGGAGTGATACTTTAGGCAAGATTAAAAGTGACAAATATGTTACTGCACCACAAATATCATCATTGTATGGTATTAATGTGTAAAGAAGTATTAACTTGTAAAGAAGTATTAACATACTTGAATTGCTTGGCATTCCGGAATTGATGAGTACTGTCAACGTCTTTCCTGAAGGCTTCAGTACTGCCATATCACCAACAGGAGCTAACATAAACTTCACCTGCCGAACACCTCCTCCACCCCAACCTTCCTTTTTCACACGGAATTCTAAACTGAAATGTAATATGGAAATAAATTAATAAGTAACAGATTTTGACATTCGATGAGAGCAGTAACAAAAAAAACTTCCATTATGTCTCAGCTGGAAAATACATTACCTGTTTGAAAATTTAATGTGCAAATTTCGTCCCAGATAAGACTGAAATTTTTTGTTCAGAGTACACAAGAATTCAGTTTTAAATGCCAATTCCAGGAAACTGTCATAATCTTCTTTCATGTGGATAATTACAAAATCATCCTGAGGAGAAATAAAACCATAATGATTGGGAGTAACTCTTGAAACTTTTACTTAAGAGTTATATTTGTAAGAAATTATATTACCTGCAGTGAGCTGAGAGAAAGGTGGCTGATGTTCTCTAAATCTAATTTCCTCTTAATGACCTCAACATGTTTTCCTTTCTGAGGTCCTTTCTTGATTTGTTCTCGACCAATCAGAAAGACAGTGCGAGATGTAAGTATCAGATCACGGCGCACAGACTGAAACAATATCTACCAGTCATACACATTTATCAAAATATATTATTAGAAAATTATATAGATGAAGATGATCACCTTAAATCGCCGGTCATATTTTTTGACAACTTCAGCATAGGCAACTTTTTCTCTTCGTCCAATAAGATTCTGTAAACCAGGTCGCATATCCATACCAATGTAATCACCCACAAAATTCCTGTTAATTGAGAAACGTCTCCTCTCCTTCTTGCCAAACACCAGTTCTATGATTAAAAGAATTTATTGTTTCATTTTATTTTTTTTATTTTTTTTCAGAATAAAGCAAACTTAATTATTTCCTAAAACTAAAATATATTCACAATAAAATTGTTAACCTGCAGCTTCATTCCGCTGTCTTTCATTTTGTCGGCGAGCAAAATATTTCTTGAATGCCTTCTGAATAACTCTAGCATACTGATTATATTTTCTTTCCCTGAGTTCCTCCAACATAAATAACTGTAAACAAAAACAAATGGTTCGAAATGTAAACTGCGGTACATTTTTTTGAAATAAGTTAGTCTCCGATTATTTTTTAAATAGATTATTTAATACAACTCTACTAATTCACACAGTAATCATCATTATCGCAACCATCAGCATTAGGACAGCAGAATATATTTGTAGCAACAAGTTGTTTTACAAACTAATTATTATTTCAGTTTAAACAATAAATGGAGCATATATTCAGAATTTATGGAAGAGATATCAAGTGCAATACAAACAGTCATAGAATAAAACCTAAGCAAAAAAGAAATGGAGTGTTAAAGTAGTGTAACTGATTTATTACTTAATACTTTCACCCTAACTTTATCTGACAATCCGTTTCATACCGCTGCATAAAAAATTCCTAGCAATTACACTAAAATTCTCACTGTCACACAAACTGATGTAATTGATTATACTACATACCAGTTCAGATGAAATTCTAACAATAATATTGCCTCTAACAAGTGTTCTAAATTTTGGTACACAAAGCAAAGAAAGTTTTGCATAGCATGTATCGACCATAGATATTTAGATGCTTATTAGAACATTTTAATAACACATGTAACAAGAATTATTTGTCATTCAGATGATAATTAAATTAAATAAGTTAAGAAAATATGGAAACACTAACATTATGGAAAATTTATGTGTATACTATTTGAAATTAGAATACAACACTGGACTACATTCCAATCAAGGAAAAATTGATGGCTTAAATGAAATCTGCTTTGAAAGCTGAACAGGGTAAGGAATTTGGTGAAGAAATTCAACCTACTGCATTAACTGTGGCAAAGACTAGTACACAGTGAAATCCTTTATAAAGATTCACTATGCGTCCACAGAAAATCTGAGAGTATGAATCATGACAAAGAACAGTATCTCAACAGCATCTGCAACATTGAATACTGAAGCTTGGAGGTCGTGGAGCAGAATATTTGAGTCCCAACTGAAATAGGATTCTCAGACACATTGCTGTGTAATATGTGCAGAGTGGATGTGTTCCTAACCGTCTTGGTTTCATTTCACTAAAATTATTGACATCGTTAGTGGAGTGGGTTGTGCATAATTGATTCATGTGCTGTTTTGCCCTCTTATTTGATTTAACTATTTAAAATTTTATTCGTTATTATGAGGACCACAGAGAACACTCTTCTGCTAACAGAAAGTATGCAGAATTACGAAAGCATACTGAATGAAGGGGCTAGCAGAAAAGTCTGTGGCCAAAATGAGGAACTTCAGGAGGTATGAACCTTTGCCATTCTTATTGCCCAACTCTGAAGCGTGACGCAATAAAACCAATGATGCTGACACAGATGGAAACCCTGAGGTTTCCTAATGGAAATTTTATGGCTGATGTGGAGTTGCGAGGTTAAAAAAAGTGAGACCTTTATTGGTATACATATCATTTTTTTTTTTCATACATTGCTTTATGTCTCCTTAAATTTAATAGCTGGTATTTTATAAGTTATTTATTCACTAAGACTGCCCTAACTCGCCATACTGCAACAAATTTCAATTTATTACTTTACTATCAGGACTCATAAAATATATATATATATATATACACTATAATTTCATATAGTGGAGTTGTCTTTTGCTCACATCTGTTTGGGAGGTTGCAAGATGGAAGATGGATCATGTCTTTGCAGAGACTCTGATTGATGCAAACAATTCCATTTTCTTAAGCATTTGTCAGTAATAATAGGTTCTCAATATCTAAAAATCTAATGAATCCATTTCTAATTACAAATTGAGCAAGACTTGAAAGATTGTTGAAAATGTATGTGTGTTTGTTGTTGTTGTTGTTTTTTTTGCACCCTGATAATGTCAAGAATATTGCTGTAGATTGTGCTTATTTTCTTCTGAGAAATGCTAGATCAAGAAATGCTTATACCCATTGAATATCCTAATGGAAATTTCATGGCTGATGTGGAGTTGTGAGGTTCAAAAAAGTGAGACCTTTATTGGTATACAAAACACAACAAGAACACCATTTAGTGGACAACTTCATATCAAATACTATTACAGTTCCTTGGCAAAATAATAGAATATAAAACTTTAAAACAATGATTAATGTTTTATATATGATATTCAGTACCTAGGTATCTAGGTATGTTTGTTGTTCGACGACCTAATATGTATTGAAGCAAATGTTTTTGTTATAAACTGTAGCTTGACACTTACACTTTAGCCATAATACTGTGAAACCCTTTATAGTCAAATAAGTTGTTTGGAGTTAGTCGCTCATATGGAAATTCGATGCCCAAAGATTCTTAAAATACTATCAAATTCAGTAAGAACTATCTTCACAAAATTTCTGAAATGGATTCCATTTTCTGTTCTTAAAAAACTAACCATCATCTTTCTTTCCTTCTTCTGCATCTCATTTTTAATTTGTAAAAGAAGAGTTACTCATACTCCAGCAAGTGAAAATTCTTGGACATCTTGATAACAAGAAAATTATCTTGAAACTAAATCCATAATTCTGGCAATGGGGATACACTTGTCGCTTTTGGGCATCAGAGCAACATTTTGACATTTAACCAGAGCACCATGGATGCAGTACTGCATCAATGAATTGCAATATAGAATTCCAATGCATACTGCTACTAAAATATGAGCATGTGCCACTTGTTCCCCCTTGATTATCAAGTAACCCCAGCCAATTCATAATACTCATGTACTGTAAAAATATGATTTCTCCTAGTTTCAATTATACTCACAGTCCCAACTCTAGATCAAATATGATGCTAACATCACTTGTCATACCAAAACTAACAAAAACTAAATATTTCTAAAAACTGACTGTGAATCATGTTTATACTTACAGATTCAGGTGCTTTGATGAACACTTTTGTCATACCCAATTGATACTGGTTTTTTTCCATGTTGATACTTCTCAATATTATTTCCACACCTCGTTTTTCATCACCACGCCAATGAGGCCAGGTTTCTTTGGTTAGAATTGCATATCTAAAATATTTAATTAGCATTACACATATAACTTGGCAATTACATTTCCTGACTAGCTCAGAACATCAAACAGTTTGCAGTAAATCCAACAAATAAATTAAATGGACCACCATCTTTTACATATTAAAATAATGATGATGTAACAAAAAATAACAAATAGAAATAAATGTCACCTATGGAGGAATTTGTTAAACGGTCGGCGATAAGCAAATCCAGCACGTCTTACACGAATGTTCTCCTTGAGACCAAGGTATTCTACCTGATGCTTGACCCTTAACTCCTCCCAATCACGAGGTCGTTTTGTCTCATTTGGTTTAATACATCTGGAAAAAAAAGAAGCAACAAAAATGTAAAAATTATTTGCCACTGTCTTAAATTAGGCAACCAATGATACAAATTACAAGTATCAATCCAAATAAAATGTTATGGCCATAAAATTTTCAAAAATGGAGTCAATACCTGCTTCTAAAAGCAATGTTTGATCAAGAGGCTACATTCTTTCCTCCTATTTCTGAAGAATGTCTTACAACAATAATTACAAAGTTCCTATCATCTAACTAACTAATAGGTAATGAATCTTACATCTTTTCATTGGTCTGTAACATTAAGTATGAGTGGTCTAAGTATGTACCAGATGTTTCAAAAATGACCAGTATATTTGAAAAATCAATAAAAACTAAATGGGCAGCGATAGAAATACACCGTTTGTTGCAATATGCTTGGGACAACAGTAAATTTTCAGGCAAACTTTCGAAATTAGTTACAATTTTAAACAACAGATGGTGCTGCAGGTGATTTGAAAGTAAACGCAGTCTGTGAGTTTGCCATTCCGTAAGTCATCTTTCTGCTGTAAGCGTGTGCTGTTCACAGATTGCAAGTTTGCTGTGAAAAAATGGTTTATTGCTTAGAATAATCGTACTTTAGATTTTTCCAGACTGCAGCACCATCTGTTGTTGAAAATTGTAACTAATTTCGAAAGTTTGTCTGCCTGAAAATTTACTGTTGTCCAAAGCATATTGCAACAAACTGTGTATTTCTATCGCTAACGGTTCAGTTTTTATTGATTTTTCAAATATACCAGCCATTTTTGAAACACCATGTAGATAGTGATGAATTATTACATGAAGTGTAACAGGCAGAAATTTTGTGAAGTGTCCACATCAACTAAATGACATATAATATTCTCCTGAGAATTATCATTAATCACAGCAAGATGTTGTAACAACTAACTTCTTCACTGGCATTTACAAGTGAGTAATTAAAGGGGCTGTCTGTAACCATCTATCATTATGGTATGAAGAAAAAAATTTTTTTTCTCCTGTCAGCAAAAAAAATTGATTTTGAGATATGTGCTTATAAGTCACTGATAAACTATTAAAGAAATGCTGATTGCATGGGAAATAGCAGAAAAGCAACCCTGTTTTCTCCTCTTTCTTCAATATCCTCCTTTCCTTCTGAATCTAGGCTTCTATGTCTATTTGAGATTAAAAGTATATATGCTATCACTGTGTGTATTTCCATTAAAATTTGCTTGATACATTCACAGATGAACAAAAATCCTTTTACTGAATCTTTAGCAAATTTGAAGCTCATCGGGATAAAATATATACCGTATGTTAATCCATGGCATAAGTTATCATTATATACAGTTTGGTAAAATTGTGTCAATTAGTTTTTGTGTGATGCATCCACAGGGAGACAAAAAATCTCAAATTTACAGTTTTTGTGCCTCTAAAACCAAGAACTGAGTTACTAATCTGGATAAAGTAACCTATATTTTGACCATCACATTACTGTTACTATTAAATAATTTAGGCAAACATTAAACAGAACAATACATTTCTGGACAAGCTGTGTATGTCAGTTGGACATATTTTCAATTCACAATTACATTAACATGCAGAACTATTATTTGCCGGCAGTTAGAAACCCCATTGAAGTTCATGAACACCCTTCATATAGTAGAAAGGTAACATTATGATGTGCAATTTCATCACAAGAGGTCATCAGACCTTCTTTTTCAAAAATAAAGAACACACCATGATGACTGTCACTTTGGATCAATGTGATATTGCAAAATTTTGCTCCACTTGCACAGAACAGAAAGCCAGAATTTCACAGTCCGGTTTAAAAAGGATGGTGTGATGTTGCATAATGCAAGCCAATAAATGCCAGTTGTTGTTTGGAAAAATATTTGTATATGTTCTCTCTCTCTCTCTCTCTCTCTCTCTCTCTCTCTCTCTTGTTGGGCTGCCTTAAGAGTGTGATGTATATGCATTGGCCATTGACAACAGATTAACTAAAACAAACAATTCAAAGAAATTCTTGGCATCCCAGATGATAAATTGCAGTAAGCAATGGGGAACCTCAATAATAAATTGACACAATACATACACAGAAGAGGAGACTATATACAGGGCATAATATCTGTACACTGATAATTTGGACTGCTAATGCAAAATGTTAGTAAATGAGTGGTATCAGAAGTCTATAGCAAAATGGCTATGAAATGGAGGATTCAAATTCGAAGAAGAAAAATCCCAATCATTCTAAATATAAATAAAAACTGGTAGTCATGGCTCCACCTGTTAGAAAAAAAAAATTAAGCATGCATTAAATTAACAGTGACAAAGCCTCGAATATTTCCAGAGGTAATTATTCAGACAAAGCAGAAAGTAGAGAAAACCTTCTTACCTAATGTAGTGTGGTGTACATTTCTTAAGAGCATCTACCAAAGCATTTGCCTGTGTTCGAATTTTGCTACCAGCTGTGGTAGGCCTTGATTTTGCATTTGGATTTAGCTGATCAGGAAACAAACTTCGAATAAAGTTGCTGGAATTTGATTTAAAAAATAAATTTTAAATATAATATCTTTTGTACAGGAAAAGTTCATAGAAAGTACAAATAAAAAATAACCTCTTCATTTGTAAAGGTTTTTTTAAGCATGAAATAGCACACTGGTTATTGGAACTAAGAATTAAATAAATCAGGATTTTTTCACAAAATTTTACCATAAGGAAACCAACAAAAACATATCAATTGTGATAATAAATAAATGTGCTATGATCAAGCATTTAGCTTTATATCAAATTTGCTAAATGGACATGTTGTCTCAACATTTTATGATCAATAAATTAAAACTTAAATTCATCTCAAAATACTGTTTGTCATAAATAAGGAAAAGAAAGAAAAATGTAGGTTACAAAGCTTGAAATTTGTATTCACTGAAGAATTTTCCTTGTACTCAATGAAAGTTTTGAACTACTGAACAACAGCTAATTCCTACTATATTACAGGAAATTTTAATGGCACAAAAACAAGAAATAATAAACATCCAAACATTTTTTTAGTAAAATATTGTTAGCACATTAATAAATATGGAAAAAATAACCTGACTGAAAATAATTTATTTCAGTGAAATTCATATTATTCCTTGAATATATTAGACTTACTTCTGACTTGTCTGCATTAGTTCAATCAAATCAGGGAAAAGTACATCCCTGTTACGGTCACAGAAACCCTCAACACTGTAGCTCACAATTCCAGCATAGTGATGAATAATAAAACCCTCCTTACATGACTGGTAATGAGCATGGCCAGCAGAAGCATTTGTGAGTTTCTGTAAAGTAAAAACTTATATTTTAAGACGCTACTAGCAATTCAAATTTTAAAAATCATTACAGTCATATATAAATGAGGGTGGATCAAATATAAACATGACTTATTTTTTTAAAAAAAAAATTATTTCCTGTAGCAAATGAACCAAGTATATATCATTTTTTTAACATAATCTCCTGCTTTAAAAATATATTTTTTCCTAGCTTATCAGAAGCTTTTTGATGCAGTCATTGTAAAAGAAAGGGGATTACACCAGTGGTCAATTGCACACAAAGCCAACACTTAGTGTTGTCATCTTAAAATCGTCAGCATCCCAGTGTTTCTTTGAGTGATCTAAAGAAATGAAAATTACAGGGTGATAGGTCAAAGCTGTAAAGGGTATGATCAAGTGATGTCCAGTTCATTTTCTCCAATTTTGCTTGAATGAGAGCTGCAGTGTGAGGCTGAGCATTGTCACAGAGAAGAATCACATCTCTTATGGACTGGTCATGTCTTTTTTGGCGATAAGCAAGCTTAACTTTGTACAAAAGGTTTCAGTAGTATGCTTCCAAGGACATTGCACCATCAATTCAGCAATCAATGTGCTAAATAAAGTGACGAATTGTGTGAATGTTCTGCTCTGTAACGCACATCAGTGGACGACAATCGTGGCTCTCATTTTTAACCTCTTCACAGCCTTTCAGGAACTCCTTCTGCTGGGCAAACAAATGAGTCCTTGACAGTGTATGATCCCTGAAATGTACCTTTAATCTCCTCCAAATTTGAGTTGTTTTCTCGCCTTCACAAGTGAGAAATTTAACAATTACACATTGCGCAACTGAGGGGGACAGTCTTAGCTGTACTATTGATTGCACATGATAAGGCCAACAATCACTCTCCCCACTCCTGATAACCCCAACAAATGCATAGATGGGCATGAGGACCATTATTTCACACTCAGTTAAAAAAGGTCCCTTTTATATTTCATCCAACCTCATAAAAAAGCATGTACCAGATCATATTAAAAGTATGTGAATTGGACTACAAGGACTAGCACAGGTACGAGGAAAATTATGTAACTCATACTGCGAGAGATATATAACCAATTTTTTTTAACATTACATTTGTATTTATTTCAGAGGATAAATTTTAAAATTTGGATTTGAGAACTCAATACTACAAAGTTTATACAGCAAAGGAGAAGGTAAAAACATAGAACAAAAACTGAATGAATGCATGTGTGTAGGAGTAAAAAACACAAATGAAAATTAGAACATAAATACTCAACACAATTACTGGGGATGCATGATGCATTTATACAGCAGATAGGAAGAATTGGACAACTGTATTGAAACAATCTAAAAATTGTAGTTTAACATTTCTTTTTCTACAGTTGAATTATGATGTTGACTTAATTGTATCTAAAAAAAAAAAGAATTGATTTTTATAGAAGTTAAAACAAGTTTACTTGAAAAAGAGATACCGATATCGTCTCTTCAATGTCAGTCAATTGTAAAAACCATTAGGTTGTGTTTCCACTAAGCAGCTAGTCATGGGCAACAACAGGTTGCTAGCAGCTAATTTTTTAGTGACTGCATGCATGACAGTATTCTACAAACCACCTCATTTTCAAAATACACGTCGAAGAAATCAATGTCGTAAGCAAATATAAAATGATAACATAGTTTTTGAATACATCCTTTGTTATTTTCACTGACATTGAAACTCATGGAAAATGCAGTGTCGCACCTATATTTAGAGATAATGCATTCTATTAAAAAAACTGACCAACTAAATATTCCAGGAAATGCACCAACTTCATCAATAAAAAACATACCAATGTCTTATATTTTCGTCGGTGAAAATGCTTTCAAAGTAAATGATAAAGTTACGCATCTGTACAGTGAACGAACTTTAACAACAAAAAAGAGAGTATTTAATTACATGTTATGTAGAGCAACACGATACATCGAGTGTACATTTGCCATAATGGCCAATAAATGGCATAATTTCACAGAGCTTTAAACATAGATTTGTCTACAGAAATCGTAGGTTACATGCATTTTGCACAATTTTGTATGTGAAAGGCGGTCAGTCGAGTGCGGTTAGTCGAGCGTGGTTAGTCACATAATGTGCATTTCGCAGTAATTTTAAATAGATATTGAGTTGCATGCAGCTTCTCAAGCCGCGTGTTCTTTTACAATCATGGCAATTTTCATGTCACAGTCACATCAGTGGGTATGGTTAATGACTTAACTGAATAAATAGAAATCAAGTGTGGCCGGCCGCCCACAACTAGCCACTAAGTGGAAACATGCACAGCTTTAGAATGTGTACTCCTGCATGAAAGGAGAGAATTCTGGTAGTAAATGTAGTATCATGAAAAGAGAAATAAAAGCAAGAGAATCCCCACATAGTACAGTGCTGGGATCATTACTACTCATTATTCTTATTTTTGTTGGATTGTAGTCAGAAGTTAGATTGTTTAGTGATGACAAAGTTTGTTGTGGGATGGTACTAAATTGGAAGAAAACTGTGAATAGCTATAGACAAATATGGAGAGGATATATATAGCTGAGTAGTTCAACATGAAATGAAGACAACAGATGTACAATGGTTACACTCTCCCCACACAAACATGTGGTATCTGGCTGTTCTCCCAGGTATCCCCATGAGGCAAAAGTATCTTTGGAACAGTGAACTACAACTCAAATCCTATTTAACAACTTCAGTATGGGCCATGGTTGTTCACACCCAGGTGTTAGACCCTCTTTTGGCTTGAGCCACTTGAAATCATGTTGCATTCTCTTCTCCCAAGCCAATATTCTTTCATAGGTTGGTGTTCCATTTAATGGCTTTAAAGTCTGCAGGAAGCTTGATATTAATAATCTGAATGGAAGATGCTATTGTATAATCATGAGCTCAAAAAAAAAAAATCAATTAGGTGACAAAAATTTTGTCATTTGCAATAACATACAGCATGTAGTCCAAAAACATTGCAAATATGTCTTTTTGTCTGCCTTGTAAATCAGAATGAACCAATTCTATTCAGAAGATCACCTCCAAATCATGATTAAAATTTATCTATGGAAACAAAAAATGATAGGAAAGTGAACCGTTCACTTACAAAATTGAAAGCAAACAGGTTGCAATTATGTAGAAAATATGAAAACAATTAAATAACATTATTCATGCACGAGAGTGACAAAATACGGGCATATTAATTTATTTTGATTTACAGGAAATAGAAACAACCTATACGACCTTATTTTCATTACCTATTTGCAGTTTCATTGGCACTATTATTAAATGACTATAGAAATCATAACTTTCCAAATTGCACAGCACCACAGCAATCAATCAAAATATACCGACATACCGGTATTGTAAGAGAGAAAAGATTTTTTTGTATTGAGCCTGCACCAAAAATAATTAAATGGGATACCATTCTTTAAAAGATAATCTCCATTAATAATTAATCATCAGTCATGCATAGAATAGATTGTATGCCTTATACCATATTAACTTATGATAAGCCTAATTTGTAATGTGAGGATCAGTGGAAAATTACACTTTAAACACTTTCTTTTGTATCACTATGCAATTTTTGAAGGAGAAATGTAAAAAGGCTTTAAAAGACTGAACATCAATTTTTTTTGAATCCAATGCAACTTTCGCTATCATAGTTCTTCTCTAATATCCACAACCAACAGATGTTTCCTATTTGTTTTTTTCATAGCATGTTCACAATTGGTGTGAGAACTAAGCCGTTTTGCCCAGCAATTTTCTACTGCCTGAAATGAGCAAAATTCAGATTTTACATGAAGCTCAGAAAACATATTTCATAAATGATTTACACATTATGAGCTGCCTTTCCAGATTCCATCATTTCTGAATTGCAATACATGTGCAGTGTAAGTGCCCCAAGATAGGAGCAACAATTTCAGTTAGATAACTTCATGATGAGTACTTTTCTTCCATTTGAGCCTCTTCTGTAAGGAAGGATCATTGATAAAGAACAAGGACATTCAAATGATAAAAGTAACTATGAAGCACTGCAAAATAAATGGCTAAATGCTTGGAGACAACATGCTGGATACACAAGCGTTGATCAATTGTAATTTCAGCTAGATCGATGTAAGCCATCAGTCTGAACATATGCAAAAACTCACCTTCTGTAAGTCATGATCAACTCCCTCAGAGACTGCATGCATTGTTGCACAAACATCATCCATTACAGAAATGAGACCAGGTGGCCGTTTACTCTCTATTAGGTCGCAAACAACCTTATTGTTGAAGTAATCAATCGGCGTCCACTTGATGTTCTCTGCCATATACTCTTCCTGGAAAGAAGAAATTCACTCATCAAAATGGCAAGTATAAAACAATTGAAGCTGTAGTTCCAAAATTTGAACCTGAAATATCAATGCCAAGAATCATTAAAAAGGTTAATAAGTTAGTATTAAACACATCTAGGTCCAGTTCGACTGAAATGTTGTCAGTCAACAATTGAATGTGACACCATTCCAGGAAGATGGAACTATTAAATTTCACGTTTTCAAAACCTGTTATTCGGTTTTGCATTTAAGTATCTAACTGAATTTTAAGATCACTAATGAAATATTTTCTGAATTGCTTGTTGTAATACAAATATAATAGTGTGGTCATACAGTTAGTCATCAAAAATTATAACACTCTTGATAATCATCTTATATGAACCTCCAAACATATCAACCCACATCATACACAACTACATATCACAGTGTATAACTCAATTCAAACAGTATTCAGTTAACACATGGCATACACTGAAGAAATCTCCCCATAATTTGCAGAACAATACGGGAAAATGAATGATTCAATCAGGAGTATCCTGGGTGACAATGGTTGTGTCAATTGTTAACCATGTGATTTCATGAGTGTTACAACTACAGTATTTCCATCAACATTGAATTTTGAAGTGCAAAACTAAAATGAAATTGTGGTGGATTCTTCCTGAAAGAGAGAATTCCCGTTGACCCCATGGAGAAACACAGTATCCGCAACAAATGCTGACTTGTATGCATATTGGCATTGGCATAGCTAGGTTACCAAAGGCCCCAGTTTCAAAAAATATTTTGGGCCCTCAGGCCAGATGGCTCAGCTCTACCAAGTTTTGTGAGTTTTGCTGGCAGGGTCTCCCTGAGCTTTAGAGGCCCCTATGAGCTGAGCTTGGACCCCCTGAGATGCACTTGTTGGCCCCGTGTACTGCGCGTGGGGCCCCTTGAGCTTGGGGACCCCAGTGCACAGCACCACCTAGCCCTCAGATAGCTACGACCCTGCATATTGGTCAATTCTGTAGTAATGGGGCGTTTATTACGAATTGTAGTTGTTGTGCTATCAGTACTCGGAAAATAAATAAATTATGAATTTTAGGTTCAGACTTAAATCACACATATCAAGTCTTTTAGCAAGATTGTTTTAGCAACAAAAATAAAATGAGGTTCAAAGAATGAACCGACTTGAGCATGTCGTGCTTCGTTGAATGCATCGTTACTGAGAATGACCAGGAGATTTTAGCGTGTTGTTTCCCCGCGTAGTGAGTGGGTCGAGGGTGTGGCCGAGTGGCAGCCACTTCCTGATAGCTCACTGACCGCCGAGGAAAGTAAAAGTGGCCGGCGGGGCGCGGACGACGACGTGCAATGCAATACCCATGCGGAAGGCCGCGCGCAACCATTCCGCTACAGTTACCACGGGTTGTACGCGCTTTCCTACTGTAACACGGCCCTTCTTTCAGACCGGAAATTGATAGTGATCAATTTCATGAAACCGCAGAAATGTCTACTAAATCAATGAAATCGTAGTATCGAGCCTGGTGGGTGAATGGTAATGCTCGGATCTAACATTCGTGAGGACGCGGGTTCGTATCCCCGTCAAGATTTTGGTTTTCTCCGGTTCCCCAAAATCACTCCAAGCGAATACCGAATGTTAAAGGCCAAAGGCGATTTCATACCCGTTTCTTCCGCCAACCCATTCGTGGCTCTATTGACCTGAACGTCGTAGAGCCTAAAACGACCAAGAAAAAAATAAAAATATTGTAATGTTATAAATCGAACCTAACAACCGATTGTGGGATCACGAAGACCGTGTACTCGCTTGGTGGCATTTTTAAACTAAACCACCAAAATATCAAAAGGAAGAAGATGAGTTTCCTGCCAGCCATGAAAAAAGATTCCTTCGTGTTTTCATTTAGTTCTTATTCCTGCGAGAACGGGAAACGTTGTACTATCGCCTGATGTGTGTCAAAAGTAAGGGCCTCTAAATAAGTATAAAAAAAAAGAAAACCAAGAGGAAAAGAAATTTATAAGCAGTACAACAAATGTACACATCTGTTTTATCTTCCTGTATGGTTAACATTGTTTGCTACGAAAAAAAATATATGTATGTATATTGCCACCTGAGATTTTAGGCAGCTATTTTAAGCTCCTCACTCTCCTCAGAATATCACTTCTTGAAGTTCATCAAGAATTTGGAGGAGTTAGCCACGAAAATCATCGCAGTTTTTGAATCTATTGCGAGCAGCATTGTGCGGCCGCTTACCATTCCTCGTTTCTGATTTTTAACGGCACGCCTCAGTCTTGAATGCGTTTCGAAGTGTACATCAACTATGGGTGTAGTATTTGATGCAGGAAATCCAATCAAAACATTTCTTCTGATCGAAGTTAAAAGTCGCCACGATCTTCCGAACTGATTAACGTTTCCCTAAAACTTCTTATATTTCAACGAACCTGACGCTATTGCAGGGAGTATGGCTTTGACTCAATTATGACATGAAATCCATAATCCATCACCACACAGATTTCCGTATCGCTGACTTTTTTGGGTCCAAAATTACAAGTGTCGGTGACGCCAGTGAACATTTCAGGTCATCCGCACAAAGTTTTGATGTTCTAGTGTTTCAGTAACAATTCATTATCCTGTATTCTATAAAATATCTCAAACTTTCATAACAAGATCATTAATTGTGAAACTTCAGTTTTTTTAACTTCATTCGTTTAAAAAGATCATTTAAAAACTTATCTTCCATCGCTCTCTTTTCATGAGAGTTGTAGCACCTTCATCAAACTCGCAAAGTCACTCACTGCCTCACTTTCCATTCAATCAGTTCTGAATACCCCACATTTCGTACAGTTAACGATGAGTTGCTTCTGTGACTATAAACACTAACTGTAATGCAACATAGTACACGGGTTTGCAGCCGGATATTTTAATATTATCTCCGTTCACAAATGAGTAACTGTAATGATACGATAAATAACAACAGAATACTGCCAATATGACCGAACATGAAACGACAGAAGCTCCTGCGCATGAGTAATTTATTGATACCAACTTTTTTTTTTTTTTTTTTTTTTTTTTTTTTTTTTTTTTTTTTTTTACAAATGGACTTTAATTTTTGTCATACTCCACCCACCAAGCAGAACGGACGATAAATGTGATACTTCGCAAGCTCATACCCAAACTTTGTGTGAGATTAGTCAGCTATAAACTTTTTCTAAATCGAAGTGAATTTTCCACGAGTCTTAAATGAAGGGTGTTGGAAACCGCATTCCCTGTAAAATACCCTGTTAAGTAAGTTTACCTGATTACTTTAGACTCCAGTCAGTAAAGCAGAAGGAACAAAGAATATGTTTGTATCCGGGCATTACGCCTCGTAACCATCCAGGCGTTCGCCTGGAGTGATTTCGGAAAATTATGGGAAACCGAAATCTGAATGGTTCGACGAGGATTTGAACCCAGGTCCTCCAGATTGACAGGTCCGCACGTTACCGCTCGGTACAATGTATGCCAAAAATACAAATCCTAATTTTTGCCAACAAATAGAGGACAGGTGACGGAAAAGTTCTGTTCAAATAATGGAACCACACTTAACACACAGAAAAAAGTAATGGTATAATTGCGACGTCAAGAAGTACCAGAACCTACGTACAAGTCAGTGAGGAACTATTTTATCGGTTTCCATCCGATAGGAGCTCAACGTAGGGTCTCAAGAGGCCGATCAAATATTAAATCCTTTTTTTTGTAAAAAGATTAAAAATATGAATGCAGACTTTCAAAGTGCGTGGAACATCTGATGCTCGAAGACAAGACAAGTCAAAAGCTCGTGGATTTGACAGTACCTACAGCTAAATTCAGGAAACACTTTTTCAGAACTTGCAAATCAAATGCTCTATCAATCATGTTACCGATGGACAGCAACACAGCTGATCCGATTAACCTGATAGCACCCTACAAGAGGTGATGGGCTGAGAACGACGGGCTAAGGACCAGAGCATGAATGCCCAATAGGCACACATCAGTAAACAAGCGTCCTCCAGTTACGCGACACATCATCAACACTGGTCACTATCACTGTTGCGCCGTATATAACTGTTTT
>JARYHS010009186.1:51147041-51492745 GCA_031002005.1 Vandiemenella viatica
TTTAGACTTTTTGAGATTTGGTGATATTTCGTCGAGACCCAACCCCCTATTTCACCTCATGTAATTAAAGGACGCTCCAATGAACCCATGTTTTGGTCACCGTCCGTCCATCAAGATTTTTTTATTTTTTTTTTATTTTTTATTTTTTTATTTTTTATTTTTTTATTTTAATGGCTTTTTGCAGCTGAGGCCATACAGCCAGCTCAATGTGTTATATTAAAGCCTCCAGTGAATCAGTTAAATCCAGTGTTTATATAGTCTTCAAAGTGCGGACGCCACAGGACGGACAGGACACACACACACACAGACACACAACACTTAACATCCATGCCCGCGGCCGGATTCGAACCGGCACGTGGAGCTAGCACTCTAGCCCCTACGCTACCGAGGCCGGCATCAAGATTTGGTTTTACGTGTATTGATTCCTGCATGAGCGTTGGTGGTACTTAGTTTTTGCCTGCTTTCATTCCATTAAAGTCGAAGGTATTATAGAACGATTACTACTAACAATAAAAGCTATAGAAAGAAAATGGAGGAGATAATGAAGTAATATCATTTAGGAAAAATGTCGTTTGAGCCATAAAGAAAATTTGTTGAAACTTTGGAGAAGACTGTCGTTATGAACAGTACAACGTAGATATGACTTTTTTTTGGTCTAATCACATCGTTGGTCAGAGTTGATTGTATCTCGTAGAACTATTGTCAGCAAGAGGCTCTCGCTTCATAATATACGATTATTGACGTAATGTTTGTAGATTAGTGACTTGTTGACCATTAACTTGACAACTTTAGGCCACATTGATTAAAAACGCCTACTCTTTCCCTTGACATCGTAACATTAACTTATGCCAGTGTTTGGGTGCTTCATTACTTATCTATTACGCAAAAGCAGAATGGTTGTCTCCCTTTATGGTATTTTAATTAACACTCTAGCTTATCCCGGTAGCCTTATATCAAAAATGACAGTGTGTCTTTGCCCTGGCCTCGCATTTGGAAGGACGCCGGTTCGAATCCCCATCTGGGCATCCAGATTTGGGTTTTCATTGGTTTCCCCAAATCACTCCAGACGAATGCCGAGATGCTTCTTTCAAAAGGCCATCGTCGAATTCCTTCCTGCCCGCAGTTACATCCGCCTCTAATGACCTCGATGTTGACGAGGCATTAAGCCATAAGTAAAAAAAGTGTCTTTGCAATAATGCGGGTGATTTCCTTCCTTCTCTTGCTTGATTTATATATCTACATCTCCTATGTAATTAAATGACATGCGCAAAAAAGTTTGCGAAATAATTAAAAGTGTGCCGTTATATTCTCCAAACTTCAGTGCAATTTTATAAGATACTTGTATGAGTATTGCTAGAAGAACCAGATTTATATTACGTCCTTTTTTATTTAAAAAAAATAAAAAAAACATAAAATGTTAAAATGTGAACGAAGATTTTTTCCGGCGCAACATAGTATTTACAGGTTTGAAGCCGGATATATTCATGAAACAATGACAACGTTTCATGAAAATATCCGCCTGCAAACCCCTGAAGACTGTGTTGCATAAAATGTTAATATAAGCTGGAATCGTTCTTTCGCTTTGTTACGGAGAGAATGAGATGCCGAGCTATTGATCTAAAAATTTTAAATCCTCGAAAGGTGCGCTAATTTATTTTTTAATATTCCCGCAATTATGAGAAACTAATTGATCTGTTTTCCAACTTTCCTTCTTCAGTAGGATGTAGACTGAACAAGTATAATTGTACAGCTGATTCCAGCTAAAAATGTAATAACAAAGCGGTACAGAAGAGAAAGCAGGATGGCCTCTCAGCCCAATAACCTTGTATGAAGCGCAACGTAAAAGACGCCACGTTCTACTTGTAAACGTGAGACAGTGGACGGCAGATTCGACAGATAACCTGATTAGACTAGTAGCTTAGTCTATTGTGGTTTTAATGTATAATACACTGCTAAGAGGTTCACTACTGTATATGCCTCATCAACAGCATCGTTACTGTTTTCTGGCTGACAAGAACACGAGATAGGTACGATAATGACTTCTAAAGCCCCGTCGAAGACTTGTTACTACTTCCAGGGATTTTAACTTTAATTTTTTCACCTAATACGGTCTCCGATTTTTATAAAGGATCCATGCAAATACAAAGCAATTTTTTATTCTTCGTCCTGGAATAGGAAACCAATATAACATCAAAAATTACATGGTTATATGGAAACAGCTATCTGCATCCGCCCTTTGGTCAAGATCGCAAAGGTACTCTGACGGCGTGTGGCGCTGGAATAGATATTACCCGCTTCGAGACCATTAGTGGAAGGGATTTTCGTTATTCGGGACGTGGCGTGCTGGGTAGAAGAGGCAATGGTAGTCAGTATGTATGATAGACATGAGTTAAATGCCAAACCTTTCCGCAGAGTGTGTGCAGTCAGGGTATACGACACTTCACAAAACTTGACGCCTCCATTTGTCTTTAGGAAGAGTAGGGCTGAGTAGGCCTGCACTGGGTTTCATCATCCCTCTTCTTCAAACCTCATACTCAAAACTATAATCGAAGTAAAATTAATAACAATCGTCACAGTAATTTACATACAAGAAAACTTAGCCACACAGGGAAAAGGAAATTGACACTCCTACCTCTGTATCGTCCGCCCGCCCCTTTGGCTGAGTAGGTTGCGGCACTTTGATGCTGTCCGGTGCTGACACGGGGTTAGCTGGTTCCAGTTCTGATGGTGGAAGAAGTTTTCATCATCAGGACTTGGCCAGCAGGCGACAAAAGCTGGTGGAGCACGAATTCTAATCACCACATTGTTCATTGGAGTCCTGGGTTAAATCCCGAACCACTTCGAAGTGCGTATGGAGCGAGGACACAAGATGTTATTGATGAGGATACGTCCGTCCTCTTAGCTCTTGCTATATTTCGGAAGAGTTGGCCTGAATGGACCGGCATCCCGTTTCACCCCCCCCCCTTTCTTTAATTTCTTATGCATAATTCAAACAACACTCGAAACTGAATACGCACACTAACACAGTCATCTATACTTACAACACCACTTATGCACACTATCACTCCGGAGAAGGCATCGGGAAATCACTCTAGTTCATTTTCCAAGACTTTTCCTTGGAGGGGTAAACATCTTTTCCTTGGAGGGGTAAACATCCACCAGTGGAACCGCTTGCACCTGTACACGGGCAAGGCGTTCATAGAAGAAGAAATCACCATCCATGCTTAGAATAACTCCATCAGTGTCAACATACCAGAATCGATCTGCTTTAATATCTGCATAAATTATTTCTTCTTGCCAGTAGGAATGTGAGGTGGATTTTTATCTTTTTGTCCTAGTTTTTTTTCACCCTATGCCAAGGTCATCAGAAACGATCTAACGAGTGGGAGGATAGTCTCCGCTTTTGTAAACTGTTGTTAAAATGTGTTACTTCGTGTAAAGCGTAGTTTTTGAGACGGAGATTCAATGTAAGCTACACCGTTGTTCAGTCGGATAGAGTCATAGAAAAAAAAAAAACGTCCGAAAGCTGGTTCTGCTGTCTTCATCAAGTGCGGAAAGCTTCAGGTAATGTAAGCTATAACTTCTAGCTTACACACGTGAAGCTTACATTGAATCAGTACGCCGGGAAAGTCTCTACTCACACATCACAATCCCATTATTTGTCTACGCTAAATCTTAGGATGGCAGGGGTCGTTGTTACTCCTGGTGTCCAATATTTAGACGCTTTATCAGCTAAATGGATCTAGACAGTCTTTCGTTGAAAACTCCTGAAAAATTCTTAGACTTTTATTAATTAAGGGAAAAGGGAAATATGATCGCTTTAAGAGATTTTATAGACTCAAATGATGCCAACTCGATAGTTACCACAGTTCCTCAAAGTGGGATGTCAACGGCTTTACTAGGGTGTTTAAATCGTCACGAAGAAAATTAGTATGGCCCCACGTTGGCGAAACGGAAGAGATACGGATCTTGTATATTGTACTTAGTACCTACTGTTAGTTTGAACTGCATGGCTGTGGCTGGATTCGAATCGATGACCTCCGAGCCGGCACTTACGGTGCCAGCGCCTCAGACCGTGAAACCGCGATGGTTTCGAGATTAAACGTGACTAGTTCTGAGGTAAGCTCGCGATAATCTCACTGCGAAATAGCCGTTGCTCTATAAATTTAGTTTTCACGTCTTTTTCAGGCGAATTTCGGGGTAAAGCACGGTGATACTATAAACACAGTGTGCCCGCCTGTAAACGTTTCAGAACAGGCTTCAACGAAGAGAAAACAAATAAGCAGCCATATGACTTATATTTGGGCGTATATGTCGTACGAATTACTGCTCGGTGGTGTAATGCGTTTATACTGTATCAGCTTGTATTACTGTACTGAAGAGTTGGAACAATACAATATGATCGCAACACTTAATTAAAACCACTTGGAATCGAACCGGTAACTCCGGACTTAATGCCAGTGCTGCAGCCACTACACTGTCGCTTTATGTCTATATTACGGTTAACTACAACCGGTGCTAAGATCTTATACCACTGTTATATGATCAGAATTATGATTTTTTTCCTCATGTGCACGTTTTAAAGTAATTCACCCGTGCACCTGACTTCATTCACTAGCCAATAAATGTAATAACATGCCGGTTTTGATTTGCCCTGTTATTGAAATCTACTGAGCGTATGGCTCATTTATAGCTGAAAATATTTTACACAAAATTAGCATTTACTTTTTTTTAAATCATCCATTCGGTGAACTTTCTTCGCTGTTGATGGCCTGTTGGCACAAGTTCTTGAGTCAACTGGAATTTGTAAACATGGAGATGCAAATCTTCAATGAGAATATCATGAAGAGAGTCTGTTTAAATGTCCAGTTCCTGTGCGTCATGAAGAATCGATATCCCTGCACTCTCGCGAAAACTGCCGTTATGTTTTCTTCTGAACTACCAGAACAAGCTCTTGTCGTATTCTTTACATCAACTGAATCAATACTTTCACAGTTGAATTTGGAACTTTATTTCTACCGAAAATTGAACTCTCTTTACTAATCGTGGCTACCGAACTTTCAACATTTTTATAGTAAAGTTTAACAATCAGGACGGGTTGTTTTATCATGGAGCGCTTCTGTTTCCGATCTACCTATCGAACCATAACAGTCAAACTGGCGCGCAATTCAAATCTTGCGCTCTTAATGAAATACTCATTTTACAAAGCTGTGTCTTTCATAGTTAACTGATGGGACAGATTGTATACATACTGAATGTCACATTAAATCAACGGTCAGTGATAATGTTTGTTGGGTTGCGCTATTTTCGGCAGGGCGGTGAGAGGCAGGAAGGCGTCTGAGCGGGATGAAGCAACCCATCCTGCGGTCACGAGTTACTGTGTTGCGGCGGCAGCGTCTTCAGTGCGCGACCTTCAGCCATTGCCCGCTTACTCAGCTTACAGTCTGCAGAGGTTATTGCTTCGGCTACAGTTAACAACAGCTTTTGGAAGACCCAACTTACGCCATCGATCTTCTGTTCGTTGGGGCTGCTGATGATACTTAGGTATATCCGCCTCCTCAAAACGTAAATCATTACAATAGTTCAGATAAATGGAATAAGTTAATTTTGTATCTTACTGTACACTGTGCACGGATTTTATTATTGTGACAGATGAAAGGAGATTTATAATGCGGTTTGTAGAGCAGAATACGTGAGGGAATGGTCCAGAGTAGCATTTCTCAAGTTGGGGTACACGAACTGCTAGGGGTTCGGCAGTTGATCGTAGGGGTTCGCGACATGATTTACGTTATGGTGGACTGGTTAGCTGTCCCGAGCGTGGAACACTCACGACGGTGAATTTAGACTAAAAATTAGCAAAATGGCTCCCAAAATCGACTCGAGTAGCTACAAGAAACAAGTTGAGCCATCATATTAATTAATAAATATTGATCTTTGTGACTGTATTACTTTAAAAAAATAAAAGATCCTTTTTTTAAAAAAAAATCAATTTTTTTAAAAGGGATTTCACCATTAGGCTATCTGGGAAATATAATGGAGCTACGTGGTGCTATAAGTTTGAGACACCCTGGTCACGAGTAAAATTCTCGCCAGTATCTCCGTTACTGCTGCTTTAATCAGGAATTCTCTCGGAACGATAAGTTTGGTAATTCAAACATTTTAAAACTTATTTTCAGTGGATTTTTGGTATATGTAATAACTCACTGAGCCTCGCATTCTAGTTAAGGCGCGCCGCACACATAATCGGGGACGTGCAATGGGACCAGGTTCGGGCTCTGGTCTCGCATACTGGCAATCCTGATTGCGGGAAACCATCTAAAAACCGTAATCGTCTCTAGGCTTTTGCTGGTACGGTTCCCAATCTCCGCCTCATGAACTACAAATTTCACAAACAAATACAAATAATCATACAGAGCACAAAGAAGTTACACGTTACGCAGACAGATGCCAACACAGACTTTCCTTTAGGATAAGTAGGCCGGGTCTAGCAAACCACGTTTTTTGTACGGGAGGGAACCAATACTGAAATATTAGAGAACCTGTAATTCTTTTTTTTAAAAAAATGTCTTCTGTCCATATATCAGACCGGCAAACTGTCCTATCCCAGATTGGAAGCGACTTTACTTTTGGCCACAACCTGGAATATTGGGGACACGGGGTCGATACCTGAGGCAAGGAGCGGCTCTCGGCAAAGGGATTTTAATGGAAAGTGGGCAGGCAAACTCACTCTAGAAATGACAAAGCCAATTCCAGAACACTGGAGTTTAATGAATTCAAACTAGTATACAGACAGTTTGAAATAGGTTGTTAGGCAATGCTAGATGCGGGAGAGAAAGTTACTGTTTCCCCAAGTCAGACCCGCTGGTCAACTACGGCAGCAATAAGCAATAATACGCAGCAGTACAGCGATGCAAACTGTACAGCACTACTATTACTATTACTCCGCGATTCACTAAAAAGTGTTTGGCGGAGGGTGCATTGCACCTATCAGGAAAGGTAATAGTTTGGAAGGGATATACGGGATATGGCAGGTGGCGCCCATTGTGAGGAAACCATCCCAGCATTCGCCTGGAGTGATCTAGGGAAACCATGGAAAACCCAGATCAGGATGGCCGGAGTGCTTTATCGGAAGATACTCCTGTCCGATTTTTTGTTTACTCGCCTGGTAATCCTTTCTATTCCACTCCCTAATCGCTCGTGGAAAAAATGAATAGAGAAATGTATCGGTTCTGGCCCTGATTTCTCTTATCTTATTTTCGTAGCAACTTGATGGTACTGGCACCTCCCTGTGGTCTCCGTGATCCTTATACTAGTCGACAACAGATAACCTCGTGGCACTCGGCTAAATCTTATTTTACCATGAGCAGCAGCACGTCTGCTCGACCAGTGTGGTAGCAAACAAAACCAATGGGTGACACCAACTCTTGCTTACATGATACTCCTTTCCCATCTGACCCTGACGGTAGCATGCCTTCCTATACGGGCGATTTATCCCAACCGACCGTGCTCTGCATCTGGCGCTCCTTCCTATACGGGCTATTTATCCCATCTGACCCTGAGCTCCAGCGCGCCTGCCAGCTTGGCTGTGCACCATGTGTGGCCAACGCAGCTTCGGCAGTCCGCTGGCTACGTCTGAATATCTTTCCACATTTTTTTCCAAAGTACATATAAAACCATAATTTTATATCGGAACGAATCAGTTTATTCATGGCTTTATGAAGAAGCTATTAACGTCTTATATGAATGGTTGTTGCGTCAAACATTTCTCTGAGACTCTTTGGAGGATTTCGCCTTCAGCGCTCTGTCAATTACACCTCGTCCCAGAAATTTTCGATACGACTGGAATAGGCAAAAGTGGGTGGGCCATTTTTTAAGATCATTCATAAGTGATACAATGCTGGAAGCGAATTTACATGTTGATAAATTATTAGCATCAAGGAATACATTGAGCAGCATTGATGTTTAGATACGCTGTGATGTTCAATTTTTTTTTTTTTTTTTTTTTTTTGCTGTCGTCAGTCGACTGGTTTGATGCAATCCTCCATCCTTTCCTATCCTGTGCTAACCTCTTCATTTCTACAAACCCCTTACAGCCAACGTCCTCAATTATCTGCTTCATATATTCTAATCTCTGTCTTCCTCTACAGTTCTTACCTTCGACTGTCCCCTCCACTAACAAATTAACCAATCCTGCATGTCTCAAAATATGACCTACCAGTCTGTCTCTTCTTTCTTTAAGCTTCTTCCACAAACTTCTTTTCTCACCCATCATTTACAAAACTCGTTCATTTCTTACTCTGTCCACTTAATTTTCAGCATTCTTCTGTAGCACCTCATTTCAAATGCTTCAATTTTCTTTCTTTCCGGTATTCCTAAAGTCCATGTTTCGCTACCATAATGTGCTGTGCTCCACACAAAGAGTTTAAAAAGTTCTAATTCCTCGATCAATGTTTGAAACTAAAAGATTTCTCTTTTTCATGAAGGCTCTTTTTGCTAGTGCTATTCTGCTTTTGACATCATTCCTGCTTCGGCCATCGGTTGTAATTTTACTTCCCAAGTAACAGAATTCTCTTACTTCTCCTATTGCATCCGATCTTCAGATATAAACGTAAGAATACCAGAGAACGACATTTTCCATGTTATAACCACCCACTCTGGCTTGCACAATTTTCGCGTGACATGTACACTTTCCACCTTACGTTTTTTTCTCTCTCCGAATCAGAGGCTACAATTAAGATTACTCGAAAGTAAATTGAATGTGTTTATCTTTTTTTTCTTTATTCTGGCTTTACGGCTCGTCGAAATCGGAAGTCAATAGAGCCAGGACAGGATGGTAAGAAGAAACGAAAGTATTTAGCCATGGTCTTTTAGAGGAACCATTCCGAAATTTTCCTGCAGTGATTTCGGAAAATGATAGAAAAGAGAAATCTGGATGGCCAGATGAGGATTTGAACTCCTCCCGAATACTGGAGACCGAAATGTTGTTGCTCGTCGACCAGGCTCGATTGCTCCTGTCGCTCCCGTTGAGTTCCTGGAGGGATTCGTGGAAGTAGAGCTACGTACCCTACAGCACTAGAGAGGATGCGATTAAGTTAATGCCACGGTCAGGCTGTTTGCACCTCGATACTCAACGGACTAAGTTGGCATCGGGTTAAGCTGGCCTCGAGTCGATCAGCTTCGAAGAAAGGTCCTCTATTTTTTGGAGCTTGATTTCCTGTTTCCAGGTTATGTTCAAACGTTCTAACGACAGTAACTTGACTCGCGCGGTAAAGCGACCATATTCTAAATTTCGATACCCAATTAACGGTGGTATTCTTGAGTCCACAGGATTGATGGTTTGTTAGTCTCCTGATACCTTAATCATATGCGGACGCGGTTGTTGGTTGTTATAATTTATCTGCGACAAGGGGCCTAGTGAGGCTTTATGACAATGTTTGCAGCTCATTAAGACTCAACATAACACGCTGTATTGCGAACTTGCGCAGTTCTTTTCAACCTCATCTAGCCTGCGTCTTTAACAAAAGAATTTTTCCCTCAGGATTGTTAGTAACTGTAGTATTTGTTTGTTTTATCCCTTTCTTTTTACTCTGATACTGTGTTACATGTAAAATTGACGAGAACTGCTCTTTCTGGTTAGCTTTTTTCGGCACGCCTTCAACTTAATAGCATGCTACACTGGATGTTGTCCGTTAGATCAATTCCGTTTTTTTTTTTTTTCCGCTGTGCCTTGTGTAACATACTAACAGTAGACTGGGTGTCCTGCTGTATTTACATTCACAGTTGTGCCCGCGTGCTGTAATAGTAGAAAAACGAATCACTCGTAAGCGCAGTAGAGAGGCGTCTTATTGATAATAGTTTCTTGTGGTGAAAGAAACTAAGAAGAGAAAAGTATATTCGTGTAGTTTAATTCGTTCGAAGTACTGATGAGGTTTGTATACACATAAATTTCACACTGAAAAACGAACAGATTGCATCAACTGCTGGTAGTCACTTTTATGGGGCAGTAATATCTTTCTTACAGATCGCGAATGTATTCTCTATGTTCCGACTTCTACTTTAGACGTGACAGTATTCAGTTTTATGCTCACTGATTAATTATTCATATGTTCTAGAATGTGCAATCTCTTCTGGTTCTTTCTTTGAGTGACGAAAGAATAAACTGTTCTTAAGGATATGTCATACCAGAGATAGTAATAGTTTGGAGCTCTAAGCAGTTTGACTGCGGAGATACTGCCTTTTAAATCTGAAGTATGTACTGGGTGACGGCATTAAAGCTACAAAAGCAGTTGCATTGGCATTATTTTATCATTTAATTTACTGAGCAACGGCGGAAAAATGGCATACAACAACACTGGGCTTTTTTAGTTTATTAATAACCCATAAAAGTAACAAATTTCCGTTGATAGACTATTGTTTTGTAATTTATAAAGCCCTATCTCAGACATTTCTGGCGGACATACAGAAATCTAATGTATCGCTTGGCCAGTACTGTTACCAGAGCGAAGAAGAAAAGCGAAGGAGAAACCAGTTACTGGGACGGAGATTTAACAACTTTAGTGCCGTGTGGTATGGCTTTCGTAATTAGCAGTCGGCGTTAGTGCCTCAGTGTCTGGTAATCGCGGGCCATTTTCAGTTACAAAGCGAAACGCCTGTCGCCTGCGGCTAGTTGTATTGACGTCGAGGTCACTGGAGCGAGGCACTGTCTCGCCATTAGCTCCGTCCAGTATTGTACGGGCTTTCCAGCCTCAGGTTGTCAAAGGTGGATATACTCTGCAGACCATAATCGCGAACGTGCTTTAAGTCACTTATGTTGTCGTGCTCACCCGGCATAGCAATCAAATCGTCCTGTCGCAATTGTTACGAACAGAGCCCAAAACTGGGAGAGAGAAGTAACGGTCATGCGAAAACAACTCCGCAGTTTAACTGGACTAGACATGCCATTCCAGACGCCATCGGGCTCTCGTTTGCTGGAAGTATTGGCTACAGGAAGACGCATTGTTCAGTATTTGTTTCTTCGAGTCCATAGCAAACAAGATACAAACACAAAAGGCACAAAAAAATGTGATATATGAACATGTACTCAAGGACGAGATGAGGGAAAGCATGTTAGGCGTTACCGACTGTGTGGACTACGATGTCGCGAGAACTATATCTCCTTCACTGCCTCGTAGAGTTGGAAACCTTTAGTCTTAACACCACATACTTGGTGAATTTGAGATGTCATTGTCAGTACTGGAAACTGGATATTTACCTAATTAATAACAAAATTGTCGCAGAGGGTGGCGTGCGTATTTTTCTTTTGGTAGAACGGGGGCGTGGCACGAAATTGTTTGGGAACCGCTATATGTATAGAGAGAACGTACTGTTGAGAAAGTTGGTATCGATTTCTGGCGAGAGCAAAAGGACTGTTTACGAAGAATCAGACGGCGGTGTCTCGCTTTTGCTTGGAGCGCTATACCGTACTGGCCTAGACTCACTTGATATTGCGAAGACCAGTGCCGTTGACAGGTGCCGTTAGTTGACTACAGTAGGTTTCAAACTGCCAGTAATTACTTTCTTGGTAATATTTCTCTCACGAATTAGCTGAAAAACGAAGAATGGAGACAACTCATAGAGCACGTGGAAGTGAAATGTTCTGGTCGCAAAGCTTTTTTGTAATTGCCCCAAGAATAAGCTTGTTGGCAGTTTTTATGTTTCTGTTACCACTGTAATACTCGTATTTCTTCTCGAAATAAATTATTTAGGTGAAATCACATACTGTTTCTACTTCTCTTCACAGATACATAAACAATTAACAAGATACTTCTACAATTTCCATGTTTCATAGATTGAGTATGACGCTCAGGAATTTCTCCCCATCTAGACAGGAATGCGCTGAAAGATTTTACTTTTTTCCTAATGTCGAATTCGCGTGAAGATTTTTCTTCCAGACTTAGTGTTCCAAATAACAAAACCTTGGCTCTTCTATCGTTAATTTTCGCTTGGGACTATAAACTAATCTCACCTTCGACTGTTCACTGGATCTGGAAGCTTGCCACTGCTTACTGTCCATTTCTTGCAATCGGCATTGTGGATATCACGGTTAAGAATGTAATCCAGTGTGGGTAATGCTCTTTCCAAATGTGGGTATGTTATCCTGACTCTGCCACAATTTGCATAGAGAATGGCGAGGTTAAATCGCTTCTGTCCCGTACAATCGGAATCCTTTCAATGTATATGAAACCGGGAAAGAATAACGCCGGAGGATGTCACAGAATCTAGATTCCCAAATTTTGCTTAGTTTTTTCTGGTCAAGCACAAAACGAACAGTAGTTTGTCGTAGGAATTGCCTGTTTAGGTATCTATTTCATTAGTCATCTAACAGACGCTTGCTAAATCATATTCAGGGTGTTTCAATACCTGGAAGCTCTGTATTTGTTGAAATAATTTTGTACTCGTGAAGCGTATGATCTTAGCGTTGGACATCTTGCATGAATGGAAGCAATCTTAAATAGGATTTAGGAAAATTCTTGGTAAATGTGTTTTTTTTTTCCTAGATAATCACAATCTCGTGACATCAGTTTTGATTTGACTTATGTGATTTTAAAACCGAGTCTTATTCGATGCAAAAACTACTTTTTTTTTATTGTGCATTGACGCAGTTGACGTAAATTTTCTGAAAATTGTCATCGCTTTGTACTTCTTACCACCAATTCTACCGTCTCTGCCATTTATCTTATACTGAGCGTACCGTGGAAAAATTGATGTTTGTGGCATTGTGTATTCGATAATGTCAGTTTATTCTTGCAATTTCCTGAAGCATATGTCATAAAACATTTGCTGTCATGCAATGTCAGTGCCAAAGAACGAAATTTAGTGGTGAATGGTGTAAAATATACATGTTCAAATAAATGCTTTTTACGTGCAATTCCGAATGGAAATCACTACCGTCATTCTATATATGTGTTAAGTGTTACAGTTAAATATTACAGCAGTGCTGTTTAACTTATTAGTTCTGTAAGAATTCGTTAATAATGTCCTATTTAGCTGTGCATCTGATAGTGATATCATACTGAGCCTGATGCCTCAGCGGCCGAGCTCGGTTCTGACATACTGGAAGATGACTTCAGATAACCGGTTTGTCATCCAGAGTTAGGTTTTTATTATTTCCCGAAATCGAATGTTGGGATGGCTACTATAAAAAGGTCATGGCCGAATTTCTTCCTGTTCGTTGTCCCAAATCCTTTACCACCTCTAATAACATAGACGGAAACGAGGCGTGAAGCTCTAACCAATAAAAATTAGGGAGAACAAGAACTCTCTGATTACAATTTAACTCTTTTATTTACGAGATCTTACTTCACAGCTATCGTTAAGTCTGGCTCTTGTGTAAAACCTGCTCTAGCCATCCAGATTTAGCGTTTCTCGAAATCACTCCAGGTTAATGTCGATATGACTTCTTCACAAAGGCCACGGTCGGTTTCCTTGGCAAAATAGTCTCCAGACTCTAATCATCCCAAGTTCGACGAGTAATGAAGTTGAAGTGAAAAATAAAATAATACAAAATTAAGCAAAAACGTTAGGTGTTAGACGGAATCGGAGTACTTGTTTTTATTATTTCTTTTACTGAGGTTAATTATTTCATGAATTTAATTACTTTCAAGTATGTTTCGCAATCCTGTCTCGTTTAGAGAGCAGTGAACATTACCGTAGTGTAGTGAAAGTCTGCGTTAGAGATTGTTGCGTATCGCTGGGTAGCTGAAGCGATCTGCGGTGCCCGGAGGCAAAGGGCGTGAGCGCCTGAGGAGTCGTCGACCCGCCAGTCGACCCACATTATGCAGGCCCTCCTAATCTGGCTACCGCGGACCGTTCCGCGCGGCTTCAGCTCATCCTCCGTGTTCCACGATCCGGTGGCTGCTCGCCAGGCTAGAGCAAAAACGCGGAGCACCGCCGCGGAATGGCAATAAACTAGCGAGGAATCCGGTATGAAGAGTGCCTCGCCAGCGAACATCAATACCAGAGCATTCCCACGTTGTACGTCTGGCACTTATCTCCTCTGAGTCTCTGGTGTCGAGGAGCAGGTGGAGCCCTTGTGGAAGGAAACTGATGCTTGGTAGAGATGCTATTGCGTGGCCAGAAACAGATTTTTTTGGAAACCAATCTTTGAGTGACAGCATTGGTATCGCGGACATAACACCGCTTTCTTGGCTGATGAATGCCCACTGTACTTTCTTTGTTTCACCAGTTAGAATCTACTTCGCTCGCTTCTTGTCGTTAGAGAAGGTGATAGCCTTTTTCTGAATCCTTTGTTTCTTAAAATGAATAATGCATAATTCCTCTGCTACTGAGTATGTAAAATCGGAATTTCGCATCGTAATGTGTCAAAGCAGACAGTAGTATTTGTTCCTGCTACTTTTCCTTTAGTGTGGTACAGCTGGTCGTTTGTATCGTCATCAGTACCGGGATGTACGATGGTTTTTACGAACGAATCTAAAGGAAATCTCTCTGTTTGTATGAGATGGTCTCCCATCCCCCACCTCCTCCCCTTTCGCTGGTTCTGTGTTTCTTCATGTGACAAAGTAATCGCTGCTATTGACTAGCGGCGACTTGATTTGAACATGTTCGATTCTTGTCACAAGTAGCGCGCGATTGTGGCGGTCACGTGACCCAATAACCGCTACACAGCGCTGTTGTAGCCTCATCTGACTGCTGAATCGCTAACGGTTTTTTTCTTTTATCATCGTGGAAAACCGGGAAGGATGTGGGTTAAAATGTTTAACCAAGGAAATGTTGTCATTTTTGTGTAAGTATGAAGTACTGAGGGTGATAAATAATAGTAAATACATGAACATGAATGTGCGGCGTAACAGTCTTAGGAAGTTATTTGTAGAATTAAATGAAAATGGATTAAAATTCCAACTGAGAAAAATATCAGAAAAAAATTAGGTACATTATGGATTCATATTTTTTTTCCTTGTGGCTTTACACCTCGTCGACGTCGAGGACATTAGAGGCAGGATGGAATTTGGTCAAGGAACGGGAAGGAATTCAGCCATAGACTTCTTGAAGGAAGCATCCCGACATTCGCCTGGAGTGGTTTGGGAAAACCACGGAAAACCCAAATCTGGATGCCTGATCGGGGATTCGAACCCGCGTCCTCCTGAATGCGTGATCAGAGCGTTACTGCTCACCTACAATGCTCAGTAAGTACTCATATAGAAATGAATTAAACAAAGTGCAGAAATCCGTGGAAAGCGGTACAAGAGTTGGTCTATAAACCCAAGTTACTTTGGTCAACTTCAGGTTAACAGCAATTGTCAAGTAACGCGAGGTGATTTCTAATTTTATCTTGGATGGAATCGCACTTCTGATCAGTGTTCGTTTTTTCATGCGTTACGGAGTAACCGAAGCAGTTGCGGACCCATTTTTAGTTTATCTCGTGATCTTTGTATTTAACTTAACTAACGTTTATCCAACTCAGCACAAGCCGAACGATTTCAAAATTATATAAAGTGATTTGTACGTTACAAACAACGAATGTGGTTGATACGTCACTTCACCGGCTACTACCTACTTTCACAAACCAGTAGCTCAGTGTGACTGGCTAGTAGCTGCTACTTGGTAGCTGCGACCGCTCGCCGCGAGTAGTAGCAACAACAAAAATCGCCCCGTGTGACCGAGGCTTTACAGGCCGCGTTAACAACGTTTTAGGCAACAGCTGTTTTTATTACGCGTGGGGAATCTGCCAGATGACAGCACCGTTCTGTGCACAGAATATACGTGACAAGTCATTGGAGCTAAAAGGTTTCTGATTAGTCAACGCATTGACGTTTACATTCTAAGAACAGCGTATAATCATTTTTTCCTCTCGCGTGGTGCCAGCTTGTGTGAGATCGAGTTGAATAATGTTTCGCCACGCCTACAATTTGATTGCCTTACTACCAGAACAGATAAAGATATTTTGTAGACATTCATTCCTAGACTGCAAAACATGTGGCCGAAAAAGGCTCGATATGTGTTTTTCCATGACGACAGTGATCCTGCTTACCGGGTGGTCTTATTCAGGACTTTCTTCAAGACAACAGCTTGGAAGTGACTTCCTCCACTCCCACCTCATCCCACTCATTAAACTCGCCCTGCTTCTACCTAATTTAGTCTTTTTGCAATCGGGGGGGGATGTTGTTAGAATTTTTCAAGCTTTGCAGTCTCGCTCTTGAATGAACAATTTTGCAGTGGTCAAAACAGGTACCTTTATGAAGAATTAAATCAATCATGGCGTAAATGTTGTGAAAAATTGGTGCGTCTCAAGCGATATTGTATTAAAACATGAGGGCGGGTTCTGCTTTATAGAGCGAGTACTTTTCAGTAAGAAAATTAAGTTGTAAAACTCGAAACCACTTTGTATCAACTATGCACCCGGCTTGCTCTGAAGCGATTTTGTAGAACAATGGAAACAATCCTGGAAACAAGCCAATAACAAAACTTGTTTTGTGGCGTAAGTCAAGAATTCTCCAAGTGTCGAATTATAAATTTAACTGTAGGCCTAAGACCACTTTCGAAATAGGTTGACTGAATTGCCATTACGTGATTTTTCAGACGGTGTGTTAAGTATTTAGTTTTACACTGTTACATAGACAGTACGTAACTCCAGAGGAATAATGGCCATCGTTATGTTTTAGTGTTGTAACCTTTCCAGTGGGTTTAAGCAAATGCTAATGGCTGTTCCGTATTTGGCGTGCAGGCAGAGGTCAGCGCATCTCCTGCCACGTTTTTATTGCCCGCTGGATCTCTGGTACAGATATGGATCGACGGGGTGATGGGCTAATTGAAACATTGTGCCTCTAGGCTGCAACAGTTGCCTACAACACGTGCAATATAGCTGCTATACTGTTACCAAGTTTCTCTGCTTGTTCAGTCTTTTATTTTCACACATGTATGATGGCTCATTCGAAACTTGAGTCTCGGATACCTGTAAATTAACTGCAACAATTTTTGTTGTTGTTGATAGTACTGTATGATACTGTTACTTCAAATTGTTCTTTTAACGACGAAACCTAAGTAGAAAATTTTTGGTGAAAGTCATCAAACTTGGATTTCTAGTGTTGTCAATAGTTGAGACCAGATAACTGCAATTTAAATGGTGTCTGGTTATGCTGTTCTCTCTTGAATAAAACTTTTCTCTGCCGCCAGCCATACTCAGCTGACTCAAGCGATGAACAAAACTTTTTTCTTATAAATAGTGTCATATTTACTTATATTGAAGACATCTCACTACCGGATATGCATCACTTAAAAAAAATGGCATGTAGAGTGTCTTATTCCAATATCTTTGTGGCGGACCTCTTTGACATACATTTTTTATTGCGAGTTAAAATTGTATCTCAGAACTATACCTTAGAATATTTCGAAGAATTGAAGTTTTGATCTTTTAACTGTGAAACAATACAGTCTTTTGCTAGCGAGGAGCAGGCTGCAGATACTTTTTAAAGATGTTAGATAAAAAGTCGTTGATTGAATATGATGGAGGTCAACTGTCTCCGTTTATCTGGATTGCTCTTGTATTTTGCTTTTGTTTTATTTAAGTACTGGTAAAGCCTTCTTTCTCAACAACAACTAGTTGTATTAGTTAAATGTTACTGCCATATCCCGACAAGAAAAAATTTAGATACTGAACTTGCATGCGATCTAAGGCAAGGAAGGCTCTCGACAAAGAATGGAATGGAATTACCAGCATAGATCGCATCCTCACGTTTCGCACAGCAGAATTTTATTGATATACTGCGATCACAGCATGGAAGGTAGTGTTAGATTCAAATGTACAAGGTGGTTACGTAAGCAGATACGCGGCAGTACTGTAGACTGCATGACTAGCCAGCGGGCTTTTAAGCTCCGCAAGCCATTTGGACTAGCCGCTCCTTTCTGCTAGCTCGTATTCCAGTATGAGATGCGTAACTTTCGATTGTTCTACGAATATGTTTATCGTCTCTTAAAACTTCTTGAGAACAAAGCCAATGCACGTGCACTCTGTACCAATTAACATTATCATTTATTTAAAATGCAAACTCCTGAAACAGTAGATGGCTTCCAGTTTCTTGCGCGCGATTGGAGGATATTACAATACACACCATATTCTACTTCTAGTTACATAAAATATGTGGTATGCTCTATTAAAACAGTGGTTCCTTTCTTTGTATCTTATCCCCTTTTATAATTTTATAGCTCTTCTTATTAACTGTTTATTAGTAAACCTATAACAAAAAGATAAGAATTAGATTAGCAACTTACCTTCAGTCTTAAATTTTTGTGCTCCACGATCTCTGCCTTCTGTCGCTTGAGCTGAAACAGTTCTCTATGTGGAAAATGAAAATTAATCCTAATGGCGAGGAGCATATCTAATTGGTCCCTGTGAAAACATTGTTGGTTAGACGTTGGTGAACAGCGCTCTCAGTAGATTCGTAATTGGTGTTGTTAAAATAAATTTAATTAGTGTTATGCAACAGTTTTTCTTATTATTTACTATGCTGTGGCCCTATTATTTTAACTAGTGAAGTCATAGTGTGCGAACTGTCTGGCACTAACCACCTGTGACGTTTAGCCATTCACTATTAATAATGTTGTCATCGTTTCTCAAATTTTGATGAGTTATAAACATATTGTGGGTCATTCTATCATTTACGATTGGATGCACTCTATATCGTCTACTATCGCTTTTTTGCCATCATCGGTACGCAGGCCAGAAAACAAAAACTTCATTCCGCTTACTGACCTCTATAAACTCTCGCGAAAAACTCATCAGGGCGCAACAAAAGTAACGCGCCATTCGAAAACGTGCTACTCCAATCTACCGTAGAACGCCTCATCAGAACCTAGTCTTAAAGTACAGAAGAATGAAATGTTGCATTCGGTGCTATCTATTAACTGAACCATGCTGCGTTATACGACGGTTTTCATATATGTTTTCCACTTCGACTACAGATGACCAGTTTATCTGAAACAGGAAAGTCCGCGAACATCTTATCGACTTATATGCTAAATATTCGCTCTAACCTCACAGTCCGCAGACGCAAAGAGAAAGCCGCAATTTAGTGCAGTGGCGCCTGCCACCTGTTCACGAACAGTGTAAATTTTTCGTTTTGTATTACGTCATAGAGCACGACGAACTTAGTTTTTATTAATTTAAGTTGCCTTCACAAGTGCCATGCTACTGACGTCATTACTACTGTTCGCAGTTTTGCCCACTTTACTAATCACTAGTATAACAAAAAAACCTAAATGTCGTATAAGAGGTATCTATAAGCCTAGCTACTTTCAAATATGTTTTTAATATTTGACTTACCTCGTGTATTTTAACCTGCTGCATTTCAGAACACAGCTGCGTGGTCGACAGCAATAATAACATAATACGAAGAGTTGACTGTTCATCTCTGAAGTAGTGTGATCTTTGGTGCCTATCTTTTAAGCTTACTTTTTTTCTATTTGTTATGGCTTTACGCCTCGTCGACCTCGTTGTCACTAGAGACGGGAAAGGACAGGGAGCTAGGAACGGGAAGGAATTCGGTCATGCTTTCTGAAAGAACCATCCGGGCATTCACCTGCAGTGATTTCTGGAAACCATGAAAACCGAAATTTGGATGGTCGGACAGCTATTCGGTCCCACGTCCTCCCGAATGCGAGGCCAGAGCGTTACCGCTCAGCCATCCCGCTCGGATACGAACATATCATTTATTGCTGCGTCCAGTATTCACGTAGATTTATAACACTTGGCGCTGTTTTTCAGTTAGACCCTATCCTTTTAAACTGTGAAGACCCTATCCAAATCGGTTGGGTAGATTTTGCGTGATAACTTAAAAAAAAACCCTGGAAACAGCCGCTTGCAGATTGATATAAGTGGCCTTTACAACTTAGAGTAACTTATATAATAATCAACAGGTGAGGCCCAGAGTCACCCTCGCAAGTTAAATCTAATTAACTTAAAGAACGCCTCTGTACTGAACACTGAAGGTATAACAGGGCCGGAAAGATTGTTTACTGTTTTAGGCAATCATCGGCAGTATTACTTGACAAATGCCTATATGATCATCCTCTTTCTGACTAAAAAATTAATGCTACACAAACGGAATAACATAAAACACATCGACATAGATATAAAAAATTTCTAATACAGATATCAAACTTCACTCTCCTGTTTTAATTTGCACTGTTCTAAATCACACAAACACTGACGAACACAATAACTATTAAAAATGTTTCAGGAAAGTTTTTAGTACATTATTATTTGAAACTATCTACCAAATTTCACGTTTATTAACGCACTAAGAGCCCACCTTTATAGAACCATGTGCCAAATACGAACTATTCAGTATTATTAACATCAGATAAATATCCTGAGAAACCATTTTTAATAACTTTACCAGCTTCATTGTTTTATGTACCAACCCGTCTATCATATTTTGCGTACGAACAATAATTTTAGTCTAATCAAGAACGCCATGACATTGTTATTCAAATCAGAATTATTGCTGCTTAATTTAACTGCTGTTTAATTTAATCTTCACTAGTCCTTTCCAAACTCACCGTCTTAAATTTTTATTTGAATATTCCATCGATTCCATGCCCCATATTGCTACCCTCTTTCCCACTCCCTCAATAAATAATTCGGTATCGACTTTATGTTTCATAAAAATCAAGTACTGTACGTCCTCACGCTACAACTATTGCCCGGCTGCTGGACAGAGCAATGGCGTCGCTAGTATCTACATCTACATCCATACTCTGCAGGTCACAAACATTGTGGGTGGCAGAGGGTGCCAATCCTAAACCCGCGCATTCCAATCCCGAATAGCGCGAGGAAAGAAGGAATACATAAAAGCATCCGTACGGCATCTTATTTCTCTAATCTTATCCCTCCGGTCATTACGACCTAAATAGGTTGGCGGAAGAAGTATTTCATTGCACTCGAAATTTAATTTTTTTCGCATATTCTCCAATAAATTCGAACGCAAGCTACGTCGTCTATCTTCCAAACTATCTCAGCCCAATCTATGTATCAATTCTGTGACGCTTTCATAAGGGCCGTAGCAACCAGTCAGGAATCAAGCGGCTCTCCTCTGCACCCTCTCGACTGAGTCAATCAGAACCTTGCGATAAGGATCCCAAACTCCATAACAGTAATCCAGATGCGGACGCACTAGTGTTCTATACGCTTTCTCCTTTGTCTGAGCATTACAATTCCTCAAAATACGACCTATGAATCGCAATTTAGAATTCGCCTTGCCTACGACGAAACTTATGTGCATGTCCCATTTCATGTTGCTTTGTACTATCACCCCCAGATACTTCAGGGAATCAATCGTGTCAACAGTATCTCGCCTCTTAAAAGCGCGCGACAGCATATCTCACTATCGCGCGTAAAACGCCTCGTCTAAACGAGGCCTTATCCGTATTGGTGAAATTGCAACACCGTTTTTCAATGCAGTACGCCATATAGCTATTAATCTGGTGACATTTCGATGTGTATTGCCCTTGTTTATCGTGAGACCAGTGTGGAATATTTTTTTGTTACGGCTTTACACCTCTTCGAGGAAATTTGAGGCGGAAAAGGACTTGGGGCTAGGAATAGGAAAGAATTCGGCCATGACCTTTGAAGTAACATCCCGGCATTCACTTGGAGTGATTTGACGAAACCATGGAAAACCCAAATCTGGATGCCCGGACGGGGATTCGAACTCACATCCTGCCAAATGCGAGGGCAGAACGTTAACCGTTCACCCAACACGCTGGGTACTGAGGAACCGACTAGCAAACTATTAACCCTCTTGGGAGATTCAGTGGATTGATCCAGCATCTTCATGAAGCAACCACAGAGGCAACTGAATGGCTGCAATTTCTTGACATCGATCTGTAAATACAGCTATATCTCATTTCGTTTATTGCAACTCAAAATGATTACTATTTTTGTATCCTTGTGCAATACGAAATAAATAACGTATGAGAGACCTGAGTGGATAATGTTTTGTGCTGTTGTCTTGAAATTTGTACGGGTTTTGTCAATAGAAAACTTGTAGAAACCGTCTGACTGCGTTAGGGTGTAGGTTTCGGTATTAATGGGCATTCGGGTTGGCAGTGCAGTGCCGGGTTGACGGCCTGGTTGTCACAGCATTCTCCAGCCAACGGCACTTGGTACGCGCACGGGCTGCCGGATTAGTCAGGGCTTGCCGCGCTCCGCGGCAGAGTTAGCACCTTAGTATGGGGCCGTCCTCAAAAACAATCTACTACGAGTTGTAGTGGGTGATTTGGCATTTGTTTCATATATTACTTCGTCAGTGAAAGATGATTCATACAGCCTGAGGAGTATTAGCCTGCTAGAACCTTGTTGAATATCTGCTTCATCTCAGACCGGGTGGGGTGGGTGAGGGGTAACGCTTTGGCCTCGCATTCGGGAGAACGCGAGTTAGAATCCCTGTCCGGTCATCCAAATTTGTTTCCATGGTTTACCCAAATCACTCCACGCGAATGCCGGGCTGGTTTCTTCAAAAGGTCATGGCTGAATTCTTTCCCATTTCTTGCCCTCATTCCTTTCCTGCCTCTAATGATCGATGAGATACAAAGCCAGAAACAAACAATCAAAAAAAAAAAAAGGTTCATCTCAGGAAATAGTGCTAAAGCTTTTGAATTAAACGAAAATTTTGTCTGTGTATTATTTCCTATTTTTAAACACCATGAAAGTTTTTCTGTGTTCATCCCATTGAAATAATCGTTACTTGATACGAAATCTTCGCGGGTTCTCCGCCGGATAGTATTATCGAAAGACAAGCTTTCGGCGGATTGCTCTGCCGCCATAATCAGGTCCATTGTACGTATGTGACAATTAGTGCAGTTCTAGTTGTCACATACGTACAATGGACCTGATGATGGCGCATTAAAATAAGAGTGTAGATAAGTTGGCACCGGAGTATGCCCTCCATCGTAATTGGAATAAAATAAAAACATCGTTTTTAGTATAGCGTGAGGTTGCGTGAGAGAAAGTGGTGTGTTGGTGCTGGGCTGAGTGGTGCGGGACTGATCTACTTGCTGGCAGTACCGCAGACCTTGCCCGCCGCGCCGCGGACAGTGCCGCGGGCGCACTTTCACCATTACATCAATGGCGGCAGTCAGGGCGACCAGAACCGGCTGCTCGCTGCATAACCGAGTTACGGGCCAGCCAGTTTCTGCACTCCTTCCCGTGTTATGAAATATTGCCCGCGTCGATCGATACCATCTGGCGCAGCGTCGGAACGATTTCGTAATCTCATTAGGAGGAAGACTAGCTGCTGACGTCTTGCGATGCTACGCGTGCTGAACATGGGGAGCTACCCATCCTCCTGCCGTCTCGGTTAAGATTCTTTTCAACAGATACGTTGCTGATTGTTGGGATGGTTGACAATTTCCTCCTACAGAGTTACGCAAACAGAATAACACAAACGAATTCGTTTGCATAGAGCTTACACGGTTCACAGAAAGATTGCGATGTTCACTATATTCACGTAAGTCAGACCAAGCTAAATATCACTGGTGGTTGACAGGACGTAAAATCCTAACAAAAAGAGAGATCAGCACTAATCATACATATGACATCCAATATTTCACTGCGATCATTGGTAGGAAGAATGGTCCTTTTTGTACACATTTTCAACATGATGTAATCAACTCTGAGGTGTCACTTACGATAATATTCCTAAAATTTAATGGCCATAGTGTCTGGTAGCTCAGTGGCTAAGGCGCTTGGTTTCACAAAAGTTTGCATCTTCGGTCCGAGTTCAAAACCCGGTGGCTGCAGGAATTTTTAAGAGTTGTGTTTGATCATAGGAGCTATATTTCGTTTCATAGTTCGGATTCAATGTTAAACTGTTGATCCCAGAGGAAAGGAACTGGCCGTCATACTTCTGACACAATGGCTTAGTATGCCTCCTATGGAGGGATTCAATCATCTTCGGATTGAGGACTAACTTAGGTAGTTTTAGTTTATAATTCACTCATTTTATGGAGGAATTAGATTTTTAGTCCCAATTTTAGTCGTAATGATGTTTAGAACTGGTGGATAATTCATGTAATGGCTGTCGTAGCATATAGACTCATCATTTTTGTTACCTCGTTTATCACTTATGTAAGCATAATTGCAAATATTTATAAACTCGCAACGTATTCCATGCTATGATACGTCTAACAGAACTGCCAATCTTACCTAGCAAGATAGTTTCACTGTGTTCTTCTCTTTTATCTTTGATATTCCTGAAAGTATTGACACTCTGCTTTGAACACCACTGCTATTTATGATCTCCTCCTACCACATTCTGAATTAGTGGAAATATAGTTATACGTTATAATACTGATGCTTTTTTTTTAAAAATATTCTCATATTTCTCAGTAAGCAGTTAAGATTTGGGCCTGGCATTCAGGAGAACGTGCCTTCAATTCACCGCCCGGTCATCGAGATTTTGTTTTGCATGGTTTTCCGAAATCACTCCATGCGCATGTCGGCATTATTCCCAAACCCATAGTCTGTTTCATTCACATGATTTGTCCGTAGTCCTCCAAAGGCTGTGACTACTTCGAAGTCTACTAGTAGGAGAGTGGCGAGGTGGTGAAGTCAATTTATATCTCTAGAGTGTCTCGTTTCTTAGCAGAAGTATGTCGTGATAAATTTACATGAAACATTTTGCGCTGCACAAAATGCTGAATTCGGGCGATACAAAAACCAAACATCTAACACTTTTTAACGATCTTTCCTTCTGAAAGGGATTGTAATCTATCATTTGTGATTAATGAACACTTGCATCCCTGTATCTATATACGAATCTTTACGTTACGTTCTTGTCGTTGCGGATTTTCTAAGACCGAGGTTGAGACATACATTCACAGTATACAGTCAGTAAGGTTACAAGGTTTCGAACTCCCTAGGCGGCAGTGGAGAATCATCAACCGAATTCGAACAGGACAAGGCAGATGCGCCTACTTATTATACAAATGGGGCTGGGCAGATTCTGCAAATTGTGACTGTGGAGCCACCTTACAGACAATCAATCACATCGTTTCTTACTGTCCTCTTCGGGCCTACAAGGGAACAATGGCGGAAATCCATGATGCGTCGATCAGTGCAGTTAACTGGATTAAAACATTAGATCTCGAGATATGAAATTGTACAAGCTTGTGATATGTATATTTCCTATTGTGTACCTCATAAATAATCATACGATAAATAAGTAAGTATACAGTAATAGCTGTTCAGAAAATATTCGTCGAAGAGGCCCTTCCAAGAAAATGAGCTGTTCTCTGTTCGCGATGAATGATTAAGTATTTTCTAAATCACAACAAATTTCTTGTGATATGTGAAGTTTGTATTGTTTCTTTAACATTTCTCGGAATAACCGTTGCGGCATTTTCAAGCCGGTACTGAAATTATCGGAAGAACTACAAAAAGAAAACAAGCAAAGTTCTCTATCAGCGCACCTGCATATTAAAAGCGTATAGTATCTCTCCGCTGCCGTCCCGTGCAGTGAGACTTCCTCACCATCTGCCCTCCATCAAGCGGTTCTCCTTCACGCTGTGCGCTCGACTGCAATCACTTAACCTCGTCAACAGTACAGCGCCGCCGCACAACGAAACACTGAAAAAGTTATACAATGTAGCTTATTACAACAAGTTTCTCTGTTTCACCTCAGTTTGATTATCCGTTAATGACAAAATAAGAGCGTTACCAGAGGTGATTAAAGCCGAAAGTCACCTGCAAATTGTCATGGAATCAGCTAAAATGAAACTCGTGTCTTCTGTTAGTATACTTGAAGTTTTATCACTTGTATGTGAAATCTTTCTGGCTCCCTCACTAATTGCTTTGAAGATATATTACATGTGATAACATATTCCTCCGAATTCAATACTTTACTATTTCTTGAACGAATATCTAATACAGAGGTGGAAGAAATTTTCATTGACAGCTAGGTTGGTGCCCGATAATTAACTATAGATTTTCTGCAAAAGTCGTGAATTAAACCGCAAACTTCTTCCACAGCTCATATGGAGTGAAGACATACGACACTGTTGGTGGTGTTTCGTCTGCTGGGTGGGAACATTCAACCTAGAGGCCCCCTTCGTGTCTGTCGTAATGATAAGCGTGAATTGGCCGTCGCCATTTGTCATGCATAAGACATAATACTAAATACACATTGCACCACAGTCGTATACTAACATTTTCCTAAAGCCTTCACATTGGGAAAGGCAATGGTAAACTATTCTGTTACATCTCCCCAGTCCATTGCTACGGAATGAACACGTATATCAAGTATAGAACACCCATATATACGACATCAGGATTTTTTTTTTACTAACAAAATTTCACAATTTCTTACAAGCCATTTTTCACAGCAGCAGTGTTCCAATACTTTTTATAGTGTTGTTCTCTTAATCAACTGCTTATTTTGGATGCAATTTTATGACTGTTTTAAAAGAGTTTAGTGGGTGAATGCTTCCTGATGTGGGGGGAGGAGGAGTTTCAAAGCGAATGCAGATTGGTGGGCGAGCTGTTAACGGTCAGGAAGTCGCTGGTTCGATCCACGGTCCAACCATCGAAATTCAGTTCTCATGATCTCCAATATCATTTCAGGCAAGGATTGTCTCTTAGAAACGTCGTAAACGAATTCCTTCTCGTTCCTTGTCACAAATCTTCTGAAAACCTTTATGATCTCGCCGTTGAACTGAGGGGTGAAAATTTAGAATGTACGATGGATGCAATAAAAATTACACTACCATTCGTCGTGATCCAGTGAGAACAACTTGTTACTGCGCTTTTCTCAATGCAACTTTAATGCCCGTCTCGAGCTATTTTTATACCTAAAATGCGAATTTGGAGATAAAGTTTCACAGTTTTCTATGTTGCTGTGATGCAAAAAATGTAAGAAAGAGATCTGTTAAACGATGTAATACATTCTGTTTGAATTTGATGATAATGATTCGTTAAATGTTAGTAAAAATATCATCCTCACACTTCCGATGAAAGCACAAGCCGACAAATGTGAGAATTATCGCACCATTAGTCTAACATCACATGCTTCAAAATTATTTACCAGAATAATATACAGAAGAATGGAAAGGATAGTAGACGAGATAGTAGGTGAAGATCAGTTTCGGTTTAGGAAAAACCGCGGTACAAGGGAAGCGATTCTGGTTTTAAGATTAATACTTGAAGGGCGGATCAAGAAACGCAAAGATACTCTTATGTCGTTTGTTGATTTAGAAAAAGCTTTTGATAATGTCATGTGGGACAAGATGTTCAAAATTTTAAAGAAGTCGGGTTTAAAGTATCTAGATAGAAGAATACTTTATAAACTACATAAGAATCAAGTAGCTATAATAAAAGTAGAGAACTATGAGATATATACATTAATAAAAAAGGTGCGAGACAAGGTTGTAGTCTATCACAGTTAATATTCAACTTGTATGTAGAGGCAGCAATAAAGGAGGTAAAAAAAAATAAAAATTATGTGGCATAATTGTTCAAGGAGAAAAAATCAGTATGCTACGATTTGCTGATGACATTGTCTTGTTAGCAGAAAAGGCTGAGAATATTGTGAAGTTAACGAATGACATTAACAAAATACTGAAGGAAGATTTTGGACTGAATATAAATCAAAGCAAGACAAAAGTGATGGAATGTAGCAGAAATGATACCAATCACAGTAGATTAAATATGAAAATAGGATCGGATGCAATTCTGCTACTTGGGAATCAAAATTACTACCGATGGCTTAAGCAGGAATGATGTTAAAAGCAGAATAGCACTAACGTTAAGAGCCTTCATGAAAAAGAGAAATCTTTTAGTTTCAAACATTGATCTAGGACTTGGAAAGATTTTCTTAAAATTCTATGTGTGGAGCACAGCACTTTATGGTAGCGAACCATGGACTTGAAGCATTTGAAATTTGGTGCTACAGAAGAATGCTGAAAATTAAGTGGACAGACAAAGTACGAAATGAACGAGTTTTGAAAATGATGGGTGAGGAAAGAAGTTTATGGAAGAAGCTTACAGAAAGAAGAGACAGGCTGGTAGGTCATATTTTGAGGCATGCTGGATTGGTTAACTTGTTAGTGGAGGGAACAGTCGGAAATAAGAACTGCAGAGAAGGACAGAGATTAGAATATATGAAGCAGATAATTGAGGACATGGGTTGTAAGGGGTATGTAGAGATGTAGTGGTTAGCACAAGATAGGAATGGATGGAGGGTTACATCAAACCAGTCGAAAGACTGACGACAGCAAAAAAAAAAAAAAAAATGTTTTTCTTATTTATTTTTAAATTATTGAATGATTATTAAACTATCGAGGTTGATGCTGATCGTTTTTATCGGTTAGTGAAATAATTTAATGCAAATTAAAAAAAATACAGAAATAACTGAATGGAAATATTGCCACTGAGATAGAAACTCCATTGCAATTAATAATAGTCTGTTTCATCTTCTTTCACATATAAACACTGATATTAGAATACTGCGATGTACGATCTCCCTCCTGTCTCTCTCTACACACACACACATACACACACACTTTTCAATTGTGTAAATTGTGAATGTAGGTCGGGATGACTCTGTAACTAGAGAGTAGCCAAGTCTTTGTTTTGATGCGCAGGAGAGCCATTAACCTTGATACTTTGAAGAGGTGGAGTCGGAACACGACGAGAGGAGCGACTTCCGCTGTGGATCGTGGGAAGTAGGATGTGACGTCTCCGCGAAAACTAGAGCGACCCGGCCTGGCCACGCTTACTGCTGACTGCTTTTTCTTACCTCACCGTCGAGTTCGACCTGTAAAAAGATTACGGTACCCTGTCAGAACATTCTGACATCATTTTAGGGCTTTCTTATTGTTGATAAAATGTGCAGGGGCCTAAATATTTTGATCTCCTCCAAATTTGACTGATCTGCATGGTGGCACAGTTTGTTGAGTCTCTGCTGGAATTTTTACCAGTCTTAAGGCTAACTTCACCGCTAAATCTTTGTTTTGTTGAGGTGAAGCTGCTAGGAAGCTCCCTGGTTTGGATTCCATATTAAACTGTAGATACCCTTTACCTTAGGATTACCATATTGGATTAGGCGGCTAAGACAGATGTGGTTTGTTGAGCTAGCAAAAAACTATGCCGAAATTATATGATTTGTCATGATGCCATCAGGCTCATGCTTTCGGAACTAGCGTGGTGGGTGAGCGGTAACGCTCTGGCCTCGCATTCGGGAGGATGCGGGTTTGAATACCAGTCCGACCATCCAGATTTGGGGGTTCCATGTTTTCCCCCCAAATCACTCCAGGAGAATGCTGGGATGGTTCCTTCGAAAGGCCATGGCCGAATTTCTTCCCGTTCCTAGCCCCCTGTCATTTCCCGCTTCTAATTACTTGGACGTCGACTAGGCGTAAAGCCATAAAGGGGGAAAACCCATGCTTTCAGCCTGTAGTTAACAAATATCGGAAAATATACGTACATCAAGACAAATGTCGGGGAACCAGCCAGTAATTCGCAGAGGATGTTTACGGGAAATCCGAGCACTTTTATTTGAAGTAAGTTCCTCTCGGAGACAATTGGCAAGTATTCCCCACAGATGTTTCCATAATTGTAGTTATTCTGTTACATATACCAAATTCCATGAGACAAAATGTGTATTGTTTCTTTAGTAAGATGAATGGCGTGCCCCCATTCTGTAAACAAGAGCTACGAATCACACGAATTTACACTTCGCCGTAACATGCATTCTTCTTGCATCATTATAGTAACAAGGTGGTTTTTCGTAATGAGTTATCCTCGATTAATACAAGCATTTCCCCGTCATACTTTCAACATTTGCCTAAACAATAAGAAAAATTGACTTACACAAAAAGAAAGAAAAGAGGAAATAGAATGGCACAGTAGGGGGATTAAATCAATGCAAATAGCTTTCTTTTTTTTTAGTAAAAGTGATGACCGATTCCTTTAAACAACCACAATAGCCATTTTGTTACCGTTCAACGTGAACGTGTGCAAAATTGCTGCTGGCTTCAGATGATAACAGCACCTTGTTATGTAAGCCGAAAATAAAGCGAATTCAAAATTCATGAGATATCTTGTTTCTATTCACGTACTTGAATCCCGCAGGAATCAAATGAAAAGGGAGCGTGCATAAACAACGTAGCTCCATTTTGGCCTCCTGTGAACCCCCTTCCCCCCCTCCCCACGTGGCCCCATGTAGCCCTACGTGGCTTTTGTCTCTATCGCCCCCACGTAGCACGTAACTTTTTTCCCTTTTGATTCCAGAAGACATTTTGTACTGTTTTCTCTTGTCAGACTATTGTAAATTATATAGGGAGATAATTAACTGAGGGAAATAAATATTCACATGCTGTTGTGAATTCTGTTCTTCATTTTAACTGTGAAAAATGTTATGAAAGGAAAGCTATGTGGTCCGGCTCGAAACCCTCCCTCCCCCCACGTAGCCTAGCGAAGCCTCCCCCCCCCCCCCCCCCCCCTGGACCGAGCCACGTAGTTTGTACACGGTCCCAAACTACGTCTTCAAATTGCTTTTATTCAGATTTCAGACTGCCACTTACATATACTCACTGTCGTTGGCTAAAACTCCTAATATTCCCACTTATTCAGAATAATCAGACCTCATTTAATCTCATTAGAATCCACTAATTAGTTGTAATATAGTGAGTTAACTTACCTCTCCTATCGAGCAATATTCAGATTTGATCATCAGTAATACGGTTACGTACTTCCTCTCACAGAAACAATAATCCCTCTACTCTTCTCGCAGAAGCACTGTCACAGATCACTTATTGCTAGTGGTAGGAGATTAAAAAAAAAAAAAAAAAAAAAAAAAAAAAAAAAAAAAAAAAAAAAAAAAAAAAAAAAACTTGCTTAACTTGGGAATCTCCGAAATATGTCCAGGGAACTGAATAATACAGGAAATAATAATGAAACATACTTATTGCAGTCGTGTCATACTTCACAAGGCTTAATGTCTTTTGTGTTCTATGGTTACAATGCCGAGAGATTCTTAAAAGTAATAATCTCAGCGTGCTGGTTATTAAACCACCTTGTGGCAGAAGTCGCTAATATACCGCGACGGTGACGTTCGTCACGGGATTAGTTGGTCCGGGCTCCGACGGTGGAAGAAATTTTTATCATTCTTAACGTGGCCAGCAGGGTAGGAATGGTAACGTTGTGAATCTTCTTATCACCGCAGTGCGCGTGGAATAAGATGTTAAATTGCTAATGGTGACTCGTCCGTCAGATTGGAACTTGGCAATCCTCTTGATGACTACGAACAGCAATCCTTAGCAGGACCGCACTGTGTTTCACTTTCTACCTTATTTCATCTGTCATCCACAACACAAACAACCGCGAGATCATAATCGTCGACACATATAACACAAACACTAACCGCACCGGGAAATGACGCGGGGAACTCGCCCCAGTTAAAAACCCTAATTTGTAAACTCGTATGCTGGGGTAGCTGGTGTGACATAAACTTCGTTCAGGTTATTGTGTTTTAGAGAGGATTAAGTAATTTTCCTGACATTAGAAATACATCCATTTATGTTATCTGTATCTCAAATACACGTTTTTCCCGGATTAAAATCAAATCGCCGAACTGAAAATCCAATTTGTTACGTCACGTCATCTCACTCCATTCTTTCCACAGTTAAAGTTGAAGGGACGAAGTTGAGGTTGGTGAGGAGGGGAGAAAAAGTTAAACTTTGCGGGTTGCTGGCTTTTATTTGACTTTGCATATTTAATTACTATTTTGCATATGACATATTTCCCGCATCTGTCGCCAATATTACAGAATAGTCTATAGACCGTTTCATTCATTTTTAACTCTGCACCTGTGTGTTTTATATATTTTCTATTCGATTTTATTCACTGTATGCTGAAAAAACAAAGTGGCAGAGTTTCAAATTACTGCTCATTTCGCGTTAATTTTTGCTTAACTTAGGCCGGGTAAATAGACCTTCGTCTTAATGCTGGATTCGTATCACGGAACGTCGTGGCGTTCTTCACACACTCGAGAAACTAGCGGCACGTTGTAATTTCTGCTGAAAAACAGGAGTATCTAGAGCATGTGAGGCATCTTACCGCTGAACCACACAACTTTCACTGCAGTCTGACTCTGTAGGCATTTATACCCTGCTGTATAATGATGGATTATATTATTATTATTATTATGAAAGAGTATCTAAAAAACATTCTCGTAGTAAACCACAGGCATGCGACTGTATTACTCATAAACTTGTTTACGAATCAAGATTCAGCAAAATTTTGATACTGTTATAAATATTTCGTCCAATGAGTTGGTTGTAGATGTTACTCGCCGAAACTGGTATAGGAAAGGAAAAAAAAAAATACTTCTGCAGGCATTTAATGTGCCTTTTTTTTAAAAAAATAAACATTTGTTGATTCGAGAATTAAATTTGCCTGTGAACGTCAACTATTTCAATACTGTCAATATTGCTTACACTGCATTATTTCACTGTAGCTTTTATTGTTGATTAGTCTAACAAGAGTATTTATACAGAAAATAATAGTTTCAGTTGTGTACTGTAGAATAGACGTGACTTTGGGTGCCATGATTTGGAGGTAATAGTGATAGCTATATCAACTTTCTTTTTTTATATGGAACTAGATCCTTACGATATTCTCATATGGGCTATCAGAAGAAAATTTCAAGAGCAGGAAGCTGATCCAAAGCCAACTTCCGTTGCAGCCCTAGGCAGCAGTTTTCCACCGGAAAGTCATCCGTTCCCTTTCTCCGGACGTACTTTCGTTATTCTCAATTATTTATCTCCATTCACCCGAAGCTATTACTAATAGATCGACGTTATTTATTTATTTATTTATTTTTTATTTTTTTTATTTTTTTTTCGTCAGTGTTAGTTAGAAATGCTCGCATGTTTCCTGCCGTACAAAACTAGAGGCTGAACTTATCACCACTATATTGTTTCGATAGATCTGCCTTTGGCTTTTCCACTTTCGTATCAGAGAATCGTTTCGCGAAATTACCGATGATTTAATGAAACTTAATGACGAAGCCAATATTTAAGAACAAATTACTACTTCATCTGCGGTGTGGACCTACCCTCAGGTGATAGAACTGTTTAACTCTTTAAGAGCAGTTTCTATAATCATGTAATTTGGTCTCCGATAATTTCGAGGGTGTCGTCGATGCATACTGGTACTAATAGAGTATTATTGGTGCTGAAATTTGCGATCGAAGCTTTCCGTATCGTGTGTATATATAATTTTCAGGTATTTTACTGGTAATATCTTTGAAATAGAGGAATTTATCGGCTGTTTAGGGTATGGGTATGATATGGTTATACAGACAGAATGTCGAACAATTCGTTAGCTGATTTCCGGTCAATATGTCGCCTCATTCCGAGCCCCTATAGAACGTTTTAAAAGCCCCACCAGTGTGGCTTAGCACACTTTAGACGGTTTCCCTTAGCCATCAAGGTGAATTCTGGGACGGTCCAGAAATTTCACCTAGCAAACTTCATATTTCACCAACAAAAAATACTCTTATCACCCGCTGAACACGTTTCACAGACATATGTCAACACTTCACTTTTCCCATTAGCACTTAGTGCTTGACATCAGCCAAGGCATGAGACCGTAAAATCATAACTCCAAATATGACCATGACAACGGCGAGTAAAACTTATCGAAGGCAACCGACCCAAAAATGTTGGTGAAGAAGAAGACAGAACGTCTTAAAATTATACAGTTGTCATCTAATCGTTCTTCGTCCTCTGTTATTCTTTCATTTTCTTCCAATAATTACGTAAAAATCCGCTGACATATCATACTCCGAGAGATTGACTTTGTCTGTAAAGATTCATTCTTGCTTTTTACGGTTCTTTCTCTGTGGTATCTTCAACAGTTGTCCAAAACTCTTAGATTTAATTTGATTCCTTATTACAATGATGTATCTTGGAAAGAGACAAAAGATAACAAAGTTCAGTTTTTTCCCTACGTCATAGCGATTGTGCACTAGGTAGACACCAGTTACGAGCTGATCAACAGGTAGCTTTTGGGAATAAAGAAAAATAGGAAGGGGAGGGGGAAGGGGCTGAGTCTTCGCCATAGTCTTCGCATTTGTTAGATCTGAAGCGTTTATCCTAAGGGTGGAATGTTTGTGGTGCTATCTGTCTGCGAAACTTGTAACTAGTGTTCTGTTTGGTAAGTGTATTTTTTATTTGTGAAATGTCGTTTTTGAAACGGAGGTTGGAGACCGTCCCAGCATCCACATAGATGATTATGGGAAACCGCCTAAAAGCCGCAATCGGGAGGTCAATACGCAGAGACCAGGACACGAACCTATTTCCGTTGTACCTCCCTTATCCAGTGTGGTGACACCTTAACGCGCACACCCACACTGGCTGGTTAAATTCAGTATAAATACATAGCCTGCCAGTAGAGTTATTATGTAAACATTCTTAAAATCTGATTGGAAACTTACAGCACTCAACATTTTAAGACATGCAGGATAGATTAATTTGTCAGAGAACAGTCGAAAGTTTGAACTGTAAGTGAAGAAAGATTAGAATATGTGAAGCAGGTAATTGAGAACGTACATTGTAAGCAATGTGTTGAGATGAAGAGATTAGTGCGTAGATAGGAAGAGATGGAGGAGAATTATATCAAACCAGTTGAGGAACATGATAGGGGAAAAAAAATAAAAAATAAAAAAAAATAAAAAAAAATAAAAAAATCTGGTTTGCAACTTGGGTTTTTGTAATTTCATGTCCACTATCTGTAAAATTCGTTGTTTGCTAAAGTTCAGATATAAAAATTGGTAAGATTTCCAGGTCATGTTAAAAAAAGCTGCGGCACGTAGGCAGTGGTCCTGGCCTGGAAGAGGCCGATTTTACGCTCAGCTCCGGACTTCCTGGACACGAGAGCTACTGTGCGCACGTGATGCCCAACGCGGGCAATACTCCCAGCCTGCATTCGAGGTCTTGAAATTGGCTAGCTTACGACGAAAGTAATCAACGCTTCTTGTCAGTTCTCCTCACATCTCAAATTACCACGGCATTGTAACAGGTTTTTTTCCCCCTTTAAACCGCAGCGTTGATTAATGGCTGGATGCTTTGATTGGTTAAAATGAGACCCATCTAAGTCTAGCTTCAACCTGCATGTCACTCAGAGGTTATAGTTTTAGGAATAAAGCCTTGATAGTAACTAATCCATCTTTTATGAGTTATCGATCACCATCCTTTATTCGGTTAGATATTATACAAATTGTCTCCACTCATTGATGGGATGCATCACATATCTGAAAACATTACATTTACTTTCTAGCGCATATTTTGTTTAATATTGAATTTTTTTTTATTGGTACGACTGATTAAGTGCCTATTTACTTATCATAAAACCTAGTATTAAACATTTGAAGATCCACTCAGTTATTAAGGCTGTGTATGCAGTAATAATTGGTACTGTACCAATTATTTACCTAATTGTCGAGAATTTTTCAATTAGCTTCTGTCGAGAGCAACGCCTTCGGTGCTCCAGGTCTTCCCAACCTAACTCCTTCAACATCGCACTTACGCTTTCCCTCCAACTACCTGCCACGAATCGGGCGACTCTTCTTTGGACCATTTCTAATGCCTCCATTAATCCCTTTCGATGGGGACCCCATACAGAGCAACAATATTATAAGTGAGGCCGCACTAGTGACTTGTATGCAATAGATTTAACTTCCGGAGTGCATTGTTTTAAATTACGACCTAGAAAACGAAGCATACGATTTACTTTCCCAATTACATTCTCGATATGCTCATTCCACGACAAATTATCACGAATTTTTATCCCTAGTTCTTTAGCGGAATCTACCATTCTAAGGACAGTACCATTAATTGTTTATTCAGAGCTAAATTGTGTTACCTTTTTACTTACACGCATGACTTGGCATTTTTTAGCGTTTTACTCCAACTGCCAATCTTTACACCACGCAATTATTTTCATAATATCGTCTTGTAACAAAGCGCAGTCGTCCTGGGTTGTGATTTTGCGATAAATAATAGCATCATCGGCAAATAATCTTTTCATCCCACAAATCATTAATGTATATGAGAAACAACAGAGACCCTATCACGCTTCCCTGGGGAATCCCGGACCTCACTTCGGTAAGTCATGAACGCTCGCCGTCGAGAAATACACACAGTGTTCTGCCCTTCAGAAAGTCTGCAACCCAGTCGCATATTTGTCTAGATATGCCGTAACCACGAAGTTTCCAAAGTAACCTAGTGTGAAGCACAGTGTCGAAAGTCTAATAGAACTAAATCATCCTGGGATTTCTCATCTATAATACGGCTCAAATAGTGAATTAAAAGGGCAAGTTGTGTTTCGAAGCATTGGCCTTTTCTGAATCCATGTTGATTTGGGTTTAAAAGCTCACCTTCATCCAAAAACCGCATGACATTTGAATAGATGATGTGTTATAAAATCTTGCAAAATATTGAGGTTAACGAGATCGGGCTATAATTTTGAGGATCATTAACATTCCCATTATTGAACACTGGAATTACGATGGCGGTCTTCCATGCGGCTGGTATTTTTCCTTGATCCAAGGAGGTGGTATATAATTTCATCAAATACGGCGCAATTTCCTTTGCGTACCTAGAGTAGAATCTTGTAGGAATACCGTCTGGTCCGGGAGCCTTATTGGGATTTACATTAATAAGCAGTTTAGTTATTCCCTCGACATCGAGAACGAGATCATTCATAATTTTGTTGGTACTATTGTTAAATATTGGAATCTCCTCCGAGTTTTCTGTTGCAAAAGCTTTTTTAAATACATTATTCAAAATTTCTCCTTTCTCTACGCTAGTTTCGGATATTTCCCCATTTTCCTTTATCAACGACGGCATGACCTTACGAGAGCCTCTTATTAATTTGACATATGACCAGAACTTTTTTGGGTTAGTAATCAGATCTTCGGCTAAATTTCTGGCTTGGAATTCTTGATTTCTTTACCGAGGCATGTAAACGCCTTTGCCTCCTGAGCAACCGTTTCACTTCCCTATTGAACCACGGGAAGTTCTTACTAACCTTAATAAAACTTCTTGGGAACAAATTGATTTAAGCCGATCCATATTATTTCTTTTAAATTGAACCAAAGTTCCTCAACATTTGTATTAAGCGGGTACGTTTCAAAATTTTTCGCCAAATGTTCGACCATAAACGCATCGTTTGCCTTATCGAACAATATACGAGTTTATCATGCTTCAAATTCAGCCTAGATTCTAAAGTTACCACAACCGCCTTGTGATCACTTATATCGTCTTCTATACAAACTTTATCTACAATATCCAGATTGTTTGTAAGAAAAAGACCCAAAATGGACGAGGAATCTTTGACGCTCCGCGTTGGCTCTTCGACCATCTGTTCAAGAGAATTTTCCGCGAATAATTCTAGGAACGTTTCGGTTATTAACTTATCTCTTCCGCATGACTTGAACGTAAATGTGTCCCAGTTAACTGAGGGTATATTAAAATCGCCTTCCATGATCAAGGTATGTCATTCGCAATAAGATGTAGCTGCCTTCATTTGCTTCCCGTCCAGCTCCTGTGTTTAATTCCTTTTCTTTTCGTGAGAGTACTAAATGAGGATGACAGTAGACTTTAATGGAATTTAAAAGCATGTGTGTAATACAGAGACCTAGTGGTTTTCATCAGTTCTTAGAGGGTTAGTTAAATATTTGATACGTACCGCATAGTAATGGACGGCGTTAATATTTTATAGTAATATTCCGTCGTGAGACAGACGGGTTTTCCTATTTTCCCAGGGGGGGGGGGGGGGCTACGCAGAGCTACGTGGGGGGAGGGGGGGTTACGAGCCAGACCACGTAGCTTTCCTTTCATAACATTTTTCACAGTTACAATGAACAACAGAACTCACAACAGCATGTGAATATTTATTTCCCTCAATTAATTATCTCCGTATGTAATTTACAATAGTCTTATCTCCGTATGTAATTTACAATAGTCTGACAAGAGAAAACAGTACAAAATGTCTTCTGGAATCAATAAGGAAAAAGGCTACGTGCTACGTTGGGGGGGGGGGGGGTAGAGGCAAAAGCCACGTAGGGGTGGGGGGAGGGGAGGGGGGGGGGTTCACAGGAAGCCAAAATGGAGCTACATGGTTTATGCACGCTCCCTTAGTTCTATAAACGTAACAGCACAGATTCCAGGGTAACAGTGTATAAAATCATAATTATATTCTTTACGTTTTCCCTGTTTTTTGGACACATACGGTGACCTCGGAATGTAATTAAATCGAGCGAAAGTGTGGGTGATTAAATCTGCTTAAGGAGCAGTTACTTCGTGAAGGACATTTTTAGAGAGTGGTTCCTGTGTTTTAAAGTTTATTCTTGGTTATACTAAATCTTTGTTCTGTAGTTTACTGTAACGATCTGATAAGCTCAATGTACTTAATAGGCCGCCGATTCAATAGCTGGCTAAACATAGGAGTTGAAAAACAAAACTTACGTTTCGCATCTATAAGAGAAGGAAGGATTTATTAACCACGGAATTGATATTTCAAAAAAATTATTATTAATAAAATCGTGTGTATTGCTGTAATGTTCCTGAAATTTAAAATGGGAAACAACGGTTTGTCGATCTACTAAAGTGAAAGCTTGTCTCGTTTAAAGGTTTAAGCGGCTGTTTCATTAGGTATTCTTTCACATGACACCGCCAGTGTTCCAAGGATATTTACCCAAGTCTGAAGCTGCGAGCCCAGGTCATGGGTACTACGCCTCGTTGTATGACATTGCTTTCTCCGAGAATCTGGAATTGGAAATCAGCACACAAAGCGTGGAGAGTGAGCGGTAACGCCCTGGACTCGCATTCGGGAGGACGCGGGTTCGAATCACCGTCCCGCCATCCAGATTTCGGTTTCCCGAAATCACACGAGGTGAATGCCAGGATGGTCCCTCCAAACGCCATGACCGAATTCCTTCCCATTTCTCGTCCATGTCCCTTCCCGCCTCTACGAGGCGTAAAGTCATAAAGGGAAAAAATCACCACCACCCCAAGTTGAGGTGTTCTGATGACGGGGGAAATGAAATAGTGTACCTTACCCTGAAAGTGACCTCGAATTCAGTAAATGTATACTTCAAAGGACAATTAATGTAGTAATATTAGCCTAAGATCACAATAAGTGTGATGAAACCAAATATTCTGTGTTTGGCTAACATGGGAGACATGGTATCCAGTTTAATGTTATGTGTTTCTGAATGTGGAACTTGAGACTCTAAGGTTGCTTAGTGTGAATACTCTTGAATCGTGTTGTTCTTTCGAGTAATTTTTTTCTCGAATACGTAATAGCTACATAACTACATCGCACTTAAGCTTAACACAGTGAAAGGTGGTGAAAGTTTACCTTATAAAGGCTTTCGAGATGGATTGATATACCTGGCGTAGATATCATATCCGGCCCCAATGTCACGTTTTGTGTATGAGGACAGTGAAATTATCTCTACTTTAACAATTATCGTGGAACAAAATTGAGTTTGATGTCTTAAATACTGTACCATTTCTAATACTTTATCAACAATTCAGCTCCCTACGGATTTTAAGAGAGATAATATAACCTCAGTATTTGGTGTTCCAGGATAATCTACCTTCCAGTGATGTTCTCTTTCTGTTATCTAAACCTAATGTGAAGTGTAATTAGTCTTCTTTCCTTCCAGAGGAGAACACAAAGTTATTATTACAACTCTCCCCTACCTCGAAAGTTTTTTTTTTTTTTAGAAAGGTTGTAATTTCTAGTTTTAGAAACTTGTCTGGTTTTTTTAATCCGCAAATTTCGTTGTGTATGTTACTTTTTTACTTTTGTTACTTTTTCTCTGTCCATTTCTCTGTTCATAAATACGTAAGTGATGGTCAACGATTTCCCCTGGCCGAGGACAATCGTAAAGTAATGCCTGCTGTTTTTCGTTTCTTAGTAAATTGTTTTTTTTGTGATTACCAGTAAACTAGGATGAAGCTTACTCGCGGTGGCGAATTATTTACGTATCAACATTACGATTACGTGAAATAAATTAGGTCACAGTTTGAAATAAGCCGATTCAGTAACTCAATCGATAATTATTCCCTTACCTACAAATTAAAATTTTCCGACAGGCTTATGGCTGGAATGTGAAGCTAGAGGATAGTCTTGAGCTTTCCAAACGTTCGCTACTCCAGAATTTTTGAGAGTTGTGTTTGTTCTTAGGCACCTTGCACAAACTACGTGACTCGGTCCAGGAGGGGGAGGGATTGGCTGGAAGCCAACGCTAGGCTACGTGGGGGGAGGGGGTGGGGGCTCCGAACCAGGCCACGTAGCTTTCCTTTCATAGCATTTTTCACAGTTAAAATGAGGAATAGAACTCACAACAGCATGTGAATATTTATTTCCCTCAGTTAATTATCTCCGTATGAAGTTTACAATAGTCTGACAAGAGAAAACAGTACAAAATGTCTTCTGGAATCAAAAGGGAAAAAAACTACGTGCTACGTGGGGGGGGGGGGGGGGGGGGGGGGAGGGAGGGGGTAGAGGCAAAAGCCACGTAGGGCTACTTGGGGGGGAGGGGGGGTTCACAGGAGGCCAAAATGTATCTAAGTGGTTTATGCACGCTCCCATATGAGCTACGCCAGGCCGCTCCGTGGTTCGGATTCCATGTTAAACTGTAGGTGCCAGAGGAAAGGAACTGGCCATCCTGCCTCTGATACAATGGCTTAGTATGCCTCCTTCGGGAGGATCCAACCAACCTTCGCGTTGTCGACTGAGTTAGTTTTATTTTTTGCTTTATTTGTATTTTTGGTGTTAATTTGTTTAATTCAGGCTTTACGCCGTGTCAACGTTGAAGTCATTATGACATCACTTAGTGACGGTGCTCTACGGCTATTTCCTCATAGGAATCCCGTCAATTTTCGGTATCTGGTATTTATATTATCTACCATTGTCTGTTGAAAGTTTTGTACTGCTGTTCCGTGATTTCCGTGGTTCATTTCCTCATCATTTTTAGCTTTTTTAAACCTCTCCGTACAATTTCCCCAAAATGGTGTGCGGAGATAGTATTTATATTGTTTGCCTTCTGCAAGCAACTAGACTAGACTAAACTAAACTAGAAATAATAAAAACGTGTATTTTATATAATATGCTGTCCCGTTTTGGTACTTATCTTTATTTGTTTTGAGTGATACCAGACAAATTCTTCAAAGTACTTATATTTTGGAGTAGAAACCACTTTTTCTGCGCTGAATGATAAAATTACATTGCTGTCGCTGTATGGTTAAACGTTGAGATGTGTTCGAATATTTAGTGTGGAATGCGTAACGCCGATGGTCATGCGGTAATGTTTGAAAACAGTTATATACGGCGCAACAGTGAACGTGACCAGTGTTGATGATGTGTGGGGTAACTGGAGGACGCTTGTTTACTGATGTGTGCCTATTGGGCATTCATGCTCTGGTCCTTATCCCGTCGTTCTCAGCCCATGACCTCTTGTAGGGTGCTAACAGATTAATCGGATCAGCTGTGTTGCTGTCCATCGGTAACGTGATTGAGAGAGCATTTGATTTGCAAGTTCTGAAAAAGTGTTCCCACGAGCTTTTGACTTGTCTTCGAGCAGCAGATGTTGAAAGTCTGCATTCATATTTTTCATCTTTTTACAAAAAAAAGTATTTAATAAGATTTGATCGGCCTCTTGAGACCCTACGTTGAGCGCCTATCTGGTGGAAACCGACAAAATAGTTCCTCTCTGACTTGTGCGTAGTTTCTGGTACTTCTTGATGTCGCAATTCTACCATTACTTTTTTCTGTGTGTTAAGTGTGGTTCCATTATTTGAACAGAACTTTTCCGTCACCTGTCCTTTATTTATTGGCAAAATTAGTATTTCTATTATTGGCATATATTTTACCGAGCGGTAACTTGCGGACCTGCCGGGATGGTAATGCCCGGATACAAAGATATTCTTTGTTCTTTCTGCTTCACTGACTGGAGTCTAAAATAATTAGGTACGAGGTTACACTTATTAAATAGGGTATTTTGCAGGGAATGCGATTTCCAGCACCCTTCCATTAAGACTCGTGGAAAATTCACTTCGACTTAGAAAACCTTTACAGCTGACTAATGTGACACCAAGTTTGGGGATGAGCTTTAAGGTGCTTGGTAGGTGGAGTATGACAAAATTTAAGACCAGTTGTAAATAAAAAATGGTTGGTATCAATAAATCACTCATGCGCAGGAACTTTAGTCATTTCATTAGTTAGTTCGGTCATTTTGTCAATACTCTGTTGCTATTCATCGTATCATTACAGTTACTAATTTGTGAACGGAGATAATATGAAAGTCCACGGGTTTGCAGCCGGATATTATGTTGTGTTACAGTTACTGTTTACAGCTACAGAAGAAACTCATCGTGAACTGTACGAAATGTAGGATATTCAGAATTGATTGAATGGAAAGTAAGGCAGTGACTTCGCGAGTTTGATGAAGGTGCTACAACTCCTCATGATAAAGAGAGGGATGGAAGATAAGTTTATAGATGATCTTTTTAAAGAATGAAGTTAAAGAAAACCGAAGTCTTTGTTATGAAAGTTTAATATATTTTATAGAGTACATTGTAATGAATTTACACCGAAACACTAGAACATCAAAACTTTGTGCGGATGACTTGAAATGTTCACGGGCGTCACCGGCACTTGAAATTTTGGACCTAAAAAGTAAGCGATACGGAACTCTGTGTGGTGATGGATCATGGATTTCATGTCATAATTGAGTCAAAGCAATTCTCCCTGCAATAGCGTCAGGTTCATCGAAATATAAGTAGTTTTAAGGAAACGTTAATCAGTTCGGAAGATCGTGGCGACTTTTAACTTCGATCAGAACAAATGTTTTGATTGGATTTCCTGCATCAAATACTACACCCATAGTTGATGTACATTTCGAAACGCATTCAACACAGAGGCGTGCAGTTAAAAATCAGTAACGAGGAATGGTAAGCGGCCGCACAGTGCTGCTCGCAATAGATTCTAAAACTGCGATGAATTTCGTGGCTAACTCCTCCGAATTCTTGATGAACTTCAAGCAGTGATATTCTGAGGAGACTGAGGAGCTTAAAACAGCTGCCTAAAATCTCGGGTGGCAATAATATTTTTTTTTTTTTTTTTTTTTTTGTAGCAAACAATGTTAACCATACAGGAAGATAAAACAGATGTCTAGATTTGTTGTACTGCTTATAAATTTCTTTTCCTCTTGGTTTTCTTTTTTTACTTATTTAGAGGAACTTAATTTTGTCATACATCAGGCAATAATACAACGTTTACCGTTCTCGCAGGAATACGAACTAAATGAAAACACGAAGGAATCGTTTTTCATGGTTGGCAGGAAACTCATCCTGTTCCTTATGATATTTTGATGGTTTAGTTTAAAAATGTCACCAAGCGAGTACACTGTCTCCTTGATCCCACAATCGGTTGTTAGGTTCGATTTCAAATTTACTATTTTTTTTATTTTTATTTTATCTTTTTATTTTTTTATTTTTTTTCTTGGACGTTCAGGTCAATAGAGCCACGAATAGGTTGGCGGAAGAAACGGGTATGAAATCGGCTTTGGCCTTTAACATTCGGTGTTCGCTTGGAGTGATTTTGGGGAACCGGAGAAAACCAAAATCTGGACGGGGATATGAACCCGCGTCCTCACGAATGTTAGATCCGAGCATTACCATTCACCCACCAGCCTCGATACTACGATTTCATTGATTTAGTAGACATTTCTGCGGTTTCATGAAATTGATCACTATCAATTTCCGGTCTGAAAGAAGGGCCGTGTTACAGTAGGAAAGCGCGTACATCCCGTGGTAACTGTAGCGGAATGGTTGCGCGCGGCCTTCCGCATGGGTATTGCATTGCACGTCGTCGTCCGCGCCCCGCCGGCCACTTTTACTTTCCTCGGCGGTCAGTGAGCTATCAGGAAGTGGCTGCCACTCGGCCACACCCTCGACCCACTCACTACGCGGGGAAACAACACGCTAAAATCTCTTGGTCATTCTCTGTAACGATGTGTTCAACTAAACACGCCATGCTCAAGTCGGTTCATTCTTTGAACCTCATTTTATTTTTGCTGCTAAACCATCTTCCTAAAAGACTTGATATGTGTTATTTAAGTCTGAACCTAAAATTCATAATGATTTATTTTCCGAGTACTGACAGCACAACTACTACAATTCGTAATAAACGCCCCATTACTACAGAATTGACCAATATGCAGGGTCGTAGCTATCGGAGGGCTAGGTGGTGCTGTGCACTGGGGTCCCCAAGCTCAAGGAGCCCCACGCGCAGCACACGGGGCCGACAAGTGCATCTCAGGGGGTCCAAGCTGAGCTCAGGGGGGCCTCCAAAGCTCAGGGAGACCCTGCCAGCAAAACTCACAAAACTTTGTAGAGCTAAAAAAAGGGTCGCCCATCTGGCCTGAGGGCCCAAAATATTTTTTAAAACTGGGGCCCTTGGTTACCTGGCTATGCCAATGGCAATATGCATATAAGTCAGCATTTGTTGCGGATACTGTGTTTCTCCATAGGGTCAACGGGAATCTCTCTTTCAGGAAGAATCCACCACAATTTCATTTTAGTTTTGCACTTCAAAATTCAATATTGATGGAAATAGTTGTAACACTCATGAAATCCCATGGTTAACAATTGACACAACCATTGTCACCCAGGATACTCCTGATTGAATCATTCATTTTCCCATATTCTGCAAATTATGGGGAGATTTCTTCAGTGTATGTCATGTGTTAACTGAATACTGTTTGAATTGAGTTATGCACTGTGATGTGTAGTTGTGTATGATGTGGGTTGATATGTTTGGAGGTTCATATAAGATGATTATCAAGAGTGTTACAATTTTTGATGACTAACTGTATGGGCACACTATTATATTTGTATTACAACATGAAATTCAGAAAATATTTCATTAGTGATCTTAAAATTCAGTTAGATACTTAAATGCAGAACTGAATAACAGGTTTTAAAAAACATGAAATTTAATAGTTCCATCTTCATGGATTGGTGTCACATTTTATTGTTAATTGACATCATTTCAGTTGAACTGGACCCAGATGTGCTTAATACTTCAAATTTTGGAACTGTACCTTCAAGTTTTTTTATATTTGCCATTTTGATGAGTAGATTTCTTCTTTCCAGGAAGAGTATATGGCAGAGAACATCAAGTGGACGCCGATTGATTACTTCAACAATAAGGTTGTTTGCGATCTAATAGAGAGTAAACGGCCACCTGGTCTCATTTCTGTAATGGATGATGTTTGTGCAACAATGCATGCAGTCTCTGAGGGAGTTGATCATGACTTACAGAAGGTGAGTTTTTGCATATGTTCAGACTGTGATGGCTTACATGGACCTAGCTGAAATTACAATTGATCAACACTTGTGTATCCAGCATGTTGTCTCCAAGCATTTAGCCATTTCTTTTGCAGTGCTTCATGATTACTTTTATCATTTGTAAGTCCATGTTCTTTATCAATGATCCTTCCTCACAGGAGAGTCTAAAATGGAAGAAAAGTACTCATCATGAACTTATCTAACTGAAATTGTTGCTCCTATCTTGGGGCACTTACACTGCACATGTATTGCAATTCAGAAATGATGGAATCTAGAAAGGCAGCTCATAATGTGTAAATCATTTATGAAATATGTTTTCTGAGCTTCATGTAAAATCTGAATTTTGCTCATTTCAGGGCAGTAGAAAATTACTGGGCAAAACAGCTAATAGCAAATTGTGAACATGCTATGGAAAAAAAACAAATAGAAAACAATCTGTTGGTTGTGGATATTAGAGAAGAACTATGACAGTGAAAGTTGCATTGAATTAAAAAAAGATTGATGTTCAATCTTTTAAAGCGTTTTTACATTTCTCCTTCAAAAATTGCATAGTGATAGGATGTGATGCAAAAGAACATGTTTAAAGTGTAATTTTGTAGTGATCTTCACATTACAAATTAGGCTTATCATAAGTTAATATGGTATAAGGCATACAATCTATTCTATGCATGACTGATGATTAATTATTAATGGAGATTATCTTTTAAAGAATGGTATCCCATTTAATTATCTTTGGTGCAGGCTCAATACAAAAAAATCTTTTCTCTCTTACAATACCGGTATGTCTGTATATTTTGATTTCTTGCTGTGGTGCAGTGCAATTTGGAAAGTTATGATTTCTATAGTCATTTAATAATAGTGCCAATGAAACTGCAAATAGGTAATGAAAATAAGGTCGTATAAGTTGTTTCCATTTCCTGTAAATCAAAATAAATTAATATGTCTGTATTTTGTCACTCTTGTACATGAATAATGTTATTTAATTGTTTTCATATTTTCTACATAATCGCAACATGTTTGCTTTCAATTTTGTAAGTGAATGGGTCACTTTTCCTATCATTTTTTATTTCCATAGATAAATTTTAATCGTGATTTGGAGGTGATCTTCTGAATAGAATTGGTTCATTCTGATTAAAAATGCAGACAAAAAGACATATTTGCAATGTTTTTGGACTCCGTGCTGTATGTTATTGCAAATGACAAAATTTTTGTCACCTAATTGATTTTTTTTTTTTGAGCTCATGACTATACAATAGCATCTTCCATTCAGATTATTACTATAAAGCTTCCTGCAGACTTTAAAGCCATTAAGTGGAACACCAAGCTATGAAAGAATATTGGCTTGGGAGAAGAGAGTGCAACATGATTTTGAGTGGCTCAAGCCAAAAGAGGGTCTAACACCTGGGTGTGAACAACCATGGCCCATATGGAAGTTGTTAAATAGGCTTTGAGTTGTAGTTCGCTGTTCCAAAGATACTTTTGCCTCATGGGGATAACTAGGAGAACAGCCAGATACCACATGTTTGTGTGGGGAGAGTGAAGCCATTGTACATCTGTCGCCTTCATTTCATATTGAACTACTCAACTATATATATCCTATCCATATTTGTCTATAGCTATTCACAGTTCTCTTCCAATTTAGTAGCATCCCACAACATTGTCATCAGTAAACAATCTAACTTCTGACTACAATCCAACAAAAATAAGAATAATGAATAGTAATGATCCCAGCACTGTACCATGTGGGGATTCTCCTGCTTTTATTTCTCTTTTCATGATACTGCATTTACTACCTGAATTCTATGCTTTCATGCAGGAGGACACATTCTAAGGCTGTGCATGTTTCCACTAAGTGGCTAGTTGTGGGCGCCCAGCCACACTTGATTTCTTTTTATTCAGTTAAGTCATTAACCATACCCACTGATGTGACTGTGACATGAAAATTGCCATGATTGTAAAAGAACATGCGGCTTGAGAAGCTGCATGCAACTCAATATCTATGTAAAATTACTGCAAAATGCACACTATGTGACTAACTGCGCTCGACTGACCGCCTTACACGTACAAAATTGTGCAAAATGCATGTAACCTACGATTTCTGTAGACAAATCTATGTTTAAAGCTCTGTGAAATTATGCCATTTTTTGGCCATTATGGCAAATGTACACTCGATGTATCATGTTGCTCCACACAACATGTAATTAAATACTCTCTTTTTTGTTGTTAAAGTTCGTTCACTATACAGATGCGTAACTTTATAATTTACTTTGAAAACATCTTCACCGCCGAAAATATAAGTCATTGGTATGTTTTTTATTGATGAAGTTGGTGCATTTCCTGGAATATTTAGTTCGTTCGTGGTAAGTTTTTTTAAATAGAATGCATTATCTCTAAATATAGATGTGACACTGCATTTTCCGTGAGTTTCAATGTCAGTGAAAATAACGAAGGATGTATTCAAAAACTATGTTTATTTTTGCTTACGACATTGATTTCTTCGACATGTATTTTGAAAATGAGGTGGTTTGTAGAATACTGTCATGCATGCAGTCGCTAAAAAATTAGCTGCTAGCGACCTGTTGTTGCCCATGACTAGCTGCTTAGTGGAAACACAACTTAGTGATTTTATCATTCAGACACACATCATAATTCAACTGTAGAAAAAGAAATGTTAAACTACAATTTTTAATTGTTTCAATAAAGTTGTCCAATTCTTCCTATCTGCTGTATAACTGCATCATACATCCCCAGTAATTGTGGTGAGTATTTATGTTATAATTTTCATCTGTGTTTTTTACTCCTACACACATGCATTCATTCATTTTTGGTTCTATGTTTTTACCTTCTCCTTTACTGTATAAACTTTGTAGTATCGAATTCTCAAATCCAAATTTTAAAATTTATTCTCTGAAATAAATACAAATGTAATGTTAAAAAAAATTGTTATATATCTCTCGCAGTATGAGTTACATAATTTTCCTTGTACCTGTGCTAGTCCTTGTAGTCCAATTCACATACTTTTAATATGATATGGTACATGCTTTTTTATGATGTTGGATGAAATATAAAAGGGACTTTTTTAACTGAGTGTGAAATAATGGTCCTCATACCAATCTATGCATTTGTTGGGGTTATCAGGAGTGGGGAGAGTGATTGTTGGCCTTATGTGCAATCAGTAGTACAGCTAACAATGTCCGAACAAGACTGCACCCCTCAGTTGTGTAATTGTTAAATTTCTCACTTGTGAAGGCGAGAAATCAACTCAAATTCTGAGGAGATTAAAGGCACATTTCGGGGATCATACACTGTCAAGGACTCATTTGTTTGCCGGGCTTAAGGAGTTCCTGAAAGGCTGTGAAGAGGTTAAAAATGGGAGCCACGATTGTCGTCCACTGATGTGTGTTACAGAGCACAACATTCACACAATTCATGACTTTATTTAGCACATTGATTGCTGAATTGATGGTGCAACGTCCTTGGATGCATACTACTGAAACCTTTTGGACAAAGTTAAGCTTGCTTATCGCCAAAAAAGACATGGCCATTCCATAAGAGATGTGATTGTTCTCCGTGACAATGCTCAGCCTCACACTGCAGCTCTCATTCAAGCAAAATTGGAGAAAATGAACTGGACATCACTTGATCATACCCTTTACAGCTTTGACCTATCACCCTGTAATTTTCATTTGTTTAGATCACTCAAAGAACCACTGGGATGCTGAGGATTTTAAGATGACAACACTAAGTACAGCTTTGTGTGCAATTGACCACTGGTGCAATCCCCTTTCTTTTACAATGACTGCATCAAAAAGCTTCTGATAAACTAGGAAAAATATATTTCTAAAGCAGGAGATTATGTTAAAAAATGATATGTACTTGGTTCATTTGCTACAGGAAATAAATTTTTTTAAAAATAAGTTCCGTTTATATTTGATCCACCCTCATATATATATAACTGTAATGATTTTTAAAATTTCAATTGCTAGTAGTGTCTTAAAATATAAGTTTTTACGTTACAGAAACTCACAAATGCTTCTGCTGGCCATGCTCATTACCAGTCATGTAAGGAGGGTTTTATTATTCATCACTATGCTGGCATTGTGAGCTACAGTGTTGAGGGTTTCTGTGACCGTAACAGGGATGTACTTTTCCCTGATTTGATTGAACTAATGCAGACAAGTCAGAAGTAAGTCTAATCTATTCAAGGAATAATATGAATTTCACTGCAATAAATTATTTTGTCAGGTTATTTTTACCCTTAATTATGAATGTGCTAACAGTATTTTACTAAAAAAATGTTTGTATGTTTATTATTTCTTGTTTCTGTGCCATTAAAATTTCCTGTAATATAGTAGGAATTAGCTGTAGTTCAGTAGTTCAAAACTTTCATTGAGTACAAGGAAAATTCTTCAGTGAATACAAATTTCAAGCTTTGTAACCTACATTTTTCTTGATGTGTTTATTACATTTTTCTTTCTTTTCCTTATTTATGACAAACAGTATTTTGAGATGAATTTAAGTTTTAATTTATTGATCATAAAATGTTGAGACAACATGTCCATTTAGCAAATTTGATATAAAGCTAAATGCTTGATCATAGTACATTTATTTGTCATCACAATTGATATGTTTTTGTTGGTTTCCTTACGGTAAAATTTTGTGAAAAAATCCTGATTTATTTAATTCTTAATTCCAATAACCAGTGTGCTTAAAAAACCCTTACAAATGAAGAGGTTATTTTTTATTTGTACTTTCTATGAAGATTTCCTGTACAAAAGATATTCTATTTAAAATTTATTTTTTAAATCAAATTCCAGCAACTTTATTCGAAGTTTGTTTCCTGATCAGCTAAATCCAAATGCAAAATCAAGGCCTACGACAGCTGGTAGCAAAATTCGAACACAGGCAAATGCTTTGGTAGATGCTCTTAAGAAATGTACACCACACTACATTAGGTAAGAAGGTTTTCTCTACTTTCTGCTTTGTATGAATAATTACCTCTGGAAATATTCCAGGTTTTGTCACTGTTAATTTAATGCATGCTTAAATTTTTTTTTTTTTCTAAGAGCTGGAGCCATGACTACCATTTTTTTTATTATATATTTAGAATGATTGGGATTTTTTTTCTTCGAATTTGAATCCTCCATTTCATAGTCATTTTGCTTTAGACTGCTGATACCACTCATTTACTAACATTTTGCATTAGCAGTCCAAATTATCAGTGTACAGATATTATGCCCTGTAGATAGTCTCCTCTTCTGTGTATGTATTCTGCCAATTTACTATTGAGGTTCCCCATTGCTCACTTCAATTTATCATCTGGTTTGCCAAGAATTTCTTTGAATTGTTAGTTTCAGTTAATCTGTTGTCAATGGCCAATGCATATACATCGCACTCTTAAGGCAGCCCAACAAGAGAGAGAGAGAGAGAGAGAGAGAGAGAGAGAGAGAGAAAACATATACAAATTTTTTTCCAAATAACAACTGGCATTTATTGGCTTGCATTATGCAACATCCCACCATCCTTTTTAAACCGGACTATGTGAAATTCTGGCTTTCTGTTCTGTGCAGGAGGAGCAAAATTTTGCAATATCACATCGATCCAAAGTGACAGTCATCATAGTGTGTTCTTTATTTTTGAAAAATAACGTCTGATGACCTCTTGTGAACTGACATACTCAGCTTGTCCAGAAATGTATTGTCCTGTTAATGTTTGCCTAAATTATTTGATAGTAACAGTGATGTGATGGTCAAAATATAGGTTACTTTATCCAGATTAGTAACTCAGTTCTTGGGTTTTAGAGGCACAAAAACTGTAAATTTGAGATTTTTTGTCTCCTTGTTGATGCATCACACAAAAACTAATTGACACAATTTTACCAAACTGCATATAATGATAACTTATGCCATGGATTAACATATGGTATATATTTTATCCCAATGAGCTTCAAATTTGCTAATGATTCAATAAAAGGATTTTTGTTCATCTGTGAAGGTATCAAACAAATTTTAATGGAATTACACACAGTGATAGCATATATACTTTTAATCTGAAATAGACATAGAAACCTAGATTCAGAAGGAAAGGAGGATATTGAAGAAAGAGGAGAAAACAGGGTCGTTTTTTTGCAATTTCCCATGCAGTCAACATTTCTTTAATAGTTTATGAGGCAGCACATATCTAAAAATCAATTTTTTTGCTGACAGGAGAAAAACAAATATTTTCTTCATACCATAATGATAGATGGTTATAGACAGCCCTTTTAATTACTCACTTGTAAATACCAGTGAAGAACTTAGTTGTTACAACATCTTGCTGTGATTAATGATAATTCTCAGGAGAATATTATATGTCATTTAGTTGATGTGGACACTTCACAAAATTTCTGTCAGTTAGACTTCATGTAATAGTTCATATCACTATCTACAGGGTGTTTCAAAAAAGGCTGGTATATTTGAAAAATCAATAAAAACTGAATGGTTAGCGATAGAAATACACCGTTTGTTGCAATATGCTTGGGACAACAGTAAATTTTCAGGCAGACAAACTTTTGAAATTAGTTACAATTTTCAACAACAGATGGCGCTGCAGTCTGGAAAAATCTAAAGTACGATTATTCTAAGCAATAAACCATTTTTTCACAGCAAATTTGCAATCTGTGAACAGCACACGCTTACAGCAGAAAGATGACTTCCAGAATGGCAAACTCACAGACTGCGTTTACTTTCAAATCACCTGCAGCACCATCTGTTGTTTAAAATTGTAACTAATTTCAAAAGTTTGTCTGCCTGAAAATTTACTGTTGTCCCAAGCATATTGCAACAAACGGTGTATTTCTATCGCTGCCCATTTAGTTTTTATTGATTTTTCAAATATACTGGTCATTTTTGAAACACCCGGTACATACTTAGACCACTCATACTTAATGTTACAGACCAATGAAAAGTTGTAAGATTCATTACCTATTAGTTAGTTAGATAATAGGAACTTTGTAATTATTGTTGTAAGACATTCTTCAGAAATAGGAGGAAAGAATGTAGCCTTTTGTTCAAACATTGCTTTTAGAAGCAGGTATTGACTCCATTTTTGAACATTTTATGGCCATAACATTTTATTTGGACTGATACTTGTAATTTGTATCATTGGTTGCCTAATTTAAGACAGTGGCAAATAATTTTTACATTTTTGTTGCTTCTTTTTTGCCAGATGTATTAAACCAAATGAGACAAAACGACCTCGTGATTGGGAGGAGTTAAGAGTCAAGCATCAGGTAGAATACCTTGGTCTCAAGGAGAACATACGTGTAAGACGTGCTGGATTTGCATATCGCCGACCGTTTAACAAATTCCTCCATAGGTGACATTTATTTCTATTTTTTATTTTTTATTGCATAATATTAATATGTAAAAGATGGTGGTCCATTTAATTTATTTGGTGGATTTACTGCAAACTGTTTGATGTTCTGAGCTAGTCAGGAAATGCCAAGTTATATGTGTAATGCTAATTAAATATTTTAGATATGCAATTCTAACCAAAGAAACCTGGCCTCATTGGCGTGGTGATGAAAAACGAGGTGTGGAAATAATATTGAGAAGTATCAACATGGAAAAAAACCAGTATCAATTGGGTGTGACAAAAGTGTTCATCAAAGCACCTGAATCTGTAAGTATAAACATGATTCACAGTCAGTTTTTAGAAATATTTAGTTTTTGTTAGTTTTGGTATGACAAGTGATTTTAGCATCATATTTGATCTATGTAGAGTTGGGACTGTGAGTATAATTGAAACTAGGAGAAATCATATTTTTACAGTACATGAGTATTATGAATTGGCTGGGGTTACTTGATAATCAAGGGGAAACAAGTGGCACATGCTCATATTTTAGTAGCAGTATGCATTGGAATTCTATATTGCAATTCATTGATGCAGTACTGCATCCATGATGCCCTCGTTAAATATCAAAATGTTGCCCAAAAACAACAAGTGTATCCCCATTACCAGAATTCTGGATATAGTTTCAAGATAATTTTCTTGTTATCAAGATGTCCAAGAATTTGCACTTGCTGGAGTATGAGTAACTCTTCTTTTACAAATTAAAAATGAGATGCAGAAGAAGGAAAGAAAGATGATGGTTAGTTTTTTAAGAACAGAAAATGGAATCCATTTCAGAAATTTTGTGAAGATAGTTCTTACTGAATTTGAAAGTATTTTAAGAATCTTTGAGGATCGAATTTCCATATGAGCAACTAACTTCAAACAACTTATTTGACTATAAAGGGTTTCACAGTATTATGGCTAAAGTGTAAGTGTCAAGCTACAGTTTATAACAAAAACATTTGCTTCAATACATATTAGGTCGTCGAACAACAAACATACCTAGATACCTAGGTACTGAATATCGCATATAAAACAGTAATCATTGTTTTAAAGTTTTATATCCTATTATTTTGCCAAGGAACTGTAACAGTATTTGATATGAAGTTGTCCACTAAATGGTGTTCTAGTTGTGTTTTGTATACCAATAAAGGTCTCACTTTTTTGAACCTCACAACTCCACATCAGCCATGAAATTTCCATTAGGATATTCAATGGGGTATAAGCATTTCTTGATCTAGCATTTCTCAGAAGAAAATAAGCACAATCTACAGCAATATTCTTGACATTATCAGGGTGCAAAAAAAACAACAACAACAACAAACACACACACACATACATTTTCAACAATCTTTCAAGTCTTGCTCAATTTGTAATTAGAAATGGATTCATTAGATTTTTAGATATTGAGAACCTATTATTACTGACAAATGCTTAAGAAAATGGAATTGTTTGCATCAATCAGAGTCTCTGCAAAGACATGATCCATACCGAGCATGGTGGTGTAACGGATAGCGTTCTGGCCTCGCATTCGGGAGGACGGCGGTTCGAATCCCCGTCCGGGCATCCAGATTTGGGTTTTCCATGGTTTCCCCAAATCACTCCAGGCGAATGCCGGGATGCTTCCTTCAAAAGGCCATGGCCGAATTCCTTCCCATTCCTTGCCCCCATCCTTTCCCGTCTCTAAAGACCACGTTGTTAAAAAGGGACGTTAAACTGTTACAAAAAAAAAAAAAAAAAAAAAACATGATCCATCTTCCATCTTGCAACCTCCCAAACAGATGTGAGCAAAAGACAACTCCACTATATGAAATTATAGTGTGTATATATATATATATATATATATTTTATGAGTCCTGATAGTAAAGTAATAAATTGAAATTTGTTGCAGTATGGCGAGTTAGGGCAGTCTTAGTGAATAAATAACTTATAAAATACCAGCTATTAAATTTAAGGAGACATAAAGCAATGTATGAAAAAAAATGATATGTATACCAATAAAGGTCTCACTTTTTTGAACCTCGCAACTCCACATCAGCCATAAAATTTCCATTAGGAAACCTCAGGGTTTCCATCTGTGTCAGCATCATTGGTTTTATTGCGTCATGCTTCAGAGTTGGGCAATAAGAATGGCAAAGGTTCATACCTCCTGAAGTTCCTCATTTTGGCCACAGACTTTTCTGCTAGCCCCTTCATTCAGTATGCTTTCGTAATTCTGCATTCTTTCTGTTAGCAGAAGAGTGTTCTCTGTGGTCCTCATAATAACGAATAAAATTTTAAATAGTTAAATCAAATAAGAGGGCAAAACAGCACATGAATCAATTATGCACAACCCACTCCACTAACGATGTCAATAATTTTAGTGAAATGAAACCAAGATGGTTAGGAACACATCCACTCTGCACATATTACACAGCAATGTGTCTGAGAATCCTATTTCAGTTGGGACTCAAATATTCTGCTCCACGACCTCCAAGCTTCAGTATTCAATGTTGCAGATGCTGTTGAGATACTGTTCTTTGTCATGATTCATACTCTCAGATTTTCTGTGGACGCATAGTGAATCTTTATAAAGGATTTCACTGTGTACTAGTCTTTGCCACAGTTAATGCAGTAGGTTGAATTTCTTCACCAAATTCCTTACCCTGTTCAGCTTTCAAAGCAGATTTCATTTAAGCCATCAATTTTTCCTTGATTGGAATGTAGTCCAGTGTTGTATTCTAATTTCAAATAGTATACACATAAATTTTCCATAATGTTAGTGTTTCCATATTTTCTTAACTTATCTAATTTCATTATCATCTGAATGACAAATAATTCTTGTTACATGTGTTATTAAAATGTTCTAATAAGCATCTAAATATCTATGGTCGATACATGCTATGCAAAACTTTCTTTGCTTTGTGTACCAAAATTTAGAACACTTGTTAGAGGCAATATTATTGTTAGAATTTCATCTGAACTGGTATGTAGTATAATCAATTACATCAGTTTGTGTGACAGTGAGAATTTGTAGTGTAATTGCTAGGAATTTTTTATGCAGCGGTATGAAACAGATTGTCAGTTAAAGTTAGGATGAAAGTATTAAGTAATAAATCAGTTACACTACTTTAACACTCCATTTCTTTTTTGCTTAGGTTTTATGATATGACTGTTTGTATTGCACTTGATATCTCTTCCATAAATTCTGAATATATGCTCCATTTATTGTTTAAACTGAAATAATAATTAGTTTGTAAAACAACTTGTTGCTACAAATATATTCTGCTGTCCTAATGCTGATGGTTGCGATAATGATGATTACTGTGTGAATTAGTAGAGTTGCATTAAATAATCTATTTAAAAAATAATCGGAGACTAACTTATTTCAAAAAAATGTACCGCAGTTTACATTTTGAACCATTTGTTTTTGTTTACAGTTATTTATGTTGGAGGAACTCAGGGAAAGAAAATATAATCAGTATGCTAGAGTTATTCAGAAGGCATTCAAGAAATATTTTGCTCGCCGACAAAATGAAAGACAGCGGAATGAAGCTGCAGGTTAACAATTTTATTGTGAATATATTTTAGTTTTAGGAAATAATTAAGTTTGCTTTATTCTGAAAAAATAAAAAATAAAAATGAAACAATAAATTCTTTTAATCATAGAACTGGTGTTTGGCAAGAAGGAGAGGAGACGTTTCTCAATTAACAGGAATTTTGTGGGTGATTACATTGGTATGGATATGCGACCTGGTTTACAGAATCTTATTGGACGAAGAGAAAAAGTTGCCTATGCTGAAGTTGTCAAAAAATATGACCGGCGATTTAAGGTGATCATCTTCACCTATATAATTTTCTAATAATATATTTTGATAAATGTGTATGACTGGTAGATATTGTTTCAGTCTGTGCGCCGTGATCTGATACTTACATCTCACATTGTCTTTCTGATTGGTCGAGAACAAATCAAGAAAGGACCTCAGAAAGGAAAACATGTTGAGGTCATTAAGAGGAAATTAGATTTAGAGAACATCAGCCACCTTTCTCTCAGCTCACTGCAGGTAATATAATTTCTTACAAATATAACTTTTAAGTAAAAGTTTCAAGAGTTACTCCCAATCATTATGGTTTTATTTCTCCTCAGGATGATTTTGTAATTATCCACATGAAAGAAGATTATGACAGTTTCCTGGAATTGGCATTTAAAACTGAATTCTTGTGTACTCTGAACAAAAAATTTCAGTCTTATCTGGGACGAAATTTGCACATTAAATTTTCAAACAGGTAATGTATTTTCCAGCTGAGACATAATGGAAGTTTTTTTTGTTACTGCTCTCATCAAATGTCAAAATCTGTTACTTATTAATTTATTTCCATATTACATTTCAGTTTAGAATTCCGTGTGAAAAAGGAAGGTTGGGGTGGAGGAGGTGTTCGGCAGGTGAAGTTTATGTTAGCTCCTGTTGGTGATATGGCAGTACTGAAGCCTTCAGGAAAGACGTTGACAGTACTGATCAATTCCGGAATGCCAAGCAATTCAAGTATGTTAATACTTCTTTACATATTAATACTATGCAATGATGATATTTGTGGTGCAGTAATATATTTGTCACTTTTAATCATGCCTAAAGTATCTCTCCGTAATTCCATTCATAATGTATGTGTCATATGTGAAAAATCAAAGTTTCAAACAAAAAGTACCGATTTTCAAAGAGTTGTATAAACAAAAGTTGTAGTCAGGTTGAAATGAAGCATGGACCAGAATGACTACTAATATTCCATGGTGCATAGTGGATTTGAAGTGAAGAAGGAGGCTGCCAAGCCGAATTCTGACTATAATGTTGTCACCATCGGCTGGAGACATCAGTTGCAGCTAAGTGAATAATGTGTGTAACCATATCTTTCGGCACGCGGTACACCTTTGTTATTTCCCGGCTTTGATGAAAACTTTTCTTTGAAGAGTAAAAGCCAAGGAAGTTATTTACCACATATCCAACCCAAAATTTTCTGCTGGTCGTTCTTTGAAAAGTAAGCTGTCAACCGTATAAAGTTGAGGGTAACTGCTAGTAAACCTCTATAAAGAAAAAAATCCTCAACATCAAGATGAGTAACATTCCAAGGAGGTGAATGGCTGGTGAGGTTAGCCACTCTCTAGTGTTCAACCTCAGGAACACCTGCCACATCACTGTGGTATTGGGTTGGTGGCATGATGAGTATGTTTGGAAAGTAAATGTAAAGCAGCAAGCTTATTTACCTGTTTAAATCAAAGGTTCTATAAACAGTTAAACCTGCAGCTGCAAGTACGTAACAATAAGTAGAAAAGAAAATTTTGTTAGTTCTGACTTTAAAACAAATGAGGATTATTTCTGGTATCAGGATTTTATAAAGGTGGTCAACATCTTGCTAACAATGCAATAAATTAGGTAAAAAGGGTTTTAATGGACTTACAAATTAATTTTGTGTAATTTGCTTTAAATATAATTTACTATATTTACCAATTAAATTTCTAATTTCTTAACACTTCTCTGTGTGATCTTGTTCCAGGACCATCTGTGCGTAACTCGACAGTTATTCCTAAGAGTCGTAAGATGCACGCTCCTCCAGTACCTGCACCCAGTTATCCAGCCCCAACACCATCTGATATACGACCATCCCCTGCGCCAAGCCGGAGGGCACCAACACGGCCTCCTGGTCCACCACCATCACAGACACAGCTACAGCGACCTCTCCAGCCTCAGAGGTCAATAATAAAGCCACCACCACCACCAAGTGAGCCTGCCCCTCCAGATCAGCCTATTGTGAGGCCAGGCTCCAGGTTGCAGGCTGTTGGTAATATATTTGTTTAATCTTCTTAATTCCACAGGTTTTTATCATCATAATGATTCATGTCTTAACACGTAACATTAATTTTTTCACTGGCAAGTGCTACTGGTGGCATTGTGTATTTACTTGATTCATCAAACTTGATGTTGGGAGTAGTTGGTTCTGTTTACAACTCTAATCATCCAGATATTGATTTTCCATGGTTTTAAAAAATAAGTTACTTGGGGTGAAAGTTATTTTGTATCATTAAATTGACCACACTAAGGAGCATCTATTTTTATACTGTGTGATATTGCTGATATTCGAATGATCACTAGTTTCAGGTATACTTAGTTTATTCTGTAGATTGTTACATTACTTTTGAGAGAGTATAGTCAAAGTAATTCTTAACTTGGCCATAAATTTTTGTTGTTAGAAGATTTAGAAATATATAATTTTGTTCAAATTTGATCTCTGTAAACAACTGTAAACTACTTCATCATATTCTGTAAATTTATCATTACAGCATCAAAAAATGTTCAGAAATGCTGAGAGCTAACAGACTGTATTTGTGCTATAAATGAGTTATGTTACACTTCTTCTGATATCCTTCCTGATTATTTACCATTAGAAAATTATGACCAAAACATTTCTCAACCTCCTTTCTTAAAACTGGATGCTTCTGCATCTAGCTAATGTCACATTCCTGTAGGCTGGCCCTTTCAGTTAATTAACTTTTTTTTAATATTAAATATATGTTATGCATTGCCAAGGATCGAATGTTATGTGTATCGGTGACTTGCGATACTTACAATCAATTAATCGATCAGAGTGTGTGGAGTCGAGCGGGAGGAGAACGTGGGTTGGTAACATGCCGCTGTGTTCGTTGTAGCTCGATGTAAGTCTTGGCAGGAAATTAATAAGTGGTTTGTGTCGAAGTGTCTAGGTTCCCGTGAGATACTAATTACGTGCAACGGTAAACCGATCACTAACAGAAGAAACTACGAGATTATATTAAGTGGTGGAGTGTTGGTATAAACAGCTATGTGAAAGTGATTAATGTGTTGCTTTTCACTCTTAAGAATCTGCATATAATGGATTATAGTTACTACTAGTGACTTGTATGTACTTTAATTTTTTTTTTCATTAGTGGCCAGGTACATTGTGCAATACAAAAACTGTGAATAAATATTTGACTTGTGTTCCTCATACACGTGGGGTTTATTTGAAGAAACATTTCAATATACAGGGTGCGTCACCAAAATCCGGACAATTTTAAATTTAAATTTCCCGCCACATTTTTCTTCCGCCAGAGGTCGTGTTTGGCGCTCTGCGGTGTCTAACGTTTCTAGTAAATAGTGGTAACCTCAAAATGGCCATGATGTTGAAGGGAAGTGCGGAGTATGATAAAAGAGCCGCGATTGTCGAAGGTCTTCGCGCTGGGCGCTCAGCAGTTGAAAGAATTCGGCTTGCACATGATCCACAGGATATTTCTATTGTTGCCAGAACAAAATTTCCTGCCAGTGTTCACGTGCTAAGTGTTGTGTCGAGCGAGGGTCATGTCATGCCCCCACATTTTTTTAAAAACAAGGAAACTGTGACAAAAGAAGTTTTTTTGAACGTTATTTCGAGTGTTGTGAAGCCGTGGATTGATGCAGTGGCGTCTGGAACTCCATATGTTTTCCAGCAAGACGGTGCACCATCCCACACGAGCCATTTGGTTCAAAACTGGATGTCCGATAATTTGGACATGTTTTGGTCAAAGGAGTTTGGCCTCCAAACAGTCCCGATTTAAATCCTCTGGATTACTACGTTTGGAGCATAGTTGAAACGATGTCCAACGAGTCTCGGCATCCAAACGTCGCATCATTGAGACCCGCCATTGAAGCAGCATTCGCCGCCATGGACTCGGCTGCATTACGTCGAGCATGCGACCGCTTCAGGCCGAGACTGGAGGCAGTTATTGAAGCTAAAGGGGGATATATTGAATAATTATTTTCTATAGAGGTCCCTGATAAACCATGCAAAAGTATTTTTTGTTATATTTAATATTTTGTGAAAAAAAATTGTTTCAAAAAACTCTTCGATTTGTCCGGATTTTGGTGACGCACCCTGTATATGTATTAATTGTACCTTACATTGGCGGCCGAGATTTAATTAAGTAAAACGAAGTCTGAGTGTCTTTCCATTAGGTGGTCGATATACAAACTTTAAAGGTGATTAATTTGTGGGTCGGAAGCAAGAAGAACTATTATTTATCAATCTCATATCAATATGGATCCGACACTATTCAAAATAGTTACTAAATGTATACTAAATAAAGTAATAAACAATGATACTGTATGCTTTAAATGATCATGCTTCTTTAACTGTTAATACTCAAAGACACAACTTGAGAATGAAAGTTATTTAACTTATACAGTTTTTGATCTGGGACAATACATGTCACACAACATATGAAAATAATGAGGAAGAGATTGAATTCAGTTGTGATAGAGCACATGCTCCAATGGCAATTGCCCTAATCATCTAATTATTCTTTCTTATTATTTTTCATTATTTTACTATATACTTTAGATGGGTGGAGAAATTTAACACTTCATTTTGCCATTTACTACTTTTAATTTTGAATTCCTTTAGTGTTTTTGGTAAATTATTCATTGCTTCCCTTTGTAATTTATTGTGATTCCTGACACCCTTATCCACAAAAGAAAATCATTAGGTGAAGATTAATTTGGTTATAGGAAAAGCCGGCTCACAAGAGAAGTAATTTTGGCTTCATGATTGACCCTAGAAGGACAATTCAATAAATCCAAGGATTCTTATGTAGTGCTTGTGAACTCGGAAAAATTGTATGTGAAAAATGTTTAAAATTTTGAAGATGTCAGATCCCAAGTATTGAGATAGAATAATAATTAATTATCTTTATTAGGACCATTTGACTATAATAAAAGTAGAGAAACATAAGAGTGAAGCATCAGTTAAAAAGGATGTGAGGGAAGTTTGTAGTGTATCCTGAATGACATTCAACTTGAACGTTGAGGAAACAATTAAGGAATTAAAAGAAAATTTTGAATTTGGCATCAGTGTTAAAGGAGAAATGATTGGTATGATCCAACTTTCCGATTACATTGTCCTGTTAAAATACTAGAATGAATATGTTGATTGTTGGCTGTCCGGGTGGCGCCGCGTCATGTTCATCGTAGCCGACCCGCCACCTGGACAGCCAAGAATCAACTGACTCTGGCCGCGGAAGCCTACGATTACACTTATAGAATGAATATGTTAACAATTTTTTGAATGGTGGGAACAATATATTGGGAGAAAAATTTGAATTAGGTATAAATCAATGCAATACAGAAGTCATGAAATGTAGCAGAACTGACAAACAATTAAATAATAAAATAGGATAATAGACGTAAGATATTTCTGTTATTTAGGAGTTAAATTACAGCTGATGGCACAAGAAAGAATGATGTCAAAACCAGAATAATATTAGACCTTTCCTCAAAAAGAGAAATCTTTTCACTCATTTGCTGCAACAGTTACATAACTCAAAAATGTCAACTTTACAGAAAAACCAATTAAAATGCCTCATGTGAAACAACCTTATGCATTCACTAGAAAAAAACTGCAAGTTTTATTGCAAGAAAACAATATAAAAGAAGGGAAAATGAATAGTATCATTTGTAGTATTTGTGAAAATGGTCCATCCTAAATTATAACACAAGACAGCTCGTTTTTTGAGTTATGTCATTGTTGCAGCAAATGAGCGTTTTAACTGAAATCTTTTATTTTTCATGCTCCACAGATGATCCCACATCATAGTATTAAATACCAATTCAGTTGGTCTGCTTTGGCTGAAATGTTCACATTTTATACTGGTACACAGCATGAGCCATGGAACAAAGCCTTTGATTGCAGAATTTGTTCAGTTTCAAGCATTGACAAATTTCACCAATTTTGTTACTCACTCACCCACTGATTGCTCATCAATGCTCTAAGGTACTTCCCATTGTTGTAGAAAGCTGAAATTTGATACACAGAAGCTACACCTTCTGATAAAAAGAAGGGTCTAAAACTGGGAAATTCTCATATATCTACCCCTATCTATCTCATACATGAAATTACTTTGTACACTAATATCTTTGTGTCTTTTAGAGCTTAATAAATTTAACTTATGTGTAAAATTTTACTTCATTCCTCTCAATACTTAGGAAGTTAGTGAATTGCAAATTTTTTTACCGACTACAACACTGTGCCTTTATAATTCCACTACCTACACTAGAAACATATGATTTGGTACATATATATATATGGTTAACCCTCCCCCCCCCTCTACCCCAAACATGAAATATCTTGTCTCATATTTGCAGCCCTGGATTAGGCTATATACCACAAATTTTTTTATGTGTGGATGTCAGAAAGCTAAATTAACACATTAAATTTTATTACCCATGCTTTGTTTTGAAGTTATTGATAATTTACTTATGGTAAAAGTTAAATGTACTCTGATTGAATATACTCGCCCAGGGTTATTATAGTAAACACTCAAGATCAAGTAGTTTGGTCTTCCAAGCAGAATGCCTCTTCGTCTATGGATCCGAAGGTGACTGTAAAGTCCAATGTCAGAAGCACGTACTTTCCCACAATGATGACAGTAATTCCCGGGAGGGACAGCCGACAGGCCGCCATTTTTCCCCAACTGTTCATATTCATTCCTGTGCTGCCTTTACTCATTTGCTGATCATTGGTGATTACCTTCAAATAACATTGTTCTATGATGAACAAGTGACCTCTATGATGATCGGTCAAGGATAGAGGTTTGCCAGTCATTATGATCAAGATTGACTTGACAATGCCTTTAAACTGCTTCCTCTGACCACCAACAGTGTGTTTACCTGCTAATAGCTCTGAGTAGAACACCTGTTTAGGAATGCGAGTATTGGACATTCGGACCATGTGGCCGGCCCATCACAGCTGTCATTTTGCTATCATGGCTTCTAAGCTAGAGGATTGGGCTTCTTCAAGGACACTGATATTGGTGCGTCTAAGTTGCCATGTGTTATTCGAAGGATTTTTGTCAGGCATCTTTGTTGGTATTGTTCTAATGTCTTAAGATGTTGTCTGTAGCATGTCCAGTTCAGATCCGTAAAGTAAGGACAGAATAATAACAGAATTGTACACATCTTATTTTGAGTATTGATGTCATGATTATCAAAGACTCTTGATCTTATCATGGAAAAGGATGCTCCAGCTTGGTTGATTCTGTATTGAATTTCTGCATCAATGTTTGCTGTGGATGAGAAGGTGCTGCCAAGATAGGATAAGGTGTTTGCAACTTGTAGGCTTGTCCCATTGTTGGTGATATTATCCATCCTCAGCTGTTGGTTGGTGCAGAAGCTTGGTTTTATTTGTATTTAGTTTAAGACTTGTGTTTGTGTATGCAGTAGCAAGAGCGGATAAAATGGTTAAAAGTTCTTCCCCTGTTTGTGCTACAACTGCGTTATCGGTTATCATCTTAGTACTGTAGCTCAATTACCACTGCAGAAGATGTTAGAGTCCTTGCTTTTAGTCTCCTCAAATTAAAAAAAATTCCCATCCATTCTGAAGTTAATCTGTATTCCAGGACAAAGATCATCTTTGGCGAGCTGCATGACATAGCTACGGAAAGAGAGAACAACGTGTGATATATCACATTGCCCTGATTGACACCAATATTAACATGGAATAGTTGCCCAACAGAACCATTATTAATTATTAATGATTAGTGTATAGCAGTTTTAAGATGGTAATGAGTTTTGGTGGAAAACCATACAGAGCTAAAATTTTCCACACTGCTTCACATTTCACTGAATCAAAGGCCTTGGTGAGATCAAAGTAAGTAATATAAAGCGGTACATTTTGTTCCCAGCATTTCTCTTGAAGCTGACGAGCAGTAAATATCACATCAGTGGTGTCTCTAGATGGTCTGAAGCCACACTGGCTCTCTGGAAGTAATTCTTCCTCCAGAGATAGAATACAAGTGTCTAGCAATAAGCTTTTACACAATGGTAGTAATGAAATGCCATGATAGTTACTACATTCCACTTGGTACCCTTTTTAAATATGAGAACAACAATGCTTTCCCTAAAATCAGCAGGCATTTCTTCATTGGTCCATAGTTTGACAATAAGTTCATGCAGGTGTTTTATATGTTCTTCACCTCCTCCTTTGAGAACCTCTGCTCGTATGCTGTCCGGGCCTGAGACTTTGTAATGCTTCACTTGATTAATGACCTTTCTGAGTTAGTCTAATGTGGATAAGAAGCCTAGTTGTTCTTTGATAGGTGCTTGGTGTCTTTTATCATACACTTCTTCATCAGTAATTGTTTCTTGATTCAGGAGGTCTTCAAAATGCTCTTTCCATCTATTCTCAGTGGAGTGTTGATCTTTTAAAAGTGTACTTTCATCAAACAAACATAGTGGATTTCTACCAAAGGTTGTGGGCCGATACACTGCTTTTGTGGCTTTGTAAGATGTTACAGCTCTTTTGTCTTGGTTATCCACCACACATTTTTGAGTTCACGGGTTCTTCTTTGGACCAACCGAGCGTGATGGGTGAGTGGTTAACACTCTGGCCTCGCATTCGGGAGGACGCCGGTTGGATTCCGGGTCCGGGCATCCAGATTTGGGTGTTCCATGGTTTCCCCAAATCACTCCAGGTGAAAGCCGGGATGCTTTCTTCAAAAAGACCATTGCCAAATTCCTTCCCGTTCCTTGTCCCCAGTCCCATCCCGACTCTAAAAGACCTTAGCCGTCGACGAGGTGTAAAGGAGTTAAAAAAAAATCTTTGGACTGCCTCTTTGACCAGGAGAAAGCTTTCCTTTTTTGTATGAGAGTTCATGTGTTTTCACCATGTTTGCAAGGTATTACACTTCTCCGAGATCAGTGCTTCAATTTCTTGTCATTATCATCAAACCAGTCCTGACGTTTCTTGATCCTACATCCTAAAGTTTTCTTACAAGCATCCTTGATAATGGCATTCAAGCTCTTCAAGTGCTGTGTTACATTAGAGGGAGTGCCTGGTGTACCTGCTCTCTGTATTTCAAATTGGTGCCTGAATCTGCAAATTTATCAGCATCAAATGTAATCTTTGAGTGTGCAATGACAAATGACTAATCTAATGAGTCAGTGATCTGTCCAACAGTCATCAGCACCGGTCATAGTTTTGGTGATGAGAACATCACGAATATATCTTTTGCGAACAATTACATAGTCGATGAGATGCCAGTGTTTTGATCTAGCACGCTACCATGTTGTCTTGAAGCACTCCTTTTGGCAAATAATGCTGTTAGTAATTGTCAAACATGTTCAGTACATTTGGAGAGGAGTTTAATGCCATTTGAGTTTATTTCTGACACCCTCCTTGCCAATTATACTATTCCAAAATTTGTGGTCGTTGGCTACTCTAGTGTTAAAATCACCTAGTACTATGATTTTATTTTGATGATTGGTGTTAGATACTGTGTCATCCAGATCTGAATAGAATTTTTTATATATATATATATATATTATCATCAGCGTCTATTGTGTGGGCATACACACTTACTACTGTGGCATACGCACTTATCACTGTAGCATACTGATTATTATTCAGCCAAAGTCTTAATGGCATGTTCATTACATCCAGTTGCAAGCTCCTGTAAATCACAGAGAAGTCTGTTCTTGATAGAAAAACCATCTCCATGTTCACGGTGCTCATTGGCACCTTTTCCCGTCCAAAATAATGTGTACCCGGCTCCTTGTTTGTTCAGCTGACTCTCATCTGCAAGATGGGTCGCATGTAATGTTCCTACATCAGTGTTATACCTGGGGTACACACACATTGTTTGCAAAGAGAATGGATATACATATATTGGATAAGATTTGAATTCTGAAATGTCCTTATCCATCTTCAAATGGAACTGTTACATTGGATTGATGGCCCAGGATAGACGATCAACTTGCAAAAAGAAATGAGATCCGACAAAAGCAATTCTTGTAAAAACGGGCCAAGTCTCATGGTTGGTTAGTTGTGAAAAGTTGTGAGATCTTGCTCTGAGCCAAGACTAAAAAATCTAGTGACTTGGCAATAATGCATGCCGAATTTCAGCAAACTAGATAGTAAAACTCCTACCTACATAAATACCTTGAATGTGCTGTTTTATTAATCGTACAAATACACAGAAACCAAGATTTCCCTCATATGTCTTTTTGGTTAGACAAGTCTCAAAATAAATTATGAATATTATTCCTTTCATTTAAGTTAAAGTTATGGTATGTGTAATGACCAGCACACCAATTTTTTTATATTTATTTTTAATCAATGATACATAATGCTGGGAGAAACCATTCTATTTCAAAATTGAAGGGAATATGCACTATAAACTGTAGACTTGGCTCAGAACAAAATCCCATAACTGTTTTCCATGAAACAATCGTGAGACTTTTCCTATTTTTAGAAGAGTTGTTTTTGTGGTATCATAAGACTGACTGACTGCAAGAGATCCAAATATGCAATCAAAATGTGATTTACTTGTTTACTCTTTGTGATCACCCAAACATGCAGTTCAGAAAATTGTGTAATATCATATTTACTTTTAATATTTTATTAAGTTTGATTTATATTTTAAAAAGTTAAAATTAATATTAATAACTAGCTGGTACCCACGACTTCATTCATGTTTGTAAAGAATTTGTATTGACAGCTACAGACATCTAACAACCATAGTGCACGATGGGAGACGCGATGTTATTAGCACACACAAATGCCAGTCATCTGCGCTATGTAGTTCAGGCAGCCAAGTAAAATTTATGGACACACATGTCTTTGGATGAAATACGAAAATATCCTTGATCTACCACTTTCAACCACCATATCCCCCACACTACCACAGTTACTGAAATTCGGCCAACGTTGTGATCGATGGGTGACTCTGTGTTACTACCACACACAAACGCCAGTGATCTGCAATAGATAGTTTTCACTGAAAAGTGATCCATCATGACACATGCGTCTTTGGCAGAAATATGAAATTGCCGCAGGTCAACCACTTTCTACCCCCATATCTCCCACACCCCCATAGCTACCGACATCTAACAACCGTAGTGCACCACAGGAGACACAATTCTACTACCACACACAAACACCAATGGTCTATGCTATGTAGTTGTGGCAGGAAAGAGAAGTATAAGAAGACACAAATTTTTGGTTGAAATATGAAAACACCCTGCACTGGCCAACTTTAATCATCATATCTCCCACATCCCCACGGCTATCGACATTCGGCCAACGTTTTGCATGACAGGAAACTCCATGCTACTTCCACATACAAAGACCAGTGATCTGTGCTTGGTAGTGGTGGCTGAAAAGTGAAATATATGAAAACACGCATCTATTTATATATATATATATATATATATATATATATATATATATATATATATATATATATATAAGATTAGAGAAACAATGTGTACAAGAAAATGGGATGTAATTTCCTTGCACTTCCAAGAGTAAAGATGTGACTAAACGGAACAGTATTAAGACACTGATTCGTGATTTACATGAAGATACATATATGAATTTTGATTTCTGCTGGGATGGTTTAAATGTTAATGCCATAGATGGCTGTTGTACCTCTTCGCTAACATTACTTGTTGCAATTTTCTTGTTCTTGTGAGTCATTGAGGAAAAAATGGATGTACTGTACATCCCTTCAAATAACAATAAAGTGTGAGTGAAGTAACTCTTGGTCCTTGCGTTTGGGAGGATGCAGGTTTGATCTCCAGTCTAGCCATCCCAATGTTTGGTTTACCATGGTTTCCTGAAATCACTCCAGGTAAATGGCAGTACAGTGCTTTCAGAAGGCCATTGCTAAATTCCTTCTGCCGATTCCTCTTGGGGGTTTAATATACTCCTTGTCAAAACCTTCAAATAGAAGTTATTGTTATCAAAATTCAAAGAAAGAAATTATCCATGATGATTTTCCAACTCAGTTCCCTAGATGTAGCAAGATGTTACTTTCAAGGACCATAGTTTATTCGCTATAGTTATCTTACTGCTAAAGTCTTTCACAAGTTAACAGGATTATGCCACAGTACCATTTGTCTGTGAATGATTTGTGTTCCATGTTTTTCAAAAAGTCATGGTTATTGAAGTGGAAATTGAGTACTATACCAGTATTAACCCAGATAATTACAGAAAGTGTTAATTGGGGTGACAAGTATATCAATTACCTCTCCATATCAAGTATGACTACTTTTTAACATGCTTGGTCTTACTGTTGGATAGAAGGAAATAATTGTTTGCCACAAATAATATGAGGACTCCATAAATTCACACAAACACTAATTCATTGTTTTGAGTAGCTCTGTATTTTCTGAACCTTTGCACTCCTTCATTGTAATCATCATCATCAGCCAGTTCAATTATGAAATGATGTGGCCATTTCATAATTATCTGTGATAAATGACAGTAAGTTGTGAACAATAAATGACAAAGAAAGTTTAAAAAGTGCTTTTGTGTTAAATAATATTTCACCCATAAATAACTAAATTTTCTGAAGTTTTGTCAATTTTAAGGGGCTCAGCTGTCAATAGTACTTGGAACTGAGAAAAAAGAAGATAGAGGTTTAGTTTCTTAAACTATGTTTACCTACAGTTGCATAGCTAGCGTGGGTGACACCAGGAGCGGATATTAATGGTGTCACCCCTTAAAAACATAAATTCAAAATTAAGTAAAATATATCATCTTGTAAGTGTAAAATATGATATTAATAAAACATAATTAAATAAAAATTTATTGTTATTCAAAAATAATAGTTAATAAAATTGTAATATTAACAACATTTAACACATATACAAATAAACTAAAAACAATTGCTTTCAGAATCTCTTATATCTAGAGAGTTCGGAAATTTCATTTCCCTTATGACCAAATGTTGTTTTCATGTTATTGTTTGCCTTAAAAGAAGTGTCTTTTTTCAATCATGTTCATCAGATGTTTGTAAAATCGTGGAAGAGTCCTAGCATCTTCGCATTAAAAAATCAAAGCTTTGCTAATCAATTTTAAGACTCACAAAAATTGTAGCTGATATCTGCATTTGTAAAGGGGGCTTCCACACCTGAATCACACTGGTGTCATCTTTTGGCGGCAATCAGTTTCAACAGCTTAACTGAGTCAGCTGTTGTTGATGGCACACTGACAGCCCACCCCTACGTGGACGGGGTGCTGCATCTTATTGTGATACACTTCATGCTCACCATCCAAATCGAATCTTCCAACAAGACAGTGCCTGTCCTCATACTGTGGCCATCGTCATATAAGCCTTGCAAGTAGTTTCGATCACAATTTGGACAGCACGGTCCCCAGATTTGTCACTCAATAGAACATGTCTGGGATACCAGGAGTAGACATATTAGTTCACATGGTCACCCAGCACAAACCGAGCAACAACCGACTGCAAAAGACATGCAGGCGTAGAGACATACCCCAAGAAGACATCCGAACACTTTTTGATTCAATGACGGCAAGGATCCACGAATGTATTGGTGCTCAAGTTGGGCAAATTTCTCACTGACAACTGTATCTAATGGTAATAACTTAGCCTGAGCCATTTCCACTTGTTATCATTTCTTCAAAGATTCCTAAAATTCTAACATTTCTGTATGCGTGTTGAGATATTAATTTCCGCCAGTGTAACTGTAGGGCGACCATAAGTTTCTGCTATAAATTTAAAAAAGTCGAAAGCTACCAAATCATTTGTTATTGAAACGTTAACATAGGCTGCATTTAAATGACTTTGCAACCTTAGTATTTGCAGGACCTAGGGATATGGAGAGGAAAGTTAACAGAAGTGGCTTGATCCAAGTAGAAGCAATTCTAGACCTAGGTGGGATCCCATCGTTGCAAACCCAGGATCCGGGTCCCACAAGTCGTGAGACCCTGGGAGATACTGTATAGTCAGAGAAGTAACTCTAAGTTCCTTCATAGAAATAAAACAATAAATATAATATAAAAACAACATAATTAAAAAAAAACAACGGGTCAGGTAATATGAGTACATGCCTTTGCGATATCATCTGTCTTTACATGAAGTGCTTAACAAGTGAAGTATTTTACTACCTGCATAAGTTACACGTAGCTACAGACTCCTAAATATGACATTGTATGTACTGAAGACAGTCTCTATGTGTAAATTTTAGATTTCTAGTGGTGCTCTGTAGTGTATAAATAAAAATGATGTCAATGGCTCTAATGTTCTTTCAGTTTATGATTAAAGCTCAATTTTTGTTCAGGAACAGAAGTTCGACATCCCTGTCGATTTAAGGAACCCATAAGAATTTAGGTACCTGTATTCGACATAGAGGTTACCCATAATAGGAATTTTCTTCTTCTCTAAATTTATTATGGAAAATGTTTACAGAATCATACGCTTATTTATTTCATTGTGATCATATTGACATATTCTCAATCAGTAGAAAGCATAGCAAAGTTACATGAACCCAAAATTAAAGTGCTTACTAATGTTACGATTTCTCTAGCAAGTTACGCGGTTCCGATTGTTTTAGAAACATGCTCTACAAAAACTGATTACCTTTGACAGATGATACCATCAATGAACACTTGGACCCATTCAGATTGACTTGAAACTTGACAGCATTGCTAATTTAATGCACAGTTTTCCAAATAATTTTATTTGCATAAATTCGAACATGATACGATTTCATGTCGAGTATGGGTACACTATCAACAAGGTAGGTATGGAGAGTGTAAATCGGATAATGCAAAATGTACTCAGTTTATACAACACGAATATGTCAGATGATAAATTCAAAAATTAGGAGAAAATACTTCAAGGCGCTTGTGAATCTTAGCTTGAAAGCTAATGAAATTGTAAATAAGCAAAAGAATTTTGAAGCCTAGACTGCATGTATTCTGACCTACATTTGGTTGCTTTTTTTTTTTTTTTTCATTTTCAAAGGAAAATCTAACATTTTTTTAAAAATATTTTTGAGGATTTATGATTACCATGTTTTTAGCAATATATATATATATCCTTTAATTTTGAAACTTCCTCTCTTTATAAAATAAAACTTACATTACATCCACCGCCGCTTCTATTAAACCAAACATCAGTGACTGACGGCAAGCACAACGATTTCCTGTGATAATTGGAGCTACAGAGTGATGCTCTCTTTGTTTAAGCGCACGGTGTTACCAACAATTATACTTTACTGTAACGAAAGAGCTGGATCCCATTTGAAAAACAAATATTCAAAACAATAAAGTTGATGTTTTTATTGTATCACCTAATTTCAATTGCAATTTTCGCAATGCGGGTGTCACCCCCAAACAGGTGACACCCGGGGCGGACTGTCCCCCCCCCCCCCAACGCCACTGTTTACCTACCTGAGTTTATGAATTATATATTCACTTGTATGATGTTTTGTTGACAAACATTTGACATTGGTGAAGACATCTGTATGGATGATTTATAAAACACTTTTATACAGTCCTTTTTTTTTAGTTTCCTAGCTAGTATTTTGAAAATATGTAGGCTCCATTATCTGTAATATAATTTTCATTTTTTAATGAAATGTAGTTCTCCCTGCCCCCATCACTCTTCCCCATATTTCCCCCTTTCTCCCTCTTCCTCCAACTCCCCCTTCCCCACCACCATCACCACCACCACATCTCTCCCTCTCTTGAAATACGGTATATGTGCTTCAGCCATGAAATAAATTATGCTGATTTATGTCTGTTGCTAATAGTTTCTAAATTTCCTGTTCTAGGCCCAGGATCAAATGCCAGCATCAGACAAAATGCTGCTGCAATTAACAGACAACTTGCTGGTGTTTTGAGAGAGGAAAAAGAATCAAACACATCTCAGCCACAAAAAGACCAAAGTTTTATGAAAACACCACCACCAGGTGTAGCAGGGTAAGGGTCTGTAACTAAATTCTACCACACTTCAGACTCACTTATATCAAATATGTGGAATTAATTTAGATGAATAGCAAGGAGTTTTTCAAGTAAATTAATGTTAATTTTTGCTGTTAACTAGTGATTGTTTTGCATGAAGAATTAAAGATGATAAGTTTACTGTTTGTGTTACAGGCTACATTTTTTCAGGGCCCTAATCGCCTGTATTACTTTTGGGTGGTGAGGTAAATAAAAGTGGCCTCTGAAGTATGGCAAAAAAAAAAAAAAAAAAAAAAAAGTTATGGGAAAGCTCTGTCTCCTAATGTTTTGTATTTTCGATTAGAATTAAATTGACATGCATTCAGATTTTCATGTTTTCCGAAATGACTTCAGGTGAATGCCGGAATGTTTCCTCCAATCCTCTCAATCCTTGTAGGAAAGCATCTAACTAGCCCTAACGACCTTGTCATTGGCAATGCATGATGCCAGGAGCAAGATACTTTGGATGAGTTAGGTGATTGGAGATATAGATATATCAAGGAAAATGGTGCAGAAGTTATAGTAATGATATTGAAAACACACGATACATTGATACAAGAAGGTGCGTTTAAGGCTGAGGAACTTTTGTCTGCTCATAGTTCACAGTGATGATATATTTTACCATCAGACCTCTACCAAATATGGGAAGAACCATGTACAGGGATGTTCTAAATTAGTTATACAAAATTAAGGTCTGCTTACAAAGAAAGTATAAGTCTTAGTGAATTAAGTGATACAGCATTGAATTCAGACTAATTTCAAGTGTTCAATATGGGTTTCTTTTGAGACATGGTAGACATCCAACATGTAAGCAATTTCATCCTAAATTTTATGAATCTTATCACCGTTTATGGTGCAACTGCTACTGTTGTTTGAAGTTGGAGATCATTTAGCTTTGCTGTCAGAGGTGGAACAAAAACTTTGTCCGTAACATAGCCCCATACAGAAATGTCCAGTGGTGTCAGGTAAGGTGACCGTAGTGGCCAGGCCACCATGGCAAATCCAGGAACCGAGCGTGGTTGGTGAACACTTAACGTTCTGGCCTCGCATTCTGGAGGACGGCGGTTCGAATCCCCGTCCGGGCATCCAAATTAGGGTTTTCCATGGTTTCCTCAAATTACTACAGGTGAGTGCCGGGATGCTTCTTTCGAAAAGATCATGGCCGAATTCCTTCCTGTTCCTTGTTCTATTCCCATCCCACCTCTAATGACCATAGCCGTCGACGAGGCGTAAAGCCGTAAGGAAAAAAAAAACAAATCCAGGAAGTCGTGTTTTCATTTAGGTAAGCAGTAACCCTAATTTGGAGGTGTATCTTCTTGATGAAAAATTGTCCCAAGCAGTAATAGTCAGCTTTTGAGGTGTTTCCTTGTGATAGTTGGCCTTGAATTTCCTTTGAACAGAAATGCCTGATCACGATTCATGAAACCACACACAACAATGAGCATGCTCTGCATCAGTATACGAATCCTTTATTAACAAATAAAGTATTATTGTTGTTTGTCATTTGAAACATAAAATGATGCATGCTTGCAGATATAATGTAAACTTGAGGATATGTGGAAAATTATGGAACTCACTAGACTTCCCTGCTGCAGCTGGTTCAGAAGCTGTGGCTTGTTACTTTTGTATAATTAAATTGGAATAATCCTATATAATAATAGAATGAGTAAACAATGATAAATCATTAAAATGTATAGACCTCCTGGAAAACAAAAACTTTCAAGAGGGTTAACACTGTACCTAAAGTCAAATGGACACTGTTCTTCTGCCGTGAAATACACACTTTCAGAGATACTGTGTTATTAACCAGTATTTTACAACACAAAAAATGAATAATAAAAGAAGTTTTTGAACAATGTTTAATGCTTCATGGTTGTATTAGCAAGATACAAATAGGCAGTTTTTAAGTGGTAGAGGGATGAAGAAGCCAGGGTCTACTTTTTTAAGCATTAGAATAATTTTTAAAATTATTAAACATACGTTATTTGTGTGTTATAACTACGTTTATAATTATGCAGTTTGTCTAAAAATTAGAAGAGTGTATCAAGAACTTACTGTAGCAAAGGGACTGTGCGAGTGAGATGAAAAAATTGTTGAGGTGGTAATTAGTTCACATTGGCTCAAACTTAATATTTTATGTGTGTCCACATGTTAACTTGTATTTATCTTCAGGGATTTAAGGCATTTCTGAAGGAAGTACAGAGTATACTGTAAGAGTGTCATAGAAGTTTTGTGGTTCAAAACTGTCAATATTTGAGGCATAATTATTTCAAGAAATAAAAATTAATTCAAATGATTTAAATTCGTTGTTCAAGAACCATGTACAACAGTCATCATCAAAATCTTAAGAAGTTCAATAATAAGCTGTTCATAGTATGTGAAGAATCTACAGTTGATCACATCAGCTTCACTAAACAAGGAATACAGAGAGTGAATAATGCATACAAGAAGTATTGCTTTTCCCACTGCTAGTATTTTAAGCATTAAAAGAGTCACATGAAAACTGCAAGATCAAAAAAGTCATGAAGTTGTTAACAATCATACTTTCACTGACAAGATTTTCAGCATATCGTTTATAGCATATGATACTCATTAAGAGTAGCTGCTAATCTAAATAAACAAAGTAATGATTTACTATTTAATTCTTTCGTACTTACAAAAACAATAATTTAGCGAGAAAGTTATGATGCCTTCTCTAGTTGGCTTTAATTAAATTCTAATCTAATTATTTCAAAAAGTTTTTATTGATGTTAATAAATTTCTAATAATTATTTTTATATTTCTTGGTTCTAAAGAAACAAAAAGTTATGAAAAATAGTTTTATGAGTTTCAGATCAAAGTATAATTTTTAGGCTGGTAATATTAATTGTGTAGCTATTATTGATGAAAAATTGGTTACATATGTTGAATAAATAAATAATCTTCTACTTAAAATTTTTATAGAACCATTTTAAAATTATAGGATCTGGTTAATTGGTTTAATTTGTTTATGCTATCGTAGATTTTTAGTTTCAAGCATTAAATTTAATGGTAATGTTTACAGAAATAGAAAAGAATCCAGATTTTGACAAAGCAGTTATTTCTTCTCTTCCAGACAAATTCGGGCAAGCATCTCAGGAAATAATGTTGCTAAGCCTATCCCAGGAGGAGGAAAGCCAAGACCACCAACAAAACCAAGAAAAAAAGTAAAAGCATTATACGATTATTCAGCACAAGACCTAGATGAATTAACATTTCAGGAAGGAAACATTATTGATGTTATCAAGGAGTGTAAGTACTTTTTAAAGTTTGATTATGTAGAAATGCTAACAGGGAATAGCTTAGATTGAACTATTTTGCACATTACATTGATTGAGCTTTTCTTTTTATGAAGACTCTAGACATTGTGGAAAGTTCCATCCTGATTCAAATTTCAAAATGGCTTTGACTGGTAATTTTATTGGTTGCAAGGCTGTATTGAAAGTTGTCACTAATATTCCTGAACATTATTAAGACATGCTTCACCACTCTGAAATGATTTTAGAAAAGTACTGTACATGTTAAGTGGTGGTTTCTACTCTTCTCTAAAGTATGCATGTGAATGTCTCATTGGAAAGGGGAGTTTATCCCTAATTCTTTTTTTTTTTTTTTTTTCCCAGTCTTACAAAATATAAAGGACCATTGCTTATCATCTGAGACAGTAAGAATTTTCATTTTGTTTGGTTTTGTGACAGTTAAATATGCAGCATTTGGATACACAGAAGAAGCAAACTCTTTAGGATTGTTGCTAATTTTAGGCTAACCCTATTTCAAATTTCAAGATACTTAACTCGAAGGTTGTAAGGACATAGGTCGACACCGGGGTAGAGTATCGCCTATGTGCCTTAACTTACTCTCTTGATCACACCTCCCAGTCCGATGAAAACTTGTTGAATACTTTAATTTAATTTGACCATGTTGCCAGGATACAACTAGAACGCTACAGGTCGCCACAATATTTGAAGACCCCAAATATTGAAAAGGTATGATAGTAGCTACAGAAATAAAACAGTTCACTTTTCCAAAATTCTTCAAGTTTATTTAGAATGAAATTCAAAGTTCAAACAGCATTCTTAAGTTGCTTAGGCCAATCGGACAAACGTTCCAAAAATTACAGATTATGGAGAGAAGTAGAAACTGACCAAACCCCGATGAGAATTACCAGTTCATGTTAAGTAAACAAATGCCACGCCCCCCGACAATGTTCCATCATGGCCGAACCCGGTAGTGCCAACATAAAACCTGAGCTACCAACCTAAAGTCGGAGTTGCCAACCTACCAGCGCACACGCTTATAACATCTTATTAGCACGACTTCAAACCCGGAAAAGACGCCGTAACCTCCCAGCCCTCTGATTTATACCTTCGCTGACGTCAGAGCCAAAACACAACTTTCTGCTAACACCTAGACGATTTAGATCGGAAATATCTCAGCAACTAACCAATTATGCGAAACTTTAGGTGTGACAGTGTTTATACTTATTTAATTGTGAAATAATGGATATTTAGTGATTAACTTTAAGCAGCTGGTTTAAAAGTTGTAAGTGTAGGAGTGAACTATTTCTCTACTCTGGGTAGTTACTATTGTTCTCGAAACTTCTACATTTCGTCATTTTCTTAAAGCCACAATTTACATAAATGTTATTATTATTACCGTTTTCTACTAAAATTCCTGAGTTTATTGGTGTAATTTTTATTAAGATTGGTGCAGGGAAAGTTTAATTACGACGTAACCAAAGTGCAATTTCAGTTTTAATTTTATAACTTTATTTCTATTACTTTTATCGCAAATATAAAATTACCAAGAGATTCACTGAATTAAACTAGGTATTCTGAAAGTTATCTCATCTCTGTGTCTACTTTAGATCGGTCGAAATTAATTTCTAAGTTGACCTCATGGTCGTGATGAAAAATAAATTTTAAGATCTCTATAAGATCGGTTCTATTACTTGGAATTACTTGAAATTATTATATGTGATATTAGATTTTTAGGTCTTCCCGGAAATCTACTTTTTATTTCGAATGTTCTCTAGGATTTTGAGATAAAAAATTATTAAAAGTGCAGAGTATCTGACGAAGTATAAAAATTGATTTAAGTTATTTAAACGTTCAGAAACTACGAAATTTTAGTGAATTTATATTTCAACTGAGTTATTACTTCACAAAAACTACTTTGTTCCGTTTGAAAGTGTGTGAAAACAGTGAAATGCCAAATATTAGAAATTGCTTGTGTACTAAACTGGATTATTTTGGATTATCATATTTAAGGTTAGTAAAAGGTGTTAATATCATTACCGAAAATTAGTATAGTTGGATTATTAAGTATTGAGTTACTTTCCTGCTCGTAAATTGGTTTAAAAATGACAAAATGTTCCCCAGTTAGAAGCTCATAATTATAAAGTTGGATTACTGATGATTATTTAATTTTCAGTTGATTTAAAGTTTATTTATTATTATTCAAAGTTTATATTCGGCATTTAGCAACTACTGAAAGTCTTTACTGCATTCAAATTGGTTTAGAAACTGTAAAGTTAACCTATAACAAAATCTATTATTTGAAACTGAACTTGGGGGATTTAACCTATTTCCTCCCAAACTGATGTTTTCTTTTTGTTATCAAAGGTTTATTTAGAGCATTTATTTAATTTTGAATACTTTTATTATCCCTAAAGGGTTTTATTTAGTGTGTTTGGTTACAGTATCTCTATGCTATATAAAGCTTTACTCCCATAACCTGTACATGAACTGAAAACTGTCTTTTACCACAGAATAAGCTTTCCCCCTAATACCTAAAGGTGAGAGGCTAGAATTTACTAAAATTCTAAGATGCTTACAAGGTAAATTGTTTTTTACTGTTTTCTCTTTGTACCACATGCAAACATCCATGTGCTTGTACTGAGAACTTTGATGCAACAATTCATATAGCCTTTTAGGTGTGTAGTGGTTAAAGTGTTTCTTATTTGTGGATAACAGGAAGCTGTTCTATTTATGAGGGTGGACCAAATATAAAAGGGACTTTTTTAACTGAGTGAGCAATAATGGTCCAAATGATCATGTGCTTCTACACATTTGATGGAGATTTCAGGAATAGGGAGAGTGATTTTTGGCCTTATCATGTGCAATCAATAGTGTAGCTAACAATGTTGAAGCAAGATGTACACTCCTCAATTGTGCAATGTGTAATTATTAAATTTCTCACTTGTGAAGGCAAGAAACCAACCCAAATTCTGTGGAGAATAAAAGTACAGTTCAGGGATTGTACTATGCCAAGGACTTACATGTTTACTTGGCATAAGGAATTGGTGAAAGGCTGTGAAGAGATCAAAAAGTACTGCCACGATTGTCATCCACAACGAGCATTACACAACAGAATATTCGGACAATCCATGACTTTAATCTGCACATTGATTTTTTTGCATGGCATTGCACCATCAATGTATCATACTTCCACAACCTTTATCTTATCACTGATAAAGATGTGACCAGCCAATACGAGATTTGATTCTTCTCCATGACAATGCTTGGCCCCATTCTGCAAACTCTCAGCTAAGCAAAATTGGAGAAAATGAACTGGCGTGGGTGCGGGTCGGGCTGTGATCACACCTTTCCTCCGGCCATATGTCTCGCCTCTCATATGAATAAGGTTTCTCACAGAAATATCACACATTTTGTTTGTTTTTGTGTTTTTTACATGTTCATCTCACCCTCCTGCCTTCATCTGTGGTAAGTGATGGGTAATCATTTCCCTTTCCTATCTTATTTTTAGTGCCCAATGGCAGTTTCTTTATTTCCATTATTCATTTATGAAACAGTAACCATATCTGTTTGTTTTTTTTTTGTTCTGGCATCTTGTAAAAATTAGTGAGCAGATTTTGATAGGGTTTTCACAGTTTGAAAGTTTGGATCCAACTTAAATTCTGTGGCATGTCTTATGACTCTGCGTTTCCTGACATTGGGACATGAGATATAAATCTAGTTTTATCTCTAAATGTATTAGTGCCATAACTCACTTTTTTCTGAGTGTTCTTTATAATTGTCCCTTTCCATTTCAATCATAAACTTTATTCCAGGAATACATTTAAAGCCTGGGAGTTACGGAGTTGCATGACAAATTTATTGTCAGTATATCAGGAGAACCACGTAGGATAGAGAAATGCTCCTTCCAGATTTTTTCTTTGAAATATACCATGTATAAACTATCAACTATAGGAGAAAGTGGGGACCCCACGGCAATGATTGGTTGAATTTGTCTGTCTGTGTCTGTAACTTCAGTAAAACACATTCAATAACTGATATGTTAAAGGAGCTGAGTTTCGAGTAATTGGAAGATTGAAGAAGTGTATTAAATACATGCTGGTAATGAGAATTGGGCCCAAGTTTACAAGGTGTATGTGGAATGATACGAGAGGAATATCCTGAACTGTATACCTGAAACAGAAAAATAGTTCTAAGTAAAGACTTGTGTAACATTTAAGTAGATTAGTAGAAAAATTGCTAAGAGGACACAAGCACAGTTGATAATGTTATCTGATGTGTGAAATAAATTTGATAATCTTCATTGGACTTATGTTTACCAAAAAGTATTAATTTTCTTTTGCAGTTGATGGAGGTTGGTGGCTAGGACGGCTTGGTGAAAGTCAAGGCTTATTTCCTGCAAATTATGTGGAGAAAGTGTAACAGGCGCTAATGATCCATTATTTCTAATAGTATTTCTCTTGAGATAGGAGATTGGAAGTAATGGAGAGTGAAGGAGGTCATAGTATAAAGTTGTTTTGTTATTTGTGCTGACTGTTGTTTTTCTTGTTAATACATTGACTGAATCTTAGAAACAAAGTGTTTATTAACTATGTTTGTTATATAAATGGATGTAAGAAACAGAAAGTAATGTGGAGTTAGAAGTTTTGGTGTTGCAAGATTTAATAGATATCAAGATCTTAGTGAATCAGAAGGAACAGGGTACAGAATAGTAGTTATTTTGTAATATCACTGCCACATGTTAGTGTTATATACACTTGATGTTGTTGAATATTGATGTATGTTAAGCTGTCTACTGTAAATTTGCCTTAAAGAACTGACTGAAGATGATTGTATTTTTGAACTTTTTAAAGAAAATGTTAAAGGTTTAATATATTGTATGCAAAACTAAAACGCTGATTTTTGTAATGTTATAAGCTCGAAGTTTTGAACAATGTGTGTTGTTGAACATGTACTCAGGTATAGCGTGCATTAACAATAGGGGTAAAAGGTATTGTAATAATTAGACATTTCAATATATTTTAAAATTAAATTCACATTCACTTTTTTAATAGCTGTGATTTTATTTTCGAGCATAGTTGTTAAAGTTGAGTAATTTTGCATCATATTTATTTGTTTAAGAATTATTACAAGAATTATCAACCATTATGCATGCAAAAAGGAGAAATTGTCCTAACAATACTGTTGTTACAGCTCTGGGACTTGTTATGCATTAGCATATTGTGGAATTATTTGCAGTTCCTTTTTGGTCTTGAAGGAAAACACATTTTTACTTCTGGTATCAAAAATACAATCAAAGATGATGGAAAATGATTTCGAAGCATATGATCAGTTAATATTTTTATTAACATAGGTTTAAGAAACAATTAAATTGTGATTACATGACATTGTGTGAACATTATTTGTATAGTTCATGTATGTCCTAGGAGATTAGATTGCAAATAGAACAAATGCTTTCTAATGGTTGTAAACTTTTGTGATAAATAATTATTAATGCATAAAAATACATAAAATTACTTATAATAATTGTTATTGGTTAAGTATGAATGCTCAAATAATATTTTAAAACAATCGGAAATAACGATAGTTGTATTTTATAGTGTAAGATAAATGTTTATAAACATTTTTATGTCTGTTTTGTTTTTCTTTAAGAATTGTTGACTGTAGTTTTCCTTGTGCTAATATTAAGGCTGTTTTATAATATCCATGAATGTATTGAAATATTGGAAATGATTTTTTTAAAAACAAAACTGTGATCATCATCCCAGTACATGTTATGTGATACTGTAAGGCTGTTCTATCATAATCCAACCGAACTTTAGTTCATTGGCAACATTAATGTCCAAATATAGAATTCTTTGTTTTTCTTTTCTTTAAACCTACTTTGTTATTGAGCTAGCCATTTTAAATATATCATTTGACTATCTCATGTTACAAGTTTATGAGATAATACAAGTGTGGTATCAACTGAAAAAAATACATTCCTGATCTCAAGCCTTTTAATTTGTATGTGTTCTATATTTATGACATTTTTAAGTGAAAATCTGTACTATAATGCACCTGTGCAAATGCAGATGCATGTACATCGACTTCTCATTCAATAGTAGCATTGACTGTCAACATGTTCTATAAAATGAACATTATTTTAATAGTCATATCAAGATTCCCTTATCGTATAGGATATTATAGCCAGAAAGTATTGGCACATTTTACATAGTATAAATTGGTATTGTATTGTCTTTGGGTCTTTGTGATTTGTTGACATTGAGGTAAATAGAACTGGAGGAATAGGATACCCAATTTCTATTTGAATAGGATGAAGATTGTGATGACTGTATCATGATGAAAGATTTTATTTGATTTGCAGCAACTATTTTTTGCTGTTAAAGGCAATTTTCCCTTATTCTGTTAAAAGTTCCTGGTGTAAATGAGACTGAAAACATTACCTGTCAATTTCGCTTGTTTCATATGGCATGTTCAAATGTTAAGCAGAATCCATTACTATATTTTGGTATGATTTTTGATAGTGATGAAATCCAACAGATGCCCCAAAAATACTATGTAAGATGAAAATGACCCACATGACCAAATGGAGTGAAACTATTTATACTTTGTGATATTCTGATGCTGATTTAATTTAATTAGAACCAGAAATGCAATATTATGACTATTTTTAATCTTACCACTTATTAAACACATTAATATGGATTTTAAGACATTAGGGAATGTCCATAAACCACGTAGCTCCATTTTGGCCTCCAGTAGCATGTAGCTTTTTTTGCTTCTGGTTCCAGAAGACGTTAACCGTTTTCTCCTGTCGGAGTATCGTAAATTACATACGGAAATAATTAACTGAGGGAAATAAATATTCACATGCTGTTGTGTGTTCTGTTCCTCATTTTAACTGTGAAAAATGTTATGAAAGAAAAGCTATGTAGCCTCCCCTCACGTAGCTCAGCATAGCCTTCCAGCCTAACCCTCCCCCCTGGACCGAGCCATGTAGTTTGTGCACACTTCCTTAATAAAAATTCTTTAGGTGTTTCTTCCTTATTTGCTGTATTAACTGTTTTTACCATGTATTTTCCATATTGAAACTAAATTAAATGCTTTTTCAGCATTTTTATCTTGTTTTTTACTTAAAGAGGAAACTTTTTACTGTCATCGACTTGTTCTGATGTACTGACAGTTTCGTGATCATTGATATATCCAGGCGTTGAAGGTGTTCCATACTTGCTGTACAATCCATGAAATCTGCACTTGTTAATGATGAGCAAACTGTGAATAGATAGCAACAAAAGTCAATATAATCGACAAAGAATCAATAAACAAAAGTCTATGACTATTAACATATATACTAGTTGGCTTGGGCATTGAAGATATCTTAAATAAAAAGATTAAATGTAACATGGAAAAAGCATTTTATTTATTTGCAGAATATGAAAACATTATAAAAATATTTTATAAAAATTATTCTTGTCAAAATTAGGTCATATTAGAAATATGAGGTGTTGGTGATCTATTCAAACCCCCCCCCCCCCCAAATAAAAAAACCTGACAGGAGTGCACTGATAGTAAAGAAATTTTCCTGACTGTATTAAATTTAGTACAAAGTTTGCTGTGAATTCATATTTGAGACCCAGTTAAGATTACAAGTGTGAAAAACTCTAACTTCATTTTGGTAGATTTTAATAATTCATATGCAATAATAAGCTGTAAGAATCAATAACTGAATACTGGGAATTTAAATAATTTTATAATAAATTTGTTGTTGGCCATCTTAGACAGTTGTTGCATAAACATTTTGAATTAAACACAGTCTTTTAACAACTGTTTTTTATCAGTTGTTAGAATGTGTTTGGTGCAAAGCAGAATAACTGTAATTGTATTTTATTGATTGTATAGGCCATGCGATTAGATCCCTGGCCACTGTGTGTATTTTAAATTTGTTGTGAAATTAGTACATGCTAACAAAAATTTTCTGTTTCAAATCACTATATTTCATTGAAAAAGCTATTAACACTTCAAACAATCAACTGTGAATAGTTTGTATTTCTCAATTATATTCCTGGATTACACATCACCTTATTTTATAACATTTGTCACTACTTCAGAGGTTTTTTTTATAGCAATTATGAGCAATAATGATAGTATTGCACTTTTTTTTTTTTCAGTGTATGAATTCTACCATATACATTATGCAATGTGTCCTTCCAAGATATTTCACTTTTTTGTTTATCACAATCTTCAACACCTGTATAAAATTCCATTTGCTTTTTGTTGATCTAGAGAACTCCTGTACATTTTATAATGCTGTAGTTATTTCTTCAATAATATATTTTTATTTATAATTTCTATGCTCCTCTGATGCAGCCGCATCCTGGTATTAATTACTGATATTTTGAATGAACTTCTTTGGCCTGCATGTCAATGTGTTTTACATGCTCTGCTAAGCAGAGCAAATTGTTTTCTAGAATATCTCTTTATTGGCTGCACCATTTCTTTATATGACATTAGTAGTGCCTAGTGGAGCATGTAAAATATGTAAACCCGGTGCAGTTTTACCCCAAAAGTAGGCCAAAGAAGTTTTGTCAAATGTTTGCAATTAATAACTGGAATGGCTCCATCCTGGGAGCATGGAAACTATATGTTCTGGCCATGGAAACCTCCTGTTGCATAGTTCAATGTGCTTGATGACCAACAGGAAGTAATTTATAAGAGTAGCCTAATTTTACAGATGAAGGCAGGAGGGTTGTGAGGAATGTATAGACACTTATACATTTTATAATGTTTAAGCATAAAATCTATTTCACGTATATAAATAAGACACATGGCAATATAATGAGATTTGAACATACAAACTTGCCAGATGACTAGTTAAATATTGTGTTGGTGGACTGGCGTTCAGTGCAATTTTGGAGGGGCGGTGTATGGGGTACACCAGATCATTTTCAAATCCAATGTTTTAAAATTTTCACCTATTTTCATGTTTTATTACATGTATCTTTTCAGGAACTGTAATAAAAAGATAGTGGGGAGAGGACATCTTCTCAAGCTTTCCAGTAAATACTATCTTTTGTCAAGGTCTTTTGGGACAGTGTGATTAAGGAAGCCTTAGAGATTCGCCTGGCTGATGGGATTGTGAATAGGGATTTTGGATACTGCCTTACCTCAGCATGGAATCCAGTGATAGATCATATAAAGAGGCAGAGATCAAGGCTGCAAGATTATCACCTCTAGCCACTCCCCTCCTCTGCGCGTACCCCTACTGCACCTCCAGCCCCACAACCCGGCTGCCCAATCACGTCCTTCCCTGCTCCGCCTTCTGTGTACTGATTGGCCTCCAAAGCATGTGACTGATGTCACATGGCAACTGAAGGCCTTCTAAGCGTGGACTCTTCTGAAATCTGACTCTTCGCCTAAAGATGGAGCCAGAGGCAGGCTCTGAAACATTGCCTCTTACTGACGTGCTATTTAGGTGGAAAACTCGAGAATATTTTATGCAACTGACTCACCAAGAAAGCCTAGGAGAGGAATTTCAGAAAAAAAGGTTCGTTTGGCATAATTAGAATAAATGAGCATCTTGTGTCAAATGGCTCTAATTTTTTGTCAATCGTGAGTTGGTCACTGGATACATAAACTTTTTGGCAGTTTCGACTGAAGTAGTAAAAACTTCTCTTACTGCAGCTAACTTATCAGTTTTTATGGGTCTCCCCCCCCCCCCCAATTATGTCCTTGTAGTCGAATCAGTTGCCATGCACAAGTTTCTGAATCCTTAGAGACCCATGGCCCACTTCAAAATTTCAATTCCAGTTCTGTCCTTTGCCCACACTTCATCAAGATTGATTTTAGCACACAACCAAAATGTAAAGTAGCAGTAAAACTGAGTGCTGTATGTTGTGTAAAAGTACAACAACTAGACTAATGATCACAAAACCAAAGAGATAAAACATAAGCTTTTTTACTTTGTGCAGATTGCCCTGGCTGGTAAAGAAATCTGTATGAGCAACTAAAAATGATAACTAAATGAACATAAGTAATTTTGTGAAAATAGTATGGTATCGTATGGTGGATCTCTGTGTGTTCATATCTGATTCCCTAGTCATGTGTTTTACCTCTATATGTGGTTAACATCTTATATCAAAGTAATTTAATGTTTTCTGGTGTTTGAGTTTGTTGTGGGTCTCCTGACTTTCATCCATGGTAAGTAAAAAATTCACTTTCTGTAACCTTCCTTATTTTGATCAACTAAAGCATTTTCATTCTCATCATCATAGTTGTTTGATCAATTTTAGTATCTTTCACTATGTGTTTTCAGTTTGCTATTTTATATGCTAATAACTGTGGAGTAATTTTATAAACACTTTTATTTTTGTTGCACAGTGTGAGAGATTAAATGCACCAAGATAATGGGTACTGCTCTTTATTCAGAAAATCCCAGACTAGGTACTGGGATGAAAAATTATTACTTGGCTACTTATTTTTAAAAAAATGCTTCTTCCTGCTTAGTCATATCAAGCAGTTTTGGAAGTATGTAATTTATAAAACATAAATCTTGAAATCTTAGTAACCAGGAATATTTTTTCGTAAGCTTGGAGTAGGTCCAGTTTTGGCACAGTGTGATTCATTTTTACTCATTCTATTCCAAAATCATCTGTACTGGCTTCTTTAACACAGTATTTTAGCCACACCTTGATGTAATAATAGAACCACTTGTGGTTAGGATATTTTTGAAATTCTGGGCAGAAAGTTGGCACTGGAGAAACAATTTTTTTGTCATAAGATTTAGCAGTTGTCAAAAATAAAGAAAATGAGCTATAAAGTATATCTTTTCTTGTGGATGACTCATAATTTCTGTGTGAATATTATGTCTTTCAATTAAAATTTTGTTTTCCTTTTCTTTTGGTTATGATGCAGTATCTTATTACTATAAATGTTCACGTGTATTGTGATAGAGTTGGCCATAAGAGTGTTGATTTTTAATTAACTGTTATCATTGGAATAGCATTTATAACACTGAAGCCAAACATTCAACACAGATTACATTCTAGAACTTTAGTATAGAATGTGTACTATTAAATTATACTTTCATCAAACTATATTCTCTTTAGTAAGGTTGTAATCTGCTATTGTTAAACCCTTTAGAAAAATTAAAGTCTTATTTATTAATATTTAGAAGAAAGAGAATTTAATGAGGTCTTAACATACATTTCTTAAATTGTTTCTTAAATACTAGAAGTACAGTTGCTAACATATCAGAATGTAGTATCAGTTTATAATTGTTCCTTGAAGAAAGTGAAAGCCTTACTAGTTTCCACCAAAGTAAAAATTTGATTTTTTAAAAGTTTTTGTGTGATTGTTTAACAATACAGGTTGATGAAAACTATAGCACATGCTATGGCAAATGAATTAATCTTATTTTTGCCATGTTTTAGTTTTAAAGTATAACAACATACATCTCATGTCTGATAAGTCAATAGTAACATTAAAATAATAAAAATTTGTAAATTTTGTTTTAACTGTGTTCCAATACCCCCCTCCCCCATAAGTGCATTTATACAAATCAGTTTAGGCCTGCTGCAGCACATTTCTGTAACTCTTTTTACACAAGAAATACAGCATTTAGCCATATAAAATATTTTTGAGACAAGTCAATTTTAAACACAAAGAAAGAAAATCAATTTATTAAGAAAGTTGTGAAAAAGATAGTCAGATATTTGTTTTTATAACATATATATTAATGTAAATTTTTTTTAAAAAAAGTCTATAAGTCCAAAGTTTTAAGAATAAAAGTCTACTAATCTAGTAATGCTTTCCATTAGTGTATTGATAATATGTATAGACTATAGTTATATTTCATTATTTTGAAGTTATTACAAATTTGCATTTTTGTTAAGAATTGCCTACTAATCTCCCAAAGATAAGTAATATTTGACAAAAATTATTCATTGGTTCATCAGCCCCTGAGCTACAATTTATAGAAAGGAATGAATGGTGTAATATATTGTTATTGAAAAAGTTTATTGTACTTTTTAATGGTTTGTGATTATTTACAGTGTGAGGCCAATGTTTGTTTTCTAAGTTATCATTGTTAAACAATTAAGAATGTTATTACTAGGCAAAAACCTAAACACAAAAGGAGATGTTAACTTCATTACCATAATAGGTGATAAAAGAAAGCACATTAAGCGAGGTTTATAAAAACTCCATTTTTAAAATATATTAATCCTTACTCACAGTCATGTTGGAAATGAGAAGGGAGGTTGAAATAAAATTGAAACCTGTGACCATACTGATTCTGGGTTTCATTTATCATCTAGCTGAATTCTGGAACAGTTCCATTTCTGAATCAAAAAACCACATCAACCAATTTTTGGACTTTTACTGTATGCTCTGTTACATTCCAATAGGAAATGTATGTAATCGGAATATAAGACAGAGCTAGCCAGTTTTTAACCGTGATGTGGAAAGAGTTTTATGTAAGTCAGTCATGAGCCATAGTAGAAAAACTACACTGGAATCATGTTTTTGTACCGTAAAGTAATAGCTGTTTCCCCAGGACTGAGCATGTGTGGACTTATGAATTTTATTCCTAGAATTGGAAAGCTGCTAGTTACATTTAAGGTGCTCCAAAAACCATAGAGTCAGGTAATATGACAGAGAAGACTTCACCATACCATTCTACTATGAACCTTTCTCATGAAGAGAATTTTCATGCAACACATTTAAAAATAGCAATAAACCAATGGAGGGGGTTAACTGTGGAAGGCTACAAACCACAGTTCTTCTGGAAAATTTTATTTGTTGTTTAAAATTGTAACACTATCTGGGGAAAACTTACATCAATACAATCTCCAGCAAGAGCACTAGATTCTGTGGTTCTAATAGCTTCAGCTGCTCATGCTCTGCTAGAACTACATCCTAGGTCTGATTTTCACCTGTGAGCGATATCAAAAAAGATACGTAGTATTTTCTTGTCAAGGTCAGTTTAACCATGTAAACATAATAGACTGACAGTTACTTTCACATTTATGGTATTAGTGTAGATTCTCTCCAACTTTTGATAACTATTGAAAAAATTGAATAAATCCTGTAAGACCCATAATTACTTTTTGGGCTAAAATCTTTTTGTATGTGTTTTTGTCCATTTATGCTTTACTTTTTCAGATTTTGCTTCTCAATTGGTTTCACAATTAATGAATGTCCTTATCACTATCATCACACACCAGAGGCTGGTACTCGGGGTATTTAAAAAAATTTCATCATATGTTATTGTGAGTATGGATTAATGCAAAAAAAAAAAAAAAAAAAAAAAAGAGAAGTGTGTGTGTATATATATTCCTTGTCTTTATTTCTCATGTTTGTTTTCTACACTGTGCTGTTATTTGTGTTATTTAAATTCAAACCAAGATAAGAAAGAAAGAAAGATTTTTCTGTTTGTTATAAATAAGAATAGGCATAACTTATTGTAAATTATTTATTCATTGAGAGTTATCTGAAAATGTGATAATTTCATTTGTACATAATATGATGTATGTTACATGTAATAAAGTTTGTTTTGCCAAAGATTAAAAGTTTTATAAAGTGCTCCCTCTTCTTTTGTAACATAAAAAAATCAGAGCAGCAAGTTATGAATGGTCTAGGTTATTTTAAATAGATCCCAAGGTTATTTTAAGAGCACCAACTACACTAAAATTTCATAAAGAGGCTGGGAAGGATATTATTACAGTGTATATATCAGAAATACAGGGTTACACCATTGTTCTGCACCTTGAAATGTTATTTAGATTTAAATTGGAGACCGGATGCATACCAGAGGAATGGAAAAGTACCATCGTAGTACTGGAAGGATGGAAGGAAAGTAATTAGTTTGACCTCTGTGGTAACTGAGTTGATTGAGAGTCTAATATATAACCACAGCATAAATATCTATGAGGATAGATTATTGTTGTGGTTTTATGGCTCATCACCAGTGAGGTTATTAGTGCCCTAACGTAACCGGCTTACAACGTAACTTAAAGTTTACTAAATTACCGTCTACATGGTTGACTGTAAAGGGGTCGGCCACACAGACAGCAAAATTAAATAGATCACAAAAAATTAAGTGGCTGTAAAGGTGCCATTGGTACCTAAAACTTTACAATTTTTGGTTGGCTGTAAAAGGCCAATCAGGTTTAAAAACAAATTAAAAACACTAAACATCTTACCGGCTGTATAATGGCCAATGAGACGAAGTTTTTAACACAATAAGTAATAAAATACTGTACATATACGGAGAATGAGATTTCCAAATTAAAATGGTTTTGGGAAACTTTGTTCATGTGAATCTCATTTATTGGGGTACATGCAAGATATTTTTAGATGAAATTAATAATGGAGGCCAGGTTGATAGTATAATACTGTGCAGGGCTGTATTTAGGGTGTGTAGGCCCCTAGGCTATATCTGTGGTACTGGCCCTTTTCGATCCGTACACTCCTAGGCTGTAACTGTGGTTTGGGCCCTTTTATATATATATAAGCAATATCAATTACTTATTATTAAATTAATAAACCTTGTAATGCACAATAATGGATTGATAGTTAAAATATAATAGGATAACTTGCTGAAGAATTGAAATTTTTTAACATGCTTTCTGCATTGTTTTCGAGACTGATTGAACGATGTTAGCAAGTGATGCTAACATTGCTCAATTTGTTGACTGATGATCGATAGATAAGGTGCTGCCTATTTTAGTGCTGTTGTTGCAACCAATCACAATCAAAGCACTCAAAAATTACAAACTGAATAGTCTTAGTAACACTATAAAACAATTGGCCTACATATTAAAATGAAACAAATGATAAAAGATGATTAACATCACCAAAGCACACAGTAGAGGAAGATTAAAAATACAATACTGATTATTCACAATGCATGTCAACAGGATGACAGTGACTAATATATTTTTTTTTTTTAGTATTGGTGCAGGCCCCTAGGCTACAGCCTAGGTAGCCTATGCCTAAATGCAGCCCTGGTACGGTGTCACTCCAAAGTATTTAATGGAGTAAGCTTTAAAATGGTGATAAATAAGGAGAAAAACATTGAGGTTAATGAAAAAGTAACTTTTTGGGAAACAGGAAATGAAGTATCAAAGTAGGTCGAAGTGAGAACATGTATGCCACAGGGTGATGTATTGGAATCAAAGCTGAAAAGTGTCAGCTTATTCAGTAAACAGGTAGAAAAAAAATAAAGATAGGAGGTGTTGTTGATTGAAAACATGAAGTATAAATATCTTGTCATACCATTTGGAAATAATCTCAATATGGTGATAAGCATTTGGATATTGGAAAGGAAGGGTTTTTATGTCGTGATTTTACAGGAGAGAGAAAATGAAAATATTGTATTTCAAGGGAAGGTCAAGCAAGGTGAGGGAACTTCGCTGTTACTTCATTGTGGTTATGTGGTATGGATATCCAATGCAGAAGTTGTAGGTTATGTAAAGAATAACTGCTAGAAAAAAAAGGAAAGAAAGAACTACTCATATCTATCTTTTGAATCATGAACTATTGTCTGTAGTTCAAACAAAAGTCCAATTTTCCAAAAATTTCTGGCATTTTTTCCATTTTTTTCTTTCCCTAAAAACATTGACTATTACAAACGTTTAAAAAAAGCCAAATTGGTCGATAGAAAAAAGCACTTTCAGTTTTTACTAATTATCTGGATAACTTTTCCAATTTTTCTTTCTCTATAAGCCTTATTCGGATTATTATGAATATATATATATAAAATAGTCAAATCAGTTCAGCCGTTCTCAAGTGATGCGGTTAACAATGAACAGCATTTCATTTTTATTTATATATTTTCTCAAAGAAATATCACACATATCCATATGTTATAAAATTAGAAGCTACTCATATCGAGAAAAATGCATGATAGTTTTTGTGTAAACACATGTTTTTGAGGTGAAATTAATAATTTTGGATCTTAGTTGAGCAGATTTATTGAAGCTTACTTAACATCAGTCTATATAGCATTTCTTGATAATAATGACAGTGAAAATACTGTTAGGCAATCATAATAAAGATGGTTATGGAAAGTAAACCCATCACTTACCACAAATGATCTATGATTTTTCTAAGCTGGGGCAAAACTGTAGATTGCTGTCCCTCTCTTCTAACATTTGAGATTAATTATTTCAAATAGGCAAATAATAATAATAATCCATGGTATAGAAACACGCACAAACAATAATAATAAAAAGAAGAAAGGTCTCCAAAATATGAATTTGCCATACCTTGAATATCAATTTATTGCGGCAAACACAAAAACGTGAACACTCTTGACATTTCATCACCCATTTTTCTCCTAGCCTACATTTAATTAACTATAGTCTTCACTGGGGCATGAATTTTTACATTTTTCTCTTGAAATGTGTAATCTTTTACCCAAAATTTTACCTCCCATACATGCTTCAGCAGACCACCAAATCTGAACTTCTTGGTCCACAAATGTTCTCCTTCTGAATTTTCTAAACTACCACATGTATCTTTCCTACGCAAAATAACTCACTGCAAAAGTTGCTGCTTACATCCAGTCATCACTTCCTGTTCCAATCCTACTACAGGAGCATCTGTACCTATTATTAGACATGCCAGTTGCCCAACTACATATCTTATTTACTATCTTACCAGTCTTCACTGCACAATTTCTTATATTACCATTAAACAAATGTCCATCAGGTTGAACACTAATACCGAGCTTGGTGGGTGAATGGTTAACGTTCTGGCCTCGCATTCAGGAGGAGGTGGGTTTGAATCCCCGTCCGTGCATCCAGATTTGGGTTTTCCATGGTTTCCCTAAATCACTCCAGGCGAATGCCGGGATGCTTCTTTCAAAATGGCCATGGCCGAATTCCTTCCCATTCCTTGTCCCCAGTCCCATCCTGCCTCTAATGACCTTAGCCGTCAACCAGGTGTAAAGCCGTAAGAAAAAAAAAATAAAGAAAATGAACACTAATAATATCAATGCCACTCAGAGTTTTTCCTGATATTACTATCTTTTCAGAACTCTGTCTATGGGAACTGACCTACCAACAAACCCTAGACTCCAGACGTCCCTCTGACTTCAACCTCTGTTAGGACCCTGCCAGTAAACCTCTTATATTGTGGTTAATATACAACTATTATTTTATTTTATTACCTAGTTTTTCATTTTTCAATTAATTAATACATTTTATCTAAACCAAAATATTTTTTGTACGTATCTCTGTATTGGCTAACTATGACCATGTTAAGATTTCTTTTGGCTCAAATTTGCTTTAGATGTTTACACATCTGTGTTGCAACTAGGGTTGTCGAAGAATTTATTACACAGCATCATCTGGAAATAGCTAACACACCCTTCCCACTTACAACCTACTCCTCTGCTTGTGGGGAGTCAAACATCGATGTTACTCTGTGCACCCCAACGGCGGAGAGGATCCTGAGGAACTGGGAGGTGAAAGCCGAATATATCTCCAGCGACCACCTGATGGCGTTGATGCCACCATTCTAAAAAGGATCTGGGGCAAAATATCCAGAAGTGCTTGAAGCAATTATTGTGAAGTGCTTTAGTGACCGTGACTTCCTTAAGGCTTGGAAGAAAGGAGACCTCCGAATTCTACTAAAAGCAAAAACAAAACCAGAAGATGAACCAAAGTCGTACCGATCCATTTGTTAACTGCTTGTACTCGGCAAAATAGTTGAGCAAATAGTGGTGAGTAGGATCAACAGTATATATGAGCGTACAGTCCTAGCTTCACCAAGCCAGCACAGGTTTCGCAAAGGCCTTGGTACCGAAACTGCACTGCAACATCTGCGACTGCTCACACAAGTAGGCCACAACCATGTAGCAGGCATATTTATCGATATAGTGGGAGCCTTTGACAATCTGTGGTGGGCAAGCATAATGCGACGGCTAAGACTAATCAACTGCGACGACTACTTATACGGTCTAGTTCGAAGCTACTTCAAGGACAGAGAGGTTAAAGTGACGACACAGTCTCGATCCATAAGGAGGATCGTCACAAAAGGGTGTCCACAAGGATCGATCAGCGGCCCATTCTTCTGGGACCTCGTGCTGGATGAACTTCTCTAGGAGTGTGCTGGGAAGCCGTGGGGCATCGTCGCATATGCAGATGACATTGTAATAGTAATAAAAGGAGGCAGTAGGAAAGATTTGGAAGAGAAGCCATGCAGGTTATCCAAAACGAGGTAGCAAGACACCGCATGGAGACTTCTGCAATAAAAACAAAAGCAATGTTCCTCAAGAGTTCCATGGTTGTCCATAGGCCACCACAGATTAAGCTCGGGGGCAAGAACATCAAATTCGTGCAACAAAACCAGTATTTGGGGGCTGTGCTGGACTCTTAAGAGTTCCTTCCTGCCGCATATGGACCAAACAAAGGAAAAACTCAAAGCTGCAGCTTAATGAGGTTCACTAGGCATGACTGGGGACTAAAGAAATCAGTAATGAATACACTGTACAAGGTGCTGCGTGTGCCAATCATCACGAACGGTGCATCAATGTGGGAATACAAGGTCCCGCAAGCTCACATCAGAAGAAAACTAGTAAACATGCAGTGCTCATACCTATTAATGATCAGCAGAGCATATCGCACAGTCTCAAATGATACTTTACAAGTGATAAACGGGTGCCTCCCTATCTGGACGCCATACAACGGGCACTATCCTTCCACCTGCGGCAAGGCACCGCAGCGCAAATCGGAGGCAAGTCCCTCAAGCACGAGTAGCACCTGGAACCACCCAATTTACCAGATGGCTTATAGCGAAAAATACACGACTCATGGCAGCAGCGATGGGTCCAAAGTGAGACGGGACGTGAAACATTCCAGTAGATACCAGAAGCCAACAGCTGGTCAAATGGATGGGGCAGCATACTCGTGCTTACTAACAGGACATGGTCTTGGAGAGACTCTACGACAAAGAAGACTGAAACACCGATGCGCTTGTGGTGATGTGGAAAACGCATCACACATCATACAAGCGTGTCCAAAATATATTGAACCCAGGCAGCTGCTGGTGCACATCAGTCGGTAAGATGCCGGATGGCAACAGCGACTGATCAGCACGCCAGAAAATTTAGCATCGTTCTTCACCTTTGCTCGTGCTGTGTCCGACGTGCGTGTACCCAACAATATGCAGTTAGGAAAGAATGTTCCAACGTCACCACTGTTCTAAGACTGAAGCCATCAAAGAAACATTCCAGTACAAGAAGAAGAACCATGACAAACATCACAAAACTCGACAACGAAGATAGCTGAAGGAACCCGGCCTCGAGCAGGGCTCAGTAGTGTACGGATTGTCCAGCCAGGCCCAAGGCACATTTCGGTACACTCTATGGACGTCAAATAGCCGAGGAACGTCTTCGCCCTCGGTTGTGACAGCACCGCCGACACGAGGTTCCCCGTGGGCACCGGGCAACATTACCGGTGGTTAAAGGTGCTTCTCCAACAGGAGAGACCGACCTCCCCCTTAAAGATTAGGGGGGAGATGATTCTTCCAACCTAATCCCGCGGCGGGGGTGTAGTGAAATAGCCAGATTTCTCTGGTGTGGTTGCTGAGGTTTGTTTGAGCTCCACTCCGGTTATTCAGATGACGCAATTTCCGCCCCGTAAGGCAGCCAATGGAACGCAATTGTTGCTTGAAGCTGTTGCCTGGCTTCCGCATGTCGGGGACGCACCTCAATTATATGTGCAGCATCCTCTACCTCGCCGCAGCGGCAACGGTTTGAGTCCTATAGAACTCTTTGATGTAGCAGATGTAATAGACCGTGTCCTGTTATCAGGCAATTACGGGATATGATATGCTTATACGCGACTTCCATTCAGTGCCCCAATCTTCAGTCGATTCTATCCACTCAAAGATGTGTCTGTCAGTTCCAGTTTGCTCTCAACTGGCCTGCAGGCATCATGTAGGCTCACCTTCAGTCTTCTGATTCTCTCTTGTGCCAGATGCTCGTGCCAGCACAGTCCACAGTGTCCGGTAGCCTTATGGTTCTGCTGCTTCCCCACGGCGCACAGTTTGATATTTTCTAAATCTAGAGGGACAAAAGTCTTGAGCTTAAACTGTACAAGTTAAATGCGATAGGAAATTTTAAAACATTGTCAAGGTTTCAGAGATGTTTTGCAACAAACGCACGTTTTGTACATATCATATTACAGTACTGAAGTCCGGTTAGTATAACAGATAATTATTGAACTAAAAACACAAAAATTATATGAATACAATACAATATATAAACTTAGATTACAAAATATATATCCTAACATAAAAAAAGAATAAAGAGAATTCAGAGAATTACAGGTTAACTTAGTAAGATCAGTTGGAATCACTATTTACTATCAGATCCTTCGGCATCGCGATCCGATTCTTTATAATTGTTTTCAGACTCTTCTGAATCGTTCTCAAATTTTCCTTGTGGTGGGAGCTCTCATCTCTTAAAGCTCACGTATCTCCGGAGTAATTTTGCCACTAACCATTTTTGGAGGAGCACGCAAACATGCAATGAGTGGGTCAGAAGTGATCAGTAGCCTACTCATATCCTCGAAGTATTCCTCGTGACTAATTCTCTGAATTTCCTGCTGTCCTTACTTCTAGCCTCTTATGCTTCTTAAGAAAGTCGGTAATTGATAGAAAACAAGAATCAATTATATCTTTTCCGTGAAAAAGTATTTTATGTACGTTTACAGGCATTGAGTACCATGAGTATTCTTTGATGTACAGTTCTCACGTTGCCTTAGCGTATTCTTGAAACTTAGTTATAGCTATAAATAGGAAACCCACTATTTATAGTCTGTAATGTGACATGGAAGCGCTTAATAAGCTCAACATTGACACCAGTAATTTCGGCTGACTTTTCAGAATTTCTGAAGAAATTTCTCACTGTGTTCCCGTCATTGGTATTTCCTGATTGTTCCTTGGGCATATCTACCAATATGCCTAACTCACTCCTGAACTTATTTTGTATTATCTTCTTTCTTTCACTTACATTTTAATACTCTCCTCGAACCTTTAATGATTTTATACCAAGTCGATATTAAATATGCAATATGCATTCAAAAAATTTAATCCAAGAATGTAGAGGTGACAGACCCGGAGAAAGTATTTCGCTATTTACCGGCTTTGCTAAGACGCAGCTTTCATTATTCATTTCGCTAGGCTTTGCACCGCATAAATAGCAAGTATGTGTGGACGCGCATGATGCTACAGCATTACAAATGTTGCCATCAGCCATGCAGAATACCAATGTTTACTTTACCAAGACTTCCATGTCATTCACAATAATTTTAGTGGGCGAAAGTGACGTTATTTGTTCCTTTACTATAGTAACTTCCGTCATTACGACATCCACGGTTTACTTGGCAAACACAAATTTAATGCGATGAAAATATCTGCTCCAAGAAGGTGAAGGGTTTTGCCACACAATTTTTTTCCCGCTTTGGTCATCTTCTGTGTACATTTGAATGGGCACCATCGATATGATGAATAAACTTTCGTCTCTACAATTTTCTTCTGTACTTATTTTGTTCAGCTCCATCACAACACCATTTTGCAATTATGTTAAGAATTATCATGTCAGGCATAGTCTTCAGGACCTCTTCTTGTACTTTCCACAATCGTGTAGTCGTGTGATCCATAAGAGATTGCTGATTAATTTCAGCTTGCGTTTCAGTGACATTAATGTCACTGGGATAGCATGATTGTTTTGCCATTTTTATAATAAGGCGGATACATTTTCTTGTTAATACTGTTTGATTGCTGGGGTATTGTGTTATTTATTTATCGTATGGCAATTAAGAAACTTTTAAGAACATTGAATAAAATATATACACTGCAAATTTAGAAGATTAAAGACTTATATCTAGTTTTTTTTTAACATAGTTTATCGATTCCTGAGTTGCCAGCAGGAAGTCCTCAGGATCACCACTGTAAGATCTTATCGGACATTCTTCAATAATAAGACCAATAGTCTGAATCTCTCCGCATTCGCATAAGGGGGATGGTTGCTTGCCCCACTGGTATGGAGTGTGTGCGCATCTTCCGTGCCGAGTTCTGATTCTGTTGAGCGTGGACCAAGTTTTACGAGGTAAATCAAAACCTGGTGGCTTTTGTGCAATGCAGGGTAAGCTGTTATTTTGGTGTACAGTCCACTCCTGGATCCAAGCTTTGTTGATGTTAAAATCTTCACGTATATCATCCCTTGCCGATTTCATTGGCGGTTTTCTAGAGCGATTCCTGTTGATGTTGGCATCCTTAATATCTTGGTGGATCGGTAAGTTTCTGTTGTCCTTTATTCTCTTGTACTCACGTGTAAGAGCATTTTTCCGTCGTAGGTTAGGTGGTGGTATGTGGTTCAGTATCGAGAGCCATTTTGTGGGAGTTGTCTTGATCACCCCTGTAATCATACGCATACCGTTATAAAGTTGGGTGTCCACTTTTTTCCACGTGCGGGTGGCGTATTGTGTTATACCGGTGTGTCGAGAGATTCGCATCAACCATTAAAGCGAGAGCTTGGTCCTCCGATAGTCCAGCTGGTTTTGAGGCCTTTGAACACTTTCGCGCTTTCTTCATATTAGTGCCTCTTCTCGGTGAATAGAGACAAAGCTCTTTTCCGATTGCTACAGAATCTCTTTTTCCTGACTTGCAAAGAAATGCTTCGGTTGCCGTCGAAATCTCTTCTTGACTTGCCGTTTCAAGGAGATGCCTGATTCACCGTTTCTTTGTTTTAATACTTGAACTCTCAAAGTCTTTGGCATACGATGTAGTGTAACATTTCATTTACACCGGAACCGATTTCGGCCGATTTTTACTCTGCCGAACAGCCAACCGAACTCGCTGAAATACCAGAAACAGTATTTAAGTAGGGAAAAGGTATTGCTGAATAAGAGACTAGTAATTTCGCGTTCAAGTCTGCACGATAGCGCCTATATACACATTCGTCTATGCCAGCAACCTTTTTAAACGGCGTATCCCTTAGAGACTAACCACGGGTAACTTAATAATACTAATAATAATAGTAATAATTGGAAATTGACTATTCTAGAATTGTGATTTGATAGCGCGACTCGCTTCTCACTCATTGTGGCTCGAGTTCGCATGTTCTCACGCCTCCATTTATGTTTTCGTAATAATTAATTTTAATTTTTCCGCGGACCCCTTAGGTAAGGTCCGCAAACCACAGTTTGGAAAACGCTGGTATATGCAGTCCTATGGAATTTACTTACATCAACCTTGTGTTGAGGCTTCCGTAATGTTGTCATCAATGACTGCTGTTAGTGACATTTTTGTGTTAATCTGGAAGATATATCCGCTAACCTCTTAATGACATATGAACTGGATATCGGTCTCTTCCATTGAAGAAGTTTGTTGATATACTCTGTGTCTGGACAGATTTTGTAGAATGAACGATAAACTGATATTTATAATGTACGGTGACCATACAAAGAAATTAAATTGTTTATTTCAGTTAAATTCTTATTTGGTTTTTGTGATCATGTTTGAAAACTCATTGAATCTTTGATAGTTAAAACTTAGGTAATCATAACGTTTCGAACAGAGTTCATCTAATGTTGAAAATTTATGTTGCTGCTATTTGGAGATACAGAACTAGTTCTGCAAACAAAATTAGCATTGTATCATTTGGTGGGAAAAAATAATTAAAAAAATGTGTTTACATATTTTAGAAGTTTCAAGTAGTTAGCATTCTGTCAGAATAAACTTTTAAATTATTTATCTCTGATAAATTCCATAGGACAGCGCCAGTTCAAAATCAAAGACAGAAGCTCTGGGAGAGACGAAGCGTATCACGTCAACCACGAAAAGCTCCTGCATGTTCCACCAACCCCTCTGTGTGCTTTTAAGATATTCGTGTAGGGTGCCGTAGAGCTACACCACTGTCTCCACATGCACTCAGCAGAAACGTCCTCCAGGTGTATCGAGCCTGCACGTGGGCGAAAGCCGTACTAATCAGCCAGGAGACACCTAAAGATGTGCTATAAACACGAACATTAATCTTAGTATACTGATCGGAGCAGTAAGCATATTGATATCAAAATAATTTAGGCTAAATGATGGAGATGTACGTATAAGATTTATTGATAAGATTTGTAATTTTTTGTTTGGTGCTTTATAGCTTGTCGAATACGAGGTCGGGAGAGGAGGGGGGAAAAAGGACGGGAAGGTGTTCGGTAATGATATTTTGAAGAAGCCATCCGGGCATTCACCTGGAAGAATTTAATTTAATTTAATTTAATTGCAATGGAGCACAGGCTCCGGTGGCAATTTCCCTACACACCCATCATCCCCCTATGCTGCAGCCACCTACATTTGCCCTCTACAAATTTTATCTTTAAATTCTTTCAAAGTTTTCGGTAAATTATTCATCATTCCTTTTGGTAACTCATTCCAATCCCTGACACCCTTACCTAAAAAAGAGAATCTTCCCACACCCTTGTGCTTGAAATCGAGTGCCAGCTTGTGGTCATGGTCATCTATTCCCTTCCATGCACTACTTTTCATACCTATTGCAATATCTTTCCATGCCTCATCGCCAGTATATGCCCTGTACACTCCCATGACCCTCCTCATCATCCTCCTGTCTTGCAATGAATCCCATTCCAGCTCCTTTATCATATACGTCACTTATTGCATTCTGCGATAATTTCCATAAACAAATCTAGCAGCCCTTCTTTGCACCCTCTCCAACTCCTGTATTTGATACGTAAAATGAGAGTCCCATACTACACTACCATATTCGAGCAATGGTCTCACCAAAGTTTTGTAACCCAATTCCTTTACTTCTCCCGTACATCCCCTCATCACTCTCTCCAACAAGTGCAGAACTTTGAAACCTTTTCGTACCACCTGTCCTATGTGTCCTGCCCAGTTAAGTTTGTTATCAAAAGTAATGCCAAGATATTTACATTTCAAGTCTTCAGCAAGCAATTCTTTCCCTACCTTATATTGATAATTAACCTTTAGTTTTTTATTTGTGTATCTAATAAGCTGACTCTTCTTTGCATTTATCTTCATCCCATGTTTACCAACCCAATTAGATATCCTGTCCAGATCACCCTGCAACTGTTTACAATTCTCTCTATCGTTTTGATTCTTTTATACAGCATTTTGTCATCTGCAAACAATCTAATTTCAGCTAGTAAACAATCAACACAATTATTCATTAGAATAATGAATAGCAATGGTCCCAATAATAGAAAACCGAAATCTGGGTGGTCAGGCGAAAATTTGAGCCCGCATGTCTGTATTAATGAAAATTATTGGATCAAAGACTATATCTAATACTAGTAGATAACACGTAAGTATTAGAGAAAGGCGGTTAATAATTTTCTTATAAATCTCTTGAATAAAATGAAAGGAACTACCCGGTAAGAGAAATATTCTAATTTCCTCTTTAGTATACACTCTCAACTAAATGTTTAATATTTAGTTATAGATTTCTTCTTTCCGTAACAATTGTAACGATTTAAGGTGCATAGATTTTGATGTGTAACTTGCAAGCGCTTTTAAAAATGTTACATACAATAGGTCAAATTTGCATAGCCGCGATAATGAGAGAATAGATTGCCACAATAATTAAATAGTGCTTCAATAAAAAGCTGATTTCACTTTCCAAGCTATGAAAAATGATTAGAGATGTAAGACCTGTCAGTGATGAACCTTAATAATGTCATTTAACCACAAATTACCATTGGCAGTACTATACCGCCAACAGCCGTTTATTTCACTGACATAGCCATTTTTCTTGTCTGTGTAATAAAAATGGAAAAACCAAAAGGGAAGGAAGTTTTTAAGTAAACCTTAACTCTTAACATTCAGGTAGTAGAAAAATGTTTGAAAATACCTTATTTATGAGAGAGAATGATGAGGGAAAAAACCAAAGAAGTGAGGAAACTGAGTTATAAATCTCTGGTGAGACCATTGCTTGAATATGCTGGTGTATTGCCGGATTCACATTTTAGGCATCAAATACAGAAGTTGGAGGTGGTAGAAGAAGGGTTGCTAGATTTTTCTCTTGAAATCTGTAGAATACAATCAGTAACAGGTACGATAAAGGAGCTAGAATGGGATTCATTAGAAACAGAAGGAGGTTAAAGAGAGTGATGGGAGTGCACAATGCATATATTGATAATGGCGCGTGGAAAGATATTGGAGCATGCAATGAAAATTTGACAATGAAAAAATGGCACTCGATTTCAGGCAAGAAGGAGAGGGAAAATTTCCTTCAGTAGATAGGAGTGTCATGAATTTGAATAAATTACCAAGGCAAGAGATGAGTATTTTACCATAAACGCAGAAAAAGTTTAAAATTAAAATTTTTAGATGGAAAAAAGTAGGCGGTTACAAGAAAGGGAAAAATGGGCGTCTAGGGAATTTGCCACCAATCGCAATTAAATTATATTAAATTGCCTCTGACTAAGGATTTTTAAATGTTGCTATTTTAATCAATTTTTTTTGTGTTCAGGTGAGAGCTGCACATTGCATCAGACGTTACTGCAAAGAACATCTTTTATTACATCAGAGCTAATCCGAACGTCTTCATTAATTAACTTTAAAGCAGCGGTCGGCAACCTTTCAGCAGGCAGGGGCCACAAGGTGGCAAAACAAAGTAAACGCGGGGCCACACATACCAAGTAAAAATGCGAAGACTCAGTTTTCAAATTTTATTAATGCAAATGAGGATACAAATGAAGAAAAGTGACAAAATTGATCTTACATACTAAATTCAGTGTGACGTTTGAGGTTGCATTTGACTGGCTAGGTTTTGTCTGTCAACTTTCATGTTAGAAGTTGAAATACATAATATATCTCTCAAATGCTCATCTGTGAGACGAGAAACGTATTTATTTTTTCGATAATTTACGACTGAAAAAGTTTGCTCGCATAAATAAGTGCTTCCAAAAATTGAAATAAACTGCTGAGCAAACTTTATCAATTCGACAAAATCAGACGGCAACCTACCATAAAATTTGACCATATCATTCATCTCCTAAAAGGCGTTTTTTAGACTCTCATTGGATTCAAGTTCAATCACATTAATTTGTAAATTACTGGGTACATACTCAATATCGCATGAAAAAAGGATTAGAAAAAATCTTCAGTTTGTTCGAAACCTTCCGAAATCAAAAATCTGTCACTGAATTCACCTTATAACCTATAAAATATCTTTCATTTTCCCACTATCCCAATTAAAATGAATGCCAGCTTCCTCGACAGCCTTTAGACAATTCGGGAAGTGATCTAATTTTTTTTCATCAATATGTTTTATGAAGAGCCGGTTTTTAGTTAGGAACTCCTTTACGTCTGTATGCCTATCAGATATTAGTTTGTTTTTCCCTTGTAGTTTGACATTCAGCGTATTTAATTCATAAGTTAAATCCGTCAAAAATGCAATCTCTATTAACCATGATGGTCTGTTAGCTCTGGAACATATTTACCTTTCTGATTCATAAAAGGGTTGATTTCTTTTCTGAGATAGAAAAATCTTTTCAGTACTGCACCTCTATGTCACCATCTTACTTCTGAATAATAAAGAACATCTTGATGATTTGCTTCCATTTCGGATAGAAACTCTCGGAATTGTCAACCCATTATTTCTGATATAGTTTGCAGCGGATATCACGATGTCCATTACTTTTCTCCATGAAACGACTTTGGAACATAACGCTTCTTGGTGGTTAATGCAATGAAAAAATAAGGGGATTTAACATCTCTGCCAATTTTGTTTTAATTCTACCCACCAGGCCTTTGCCCACTCATGTTTCTACCTCCGTCAGTTGTTAGACTTACCAATTTTTCCCACGGTAATTGCATTGACGTCATTGCCTGTTCTAAGTCACAAAACACATCTTCCCCCGTAGTCGTTCTCTTCAAACTACATAACTGTAAAAGTTCCTCACACACGTTGAAGTACTTATCAGTTCCACGAACAAATATTAGAGGTTGGGCAGTATCTGATACACCATTACTTTCATCTGTACATAAGGAGAATCATTCAAATTGTTGTGCTTTTCCCTGAAGCTTTTTAATAAAGTAGGGCCCAAATCTTCAGTGCGCCGGGTACAAGTTCTGTCAGATAAGCTTATATTTTCAAATATATATATCTTGGCAAGTATCTCCGCCACCCTCAAACTCGCACGTATATTTGGCTCGTTACTTTGAATTTACACCTTAAAAACAATTTGTTGGTTCTTGAATGAAGAGTTTAGTAAGTTGATTTTGTTTTTCCGGGAATCACCAACTAGGCACGCAAATTTTGCTTTATGCTCGGTATCATAGTGACGTTTGACGTTATAGTCTTTTTGTATAGCAAAGATTTTTTGGCATATTAAACATAGCGTCTTTCCATTGCAATTAATAAAAAAGTATAATTCTGTCCATGCATCGTTAAGCACTCTATTTTCTTCAATTAACTTCCTTTTTTTTGAGCCATCAGTAAAACTTATAACCAACAATTCAAATTACACGCTGCGCTGTAAGAATAAAAGCCGTATTGAAAACATGTCACTTAATTTCACTAAGTAATTGTATTAACTGTCAATATCTCACACTTTCCGAACTGTAAACATAATAGTAGGTACTCGTAGGTGACAGAACAATAACTTAAATCGCAGGTACAAGGTCGCGGCGGCGGCGTGCACACTTGAAACAACTTGTTTCACTCAATGATACAGCCAGTGCGGACGGACGACGGGCGAACGAAAGAAGATTATTGTCAACGCTGACCAATTGTTTCAATCATAGAAGAGAGTGGGGGAATCGTTCCCGCTCACACTTGTCCTGCTCTTTTCGCGTAGTTCATTCGCTGCGTTGTTAGATCGCGTTTACTCTTTTATGCATTTAAATTTTATTATTTTGTAATATGGGCTTTAGATATAATTTTAATAAGACGGACATGGGCCGCAAATAGAGCGCTCACGGGCCGCATGCGGCCCGCGGGCCGCGAGTTGCCGACCGCTGCTTTAAAGTATTCCATGTGAAGAGAGAGTTATTTATGCATTGTAAATCAATTTTCTTAAAATTTTGCGTAATGTCAAATATTGACACTGACTTCACAATATTTGTAACTCCTAGAACATGGAAACCTATGCATTTGAAACTTGGTGTATACCGCAATGTTACTGTCTGACTCATTTTTAATGCTGTAAATTACCAGTTGCTGTAATTACTCATTTAAGAAGCCGTAATTTAAATTCGTCGTGTTTTTGATAAAGTTATGAAAAGTATTATCTAAATAGAAATTTAGTTGCTAAATTTTTCGAGATTTATCAGGATTATTATCAAATACAATGGATCTAAATTAATGGTTTTAAGAATACACTACGGATAGGTTAGGTTGCTTGGTTGGCAAAGTGGCTGGCTATGAACTTGACGATTAAGTTTCAAATTCACATGAAGAGACTGCCCATTCTCGGAGGATGTAAAGGTATATTCATAATTAACGTCAAGGACTAGCCTTTTAAAGATTGATGTCTTAAAGGCTTTAAAGTTGGTCGTCCCATCTTTTCTGTGGTCATTCACTGACCCTTTTCACCACAGTTTTACACTTGCATAATGCTTTTGGCATATTTGTTATTCCATTCTTTGAAATTGATTCTCTCATATTATTTGGAAGTTATGCACTTTAGTTAACAGGCTCCTCATGTTCTTCTTCCAATAATCTTACACTTGTGACTCTTCAGTACAAAGGCTGTCTTTTCTTGAAACTAGTAATATCAACCACTATTGAGTTTTGGTTAGTTGCTTAGTATATCTAAACTATATACCAATTCCGTTGTAAGTTACAGCACGATAATTTCTACATTGGAATATAATTTCCAAAGACTCTTATTAAATGCTAAATTTTTAACGTGGTTTTAAAAAAAAAAATCTGACAACATATCTGTGATATGAATTAATGTATTACTTTCAGTTTATTTACATTATTTTCTCATGGCTCCTCAAGTTACAAATTTCTTTCACAGAGAAAAATGGACCTTGAAGCAGAAATTCTCTCAGGTTGGATTTAATGCCGAAAGATTTTTGTAGATAATAACTCATTTCATGTAGTTGAAGACATCATCTAAAGAAGATACATAAGATTTTAACCTTCTGTGTAGAATTGCCAATGAATTATAATATCGGTGGATATTATCTTTATACCTAGTACTACAGATATGTCTGTAAGCAAACAAAAATATTATCGAATTTTGTATTACTATTATGGCTTTACACCTCGTTAATGTCGAGGTCATTAGAGGATTGGTGACAAGGAACGGGAAGGATTTCAACGACGGCCTATTGAAGGAAGTCTCCAAGCGTTCACCTGGAGTGATTTCGCGAAACCATGGAAAACCGAAATCTGGTTGGGACCGGGTTTCGACCAGAGTCCTCCCGAATGTTAGGCCAGATCACTTATGCTCACCCACCATTCTCGGTCAGAATTTTTTGCTGCAAAAAACAACTCAGAGCATATGAATAGTAAGAATAAACAGATTTATAAACAGACTCCTCCAACACTTCCGTTGGATAATTCATAAAATATTTGTTGAGGCATTTAAAAAAAAAAATCTTTCCTTCATTTGCGTAGTACTTTATTAGAAGTCAAAAGCATCACACTGAAAAAGAAATAAAAAAATTATCTCAGTATGAAATTCTCCTTGGGGGAATGAAAATGGCTTCCGGAGCTCTTGAAACTTGTAGATGCATCAAAAATAGACTATGGTAAGACTGATACTTTCTCTCGGTATTATGTCATCTAGAAATAAATATGCTCCCATATTGCTTACTTTCTTTCTCGCCACACCGCAGCACTTGCCAATCTCTTACGAGCTACGCACTCTTCCACCCCAGCGACGCGTATTAAAGGAAGCTAGAGGAAAGAAGTTGGGAGTTAAATCGGAAATCTGCGGCAGCGGCGGCGAAGTTGTGCCTCGGTGGGAACACACGGTTCCCGCTGCCGCTCGGAGAGAGAAAACAAAAGCGGCGAGACGGGCGGCGCTGGGATTTTTGCATGAGCTAGGCCGGAGAACTTTTATCATTAGCTGCAGCGGTAGCAGCTCCTTCGTGTTTGCTCCGCCGGATAGGGCGAGAACGTCAGACTTCTCCATCGTCGAGGAATTGCTACGTCAGGTGCCACAGGTGTCGCTGACGTAATCCACTCGAGTCAATCACGCAGAAATTGGTTTTATCCATCCGTTTCCTTGTGTAAGTTCCTAAATCAAGGCTGAGAATAATTTCACTTCGCCGGCTTCGGTAGCGCAGGGGCTAGAGTGCTAGCTCCGCGTACCGAAGGTCGCCGGTTCGAGTTCGGCCGAGGGCATGGGTGTTTAGTGTTGTGTCTGTGAATGTCTTGTCCGTGTTGTAGTGTCCTTCTGTCAATACTTGATAGCAACAATTCACATTGAGCTGGCTGTATGGCCCAGTAGCCGAATGCCATTAAATAAATAAAAAATAATAATTTCACTTCGCGGAAGGGCCTCTCTGTCGATATTAATCGTTTCATTGGTTACAAACTTGTTGCTGGAAAACGATTGCTGCCGTGAGACATAATTTCGTTTCAGTTGTCCCGAACAGAGATCAGGATATTTAAGTTATAACTTCTATAGTGGCGCAGCGACTGGATTGCGGTATAAATTAGTTGTGGCGACAGAACAGTGCAAAACACTATAGCGAAAAACTGGTGCAATATGTAACTGCGCATGCGCCATGTGTTAGCTGGTTGTAGACGTGCAATGGCGCATGCGCAGTTGACTCTACCAAGCTTGTTAATCTCAGTGGCTGTTGCTATCATGATATTCTAAACTCATTTATCTGCCTTTAATGCAAACTATCCGATAATTTTACACAAACATGGATAGAAGCCGTTAGGATTGCCTAATATTGTGCAGAGAAGAAATGGATCAATCCTCAGCGCTTCGTGAAATAGTGCATAAAATTATCACCACAGGACACATTTTACATACGCCATAATTGGGTGCAGTATACAGGTGCTCCTTTGTGTGTACATGATGGTATCTGTCTGTATGAATTACGATTATTGTCACTGTGTAAGAACGTAGGTTTTCTAGGCGTTGAATATGAATAAAAAATGACTTGATAATGGCGGCAGAATTTATGACCTCCCAAACGTCGTATTATTGCGGTGGGCTAACTCGGCTGTTTACCCGAGAAGATTTTATTCAATTACAATCACTTCTACATCTTTCTTTTGTATCACACGAATTTAGGAATGCTCGTAACAGACAAATCTTCAAATGAAAATTATTTAGCATCTCCATGTTATAATAACCGCGCAATGATTATACGTGAATGACGATACTCATATAACCATCGAACAATATTATTTGAACATTTAAGTGATGTGAGTAATATAGGATTGTTGACGGCATTTAGTACGGTACAGGTTCAGAAAGTGTAACCAGAAGATACGTGACGAGAGTGATCTGTTCTTGCGGAAGCTGCTGATAATGTCACCATACCCTTGATGATAATACAGTATAAGCAGTAAACACAATACGAGGGGTGAGCCTCTGCTAAACAGTTCGTGACTAGCCACTTGATAATGACAGGCTAAATGCAATTCATTTGACGTCACATCTGAAACGACACATTTGCTAGACGATAAGACGTAAAATATAACGCAATCTCCAACTCCACCAATGGGAAAAACAGCCATACGGTGCACAGATGAGAATATAGGAAATAGTAATAATTATGTATAATTTTCATGTATACGGCGAAAGAACGACAAGAGAAGGCCAGTGCTCTCTGGGAATTGCGGAGATACTGGGAGAGACAACGTGAAGCGAGGTAAACAGCAGGAGAAACCATAATATGCTTCCTGCAGCCTATTACGTCTTCAGGACAGATTACTTTACCTGCAGCATATCTGTGGGCTATAAGACGACCGTTAGCTGTTAGAAGTCGTATCATCGAATTCGACTGGTCAGAGGATAGCTCGAACCAGAAATTAATGTTGAAAAGCACAGATTTTCACAGTGCAGTATGAGTTTGCACAGAACCACAAGATTTTTTTTTTCTTCTATTTGCATAATTTCACCGTCCTGTTAACGGCCCTAAGAAGATATTTCATTTCTTCGTCGAGCTAACGGAGAAATAAATTTGTTGGAGCTTACTAATTAATGTCTGGTTGCACCCAAAATTTCGAATAGAAGTTTTTATTTATTGCGGATTGTTGCCTCTCGTTCATTGTGAGATATGTGTTAGTTATTTTGTATTAATCATAATCTGTGTATTATATTTGATATCATGTGTGTGATTGTAACGAAAAACATTAACTTCTACTAGTTACCAATTTAAAAGTACAGTAAATTCAATTTATCATTCAATAAATGAAACAATTAGCTGCTCATTTAAATGTAAATACCTCTTGAAACTTATTAATATCAGTTATAATAACGTTTTATCTGATTACAAAAAGTGAATGTTAAATTTACCAAGGTGGCAAATCCACGCCTTCCATAGCGAGTAAGCAAGAAATTCCTATTTTAATTCAGTGTTGAGATCATCAGAATGTATTTGGATAAACGTACAATAAGGAATTTGACAGTGGTCTTTCGACACAAACATCCCGGGATTCACCATTTCGGATAGCCGTGAAAAACCGAAGTCTGGGTACTTACAAGGGGATCTAACGCGGGTCTTCCAGAATGTAAGGTCCAAACATCACAGCTCATTCGCTAGAGTTGGCGCGTTTCTAGTGTCATTTCGTGTGTGACGTTGGAATTATAATCATCTACTGGTATCGTTTAGCCTGAAACTTTTACAAACGTTCTAATTTCCAAATTTGAACTTATAAAGCACCCCTGAAACGAGGAGAAACGACCTGATTACAAAGCAACTCGAATTTTGTTTTATGTGATGCAGTGTTTAGTGCAGCAGTGGTAGTTTTGTGGATGGATCGCCCACGCTGTACGCCGAGAGGAGGACCTCAGCCTGTGATGATGGACGAGCCAGAAAACGAATTGCGCACGAGCGTAATTACGTTAATGAGAGTAACATAACTGAACGGGCCGCTAATGCATCACCGACCCCCGCAGTCCATCAGAAGCGCCGCGTTAAATAAACGCGAAACCTCGCTCTGCGCGGCTGATTGTGTTTCCGCACCCCCACCGACGTGTTTGCATTCCCAAGGAGAACAATTGCGTGCTGCGGTCATATTTTAAACGTTCTGTTGTTTTTGCTGCCCCGTCTGTATTCTACGTGTAAATAGGTCGGGTTACCACAGACAAGCACTCAATGAAGCGATAAATTTCCTTGTGCACGTCTATTGCGTCGTGGATCATACTAGTTGTATATACCGAAAATCATTAAACTGTTAGTCCAGTGACTTTCATAGTTGAATCCTTTGCTCTTCTTCTTTCCGATTTTGATCAATTGTAGAGCACTTGAAATAACTTTATGATTTCCCTTCTTCCATCTTTCTTTGTACCCAATTATTTTTATAATTTCCACTGTGCTTTTTTCAGTCCAAATAGGTTTCCTCCATTTCTTCACTTGTAACCCTCGAATACCCCTCTTTTTTTCTGACATGCTGATAGGGACTCAGTCGTGTGCACATTTGACATATTGTGAAATCTCAGTAATATTTTCCTGAGCTCCCTTCGGAGTTGACCACCAGGCTCATTCTGCGCAATCGTTGACCACTGTTTGGCCTGCCTTGGTAGTAAGAGACAATGTATGTAGGGGAATACGGGCGAAACTTACTAGATCAAATACGCACATTGGCATAGTCTTCGAGTCGCGTTTAGATTGCTCTGACTGTGCTTTGAATCTGGATGGGCCAGTGATCACAATATCAACACTGGTGGAATAATGTTATCCCCAAATTACTTACCAACTGTAGGAGAGGCGTCATCTTTCTTAAAAAAGAAAGTGGCTGGAAAACTAATGTGTGGAAGATGTTAGCAATTGGTGCCAGAAGCTGTTATGTAGAGGTGACATTAGAAAGCGAAGCTGGTGAGATTATTGTGTTGTTAGAGACACTTAGCATTGAGCTGTAAATCATAAAGTTTGTTGTAGGATAACATTATGACTATCTACCTAATAGCAGGTATGTCCACCTTTGGCACAAATAACAGCAGCGATGCGTCTGGACATGGAAGCAATAAGGCCTTGGTAGGTCGCTGGAGGGAGTTGGCACCACATCTGCACACACACACACACACACACACGCCTGGCCTTGTGATATGGCGTATTATCTTGTTGAAAAATGCCACTGCCGTTGGGAAATATGGTCGTCATGAAGGGGTGTACTTGGTCTGTAACCAGTGTACGATAGTTATTGGCCGTCATGGTGCCTTGTACGAGCTTCACTGGATCCATGGATGCCCACATGAATGTTCCCCAGAGCATAATTGAGCTGCCGCCAGCTTGTCTTGTCCCGCAGTGTAGGTGTCAAGAAGCTGTTTCCCAGGAAAACTACGGATTCGCACCCTCCCGTCGGCAAGATAAAGAAGGTATCGGGATTTATCAGACCATGCAACGCTCTGCCACTACGCCAACGTCCAGTGACGATGGTTACGTGCCCATTTCAGTCGTAGTTGCCGATGTCGTGGTGTTAACATTGGCATATGCATGGGTTGTCGGCTGCGGAGGCCCATCGTTAGGAGTGTTCGGTGCACTGTGTATTCAGGCACACGTTTACTCTGCCCAGCCTTAAAGTCTGATGTTAATTCTACCACAGTTCGCCACCTGTACTTTTTTACCAGTCTGCCCATCCTACGTCCGACATCTGTAGTGATGGATGGCCGCCCGATCCCTCGACGTTTGGTTTCGCCACTTGTTGAAGACACTCACCACAGCACTCCTCGAACACCGACAAGTCGTGCAGTTTCCGAAATGCTTGTGCCTAGACTCCGGCCCATCACAATATGCCCCCCCCCCCCTCGGTCAAACTCAGATAGATCGCGCGCTTTCCACATTTTAAACACGGATAGCACGCTCACTGATACTACATGCACCTTGCGTGTGTCTGACTAGCAGTCATTCCTCGTCAGGTTACGCTGCTATCGCCTGGACGGGTTTATATCTATAGTAGGTAGTTGTTCGTAATGTTCTGGCTGATCAGTGTATATTGAATGCTGTGCTTATGGACACATTAAATAATCAAGAGTGTATAAATGTTCTCGTTTCATATATGAATTTTCTGTTTCGGAAGCTAAGATTCTTACTTGCCATTACTTCTCCGTAAATGTTTTAGGATTTCGAGAAAATGTCATTCAGATATAGTAATTCTTTTCCTACTACTGCTGATTTGTTTTGGGATGGAATATAGACTCATCAAAATTTATTGGATCCTTGGATCCTCCTTAGACTTTTTTTTTGTGCCTTTTATTTCTGAAACTTCCTTTCACGGCTTGTATCCTCCTGTATGTAAGGATATTGGTTTGATAATTATATTCAAGTCTCTGGAATTCGATGTGGTGAGATAAGGATTCGAATTTATAGATCTTCTGTCCCTATTTAAGGCGCGTCTCCATCTTTCTCGCTCTTTCTGCGAGTGCTGCTTTATCTTTGGTCTTCGGTGTAATAATTTAATTTAACTGAATTGAGGTGAAAATTTCTCTTCAGGCTTTCTTCCAAATTTCATGACTGCGTATTTAATACTAAATTTTCACAGTAGTATTTCCCCACCCACCTACTTCGTGCTTTACGAATTTTAATTTTAAACTTTTTCAGTTGTTTTGATACATAGTTCATCATTCTACTTGGTTATTTACTCCAGTCGATGACTCCCGTACTCACAAAAGAAAATTTTCCCACTGTCTTACCCCTGAAATCAAATGTTAGTTTATGACCATGGTCATCCCGTCTCTTCCACGTACTATTTCTAATTTTTTATTCATCCAAGCACCATCTTCAACATAGGCCTTATACACTCCCAGCACTTTCTTTCTTCACCGATTTCGCGTCTTCTGGTGAATTTTAATCAAGCTCCTTTATCATGTCACTTACTGATTGTGTTGTGCCGTAATTTTAGCTACTACAGTGAAAGTATGAAAACTGTTACTACAGACACAAGAAAATATTTCTGACTGAATACAGCGGATTTGTTTCATTTCACTCATTCGACAATTAACAAATTATAACTTCCGATTTCTCATTATTTAGCATATTTAATTAATTACCTTTCTCACAGAACTTACCTTGAAATAACATTATTAGGCGCTTTAATTCGTATCAGTTATTTAGTTTTTCTTTTATCTTTCACACAAAAGTTCACAAGTTATCTTTTTTCTAAAAAAAATTGAGATATCTTTTTTTCTTCTCTTTTTTAGCAGTTGTTTGAGGATACCCTACTAAAGTAACCACTCCAATACAGAATATCTATCCATTCATTCCATAGAATCACAGTGTTATCGGGTACCAGAAGGCTTACTTCACCATTTTCTTCTTCGTTACCATTTAGTGACTGAAGATCTGATGTGGATAAAAATATTGTTTTCTCTGGCCATTTTGTCTCACACCACATCCGTTTAGTAGATTCATATTTAATTTTTGGATTATTGGCATCAAGAATTCAGTGAAGAAAAGTTATTAGCAAAGAACAAAACCGATTGAAAAAGTAACAAAATAAGATAGTTTCACGTTGAAGGTATCTGATGGGAGTAGCAAAGGCCGTCATCATATCTGTAGTGTCCGGCAACAAATCTAGTCAGTTATTTGCGCCTAATCGCTAAAGTTGAATTCCTGGAGCTTGTGGCATTATCTGCGAGATTATTGCAGACTAATGAGGAATCTTAGGCTGAGAATGCTTCTGTAATTACCGAAGTTTCTAGCGCTGAGCATTGGAGTTGGCAAGAAATGTCAGCTAATCCATAATATTAGAGTTGCTACTTCCTTTAAGAGATGTAATTAATATCTAATTTTACTGGAAACCCTTAGGATTCTCTGTAGGGAAATGATTTTTTAATGTTATGACGCTATATGGCCAAAATAAAGCAGATGGTGAAATAATCCATTCAGTTGTATTAATACTCTTAAGTTCTATCATATTCAAAGATGTTAATGTAGTTTGAGCCATCCGTGTTTTTGGTAAGCAATAAGGTGCCAGTTTGTTTTAATGTAACTATTACGTTGAATGTTTATGTGGCTGATGGCCATAGATAGTCAGATGCTACAAAAACGTGGAGCGTAGGCCCTAAGATTATTTGTATGATAAAAGGTGTTAAAAGGGGAATTGATGACAAGAACGGATACGGATTCGTAGTGGATGCCTTTGTGACTTTAAAAATTGTAATGGAAAAGAATTGGACATCCTACTGCATAGTTTGCGTGCAGTATAGAATTTGAAATCAATCCAATAGTGTGGAATGAATGTACTGTGAACAGCAGACATACAATGTTTATATTTTTGGTTTGGTTTTAGGAATCACCAGCATAGAAGTCATAAGAACAGGGAAAGTAAGTGTGCCAGGAACAGGAAGGAGCTCGGTCACGGTCTTTTGAAGGATCTATTCCAGTATTCGCCTGCTTTGATTTGAGGAAACCTTGGAAGCCCGTGTGCTCCGGAATACCATCTCCGAGCTCTGAAGAGACGGTGGTTTGATGATGCGAGCTTTATTTGTAGAAAAGTTAATTAAAACGGGTTTGCTGTCGTATAGTTATTAATGTTGATATTTTTAGGGATTATAAGGACTCAAGATAAAATATTTTTAGGGTTTAAAGAGGTATCCTGATTAAGACTAATTGTATTAGGCGTTCTAGAGACTGCGAGAGTCATTGTCCGGTACCGCTAGGGCACTTCAAAAGACCTAGATTCTTGATTATTGTCGTCAGTTAGGCAGTGTCCACTTTTCAGAATGGCTGCTCAGTACCGCGGCACAGTGCAGGGAAGTCGCAACCCTGCGCAGCTTTTTAGTTCTAAAATGTCGCAAAAGTGTTTGAAAATTAGTCAAAATTGTATCCGGAATGTAGAGCTGGATACACAGGCAAAGTTTTCCAACAAGTTTTCATTGAGGTGTAGAAATTGGATTTGTTTCGGTGTGTGTGTATGTGTGTGTGTGTATGTGTGTGTGTGTGTGTGTGTATGAGTGTGTGTGTATGAGTATGTGTGTGGTGTGTGTTGTAAGCTAATCCAACACGTGGCCAGAACTTGTGACTTTTGAAATGAAGTTCTGATATCCTTATCCACCAAATGGTGGTGGCGCGGAACTTTATGTGGTTTGTGAATAAACTTCACAATGTGTATTACCATTTCATATAACCTGCCTCATAGTGCAGTTCAGTTGAATTAATTTGTTACGCCATCTGTTGAGCAACAGAGCGTTACCACTCTTCAGTTACTGTACTGAAACTGGTTAATACGAATATTTAGCTGCATAATTTACGAAAGTCAATGTAAGATGGGGTAAATACGGAAGTAAGAATAAAGCTGTCTCGGGGGCTAGAGGGAGAAGCATCGCTTTAGATTATGTGAATTAGTCCAGTAACGGGGTCGTAAAAAGGGGGTCTCACAAACATTATATCACGTAGAAGATTTTTTTTCCTTATCTTGTATATATTGGTGAGAGCATGCAGAAACCAACCTCCTCGGCACAATTTTCTGTGGCCAAGAAACCTCAAAGTTTTGGTACTTTTTTCAGTTTTTCCTTCCTGATGAGTCCTAGCAAGAAATCTACATCTACATCTACATCTATACTCTGCAATTCACAAATTCTGTGGGTGGCAGAGGGTGCTAAGCACCAATTCTAATTCAGTGCATTCCAATCCCGAACAGAAAGAGGAAAGAAAGAATACATAAATGTATCAGTACGGCATCTTATTTCTCGAATCTTATCCCTCCTGTCATTGCGACCTAAATAGGTTGGCGGAAGAAGTATTTCATTGCACTCATAAATTAAAGATTTTCGCATGTTCTCCAACAAATTCAAACGAACACGACGTCGTCTGGCTGCCAAAAAATTCCAGCCCAACCCACGTATCAGCTCTGTCACACTTACGTAAGGAATGTAATCCGCAGTCACGAACCGAGCGGCTCTTCTCTGTACTTTGTCTAACGTGTCAATCAATCCCTAGCGACACGGATCCCAAATTCCACAACAGTATTCCAAATGCGGACGCACTAGTGTTTTGTACGCTATTTTCTTTTGTATGAGCATTACAACTTCTCAAAATACGACCTATAAAACATAGTTTAGAATTAGGTTTCCCTACGACGGAAGTTATGTGCAAGTCCCATTTCATGTTGCTTTGTACTGTTACGCCTAGATACTTCAGGGAATCCACAGTTTCAACAACTGAATTGTTAAATTTGTACTCGTGAGCAAACGGGGTCTTTTTATTACTTATTTGCATTGCCTTGCACTTTTTACAGTTAAGTGTAAGCTGCCATTTAGGACACTATTCCGAAATAACATCCAGATCGCGCTGAATTTCTAAGCAATCGTCAGAGCACCTCACTTCCTTACAAATAAGTGCATCATCAGCAAAAAAATCGCATCCTGCAATTAACGTTGTCAGCGAGATCGTTTATAAAAATTAAGAAAAGAAGTTGTCCTATTACGCTTCCTTGAGGAATGCCCGAAGTAACATCTAGCTTAGAAGAGGCTTCCCCATCAACAACGACATACTGTGACCGACAATTTAGAAACTCAAGTATCCATTCGCAAATCTGATCAGATATACCGTACGCTCGAATCTTCGCTAAAAGTCGGTTATGTGGTACAGAGTCAAAAGCTTTCTGAAAATCCAAGAAAATAGCATCAACTGATCATGCATCAATAAATTTCATTACGTCATGCGAAAATAGAGCCAGTTGCGTTTCACACGATCGGTTCTTCCGAAATCCGTGTTAGTTTGATGTAAGTAACTCGTTTTCATCTAGAAACTTCATAACGTTAGAGCATATGACATGCTCCAGAATTCTACTGCAAACAGATGTTAGATATATGGGTCGATAATTCCTAGGATCTCTCCGATCTCCTTTCTTGAAAACGGGAATCACCTGTGCTATTTTCCAGTCAGTAGGTACTTTTCTTTCTTCTAAAGATTTACGAAATATTTCTGACAGAAATGGTTCTATTTCTTCCGCGTATTCCGAAAATACTCTTACTGGTATACCATCGGGATCCGGCGTTTTCCCTCACTTCAGGAGCTTTAATTGCTTTATTATACCCACAATATCAATTTGTACTGGATCTATTCTACACTCCGTGGAAAAATGGGAATGTTTACCATGTTTTCATCAGTGAAAGAATTTTTAAATTTGGTGTTAAATAAGGTAGCTTTGTCGCGACTGCAATCATCTTCCCGACCGTCTTGTAGTAGAACTGGCATATTGTTGTCACTACCACTTTCTTTTTTTCATACGACCAAAATTTCTTTGGATTTTCGATGAGGCTCTTGGAAAGTGAGTTGCATGGAAAGTCATTAAAGGCCTCGCGCATCGGATTCTTTACATGTTCTCTTGTCTCAGCCAACTTTTCTAAGTCACCCCTATACATCGTCCTCCTTGAGCGTGCATGTATCTTCCTTTGCTTTTTAAGTAACCTTTTAACTTAACGTATATTCCAAGGGGAATCGTTCCCATCCCTGATTGTCCTTTTCGGTATATGTAAGTCTATACCTTCCCTGATTATATTCATGAATCGAAGCCACATCTTTTCAACCGAGACTCTTCCTTCTATAAAGGTACTGTAATTATCCTTCAAAAACGTTCTTAAACTCTTCTTTGGGGCCTTTTCGAACCTGTAAATGACCCTTTATTTTTTATTTTTTGCGCGTGGTTGTTAATTTTACTGTAGCAATTACAGCTTTATGATCATTTATACCCGTGGCGGTAGAAATGTCTGCGAATGATTCAGGCCTATTTGTAACGAGAATATATAAAATGTTTTCGTTATCGTTGTGTCACCGCGTTGGTTCAGTGACGAGCTGCTCAAGATTAAGATCTGAGAAATGGTCAAGAATAATTTTAAAGGATGTTTTATCCCTGCCACCAGTAACGTGGGCGTTGTTAGTCCAGTCGATATACGAAAAGTTGAAGTCAACTCCTAGTATTATTCCATGATCCGGAAATTGACGAGCTATATTACTTACATTAGTTCTTAAGGCCTCAGCAACAGCTACATCTGGTGGACGATAGAAAAACCCTATTACAAATTTTGTCCCAGCTACTTTTAGTCTAATCCATAGGATTTCACAGACCGTATCGATATTTATTTCGTTACACGACAGGGGTTTACTAACATCTATAAATACACCACCTGCATTAGAATGCAACCTATCCTTACGGAAAACATTCATGCTATTGTTAAAAATTTCTGCTGAACTTATTTCTGGTTTTAACCAGCTTTCAGTACCTAAAATAATATCTGCTTCTGTGTTATTAATAATGCTTTTAAGCTCAGGCTGCTTATTAGAAACACTTCTACAGTTAATAACGAGTACTTTTAAAGGTCGAATACTTTATTTCCAATTTGAAAGAGCACGAAATTTCCTAGAACTTTCTAAACTCGAAACTAAACGAAAACCAGCACTCGAAAATCAGCAAAATTTCACACTTTTCCTAAAAGTTGGTTTTTACCTACTTTGTCGCTCAAAATGACCTGTAGCCCCTATATATATGATTGAAGTATATGTATTTCTGTATGACATATGTATGTACTAAACTGATGATAAATTCAATAATCAAATAGCATTGTTAGCCGGAAGATCCGGAAGGATTGTTCGGCCACCAGGTGACAGTGTTTTCGATACGCCGCTCATTTCGCCCCTTTGTGGCTATCTAACCTCACCAGGTAATAATACCAGGTAAAGGGAATCTATAGCTTAACCGGAATCCAAACCTCAGAATCCTTCCAGCAACTGCCCGAATCAATGAAAATGTCGCGAGAGCTTGTGCTCTCAGACCGTCGACAGATCAGTTCAGCGAATTCTAACAGATGATTTGGGAATGAAAATGGTTGCTGCCAAGTTTATTCCTCTGGCTCTGACTGACAATCAAAGAATGTCGAGTTGAAACAAGTAGTGTTTTGAAACAACAGCTTTAAATTGGTCCAGATTTTCTGTCAAATGTTATTAGTGGTGATGAGTCATGGTGCTACGTATGGTTATGACCCAGAAACAAAGCAACAGTCAAGCCAATGGAAGAAGTCATTGTGACACCGTCCAGAAAAAAAGTCAAACAAATCAAACATCAAAACAATGCTAATTTGCTTTTTTGATACCAAGGGCGTAGTTCATTCAGAGTTTATCCCCCACATTAGATCGTAAATCAAACCTTTTATCTGGAAGTTTGAAGAAGATTACGCAACAGTGTTCTTAAAAGAAAGATCCGATTTGTGGCAGACAGCAGATTGGTTCTACCACGACAATGCACCTGCGCACATAGCTTTCTCTGTTTGGCAGTTTTTGGCTAAAAATGGCATGGTTCCGCTGCTCCACGCACCTTGCTCGCCCGACATGGCTCCGTGCGACGTTGAAAAGCAGTACCAGATTAACCACGTAGCAGGAGGTAGCAAATGCTACGGTCCTCGCGGCTCCTGGGGGGCCTCGCTAGCTCTACAGCAAAAATCAAGGGCCTCTTCTTCAGATTAGCTACGGGCCCCGCGTTGTCTTAATCCGGCCCTGCACTGAAGAAGTCTAGAAAGAAACGAGGGAGGAGCTGTCAGCCATTTCTAAAAATGACTACAGAAAATGTTTCGAACAGTTGAAGAACCGGTGGGACAAATGCATTAGTTGTAATGGAGATTATTTTGAAGGGGATAAGGTTGTTTTGTAAAAAATCTCTCCATTACGAACTCTAACTTTTTTTCCTTGCTATAAGAGATTCTTCAAACAACATTTGACAAGTATTTTATAACATAATTTTATGTTTGCTATACATAAAATAAATATTTTTTAATCTTATTTTTTATTTACATTTTACAAAAGAACGAGACGTATGGCCATTACACATGGTTTTCCAAAATCACATTGGGCGAATGCTATGCCCAAATTCATTCTCGTTCCTTATCACCTATAGTGACCTCGACAAGGCGTAAATTAAAAAAAGAAATTTCTGGAGTAATGAATGAGAAAAAGAATTCTGAAAGAACCAACGACTCTGATTTAAAATATGAAAAGCTTAAGAGGAAATTATTATTTTTGAAGTGAAATTTCTGTGGGCACGGTAGGAAAAACTTGTTAGCGTTACCCGTTTAGTGTGCATGCAACGCAACGTTCTGCACAACGATACTTTGATGCCAGCAGCTGCGATAAGGCCCGCTATCACTTAAGCGCATGTTGAACATTGACTATTCGGTTTGAAGTACTTCGCAACACGCGTTACGCTTTCTATGCATGTGTGTATTGTTGTAAACATATGTGTTTTATGAGCGTATCGAAACTGTATCAAAAATGTTAAAGCTTAAATTGCTTTAATACTCACTGGAAATCACGTGACGACTTCATACTGTATGTTTACTTCCAGAGGAGTCGCTATTATTACACTCTGTTGCAGGCACTGATATTTTTAGTTGCTTTTTGTTTATTTATATTAGTTTGATGTAGATGGTTTCATTATATCCTCTGATCGCTGTTATAGTAAGAGAAGAAATATGGAATCAAATTATTATCGCGATACAGTGAAGGTATCAATGCGCGTACAATGAAAGTTTTCATTTTCGTGAAAAATATTATTATTGATCTTTACAACAGAGGGAATCAGATATTTAAGATTTTGAAAATTGTTTCAGTTACGAGACAGAAATTTGGGTTCAACCCATCATTTAGAACCATAAAAGTTTCACTTCTTGCTCGTGTAAGCACTGGCTTAGGCACCAGTTTGTGTGTGTGTGTCTTAGAAACGTTGTTGATGAGATTTGTAGAATGTATGCGCTTTTTTAACAAAAGATTTCGCTTTACAGTGCACCATTAGTAGGAGTTTATTTTTTTTACTGTTGGTGATTCCCTACCACACCAAAGATGTGTGAAAGCAGTTCCTAATCTTAGTTTCTGTACCAACATGAATATTAAGCAACTGCGAGAAAAGTTTGTATGACATTATCTGCGCTACGGCAAACGCGGAATGCACTAACACAACCATGGAGGAAGGAAATATATGGAGGAGAAGTGACGTTAAATTGGTGAAGCAGGCTCGCGCATGCGCAGTGGCGGCAGCGGCGATATTGCGCTTCCAAACAATTGCGATGTTCCCAGTATATCCCGAAAACTAAGCAAGATATCGAAAAAAATTATTCTTTATTTTCGATTTTTCTCATCGTGTTACATAAGAATCGATCATTAAATTTGACTTTTGCGAAATTTTTCTTCTCCATTTCAACCTCACTTTTGATACAGTATATCTCTAGAACTAGGTGAGATATCGAAAATTTTTATTCTTTATTTTTCATTTGCCTCGTCTTTTTAAATAAGAATCCATCATCAAATTTGACTTTGACCAATGTTTTCTTCTGAATTTCAACCAAAACCATTTCACATTTGGGACGGAATATCTCGAAAACTAAGCAGGATATCAAAAAATTTTATTCTCCATTTTTTATTTGTCATATCGAGTTACATAATAATCCATCACCAGATTGCGGCGTCACCTTTATCCTAGAGTCCCCTTGAGGTTTTTGTACATATTCCCCGTGTCTGTATGGAAGAGGCCATGCCCCCTCCACTCCGGCCATGCCCCCCCACTCCTCCTCACCCTGCTTCACTTCAATGCGTGGTGAAGGTCTCTTGCGTCGTCTCCATATATTCCTTCCTCCATGAACACAACGGCACGAAGATACTAAACCTACTTTGGGTAGCCCAGCATCTGTTAGAGGCCACAAACCGATTACTGCAGGGAGAAGTAGTTTCGGTTAGGCACTGCAGAGCGCAGTCCGCCCTACTAGCGCTGATTTATCCCCGAAATTTGCGGGTCCCGGCCAGGGCGCGGCATATATACTGCGCCCTAATGAAAGTATGATAAAGCGCGCGGCGGTGTTGGGGGGGGGGGGAGCCATTCCCCACTGACCCACCTGGCCCGAGCGCATCTGTTAGGACGACGGCCTGTTCATATCGCACAGGCATCTCCACTGCCTTATCTCTCTCTTCCCAACAGCTCTTACTTTCTGTCACCGACCGACTGTAGGTAGGAGGGGGAGAGGGCTGGGAGAGATGGGTGGGGGAGAGTAGGGCAGAGTGGGGGTGAGCGAGGCGCCGAGGTAGAAAGCGGAGCCAGGAAGAGACTCACCCTCAGTGAAACTCAGGGAAATGCACATTTTTTAAAAAATAAAAAAGAAGTTTTTTTCCGCCCCCCTCTGCGAGCACCCTAATAAACCGCTTATCGGCCCGTGAGAGAGGGGAAACGGGAGCAGTTTGTAACGACTTCAAAAGTCTGAAAAATATTTTTTAACGAACTTTTTCCTCGGGCGTTACCGCACGGTGAAAATACTCTTCTGGCCCCTGTTAGAGAGAAACAAGGAAGGCTTCAGGCTGCGAGGAATGCGGTGGTTGGGGATTATTTATATTGCAGTGAGGGCGATGTGGCAACAGAACAGACGCTCACTACTATTCTAAACGTAATCATTAATCCACTCTACCGCTCTAAAATATTTCAGGTGTCACTGAAATACACAGCTAGCGATACTAAAGTACAGAGTGGCCTAGTCTGAGAGATGTATAGGAAGTAAGATGGTTTAAGATCGTAATCTTTCACGGCGTTGTATATTAATAAATTTCTCTCGGGGTTCCAGCCGTGTTAAGATGTTATGTAACATTTTATCACGGCTGGAAGCCCGAGAGAAATTTATTGAAGTAAGATGATTGATAGTTTGTTAAGAATACGAAATCTGTGTTCGAAACGTAATACAAGGTTGACATTAATGATCTGAAGAGCATAATTTTAACCGAATATTTTACAGTAATTCCTGCCATTTCTCACACCGTCAACTGCATGCTTTTTTGTTTTTCTTATTTATTCGTTCATTCTTTTCTCTCTCTTACTCATTGCCATTCCTACACCTTCCTCCGACAACGGTTTTTGAGATGACGGTCAGGAAAACTGCTGACGCTATGCATGGAATGGATGTTATGATACAATCAAATGATAGAAGATGCTACACAACAATGGAAGTTATATGCTCAAATTGTCCAGAAAGTGTGACAGAACAGAAACATTTCATAAGAAATTTAAATTTTTGTTTCCTGAGAGTAAACAGAAATTAATATTCTCTTAGAGAAAAGCAAGACGATATAGGTTGCTATGGAAATAAATACTCAAGGGCGTAGAAACGTAGATCGGGTGCTTGTGATTATCATTGCCTAAAAGAACCTGCATCTTCGGAGATTACCAAGTTTCGATGTAATACCTAGTAGACTGATATAACATACAATAAACTGAAACTGTTTGAATCGAAAGAACTGAATTATTTATAATTATAACTACTTCACAAATCATCGATAAAATCACATGGCAACCGTGACAGGTTTTACATTTGTGTGTATTTTCTGATACATTTTTTAGTATTTTATATTGTTAGTATTAAGAAGAGAATGTGTTGTAAAATGTTTGTAAAAATTCTACTAGGAATAAGAGAAATGGGGATCACGAGAGCAAGGTTACTTTTATAAGTTTACCGATGTCTTTTTAAGTAAAGCCATGGTAAACTTGAGGAAGCATGTGACAGAACAGAAACATTTCATAAGAAAATTATATTTTTATTTACAGAGAGTAGACAGAAATTAATAATATATACTCTTAGAGAAAATCAAGACAAGATAGGTTGCCATGGAAATATAAACTCAAGAGATGTTGGCTATCGGCGTAGAAACGTAGATTGGGTGCTTGTGATTATCATTGCCTAAAAGAACCTGCATCTTCGGAGATTTCTCAGTTTCGATGTAATCCCTAGTAGACTGAAATAACATACAATAAACTGAAACTGTTTGAATCGAAAGAACTGAATTCTTTATAATTATAACTACTTCACAAATCATCGATAGCATCACAAAAGGTCTTCGGATTAGATCCGGTCACACCGAAAATTAAAATCTTAAATTTTCCATTTTTTTTGGATACGTGAAATCAATAAATTGTTGAAATTGATCTCACGGCATTTGCACCATATCCGATTCCTACAATGGGGACGTAGCGACTGGTAACATGATTCATCGGAGCAATCAACTTCCAGGCGCCTAGAAACCAATGGATGAGTTAGCCTGACCAGGTGATGCTTTGCTGTTATTAAAGGCAACCCAATCTGTCTTCTACTGCTATATTCCATCAGCGCCAATTTGGCTGCATGGAAAGAGCAGACACGTCACAATACATCTGTTATTAAGACAGTAAATTCTGGCTGTGTCTTTTTTCCGTTGGAACGGACATTTACACAAATCCAGTACAGGTCTTGCTATTTCAGAAAATGTTTCGAGGCACTGAGTTGTCTAGTGTAGAAGATAATATCATCAAAAATGCGAATATCTTTGGTACTGTGGAATCTTCAATTTCACAAATACTTCCGAAATGTTATGCACCATGTTTCAGGATGCAACTGTGAATATGCGTTCAGGCTGGCTTAATTGTGGTGGGCTAATCATTGTTACTTTAGTAAACGTTTGACTGGAAAGAATTGAAAGAAGTTGTTATTGTTTACTTCGCGTATGATTGTAACTTGCCATTTGTAGAAGAAACACTAAACATAGAACACACATAGCGTAAAAAGAAAATATACACAACTGGGCTGCCCTCGGCTTCATCAGGACTACAACAAGAACCAGTGAAAGATTTGTCTGCAGCCACAACCGTTGCAAATGAACATCCAGACTTTCATTCCAAGCCAACTTCCCTGGCCTGGTTGCCCTGAAATCCTCCAAGTGTGCAATCCTGTACTATGTGTTTCATAGTCTGTGTGACCAACCTGCTGACACAGTAAGTTGAATCTGCCCAGATCCAGGCTTAAAATGTAGAAACAGTTCTTCCTGCACCACATTTGATACTGTTGAATCCAAATAGATAGAGGAAGGTTTAATAGTGGAAGTTTAGAGCAAAGATTATTAATTTGCACAATGTAGTGTCGATGATGTCTATTCTGCTATCTGTCGAATTAAAGTAGTTGGATATTAAACTCCCTTTAGTTTTCCACGCAGTGCGTACGTATTTTTTACGTATCATGCTAGTAGGAGACGTTTTGCATGTTTCTAATTGTTTCAATTGTAAACACCACCATAAAGTAAAGTCCATTCAATGCACAGTGTACCTGCCGTCCACGAGTCTCGTTACCATCTTTGCCGCGTAGTAGTGGATTTTCCCTTCGTCTTCGTTGGTTTAGTTAGTGTTCTTATAATGTATTACAGTAACATTTAATAACAAACGTCTCAATTTCGTTCTGCTTGTGTGAAACGAGAGAAATGAGAGGGTAAAGCGCTTCTAGAGGACATAAAATTGGACCAGAAAGTTTAACGTCTCAATCACAAAGGCGTATCACCATGGACAGTGCAGAATGACCTCACCCCATATACCCATAGAAATGTAGAGTTTTGTTAGCACGCAATCGGTTAAGGAAACACCTAACCTGTATTTTTTTTAAATTTTGGCTTTACATCTCATCGACTTTGAGGACATGAGAGGTGTAAGGAGCTATGAATATGTAACGGGATGGAATTCGGCCATGGCCTTTGGAAGGAACCATCCCGGCATTCACATCGAGTGATTACCGTCAATCTCCTGAATTTCAGGCTCGACCGAGAGATTTTAAAATCCGGTATTTACTGGAGAGTGTGAAGAGGGGAAGTGCCAGGATAGTATGTAAAATCTTGGCTTGGTTGTTGCTCGAATATGATGGGGTAGTCTGGCGATCAAATTATGGATATAAAAGACAGCAGATGCAGTGGGTGCAAAGGAAATCTCCATAGTACACAATCAATAACTGATCTAATAAAGGACCTGGGTTGGGAATGATTATACGACAAGGGTAGGTGAACAGAGTATCGGAAGTATATAAGGAACATATCAGCGATGAGCTGTTGATGAATATTTCATGGTCACAAACTAACACTTGATTTCAGGCGTAAGGGTATAGGAAGAATATCTTCTTTTTTTAAATATTTTTTTTAAATAGTAGGAGAGTCTGCGTTACCAAGTGAGATGATGAAAAATTTACCAGAAACTGGGAAAGAATTTAAGACATTTTTTTTTTTTTTTTAAATGTAAAGGAAGACGAATGGGAAAATTGCCACCGGGCCGTGTGCTCCATCGCAATAAAAATAAAAATATTTTTCCTCCACAATCGGAGCTCAAAAACGTCGACCACGGGCGGATAGCAACAGTTTTATCCGCATATAAATTCTCCGTTTCTATAAAGCAGATTACGGAAGCTAAAAGAGTTATAAATCCATCTTAATGCTGGCTGAAGACTCCCATTTACTAGCAGAGAGAGGTATTCTTGAGGGGGTTAAAGCCCGTGTTGCTTACGGCTGTGGAGTTCGCGAAGTGTTGCGGGCCTCTGTGATAACAATAATTAAGGCTCTCGAGCCTGAAGTGTTCGCTACCCGCGTCGCATCATAATGCCTCCTCAACCGTGCAGGGGCGCGTGCATTAGGCTACACGGCACATCAGGGCGCGTGGGATATTAATTTGCGACCTGTTTACCGGAGTTTCGCAGCCAAGTTCCCAAGTTGCCCCTCAAACTGTGTAACAGATTTATAACGAGTGGAATATGCTGTACGGTTGCTCCCGTAAGATAACAGCATCACGCCATCAAGGCATCATATCTGTTAGGACAGAGACGCCTATATGAAGGGCAATGCTTCTTGAGCTTGTTAAGCAATAACTTTTTTTAAAAACTGAAATTACTATCGGAGAATTGAGCTCCACAGAACAAAGCTGTGGAAGTCTACGGATACCTCTGACATTTTATATATAGATAATGATTAATATGAAAAGGTATATAAAAATAAACTGTTATTTTTCCAGATACCATTGTATAAAGACAGTACACGTAAAATAATGATAAATTTTCTTTCATCATTCATCATTTCACATATAATTTATTTTCATGTATATACAGAGCGTAGTACTGTAAAAATGGAGTAACGTGTACTTACTTACCAAGAGTATTACGAGCATTTAAGCACGATGCCACAGTAATTTTATAATTATTTCCTGTATTACAGACATACTGTTTTGATAAATAGCTTTTTTGTTATTTTGTAAGATTTTCAGTTGTTTAATTACTGTTTAATCGATTTTAACAATATTTGGTTACACCACAGAAAAAAATGGAATGAATCGCGTAGTTCTGTTAACTAATGAATAAAATAACCAATAATTGAAAGTTGAAATATAAAATAGGACAGAGAACGAGTAAAAATGTACAACTATATCTCGTTGTTTGCTATATAAAGTGTAATAACGGAAAATATTGATATCCATGATTCGAAAACATAGATATGGCCAACGATGATTTAAAGCAGACTGCAGGAGGCACGGACGAAGTTTCTAAGAGTCATTGGAAAGGTCACGATGAAGGATATGATCAGGCCGCTTAAAGTTTGGAACGCTAAGAAAGGAGGAGAGAACAATACCAAGATAAGTGATCTTGAATAAATGAATCAGAGGAGACCTATCGGAGACAGTGGAAAAGATGGATGGATGAGGAACAAAGAGACATAGAGATATGAAGACAAGTATAAGAGTAGGAATCTTAGAGAGATATTATACACGAAAGAAGATGTGGCAAATGAAATTCAGAAACGGAAATGTTAAAAATGATGATGATTATAGCTTTCAGAGTAAAGTAATTTAAATTAACGATAGTAAATTGTTTTATTTGGCCTTCAGACTTTACTAACACTAGGACAATTTCTTTGAATGGTTACATCCTTATTTATTGACTGTCTACATTTTTTTTTGTTTTGAGAAATTTAAATTCATAATTATCTTCCGTACGCTTGAGCGAAAGAGCGTAAAATTAACGTCATTACAGTGTAATGGATTTATAATCAAATTTATTCATTACTCTTGTTCCTTAGTTCCCTGTTGAGTAAGGACCTATGGGATGAGGAATATGTCAGGGTTAATGTAGATACAAGAAGAATGATAATAATATTAAAAATATTATATATTAGAAAATATTAGATAAAATAAATTATGCTAAACGCATATTAGACACAATTAATTCTTTGTACGAATTCTTATAGAAAATGCGAGGTCAGAAACATAGATTTCATGCATTGTTTTAAATTCATAGAGTGAGCTATCGCAGTATAGTTTTCTGATAGTACTGAAATTTGAAGCCAGGGTCTATTGATGAGCAGTCAGTGTCTGTGTGCCTGCCAAGCTACCATAGTACTTTCCCGTTCATCTACGTTGCAAGATTGCTAACGTGACACTTCAAAATTCAGATTTCGATTTTTCAACATTCATCTTGTTCGCAGAATATATATCGCGATTTCTGGATGTCTTTGGCAATGAATAATTAAGAAATCTGAACCAGTTTTCAAGTAACGTTTGTCTGATGTAGAGAAACTAAAATGGCAAATTTTACAAGGATTATTATTTTTCTTAGGGAAGTAATCATGATGTTTGCCGGACAGTGTAATTGTGAAAACTGAATTAAGATCTGACATTCCATATTAAATTCCTTGGTATTAAATGACAGATAGGACAGGAATTTTATTGTGTTTAGTATGGTTACAATTCTAAATTTAACGTAACTTAAATTCGTTTAAGAATAAGTAAACATGTTGTTCAATGGTTGGTATGAGAGACTTTTAGTCTCATACAGATGTAGGAAATTTAGTATTGGCAATTTATTTGTTCCGTATTTCATCACAAATACTGATTAACAAGAAGAATAACACAGTAGACAATTAGCATAAGATCTAACAAAGTTTCCACACAGACAGTGATACACTGACTTCTTTACATTATATTATTCGATATAGGCCTAAGTATCCTATCAATACAATTAAATATTGCCTTTAATTCTTTCTCCTTCACATTGAGCATTCTCGATGTCCCCCATAAAGCAAGAGTTAACAGATATCACTTACAGAAAGAAGGGGTTTCAAATCTTCGAAGTCTCGATCCCTCGTCAAGTAACTCAACAGTGAGATACAAGATGTATTCCACTTTCCCTCTGTCTTTAGCCTAAGTTTTGCTTTGGTAAGGTTGTTAGAAACAAAAAAAGGCATGTGATGCTTAAATCACTGCTTATTTTCTCCATTATTTTAAAAATATTGAGGCATTTGTAACTTACGCAAACACAGAATGCTTTTAACAGCAGAATTGTAGTGTAGTATTTCTTCAAAAGAAGCAGACAAAAAGCAGTCCGAAGATGTGAGAGGAAAGATATATTGACCCAGTCGTTAGTACTCCAGAGAGAGAGGGGGGTGGAGAAATAGGGAGCCGAGAGAAAAATCTGGCCGTCTGCTGCTTGGCGCTGGGGTCTTACGTCACAGGAGGCTTCCGTGACGTAATGATCATCCTCACGCATCACTGCGTCACTCCGAGAGCTACAGCGCCTACCTTTTTGTTTCTTCTGGAATGAAGCTTCCCTGCAGTGCTTTGAGAAGGCCATCCAGGGAGGTGAAGTGGAGGTTCTTGCTTCTGTCGGAGCACCTTGAGTGTGAATGATAACTTCGGCCCTGCACAAGCACTTTCTGTAACCTCACCAGATGGGGAGATCCGCTCTCTGTGAAGTGCCTGAAGGGACGACCATTAAATAGCCTGAGTGCTGTTCTTTGCGTGTGCATTGCCATTTGTGGGCTCCAGGGACAAGGGTTGTGCTCTAAAATTGTTGAAGAAGGCAACCGTATCAGTACTGTAGATTTGGCAAGAAATAAGGGAGTTGAGCATATATTTAAGGCTTGTAAAAAATACAGCAACCAGTCACAATTATTGTGACTGGTTGCTGTATTTTTTACAACCCATATTTGACATCACAGTCGTGGAAGTTCCACCAATCCATCATGGATAAAATATTATATTTAAGGCATTTGCTGTGTTACACTTCTGGAACAAATTTGGAATAAACAGTGTGCAACGAGTGTGAACAGAGATTTCCCCGGCGTGTCGACGGCAGGTATGCACGAAGTTCTTATCTTTCTGAACAATATACATACCTGCTCGCTACGATAGATCAAGTCTATGGAACGTTGCGTTTTTACAACACAATCCGCTAGCAAACCCGTGAAGACTACATCGGTACGCAAAGTTTTCAAAATCCATTGCCCATTTGTGTTGACACGTAACCAGGGGAGCAGCAGAAAGTCAACTTTCTTCTCTGCAGAGTTGCGGTTTTAAGGTCGGCTCTCCTGGAGCATCAGGGTTAAAAGTAGAAGTAGAATTAAACCAACTACCATACCACCTGATGTTTACATTGTAGTACTTTTCCTGAGATTTTAATCATCTCTAATTGAACCACAGTGAAAAAATTACGAGCAAGAACACGTATTTAAAGTGAGGGGTTCATAATTTTTTGATGTTATTGATATTATGAGCAAACAGTTCCTACCTCCATTGACATTGTTTCCTTTAATCTAAATATGAAACCAATAGTAACAAAATATCGGCCACGAGCGTTATCCGCACGTGTCTGTGAAATGGGCGGAACATACAGAAGAAGTAAATTTGTTGAGGAAAGAGATGACATTCATATTTCGGAATGAACGCGGAAATATGATAAATCAGGACCAGAACCGAATCTTTTCTGTATTCATTTTTTCCACGAGCGATTAGGGAACGGAATAGAAAGGATTTACCGGGCGTATAAACTTAAAATCCGACAGTAGCTCGACAAAGCTCTCCGGCCATCCTGATCTGGGTTTCCATGGTTTTCCCAGATCACTCCACGCGAATGCTGGGATGGTTCCTCACCATAGCCCATGGGCACCTCCTGCCAAATCCCGTATATCCCTTCCGAACTATTACCCTTTCGGATAGATGCAATACTCCCTCCACCACACACTTTTAGTGAATCGCGGAGTAATATAATAATTATAATAACTGACAGCACAGAGAAACGGTTTAACATGTAAACCACGAGACAATCTTTCACCTTGAGTGCCTTCTTTTGTTTCTCCAGGTCTTTCTGCAGCGCCAGCTTACGATAGTGCACTTTTATTAGCGAAGCGCGTAAAGAGAATTATCTAAGTCTCCAACGTCTGGTAAACGGATCAGAATTACAGATTCATATGCAGGAGTTAGTGCTTTTGTTGCCTTAGATTAATAAATTCAAAATACGTCTTTAGGTGTAATTTTTTTTGTTTTTAACTGCTTAACGCCTCTTAACAGCGAGGTCTTTAGAGACGGGAAAGGATGAGGGGAAAGGAATGGGAAGGAATTCGACCATGGCCTTTTGAAGGAAGCATCCCGGCATTTGCCTGGAGTGATTTGGGAAACCATGGAAAACCCAAATCTGGATGCCTGGACGGGGATTCGAACCGCCGTCCTCCCAAATGGGAGGCCAGAATGCTAACCATTACACCACCACGCTCGGTTTTAGTTGTGAACTACCGTATTTCACACGTTATAACCGTAAAATTTTTGTTGTTGTCGCAACCTTACGTGTGACGGCGAGGTAAGGACAGTCGAGAAGGAAGTCATGAAACGGTAAAAATGCTAACAATTTTGAGCCTGCAGCAAACTAAATCGAAAAAAAAATAAATCAATAAACTATGAGGATTACACCGTGTTAAAACCATTTACATGAAGTATTTGAAGTGAAATCGCGGTCAAAATTTTCATCCACTTCTCTTTAATATTATTTTACGTAGCTGTTTAGAGTTATAAGGATTTAATGTTAATATTTCTTTGTTTTGATATTAGAAATAGCACGTTTTATGTACTTTCAAATTATTTCTGTCACTTTCCTTTTTTGCCTTTTAGTTTAGTATCAAGATAAACTCTCATGGTACGAAAAAATATTTATTGGCCTCAATGCTGAACGTATAAATCTACACTGACGTGCACAATAGTTTAACTATCTGGAACTTAATGTACAGGGTGATTCAAAACGATTGTCGGGGTTTCATGATTTTTTTTTACCGGCTGTATTATATTTAAGTGGATGAATAGACTAACTCTCAAAGTTTTGTTTTGAAGCAGTCACTAATCTTGTAGTTACGTTTTGTTCCGCCAGATGTCAGTGTTTGAAATATGGCAGCTAACGCTATAGGGAAGGCTTTTTGCGCTCTAGATTTTCACGTGTGTCAGTCAGTTAAAGTTGTCCAACGGCACTTTCGAAAAAAAATATGAAGGATGCACCTTCAGACAATTCCATTCGGAGGTGGTATGCGCAGTTCGTGGAGGAGGGCTGCTTATGCAAAGGGAAAAGCAGTATCGGAAGTCGACGTGAACCGCATCAGAGAAGTTTATCAACGTAGCCCGCGGGAATCAACAAGAAGAGGCAGCAGAGAACTGAACATTCCGCAAACCACAGTTTGGCACGTGCTACGAAAACGCCTAAAAATGAAAACCTATCGCCTAGGGCTTCTTCAGGCTTTAACACCCGACGACCATCGCAAACGTCTCACGTTTTGCAACATTATGCAATAAAAAATGGAAGAAGATGGGTTTTGTAAAAAACTCGTTTTTAGTGATGAAGCGAACTTTCACTAGTCCGGGAAAGTTAACAAGCATAATGTGCGAATTTGGGGGACAGAAAATCCCAGTGCTTTTATTGAACACCAGCGTGATTCTCCAAAAGTGTGTGTGTTCGCTGCTGTTTCCAAGGCGAAAGTGTATTGCCCGTTCTTCTTCAATGAACAGAAAGTAACAGGACTAACTTACCTCGATATGGTCTCTGAGTGGTTGCTGCCTCAGCTGAAAGAGTTGGATGATTTCATATTCCAACAAGATGGTGCCCCAACTCATTTCCATCGGGAGGTAAGAACATTTCTCAACGAACAATTGCCGCAGCGATGGATAGGACGCGGAGCCGACAGTGACCAAATGCTCATGGCTTGGCCACCTCGTTCACCAGATTTAACCCCATGTGATTTTTTTCTTTGGGGTTACGTCAAGGATCAAGTTTATCTTCCTCCTCTACCTGCGGCTATCCCGCAACTGAGAGAACGGATCAGGGCCGCCTTTCTAAACATTTCTGATGACATGCTGTGTCACGTGTGGGATGAAATGGACTATCGCATAGATGTGTGCAGAGTGACACAGGGCGCACATATCGAACAGTTGTAATGGATGTAAAAAAACTTGATGAGTTTCTTTACACATCAAAATAAGATTCAAATTCGTATCTCAATTGTGCTATGTGTAGGATTTTTTGAAACCCCGACAATCATTTTGAATCACCCTGTATTTATCGGTTTCGAATTATATCGTGCTCTATTTTACTTACGAAAAGAAAACGCAGCAAAGTGATAGTTGTGAGATTTTTTTTTTAATTTCATAACTTAAATTTTGAATAAATGGAATATTGAAATTTAGTTTGGATTTTGAAATGAGTATTCAATTTAAACTTTTATTTGGCGGTTTAAATAAGGTGAATGACTTACCTTTCTTTGAAATTATTTGTGTCACAGCTAGGCTAGAAGCATAGAGACTGTAAAATTTACGGTATAAAAGTTATCTATCAAAGCTATGGAAAATGTATTCATCGTTGCAGGATACAATGCATCGGTAGACTGGGAAGACTCAACTGATTCTAGTACATTATTGATTGTCCATAGAATGAATTGATAAAATGATGAATTCCTTCTCAAGCTGAACTTTTATTGATTTTGGTCGAAAACAGATTATATTTCAATTTTGACATAATAAATTCACGAACAGTATGTGCAAACAATTGTCTAGGGAGTAATTTCGTAGATTTTTCCCTTTTTTATATATTGCTAAAATATTTTTTACTCACATTTGATATCAACAAAATGTGTGGTAATTCTCTGTTTAATTATCGATGTAATAAAGTAAAGCGCCGGGGTTAACAGCTTGCCTTTTAACTGAAAAATAGAGAAAACGATGCATTTAACGTTCGATATCCTGACATTACGCAGTTTGAACGAAAAAAAAAAAAAAAGATCACTTTCTGATGAAGGTTTAATGCATAGCACTTGCTCTCAGCTCCCCTACGCGTCAGGCTGCTATTGTTACACGGCAGTGGGGCGTGTCACCTAGCTCCGAGGTCCTCACAAAGCGGGACATTGCAATTAACATATCTCTTTCTATGTGTCACGGGCACGCGTCACAGCAGGGGTAGCCCCTGATTGACCACTCAATGGCGTCCACCCAGAGCAGAGCTCAATGTGAAACGGAGAGGCGGGGAACAACGGCATTCTGATGCAGACTGAGCCCTGGCCTAGGCCATTAGCATTTACAAAAAAATTCCACCTGTTACCCGTTAAATTAGAGGTCAGAGTCCAGTGTACTTCCTACGCAATTGGTGTTCAGTGATATTAACAAAACATCTCCGTATCCATGTTTCACTTGGATGATTAATCAAATATTTTCATTCCATAAATAATTATATTGTTGATAGTGACCACTGGTAGTAACTGACAGCTGTGTATGTCTAAAAAAAATCTATAGTATCTTATAGGATGATTTCAGCAACATCATACTTAAAGGATTAATCTACTTGCCTCCTCACATCCTCGACATTATGCTTTGGTGTGAGATGTTCCTCTTACCTTTATGGTGGTAACTGAAAGCTATTTTCTTAAAAAATACGATTTCAGTCTTTGATATTCGTTTTCTAGAAGCCTTCAACACTTTCTTAACCAGTCCGTGACTGTTAATGATTTTAGAGAGAATCTTGAATTTGTGCTTAAAATACTGATGTCCATACCGTATTTGTAGTCACTTCTATCAGATTTTTTTATTACGGCGTTCCACTTCTTCAACGTGGAGTCATTAGTAGAGAAACGATTATAAGTAAGAAATAAAAGAAAATTCGATAATGCAATTTTGAAGTAAGCATCGAGATATTTGTCTGGACTGATTTCGAATCGAACCACCGTTGATGAACAGCTGCACTGTTCGTTCATTCTTTCATTATATATAAAATATAGATTTTTCCCGCAGACTGTTTAGAAAGGTATGTGATCTTGCTGTGAAGATTGTTACCCCACATTTAAAGATTATCAAAATTTTATCATCTAGAGCAGAACGTTCCTGTCTGTGAGATTTCTTACAGTTTTCTTCACCTCAAGCATGTGTAGTGAATTACTCTTAGCAGGTCTTTCAATGTTTAAATCGGTAAATTAATAATCCCATTCATTTACATTGTTAGGAGCGAATGGTCTAATTACTAATTGGATTGTTTGTGGGCATTTAGTGGAGTAACCTGAAGGATTTCAAAATATTCTCTTCATCATCTGTCTTCTGCAACAATCTAATCTAATATGTCATCTTAATGGCTCTTTGTCTTATTTTCTTGAGGACTATCTAAAGTTAGTGTTGTCAGGCTGACACCAATCATATGCTTGGTACGGAACCGTTGATTATAATTATTAGGAGTTTGCAAGTTAACACCAGGCGCAATTGGAGATGACAACTAATTTTAGTAGTAGAAGGAAGACATTTAACTGGTAAAATCTTGTTTAATAGATCACTAACAGTAGCCTAAGACACACAATAAGTGACTGATACATGGTAGAGTTCCGAACTAGCGTCGATTCTGCCCAAGTTCCCGTAGTGATTAGATGAAAAAATCTATCACTCTCTGGCTGGTAATGATACACTGATAGGCTAAGCTAACTGGCGAGGGCGCCTAAAGATGACCCACGACTGTCGCTATAATGAGCGCGAATCTTCGTCGTGGAGGTCTGAGGAAGACTTGTATTGATGTCAGTGATCGGCATTTCGTACTCAGCATATCAGCAGTTTGATGAAAAATAACTTCTGCCGACACTGCAACACGTGACTACTAAGTTGTCCCGATGTATAACTTAATGTTCTAGAGTCGGATGATCAAACTTTACAACAATGGCAAAATTTCTCGTTTGATCGATCTGATTTTTCCCTATAAAACAACAGAGAACGATCATTACTATTTCTGTGGTTGGATGCAATATTAAAATAATTTACATTAGCATGATTTTTGAGGGCGCCAGGGTATTTTTACATTACCTACCAAATATGGTGATTGAAAGTTCACAAAAATTTGCCAACCTTTCAATATAATCTTTTTTAAATGGACCACGGCTTTTAAACAATAGCTCAGTTTATTGGAAGCGAAAACTGTTAAACTTTGAGGACCGTTATTTGGACAGTCTCAATGACTTGAAGTTCACACTGTTGAATTGGTAGTACAATTACCTTTAACTGTGTAGACTGCTTCGGCGTCGAAGATAGTGGTGTGGCATCTTACCACCGTGATACGTAAGTCTACTATGACCTAAGTACATCTGTAAATTTTCCTTCCTTCCGTGGAAGCCTGTTTTGGAATCAGTGCCCCCTCACGCTAAAGATCTGGCACCAAGAGTTGCGTCCTCTGACTCTGGAGGCCTGGCGCAGAGCCTCGAATCCCGCCCTTCACCGTGATTGCTGGCCACGTCTCCCACCATCTTCTTCCAAGCCACGCCTCATCTCGTACTCGCGACCTAGGGATAAATTCACAGAAATTAGAAAATACCCCGAGGTTTTGGTACAGGCGATTGGTTCTGTAAGGTCCCCCTCTTTTTTAAAAGGGATTTCACTGGCGAGAATCGTTTTCTTGTGTCCGGGAACATTCAGGACATGAGCTTCCAAAAAATTCCGGGGTAGCAAAATGTCAGTGGCCTGACATCCACCTTCCCTCGGATATTTCCCGGACCTAGTAGGTCCCATGGAGATTACGGCTCCATGTCTGACAATCAAAGAGGCTGTCCATTGTCTGTGACTCGGACCCCGGCAACAGTCTGGTGGGCTTTTAACTAATATTTCCGTCCCCACGCTCGTCCATCGTAGCCACGAAAATCCAATCAAAATTCTTCCTGTCCCTGATGGCATTTTATATTAATATTAAATATTATTCGGTATGTTGCACCTTAGTCATTCTAGTACAAATCCAGAGGTGATCGACCGTAGTATCATTGTGTTGCTCTTTGCAGTCCACGTGCTTTCGGAGGCAGTTCCGTTGCCGTAACACCGCTGAGGTCGTGGCACGCCATGGCATTCCTTCTTTCGGCTTTGTTCATCAATTGACAGAGCCAACAGACTCTGCATTTCCAAGACTGTTTGCTTCAATTGTACCTCAGTTTCGGTGGTTCTGCTTCCACTTTCTCGCCACGAACATTGACGTATTCACTTTCAACGTGTCATAATTTTACGAACTTTACTTTTATTGATCTCAATACGGCCTTAAATTCTACACAATAGAGTATTTTATACGAAATGATATTTTAGTGTCTCAATTCAGCCGACAAACGAGAGGGGTTAAATCCCTAAGGAAACCCGGCGTGCACTGCATCGCCGTTTCGTTATCACACCATTGCGCCTCATGCTGGAGGCTGGAGAGATACTGCCTAATATACTTGATTGTCGACAGATTTCCATGTCATTGTTCTCTATTCATTAATCTGTGAATACTACTCGTTTGAAATTGTACAGTTTTCACATCGCTCATAGTTCTTGGATGCCATCAGTACAGAACATGGAAGATGCTTTCACAGCAAAAGCTCATTTCACTGACTATTCACCACAGTCATTCGGAAGACGTATATTTTACAGCATGTTCTGTTTTCGGTTATTGCCGAAGCATTTCTGCTACCGTGTTTCGCGCATGCGCGTCAGCTTCTGCAGTCCATAGAGTAGCTGCACGTGTAGATGGAGACAATCATTCCCGGTGTGTGGTGGTTTGTGCTGGAATCGAGCAGTCCTTAGGTGGTGAAACACGGTGAAAAGTGAAAAAAACTGACATCTCTACGTTATACAGGGTGTCCCCGAATGTCATGTACAGATTTGGAGGGAAGGTAGAGAACATCGTGAGCAGCCATAATTACATGAGAAAGCATAGGCGGAAACGTAACCCTAACGAGATAGACACAAAGCCAGTAATTCCACAACACAGAATGTACTGTAAAACACAAAAAAATAAATAAAAAGTATGAAATAAAAGCACCACAGGAGGTGTTCGAAATTGCGGTCATTGGCATGTTTGACGCACGACATCGACGTGAGATTGATTGGCGTACATATTCGAAAATACGGATCGTACCACCAGGTCCATTTCAGAACTGACGGGCGTGTCGTACACAAGGCTCTTCATGGCAACCCAGAGATGTTCTCTACCTCCTCTCCAAAAAATTTACACGGCATTCGGGGACACCCTTTATAGTGAGGGTGTCACGAGCCACAGAATAGTCAAGAGAAGGGGCAGGATGTTTATCAATAGTAGTGACACTATGGGTAGCAAAAATCGTTTCGACCAACTGTTGAATGAATTCTAAGCTTGGAGTGAGATCTTAAACGTATTGGCCTATTCTGCGACCTTGAAGAAACGATGTCGCGTGGTACAGAATGGAATACGCAACATGTTTACTCGTGGAGTTGCGTTGAACAGTGATCATCCTTGCCTTCTCACCACTCGTCGAACTCAAAATTCCTTTTCAGTGAATTTGGCTGGGAGCGAATAGATCAGATGTGTCGTCAAGTGATTTTTATCTTTTACGGTATGTGAATGGATAGGTTGGTGAACAATGTCTCGAAATAGAAAGCAGCAGTGCAGGAACAATTTCCTCCGCATGTATACTAATTCTAGACTGCAGACTGGCTGAAAATCCGTCTTTATAATTGTGTTAATAATGTTGGAGATTACGCAAGAAAGTAATTGAAATTTGGATAAAAATAATATGGCATATATGTTAATGATTCTCCGTTTTTTAAACAATTTATCGGAACTACTTAAATAATAGCCCTTGTACATTTAAACAAGAACGCCTGGACACACGTAAGAAAGAAACTGGACACTCTAGTTCTCCACTTCATTTAAGAGTGTGATGTAGGCCGAGTAAATAACAGGAAACGATTGTTGGATCCAGAATTCTAAGTACAGAGTCATCACGCTATGCTCGAGATTATACATTAATTTTCAGAATGGATTATAATCATCTGTTACCAATGAATTTTGTCAGCAGAGGTCAGTAATCTCTGAAATTTTTTTCAAGCTACCCATTTGCTTCTCTCCCAGTGGGAATTTTTTAACTACTGTGTTATTAATTCTCTTCTTTCTGAATATCTGCAAACACAATGACGCATTTCTGTAAATTGTCTATAGCGAATCTTTGTCCACCAATCCTGATGAGCCAGTGGATTTATCTCGTCTCTCAGTGCACTATCTGCGGTTACAAATTGAACCATGAAATGGGTTCCAAGCAATGGTCATGAATAAACGTGTTGAATATAGAGAGACAGTGTGCACACATGAGGCGTATTTTTTCACAGCATCTCCCAGGGGAGCGGGTGATGTATGATAGCCCTGCGGACACCTTCAGCTCGCCACGACTGTGTAAAAACGGCGAGGACGCAGTGAGACAAATATGTTTGTTTGTCTTGGGGTCCTGAGCAGAGGACAGTTTTGGACGACGTTATCTTTGTGTACCTAGACTCTTTAAAAAAACTGACTTACTCATAACTTCCTCTGCACATAACTTTTCACTCACATCTCTGTAAGAAATTAGTTTCCCCACATGTATTATAATATATTATGAGCTTGTGCCAGTTATGTGAGTATAGTCGTATCATAGTACATTACGTTAGGTACTGAAGAATCTAATTCTATATGTCTACTATTAATTTTTCACTTTAACCGTACAAAATTGCAGCTATGTTCAGTTTTAGGAACCAATTTACTAATTGCCAGTTTGCACTTTTGTTATAGAATCCTCCCGTGTCCGTGAACATTTACCTGTACTGAGTAAAAATATGAATCCATATCACTAATTTTTATCAATTATCTTAAAATCAAGTTGGAATTTTTGTCTCTGTGGCTCTCGGTCCTGGAATTCTGGAGGAAGGGGGTTCGAATCCCCGTCCGGCAATCCGGATTTAGTTTTTTCGTGATTTTCCGAAATCACTCCAGGCGAATACCAGAAAAAACATTGTGGTAAGAGAATGTATCAGTCATACGCTTCTTTAAATGAAGTAAAGCTTTAAAAGTTGCCAGAGGATCTATTGTAAATGTACCTGACGCTCAACGTCAGAAAACATTGGTGACAGAAAGAAATTTTTTGTCAGGTAATATATAAGAAGATGGAAAAATTATGATAACCGATTAAAAAGCTGTAAGAATATGCTAAAAAAATAGATATATGGATACTGTATATATTAGCTCAGACAACAGTTTAATTCTGACTGTTCGTAGATTTTTTTTGTTTTGCTTCGGTCTTTGCGGTTCGTCTGCGTCCATATCATTACAGTTGGGAGAATATGGGAGACAGTAAACTGGCAGGAGTTCGGTCATGGTTTGCGGGAACCGTGACGGAATTTTTTGAAACCATGGAAAAATGAAATCTGGATTGGCGTACGTTGATTCGAAGTTGCATCCTCCAGTATTACAGTACTATTTCAAATGTTCTCAAGTTCTTAAGAACCACTGAATTTAGCAACTGCTAACCTTATCTACAGTTACAATTGCTGACTCTTGATCAAACGGCAGTGTTCCACAGCCGTTAGAATACCTCCGCTACAAAAACCGAGCACCATAAAAAAGAGAAACGAAACAGGGCGTAAAAAGCGAGGTGCAAATTAAAAATTCTCGGCCACATTCTACGTGTTCGGTGTCGGCAGTTGTAACTGATACAGAGGTCGGTCGATATCGGAAACTGTGCGTTACACAGACGTGGTCTGTGGCTCCAGAGATACTGCTGCGACACATGTTCCGCACTTTACCACCCGTTATGCGGTGTTATTGGGGAGTTCGCGTGTAGGAACGAAGCTGAGCGACGAACGATCTTCCGAAAGTATGCAGTATTATTTTATAGGATCGACGTGCGTATAGGCGTTTAGGAAAGTGCTCAGATATGGAGACGTGATGCAGTGTGTTTGATAGTTATTTTGCAGTTTCAGGTTTTATGTGTTAATGGACTGAACACAGAATATTGCTGAGCGACCAGGTGGAACAAATAAGTGTCGATACATAGATCGTCAATGACTGCTTAGAAAAGATCTAACAGTGTGGCTGAGTGCGCTGACGTGCCGCGCACTTCATTGGGGAGGTACAACGTGGCCGGGCACCTGCCCATGCTCCACATACAGGCCACCTAACTGCGGTTTTTAGGCGGTTTTCCACAGTAATCGAGCCGACTGCAAGGATGGACTCCAATCTTCACCTCATAAACTACACACATCACAAACAAAAATAGACTTATCACACACGGAACATACGTGGCCGTACCAAAAAATAACCGGAGTAGCATTGCCATGAGCGGAGTTGGGGAGTACGCGTTTCTAGCGCTAGCCGTTTATACCGCAACTCATTGTCAGTTCAGTGCGACCTGTATTGTCAACCTGGCTTGTTCTGTTAATCTGCGGTGATTGTTTTTGCTAGCGCTGTTTTGTTATTGTTTCGTTTTTGATGGTGACAAATTTAAGTTAACAACGTGCAACAGTGAAATTTTGTTTTACACTCAGTAAAAATGCTGCTGAAACTGTTTTAATGTAGAAAACATCTTACAAATATGACGCCATACAAATACTCAAGTGCACGAGTGGTTCGATTGATGACAAACTTTGTTCTGGGAGTCCATCAACTGCCCGAATCGACAGAAAATGTTTTAAAAATACGAGAGCTTGTGCTCCCAGACCGACTACTGACAATTGATCAACCGTCAGAGATTAGTGGGTTATCTTGGAGCTCGGTTCAGCGAATTTTAACCGAAGATTTGGGAATGAAAAGGGTTGCTGCTAAGTTTGTTCCTCGGGCCCCGACTGACAATAAAAAAGAACGCCGAGTTGAAACATGTCGTACTGTACTTTGAAACAATAGGTTGAAATTGATCCAGATTTTCTGTCAAAGGATATGAGTCATGGTGCTATGGTTACGTTATTGTCACCCCGTCCAAAAAAAAAAAAAAAAAAAAAAAAAAAAAAAAAAAAAAAAAAAAAAAAAAAAAAAAAAAAAAAAAAAAACTTCAATCAAATCATTGCTGATTTGCTTTTTTGATGCCAAGGGCGTAATTCATTCCCCCATATCAGACCGTCAATCAAACCTTTTATGTCGATATTTTAAGAAGATTACGCTACAGTGTTCAAAAAGAAAGTCCCGATTTGTGGCAGACAGGAGACTGGTTCTTCCACCACGACAATGCACCTGCACACACAGCTAAATCTGTTAGGCAGTTTTTGGCTAAAAATGGCATGGTTCCACCGCCCCACGCACCTTACTCGCCTCACCTGAATCCGTCCGACGTTTTCTTAATTCCCGCATGAAAAGGGGCATGAAAGGACAACGATTTGACAACATTGAAAAGGCCTAGGAAAAAACGAGGCAGGAGCTGTCAGCAATTTCTTAAAATGACTACAGAAAACGTTTCGAACAGGGGAAGCGCCGGTGGGACAAATACACTCCTGGAAATTGAAATAAGAACACATTGACGCCGGTGTGTAAGACCCACCATACTTGCTCCGGACACTACGAGAGGGATGTACAAGCAATGATCAAACGCACGGCACAGCGGACACACCAGGAACAGCAGTGTTGGCCGTCGAAGGGCGCTAGCTGCGCAGCGGTTGGGCAGCGCCGCAGTCAGTGTCAGCCAGTTTGCCGTGGCATACGGAGCTCCATCTCAGTCTTTAACACTGGTAGCATGCCGCGACAGCGTGTACGTGAACCGTATATGCAGTTGACGGACTTTGAGCGAGGGCGTATAGTGGGCATGCGGGAGGCCGGGTGGACGTACCGCCGAATTGCTCAACATGTGGTGCGCGAGGTCTCCACAGTACATCGATGTTGTCGCCAGTCGTCGGCGGAAGGTGCACGTGCCCGTCGACCTGGGTCCGGACAGCAGCGACGCACGGACGCACGCCAAGACCGTCGCATCCTACGCAGTGCCGTAGGGGACCGCACCGCCACTTCCCGGCAAATTAGGGACACTGTTGCTGCTGGGGTATCAGAGAGGACCATTCGCAACCGTCTCCATGATGCTGGGCTATGGTCCCGCGCACCGTTAGGTCGTCTTCCGCTCACTCCCTAACATCGTGCAGCCCGCCTCCAGTGGTGTCGCGACAGGCGTGTATGGAGGGACGAATGGAGACGTGTCGTCTTCAGTGATGAGAGTCGCTTCTGCCTTGGTGCCAATGATGGTCGTATGCGTGTTTGGCGCCGTGCAGGTGAGCGCCACAATCAGGACTGCATACGACCGAGGCACACAGGGCCAACACCCGGCATCATGGTGTGGGGAGCGATCTCCTACACTGGCCGTACACCTTTGGTGATCGTCGAGAGGACACTGAACAGTGCACGGTACATTCAAACCGTCATCGAACCAATCGTTCTACCATTCCTAGACCGGCAAGGGAACATGCTGTTCCAACAGGACAATGCACGTCCACATGTATCCCGTGCCACCCAACGTGCTCTAGAAGGTGTAAGTCAACTACCCTGGCCAGTGAGATCTCCGGATCTGTCCCCCATTGAGCATGTTTGGGACTGGATAAAACGTCGTCTCACGCGGTCTGCACGTCCAGCACGAACGCTGGTCCAGCTGAGGCGCCAGGTGGAAATGGCTTGGCTTGCCGTTCCACAGGACTACATCCAGCACCTCTACGATCGTCTCCATGGGAGAATTGCAGCCTGCATTGCTGCGAAAGGAGGATATACACGGTACTAGTGCCGACATTGTGTATGCTCTGTTGCCTGTGTCTATGTGCCTATGGTTCTGTCTGTGTGATCATGTGTTGTATCTGACCCCAGGAATGTGTATATAAAGTTTCCCATTCCTGGGACAATGAATTCACGGTGTTCTTATTTCAATTTCCAGGAGTGTATATTAGTAGTAGTGGAGAGTGTTTTGCAGGGGATAAGCTTGTTTTGTAAACAAATTGAAAATATATAGTTTTTAAAAAGTAATTCCTGTTTTTATGGGTACCTCCTGGTAGTTACACATTTCGCAGCAAAATTTTAACACTCCACTTCATCCATTAAAACGTAATACTACGTGGCAGTAGCTGTAAAGTGCTTGGCGTCAGCAAGAGCATGCGACGACTAAACCAGAACTCCAAATTTTCCCGTGCCAGTGATGAGTAAAACTCATCAAAGGCAGCCAGGGGGAAGATTTGACCATCCTTCCGAATTTCAGGACAGAGCGTTACCAGTCACCCGGCACAATCGGTCTCTTCTCCTTCTCCTAGAAACCATTGAAATTTTGTACAAGTGAACTGAAAATTGCTCGATCTTGTTATATCATCTGTTAATCCGATCTCTAACATATCTCTTTGTATTCCTTTGATCCACTGATTGCCATTCTTACTGTTGTAAACATGGTTAAAAATTCTTATTGTAATTCTATTGTTATCTATTCTTATTATACAGGGTCCGGCAATAAAACCTCCCTCATTGTCACATAAAAACTAAATATGATGGAGAATAATTACTTTTATTTATGAAAAATACATACTTTGCCATTTTTAATTATTTGGTTTTAAAAATTATATCTGCTAAATGACGTCCTCCATTGTTGATATATTGACAAAGTCTATTCCGAAAGTTCTCCATACATTTTCGTGTCATTTCTCTTGGAATGGCTGCCAATTCTTAGGTAATGACCACTTTAGGTGCTTGCAGTGTGGTGGGATGATGTTTGTACACTAGAGGCTTTAAGAGTCCCGAAAGATTGGTTGGTGAATGTTGCATAGACACACTCACACGCGCCAAATTTTCCGGCGTTGTTGCATTCCGAGGACGGCCTATAGGTTTTCTTTTTAGTGCTGAACCTGTCTTTCTAAAGTTTGACACCCACAGTTGAGTAGTTTTTCTATCCGAGACACGATCATGTAGGACAAGTTCAAATCGTCTCCGAAATCTCAGAACAACTGTTATGAATAAATTCGTCCACAACAAACGCACGATGCTCACCAAGCCACGACATGGTGCACACTGAAAACAAAACACACTCCACATCAGTATCCTCACTACAACCCGCACACCGGCCATGTGAAATGCGGGAGGTTTTATTGCCGGACCCTGTATAACCAAAAAAATTGATTCTCCTATTTCTGATGGTGTCTGACATACTTTCGTTTTCTTCTTCCCTATTCTTATTCCTACGGTGCCTAAACTCTCAGTTTTCAATGGTTCCCAGATTTTCCTGAAGCTTTCCCTTTCATTTCTCTCCATTTCTTCTATTTCTCCGGTTTTCAGAGAGAGGCGTACAGATCCTATTGTTTGATTGATGTACTGAAGCGTATGACTTTAAATTTTGTTAAGAGCATATAGATGATAAATTTATTAGTTTATTTATATTACGGCATTCTATAAGAGCACCTCATCTCTTCCTCAATTACAAAGGCGAAAATCGAAATATGGAGCTCTACCTCCTCGAATCCCGCGGAAAGCCCCCGAAGCTGAAGAACCACCAGGAATTTACATTATACAGGATTCTCCTGTGATTGGTTTATCTTGTCAGCTGGTTTTAATAATTCACTGCGGCTGAACATCATACTGCACACGCTAAAAGAAATGTGAAGCATAGTCTTGTATGAAAAATGTGAACGTTGTCTGTAAAGCAAGAGAAAGAAGAAGAACAAATCGCACTGTGATGAATGAAGAGGTTCCTTTATGCAATATAGCACTTCTTTCGACGGCAGCTGACACTGACGAGGAGTTGGGACCGTGAACACGGGGAAGGGGGGGGGGAGCAGTTTGTGGACGGAATATTTTGTGGCGCTCCTCGGGAAGTGGGTCAGCTCCTGCCCGACACAAATCCGGGCCCAGTGCACGCGCAGCCTTGCGGAAGGGCTCCGCGACCAATGCGATTGTGAGTTAATGTTGTGTTAACGCAATCGGCGACGGGGCGCCTTGCCAGATAACAGTTAGCGAACGTTACGGCGCAGTCCGGTGCGCACCACGAACTTCTTGTACAAATTTGGACATTCCTCGCGAAATATGCACCGCCCGGACTCCGAGGCCCTCTCGGCCCGCTGAAGGAGACTCCCTGGTCTCTACAGGGTGTTTCAAAACCATACCGGAATGCTTTGTATGCACAAAAGTCTGAATACGTATGTTATTATTTTTTGAAGTAATTTAATTCTTAATATATATTTAATGCATTACATGAAGTTCTAGATCCGTTTCTATTTCATATATTTTCTAACGTTCCATAATTAAGCAGTAAATATTTTCAGATTATACTAAAAGACAGTTCCGGATGTATTGTTGCGGTTTCAACATTACGCTCTTTCTAATGAAAGTCACAATAATATCGCTGAAACGTTTGGTTTCAAAGTTTTTTTCTAACTGGATGGAAGTCAATGCAATTGCTTAATGTATTTCAAGTTCAATTCTGTTTCATTTTTTCGCTTTCGTTATGTTTTTGTTCAACAAACCCGTGGAAATATATACGATAAATAAGAAGTAATTGTGTAAATCAGAATGTTTTGGTAGTATTCTCTTTATTCAGTTAGGCAAAACGTTATAGTTCACACCGACAAATCATCATTTTAGTTTGGGTAAATATTTCCGTGGTTCGGATTCCACGTTAAACTGTAGGTCCCAGAGGAAAGGAACTGCCCGTCTTACCTTTGACACAAGGGCTTAGTATGCCTCCTTCGGGAGGATCCAACCAACTTTGTTAAGTTTATTGTAGAATACTTTATGGTCAGACTGGTACACTTATGGAGCATGTGAATGGGTGCACTTAGGGATGCTTCAAACTTTCTGAAAATAGAACAATGCAAACAAATTATAGTGTTTACAATTATTCTGACGAAGTTAAGGAGTTTGTAGAACTACGAGAGTAATTGTTCTACATTGAGACTTAGGAGATCATTTCTATTACTTTCACTATCATCTTGGTCTACATTCCTGGGAAACAGCTTACCAGTTCACAGTACGGGATGTCATAAACGTACAAATATGCGTAAAGGGCAAATAACGAAACGAGTGAGAACACATGGTTTTGGGGAGTAGATGTTGTAAGACTAGAGTGTAGAATACAATTCACAGGTTGTGCTGAGGAAGTCTGTACATGCACCTACAACAACGTGGTATACGCAAGGAGTATGGAGAAGGGTCCGAGAACATTGTGATATTCGGAAGTTTCGGAAAGCTACTCCTCCCGGAGTACGGGCCATCAAGATTATCTTCTGAGGAACCAGCTACGACCTCTCTGCTTTGTGCGTCAGCTGGCGACAAGTAGTCGACGCAGATCCCTCGAGAGTAGACTGCTAGGGCTCTTTATGCGCAATCTACGGTCGACAAGTTGCTCAGCCATAAAGGTGTGTGGGTAAAATACTAGTGGCACAGCTAAATCAAGTCCGGTGGTATAATGTTAGCCAATAGGATAATAAGTTACTAATTGCTGGGAGACAGGTCGTCTGTCTGTTCCGCTGGGAAGCTGGGAGCAAGGGCTGCTGTGTGGGAGAGACGATACTGTGCGGATGTTAGAGGCTGGTTGTGTGAGAAATACGCTACTGAGAGGATCAGAAAGTTATTGGGTGTCAGAGAGTCTAGTGAAAAGATCTATAGACTGTAGTGCTCTGATTCGTCAAAGCTATGTAGTGATTATTGTATTTAACATACAGTAAAAAAAATAATTAGCAGACATTGAACTGTTGTTTACACTGTGGACCAGCTATGAAAGAACGGGGAGGCTGACACACTGTATCCTCCCGTTAAGATCTAATCTTGCGAAAGATAACGAATAGTGGGTAACTTCAACGTCCACATCTGAACGCAACAATAGTGTCTTATGCCGTAACTGTATGCAATGGCGTAACTGTACCGGTTGGGGAAAATTTATCAGATGAGGCCCTTCTTCAGGACGAAAGGGCGATCTTTTTTTACCTCTATTACTGCCCGGGTGGTGACAATTGATTTGTCTTGGGCCAGGAGGTCCCTCTGGCAGGTCATCAGGGGCCTCCCTCCGGCTGGGGACCTGTGTCATTTTGTCCGTCCTGCCACCCCATTGTTATGCCACTGACTGTTGAGTGAGTTTGGATTTAATTCAGATCTTTGCTATGCAGTATACTGATTCTGAATGCTTCATCACCTCTCTTACCCAGTTGGCCAAGCAGTAAATGGTGCAAATTTCTTCCACCACCGGGGCTCGAACGCCGGATTCCTTGATGGCACCGCAATGACGCCAGCCGATAGGACGGCCTAGGGACAAACGATAATAAGTTAATACAACCTGTAGTATGAAAATACATTATACGAGCAATAAACTGCCAGATGACAGAGCAGAGGTATATTGAAAATGTATTTCATAGTAATAAACTCAAGAAAGTCCTTGATGTTAAAGCAGTAAAATACAAGGGGTGATCAAATGAAAAGGTACGAAACGACACGGTGGGTACAAATATAGACTTTATTCAAAATATACACCATAGGCCTGAGCACAACGATCCCACTGATGAACAAGCCGCAGGATTCCTTGATCCCAGAATTCCTGTGGCCGTGACGAGACCCAGTCCTTCACAGCGTCCTTGAGGACGTCGTCCGAGTTGAAGCGCTTCCCTTTCAGGTGTTTCTTCAGTGGACCAAACACATGGAAATCGCAGGGCGACATGTCCGGACTGTAGGGCGGATGGTCCAACGTCTCCCACTTGATCTTGGCCAGTTCCATGTGTGTGACTCTGGAGACGTGTGGACGCGCGTTATCATGGAGCAGAACCACACCCTCCGTGAGCAGCCCCGTTCTTTTGTTCTTGATGGACCTGCGTAAGCGTCGGAGTGTCTCACAGTACACATCCCCCACCTGTACGCCATCCTATCCTCATAAGGACTGCCGCATCATTTGGACGCTGCTTTTGTTAAAGCCTCTGCTTTCTACTGCGCATGCGGGCGCCCACGCATGCTCCGATCCCAGTCAGAGACTCCAAACGCATCCCGAGATGTCTCACTACGTTCTCCTATGGCGGAATATGCAAATATTTAACTGCTACCTTTTTACGTCGTTTCGTGCCTTTTCATTTGATCACCCCTTGTAAACTGTCGGTATACGCCAAATAATCTTGATTTGCGCACGTTTCTTTATAGTGTAATAGCATTACGATTCGAAAACCTATACTATATAATAAAGATATAATTGTAGAAATGGCGTGCCTGTACATTAAATTTATTTCAAAAAGATTAATTGGAATTTACACTGCAATTGATAGAAATGCTAGAAACGTAATTACTTATTTATTTTTTCTGTGTTTGTCTGTGTGTTCGCGCATCATTGAAAAAAAACAACTGCCAGATTTTAAATGCTCATGTTATAGCCTATGTTGTCGGTCAGGATGCAAGATACATTCACTCGCAATAAATTACAAAATTTCTTATGATGCAAAGCTAAAACTTTTTATGTGTGTGTGTGGAAAAATTAATTAATGAATTCTAACGAAACTTCATACAGTGATATCCTCATAACCTGGTAATATATTTTTTGATGATACTTTTTGTCCCGGTAACATACGAATTTCCTACTTAAATTAAGTCCAAAACCGAAAAAAAAAATGTTATTGTTGGTGTTGGTGCTTTCGGGCGCGTCGACGTCGGGCTCATTAGCGCCCAAAAAAAAAATATAAAAAAAATTTAAGAGCTTTCTGTCAACCAGCACATAACACAAAAAGTAATTAACGGTTTTTATTGAAGCTATACTCAGTGGTAGCGTATGTCACCCGGTAGATAATAGGATCAGATTAATAACTGACAACATACACCCTAAATTTTCAAATCTTTCTCCATCTCTGCATGTATTTTTCAAAAACTAATGAATGCATTTAAACGAAATCTCGTAAATGATAGCTAATGTTTCCAGTTAACATATACAATTATCTCTTATAATTTACTTCGATTACGTAGTACCCTATGATACAGAGGACAAGATCTTGAATTTTGAAATCTTTGACTCTGTGTGCGAAAAGTTAATTAATGAATTCCAATGAAACTGCACGTAGTGATAGATCATGTAATCAGGCGACTTAGTCGATAGTTTTTATCGCGAATAGCACCATTTTTCGTCCATAATGCAGAGGCAAAATATTGGAATTTTTGTTTTTGTGTGAACGTATCAAGCAAAAAGTAACCATTGCGGGAAAACTGCACGCGATGATAGCTTATGCCAGGATATTACGAGCTCACTTTATTTTTTGATGTAACATCAATACGCTGAGGAATATAAAAAAAATTGGCCCGCTCATTTAGTTCTTCCGTAATGGAAGCAATCCATGTAATAGTGCCTGGTTATGCCTTCTGGTATTTGAAATATTAGCCCTCTATACGCGGTAACGACGTGTTAGAATTCTAAGATAGAATCGGGGTTTTTATATCATGGTTTCTTTACACACATACGAATAAAGCAATCATTTCGTACACACACCATGCCCTCATGTTATCTGCTGTAGCGTCAAATACTAGTCATCATTTTGACTCATGCTAAATTTTAATGCAATTACAGCTTTCTCTAACATTTCTGCTCAAAAATTAAATATTTTATCATACATAACTACGGGAAAGGATTTTAACGAAAAAATCTACACCGAACGAATACAAACAAGTAAAAACTAATAATTAATCTGTTAATTTAAATACAATACATACTTTTTTCCAGTGTTATGGCAGTTAATTTCTTCGCCGATTCTTATCTAGATAGAACTGTCATTAAACAATGCACATAACTTTGAGTTAGTAGTAACACCTATGGCTGTTGTAGCTCGCTGAGTGTGACGTCAGCATTACGGTCACGATAGCACAGTTAACAAGCACACCATTTTATTAGTATCGATAACTATTTGAATGAGTAGCTTGCACATGGCTCACTTAAGATTATTTTCCTGATACAATCATTCTAACGTAGAAAGAGTTCCGTTAGACAGCATATTAAACAGAAGTTTCCCAACAGTATGTGTATTTCTCTACAGAAATAAGTGAGCGACGCATCGTTCAGCGATATATAGTTCTAATTTATCGAGAGAGCTTCAAGCGAGCAGTTCATTGTGCCTTAACTACTTACGAGTCCAGATGGCAGATTGAGGAACTTGAGCGAGCATTTCTCAGCTCTGTCTCCGCGTTGTGCCGACAGACCGTCGGACAAGTAGCGACAGGCTGGCCAACTTGGCGTTGGCGATAGCACTGTGCAGCCGCCCGCAGGCGGTGACAGTGGGAGCTGATAAGACCAGTCTAAGGAGCGGCCGGACCAACACAACGCAGTCCTCGCAGGCTACACTGAAACTGCTTTCAAAATACGCACACACAAAATACGGTGCCTAACTTAAATCATCATTTAATGTCGACATGCAGCCTCGTCATGGATGTAATTATAAGTTGGTTACTGGATTATTTTCTGTCCAGTCGTGGTAGTTATTAGAGTTATCCGTCATCACACTTATACGTATAGCACCAATGCGGATGGCATTGATAAGCTCTTCGGATAGTAACTAATTCTTTCTGTCAACAACTGATGATGATTACCTTTAATTGTTTCGTTTTCCAATTTATCGGGTACTGTCGTTCGACGCCAGAGGTTTTTACCTTCGCCCAAAGGTTAATGACTACTACTTTAAGTGAATTAAATAGTTATATGAAATGACCAAACCAAAGAATCACTTTTCACTTCATTTTTACTTCTCCGTGAGCTTCACAGTAACATTACGTGCGCATAAGGCACAGATACTAACGTGCTAATACACAAATTACAGCTGCTTGACGACACAGAAACAAATACAAAAAAACTTCCGAAAACCACTGAGTAGCAACAACTAATTGCTCGCCATTGCCGCAGGCTTAATTGGACGCTATAGAAATATACAGAAGGCAAACAATAGTGTCGACAGACGTTTCTCGAGCACTAACAATACTTTGACAATAAAATTCATGCAAAAACAATGACAGGTTGTACAAAATCACTCTCAATCATTGGAAAACACCTTAAAATGGAAATTAAAGCTTTTTACATGCATTTTAATATAAAATGTGAAACATAAAACATTACAAATAGCTGAAATTGTCCTCAAAATATTAACATTTACAATTATACCCTAGAACTACATACCGAGGTAGATATCTACCCCAGGTAAACTTTAAACTACGTTTCTAAGTTAGTATGTGACACCATTTTATATGTATCAAATTTCTCTTTCTTTTACATTTTGAATGATAGAAACCTAAATATATTTTTGAAAGCCAATATTTCATGGATTTTTATTTGACATTTCCACAGATCAGATTACCAATTTTCTTTTTTAATTTTCAGAATCACAATTAAATATAACTTTTTGGCAAAAAATCATGATGGTATTTTTATTTTTTTAAACCTTATATATCCTCTTTAAAATCCCGTTTGAAATTTGAAAATCGGTTGTTTAGAAAAATAGTTATAAATTTTTTGTTTGTTAAATGACGGTTTCACCGCTTCGTAGCACTTTTAGCTATTTAAATCTTGATAAAATTGATCTTTACCATTGTCTTCAGCATGAAGAAACAAAAGAATTCATGTCCATATAAGTCAGATTACTGCTTTCAGAACGATTTTAAGACTAAAAAAACCGTGGGGTAAATATTGACCCGAGTTTGTAGTTTACGGGTAAAAAAAATGGGTTTTTTAGTTCTAGGGTTAAAAACTTTTAATTAATGTTTCATAGATACTACTATTTTTGATCACATTACACATCACTTACACTGTTTATCTACATAAAACTATGATTATTTACATTATGAATAAACAAAAATTAACAATTAATCATAAGAAAAATATACAAATATACAATTAATCAAGTCCTATTTTGTTATACATAATTCTTAAAATGAAATTTCATAAAATGCTGGGGACTAAGAGCTTGTAAGTATGTTGGTTGATTTGTGATAAATTATGTCCTGGTGGTACTACTCAACACGACGTGTATTTCAGTCTTAATTAAATGTTCGTAAGATTACAGGTTTGATACCGTCCGGTCGCCAGTGGGGATTCCACAACTAATACTAATAATTCATAGTCACTCACAAAATCAATCACGTAAACAGTTAGCAGTAGCAGTTAGCGGGAATTGCCAACACATAAATCACATAAAAGTTTACATTTAGAACACACATTTATTGTCTGAATAAGCAGAAGAAATACGTCGCCGAAGTAACCACCAGTTACAAAGACTCGTGCTATCGGAACTTCTTTACCAAAGCGTGCAAGATTCGAACCGAGCAGTTACACGTAACATGTGGTGCCAATATCACAATCGTTTATCCGGAACACTGTTCTTGTTCTCCTCCACCAACACTCGAAATACTTCTTCAAATCACCGTACAAGTTAATGGAACAGTTATAAGCACTTTTTTATAATATTCGTTCTCACAGCATCGTTCTCAACAGTCGTCCACTTTCAACATTCGCTTTCCGCGTTCCCTCCGCAAACTATACTTCTCCGCCATCTTGCTCTTACTGTCCAAAGATAATCTCTCGCAGACACTACTCTCGAATCGCGTCGGTTCGATTGCATCGTTACACCCCCCTCGTTGGCTTTAAGGCGTAAGATACGGTTGACAAACGCGTATCCTTTCGCCGGACCCAACCTTACTGACATTTGAGAATTTTCTAAACCCTAAACAAATCTGGTGGTACTCGGCTAATTCATTTACAAAATGGGTACATCTTTAGAACAAAACATCGGACCAAATACAACATCGAAGAAAACATCAACTACAAAAGTTAAACCACACCAAAACACATCAGTCTCCTTGAGTATACACAATATGCATATATGACAATAAACACAAATGAAAACAAACTTGAAAATTATAGTCATTCAGTTTCCTCCGTAAACACCGTGCAGTCCCTTTCCTTTTCACAAACCACAGGATACATTGATTACAATTCCCTGCCTCGGGGCCACACTCCTATGATTCACAAACTAACAGTACTGAAATCATTCTTCCACTCGAAGCCAGTCAAATCAGTAGGAAAATCCTCCCCATGCTTACATTACCCTTTTGTGAACCCTTCTTTATTTTGAGAAAGAAGTAAGTTAAATGAAACCAACTAAGTCATGCCATATAGACAACACTAATCCGAAAATGTGCAAATGCGGGAAGCATGGTGGTACCAGGAGGTGAGTCCTTTTTACTCCATTGTTTGACTCCCCCCACCACCTGTGTCTCCGCACTCGTAACCAACTATTCGCAAGAACCCACACCATCAAAGCACTTACTACCGATACTACCCCACACAAAATCCCTACACCTATCTGACCTAGTGACACTTATTCTAGACATCCCTTCATAATGTAACTCAAAACATTTATTGCTTAACCTATACCAAATATCCTCGTGATCTATCTCAACCAAAGGAAAACACCTAGCGAGAAATACTAAACTAAGCAAGCTTATAAGATACAAGACTTTTAAGAAAGAAATCAAGTTTTGTACTAAACATTTATATTGAAAGTGTGCTCCAAACTTAAACCTATGAAAATCAATTTTTTCCCAACATAAATTATTTACAAGGAAAAAAACTAAAATGTAGTGCATAATAACATAAATCCCTAATGCTAAAATAAGAATGTTTGTATTTGAATTTCAGGACGTTGAGGCCCTCGTGAAACAAGTCCAGTTTACTTTAGGACCAGATGAGATTATTTCTTTTTTCTTAACATACACTCCCGGTTCTTCCCTCCTAACCTTCCTTTTCTTTCTACGTTTCCTTTTTCTCAGTGTGGCATTACACTTTCCAAAAGGCTCAAGTGAATGTTGGAGAATGAAATCTTTCATTAAAATATTTGAAAACATTGCAGTATAACCATCTGTGTTAGCACTAAAGAACTGTTCAACATGTACAAATTGCTTTCCACCAATGGTAACTTCATTTCCCCCTGCTATAGTAATGTGGTGTGAAGAGAAAATGAGGTCCGCACCACAAGGAAACATCAAATTATGTATGTGGTTTGCCAACTTAGTGACAAAAGTGAGTTTACGATGCTTAAAGATAGCTTTAGCCATAGGCAGTTTGCTCTTTGCAAAAGAAATTGTATTAATATTACCTACATGAACACCTGTATCGGGGCAATGATCTCCTGAAATTACTTGAACACTATCGGGCTTAATTTGATCACCAGTATGGGAGTTAACAGATAAGATATCATGCGAAACAGGAATTGTTTCCTGGGCCAAGACAATGTTCTTATCAGTTACTGGAACTAGAGGTTCCATCTGTGAATCATCAGAGGACTGTAAACTATTCTGAAGATCAAGGTTACCTAATTTCAAGTTATTCTGAGACTCAAGCTTATCTGGATGCAATTCAGTTACACAATTGAGATTATCCGACGTCATTTTAAAACTTGATTGCAAAGAATTATTATATGAATCCATACTTGATTTCAAAGAATTAATACTTGAATGCAAAGAATTATAACTTGAATCCATCTTTGATTGCAAAGAATTATTAATTGAATCCATATCTGATTTCAAAGAATTAATATTTGCTCCCATGGACTTTAAGTATTCAAACATAGTAGCTAGTGACAGCTCGGGTGCCACAGAAGCGGATGTCAACCGATTGTTTTGCCCATCACAAGTATCCTCCAAAGGCTCGCGATTTGGTACCACCAGCCCCCCATCATTGACATCACACTCAGACGCCATGGCACAACTCAACATTAACTACAATTTACCAAGTTATTCTTGAAAGAACCTAGGACCAAAAAATACTTCAGTCACTAATACTCCCCTCTTAGCTTTAGCATCAAAGTTCCAAAAATTTACTTTGCTCAAAAAAAATATTAAAAAACACTCGGAACTAGTTGACACTTTATAACCAAAGCATTACCAAAATAATTAGTTGATTCCCGTCCCGTTAAAATTAAATTTTCCACTCATGTGGTTTCTTAAAATTTAATATAAGTCGAAAGGAACAAAAAATTTACTCCCGTGAGTCCACAGGGAAATTATTAAAAAAATTTCCGTTAACACGAAAACTAACTACTGGCTCAAACTGACAAGTTGATATTTTAAACAAATTGCTTAGAGATTTCCCCACTAATTTGGCTATTTAAAAATTAAATAAAGGTCGAAAGAAATTTATTCGACCGGTTCACATGAAATTAACAAATTCTGTTTGAAAACGAAAAACTACTCCTGTCAGTTTGTGAACCTTACATAACAAATTGAAATTTGCACTTCCCTTTCGTCGACTTTCACAGCTGCCGTCTGCTATTCTGCCGACCGCTGCGTGCCGCGCTGCCGTGTTGTCTGCGACGTTCCACTACCGCCGCGCTAGGACCGCGCCGCCGTGTTGTCGAGTTGTTGTAGTTGCTCGTTCAGCGTCTGTCGAAGTACTGCGCCGCTCGGCTATCGTCGTGTATGCTCGGGTTCCGTCGTTACTATAATGCCGCGCTCACGTCTCGTTGAAATCAGTCCATTATCGCCGATTGTTGTTATTCAAACTACTCACATTTCCTACTCGGTTTTTACAGCATAAAATCCACTTCGGTGTTGACTAATGTCATTTACTACCTCCGTTTTCACTTATGCCGTCCTGTCACGGGAAAGCCATGTAAGCATGTTGGTTGATTTGTGATAAATTATGTCCTGGTGGTACTACTCAACACGACGTGTATTTCAGTCTTAATTAAATGTTCGTAAGATTACAGGTTTGATACCGTCCGGTCGCCAGTGGGGATTCCACAACTAATACTAATAATTCATAGTCACTCACAAAATCAATCACGTAAACAGTAGCAGTAGCAGTTAGCGGGAATTGCCAACACATAAATCACATAAAAGTTTACATTCAGAACACACATTTATTGTCTGAATAAGCAGAAGAAATACGTCGCCGAAGTAACCACCAGTTACAAAGACTCGTGCTATCGGAACTTCTTTACCAAAGCGTGCAAGATTCGAACCGAGCAGTTACACGTAACATGTGGTGCCAATATCACAATCGTTTATCCGGAACACTGTTCTTGTTCTCCTCCACCAACACTCGAAATACTTCTTCAAATCACCGTACAAGTTAATGGAACAGTTATAAGCACTTTTTATAATATTCGTTCTCACAGCATCGTTCTCAACAGTCGTCCACTTTCAACATTCGCTTTCCGCGTTCCCGCCGCAAACTATACTTCTCCGCCATCTTGCTCTTACTGTCCAAAGATAATCTCTCGCAGACACTACTCTCGAATCGCGTCGGTTCGATTGCATCGTTACAAGCTGCTACAGCATGATACGTATTACGGTATTATTATCATCTGACACGCGATACTCAGCTAATATTCTTCTACTAATCAGTTAATAAAACACTTTTCGTTTCCATAATTACTGAAGTACTACTGTAAGCCCGTAGCGATGCTTTGGGTTTAGTAACGGGTCTAGAATGTTCCTGGTTGTTAGAGTCCAAGGACATGACACGTTGACCTGGTCTAGCTAAAATGCTTAACTGATATGTGTTTCACTCTAAGCGTTCCAGCTGTTAAATTAGAATAAAATCCCTTGGGTTTGGAGGGACTTAGAAATAATAATAGAAGTATTAACGATCTCTGTAAATGCCTGGAGATGGCAGAGTAAATAATGTAATTTACCAGCTGTGGTAAACACGTATCCAACACAAAAACCAAAGAAAAGAAACGTTTTTACTTTCAATAGCCTTAGTATCAAGTCTGAAGTAATATCAGATCTTATGTCCTGTGTAAATACCCAAACACCAAAACTGGCCCAATGGCGTTACAGTAGGGATGGAAAGCTGGCAACGACGTGAAGGTCTTCATTGAATAGTAAAGAACAATTTTATTTTCAACACTTTTTTTAAGCAATCAAATCATACCATACGTTTTTTAACTAAATTTGTGGAATTTAATTTAAAATGCAATATAATGAAAAGAGAAACAAACTTCATCTCGGAAACGGCTATGACGATTTGGATGAAATTTGATATTTAGATGACGTTTTGACTTTTAAGATTACCTAAATACTTGTCTTCCTTACAAACAAACGAGTTTACAAAATGCGAACAATTTTTTCACTCGGTATCTCGAAAAAGGCATTAACGCCATCTCGTAGACAATTCAGGTACCAAATAGTTTCTCTTTGATTTCAAAGAGAATTTAAACGAACAGTTCTTGTATACTGGCTGACCCGTGGAAATATTACCACTGCAAGTTTAATTGTAAAACATTTAAAGAGGAGGATAATTAAAAATTTGTCATTGGTTGTGTTACAGGTGATACTTTACAGAAAGTTCTTTGAAAATAATATGGTTACCGTGACGTCACAATCTGATGATGAATTCTTATAGAACTCGACGAAACATATCGAAAATAAAGAATAAATGTTCTTGATATCTCACTTGGTTTTCGAGATATGGCATGTCCAAAAGCAGTTATAGGTATAGTTCCTTGTGCTTTTGGCGACGTTTCTTCTGGTCCAGGCCGTATTTCAACCTAAAAACAACCATTATGAACAAAATAAAGCATTTAAAGTGCATTCCACCGTATAGACATACTGATTTTGGTGGATTTTTTTTCTGGTCCAGGACGTATCTAATCCTAACCTCTTAACTTGAGATAGCAGAAAAATAAATTCTTTATTTTCGATTTGTCTCGACGAGTTTCATACAAATTCATCATCAGAAATTGGCTATGGCGACATTTATCTATCTTCTGGTCCAGGTCGCATTTCAACCAACCACGTCAATTTTGAGATACGATGTCTCGAGAACAAGGCGATATATATATATATATATATATATATAAATATTTTTTACTTTCAGTTTTTCTCGTCGAGTTACATAAGAATCCATCATCAAGGGTTATCGTAGAATCCCCTGAATTACCACAAATCTCGCACCATTAATTAATACCTGACTGGCATTAAGATTTCTATTTAACATAATAATAGCATTTTTTTTAAAGCAATTTATGAGGCGGTCTCGAAAATGGATCTAGCGATTTGGATGAAATAACGTTTTGCTTTTCAAGTTTTTAACACGATTTTTAATTTTTTTAATATTTTTTTAATTTTAAAAAGGAGCAATTTTTGTATTTGGTTTCTCGAAAACGGCTCTAATTTCATTACGTAGAAGGTTCAGGTACCAGAAAGCCTACTGATGTTAGTTAAGGTTCTCTTTGGTTAACTGTGCACCTCAAAACGCCTAGGAAGCCTTCAAGCCTTTTACTTTAATCAAACTTTATTCGAAATCTTTGATAATAAACATAAATCGAAAGATGCCGAGCGAATATCGGTCACCCAGGTACTTGAGTATTAAAGAGGGATGCAATGATCTCATTTCATTATGGTCATTATTTATTTCGTTGATCGATATTTTGAATAACCAAAAATACAATACCAGAAATCATGATATGGAGGTGGTAAAGAAAACACCTTTTAGTTACAAATTTCGCTTTGAACCTTAGTTTATTGCATCAGAAGATTCTGTAATACCACCATCAAATACAAATGGTCATTAGTCACTGAAGATGCATAATGCTCCTAAATGTTACAACTTCCGGTAAAGCCCATCACTCTACATATAATAAAAATGCGAACAAAGGTAAAATCGAAGATTATCACATTTTAAAAATCAGCTCGAAAGCAAAAGTACTTTTATTTTTGCAGCTGAAAATAATTAAGGAAACGATCCCATGCTTATGGTCTTGAATTTAGATTTCAAAATAACCAACGCACAACACAAATGTTTCCTTCTGAGGATTTATCGAAATTTTAGGTTGTAAAGTTTCATTTGTGGGAACAGGGGTTACACTCACACGTCGTGAAGATGGACAGCAATAGAGGTATTCTACTCTTCCCGCGAACAGGAAATTCGTTCTGTGTATAGTTTGAAAGGCCGGTGACAAGACGTTATTCGTGGGTGGCCATTGATGAAAGCTGGGTCCGTTTCGGATTGGAGAATATCTGACCAACACCCAATAGGTTGTTAGGCTAGGCAAGATGTGTGTCTCGAAGAACGTTCAGAGATTATGTTCGCACAGGCAACAAGTCATTCACAGATTTATCGCTTAAAATGTTCCTAGCTTTTTACCGGATTGATGACCTTCCAAATAGATTCAACAACTATGTGTGTAAATACGCCTCGGAATTACGCGACAACCAATTATACTAATAAATCAGTTTCATCGTTCCTTATTTGCTAATGATAGAAATGATAACAAAATATCCTCTTTATCACCAACCCCAAATCATTTTTACTACTAATTTATTACTACTACTACTGTTATTATTAACATTGAATTATGTTACATGCAGTATTGTTTATTTGTTAGTGGAGGGAACAGTCGAAGGTAAGAACTGCGGAGGAAGACAGAGATTGGAATATATGAAGCAAATAATCGAGGACGGGGGTTGTAAGGGGTATGCTGAGATAAAAAGGCTAGCACAAGATAGGAAGGGTTGGAGGATTGCATCAAAACAATCGAAAGACTGATGACAGCAAAGAAATGAAACATTTATTAATTATAAGCATTGAATATCTGTATCAATGTTTGTAACTTGATTTGTAATAATGTTGGGTTTCGACAGATTGTAGTTTGTTTAGCAAACGGGATAGCATATTTATTGTTCATAATTAAATAACAATCTTTGAAGCTGTCAGTACAGCCGTACGGGCCGCGAATGTTGTTAGGCGCCGGCGTTGTAACATGGCAGGGCGCTAGTTATTGCGTGTGTGTGTGTATCGCGCCGCTCGGAGAAGGCCGAATGGCGAGAGCACAGGCTCTTCGTACACAAGCTAAAATACCTTGTGAAATGTGTGACATACGTGTTTCATGTAACGTAAGTGTCTTAAAAGTTTGTCAATGAACGGTATTAATGAAATTTATTAATATTTCGACCAGAACAATGAATTTTTCATTTCCAGACCATTTAAAAATATCTCTCAATTTTTTAATACAAGCTAACGGCTTGCATCTTCCGAAAAAGAAGAATTTGAGCCGTTCTGGTCTATATAACACGCCGTAATCCAATAACGGAGTTATAAGCTCACAGCTGTCTGACCATTTCCGAGGATAATTGGTAGCTTACATGTGGATTCCGCCACAAAGAGTGATTTCTTTTTTGTTTGTGACGACGACGACGACGAAGCGGAAAATTACTGGGAGCAAGGAACGGGAAGTAATTTGGCCATGGTATTTTGAAGGAACCGTTCCTGTATTCACCTCGTGTGTCTTTGGGATACCGTGGAAATCTGAATGGCCGGATGGGGATTCGATCCCGTTACCTCCCCAGTGCCAGACCCAAACATTAGCACTCACCCACCACGCTCGGAACCAAAAGTAACAGGAAGAGAGCAGGTGTGCGAAGAATTACAGTGTTGGTTCCCGGGACAGTACTTCAAGATGTCCGTGACAAGACAGCAGATTGAGGAATGCAGAGGGGTGCACCACTATCGCAGTCGAGCAACTGAGACAGTCTTTCCTTTTTAACGTGTGAACATGTGACACTGAATAACAACCGTCCGACTTCCAGCCGGCAACTCCTCACAACCAATAGTCGAGGATCACCATAGTTCAACCCGAGCGGCATGGTGACTCAGTGGTTAAGACTCGTAGGGCCCCGGTTCGAATCCCTGTCTCGGCGGGAATTTTCGTAGGCCCTTAACCCGTCTGTCACCTATGGCACAGGATGCTGTGTAATGTGAAGTACGTCAGAACGCTTCTGTGGTACGGATTCCAAATTAAACTGTACTTTGCCGGCCTCGGTAGCGTAGGGGCTAGAGTGCTAGCTCCGCGTACCGAAGGTCGCCGGTTCGAGTCCAGCCGGGGGCATGGGTGTTTAGTGTTGTGTCTGTGAATGTCTTGTCCGTGTTGTAGTGTCCTTGTGCCAATACTTGATAGCAACAAATCACATTGAGCTGGCTGTATGGCCCAGTAGCCGAATGCCATTAAAAAAAGAAAAAAAAAAAAAAAACAACTGTACGTCCCCTGTACCTGGTACCTACCGGCTACGACAGGGGCGGAAAGCGCAGCCAATAGAAACCCAGTCACCATGTCATTACGACCACACAGAATTATTACTATACACCTGATTTTATCATAAAATTACTAAATATAGTAAATATCTAACACCACATGACTGATTTCCCTTGAATAATTTTTTTTTAAATTGTATTGAACGTTGCAATGATGTTCAGTTGGAAGCATTAGACCATAGGAAGCTCTACTCTATGTGTGGTTGTGTAATATAAGTATTTGTGAAGGCATTATTTATAATAACACTCCATTATATTTATTTTCGTGGGATAAATGCGGACGAGGGTCGTGGTCTGTACCATTGCTCGTCCAAGAAGACGTCAACATTACAGCTCGGTTTGAACTAACATTTCGGTTCTGCATTCGATCGTAGCCATTGGCATATTCATTTTTCGGGTGCGCAGACGTCCTGAGCCACTTGCCACTGGCGCTTCCAACTCACTGGGTCAGTGGGTTCGACGGTCTGGCTCTCCACCGTTGCCCGAGGGCGGGGTCCCGCGATCGATTCCCCCGTCCCCCACTCACATCCAGCCAGCCGCCACGCCCGAGGCGCGATGTGCAGCCATTTCTTCCGCGCGATGCAGGATACCTAATGCCATAAAAATACCAGTTTAGCGACGAATGACCATAAAATTACTAAGTTACTGTCTAACGTGAAACATTGCACAGAGATTGTGACCTTAAGGAGAACACTTGCACTACTTTTATCGTAGGATCGATGAAATACTAACGAGGCTATTTTTCTTTTTAAATTCTTCATTGGGTTAATATAGCCAAACAAATATATATCATAATAAAAGTTGATTCAACGTGCTCGTTGCCAGTTGCGCATATTGTACATCTTCATCGCTGCAAAAAAAAAAAAAAAAAAAAAAAAAAAAAAAAAAAAAAAAAAAAAAAAAAAATGTACGCAAATTTTCTTGATAAGTTCACACATATAATAATCACATGGAGACAAATATAAAGTGGATGCTCTACAATTATCAGGATGTACTCCAGGTGCTTATTAGAAATTTCAGTCCTTACATCCTTGTGATATGCAATTAACATTATCGGTATTCATCTTGAAGCGATTTTAATTTAAAGAAATTTTTTTCTAATGGTTTTCTGTATTATCCAGTTGTTTGATCCAGTTGCTGCATTGATTTCTCAGTATGTTGCGTGAATAAGATACTGAATTTGAAGTTGTCTGTAGTGCTATGCTCATTAAGTGATGAGATGAGAGAGATATTGGATAAAACGGTCCGACATTCACAAATAAATATACGTCACTTAAACGGCTCAGGTTTCGAAAGTGTATTATTGTTCAATTGCGCCCATACAATTTCTGTTGCCTACCTTCTAGTGCTCGTTGACTACCATCCCCCAGCGAGAGAAAAGTCGCGGTCTCTGTTGAAGACGTTATAAAAAGAGGAGCTCGGTAACGGATCTCACAGTTGAAGAATACAGAGGAGTCATCAGTCGAAATATCGTGATTGTACAATACTATCCGATGGCACATTCGTGAAAATTTCATTGCAATTACGTGTTTGTAATTATCAGACTAGTACAGAAAGTGAAAACCAAATAATGATATAAGTATTTCTCACAACAATACTTAGTTTCAGCAGAGTTTTAGATAGTTTTTGAGATATTAATCCTATCTTACGCTACAAAAACATGTAACAGAATTTTTTAAATTGATGCTGTAATAATTCTTCAAAAGTTGTGTGTATAAATGCTGTACCATGATATCCATAATTCAGGCAGTTTATTTTGATCCAAAATCATTACATATTTACGAAAAATTAATTGTTTATGCTCCCTGTTATGATGTCAAGTGTGTGGGGGAACTTCTCAACCACTGAGTTATAAGAAGTACCCCTGTATACTTCACCCCAATTAATAACCTACTTGACGACTTTATCCATCTTCCAGCACTTGAGAAGTGGTTGGAATTATAAGACAAAAGCAGTAAAGATGAACTTGTAAATATAAAAAATAAATTTCGAGGTTCATATTGTATGAACACATGCATGCAGAATGGCTAGAAAAATGAGTACTGAACTCGGACGAAAACGGCCATCGAAAATTTCCAAGCGATAGCTGGTAGATGAAGAGAAAGTAGGCAGGATGTGAAATTGAACTGGACAGTAATGCAAGATAAGGAATTTTAGGACAGAATACATTGGAGAAGCTCATGTTCCAGTGGCTGGAAACTGGATAAAATAAATATGGTTAGCAAAGCACTCGATACTATTAATTTGATTGCGGGTTTACACTGTAAAATTTGGCTCGTTTTTTTTTAATCTATGGCTAATATAAAGGAAGGGATATTAATTAATAACTAAGCTCTATGGCTGAGTGCTAATTTATTAAGCGCTTAACTACTCAACTTTTTTTGTTACTCCAGTTAGTTGGTAGTGAAATTTACGATTTAATGCGTCTAGATAGAGGTGGCAAAAAAACAAACAAACAAATATGACAGACTGTTGGACTGATGGCGCTGACCACTTGTAACAGCCCTCAAACTTAAAATTAAATGGAATTGTATTTTATGAATCATTTGTAGTAAGCTAGAGTTTGGTTGAATATGATCTGGTAGGTTTGTTTTGCACTTTCCTGTAAATCAATGTATATATACTTTGTTTTATGAAAAGAAATTATTTAAAGGCCATTCAATATGTTGAAGAACAGAATTGTGAAAGAGAATTGCTTAAATGTTCGTAATTCCAAGTATTAATGCAAGTTACGATGTCTAAACGATAATTTGCTACAATTTAAAATGATTTCTGTGAATAATTTTGTGTTTAAGTATCTTTAATTTCCATATCTGATCATTTTGTAATGATGTTAGATGATTATGTATTAATTCTGATTGTTTTTTTAATGTTTAAATTGTTTAAGTATGGTTAATGTTCGAGAAATATCTGTCGGAATCTTTTGAAGTGTTCTAGAAATTTCAGTGGAGTTTATATAAAGCGATCAACCAAGACAGAGTAGTAGTTTTTACCGACTCAATTTACGACGGCCAAGAACGGTATTGTCTGTGGAAGAAGTGTTGTATACAATCGCTGGATTGTGTGTATTCATGTAAACAGTATCGTTTAACGTCGTGTTTTAGGAAAATAAACGCAAGTTTAAACTGAATTATTTCGTGGACTGATTATATATCAGATTAATTAAACCACCAACAATTTTATACCCTGCTGCTAAAGAGTGTGCAGAGTAAAAAGAGGATTACTGAATTCATGCCTCTCATAAATGACCAATGACAGCCTTGGATACGCAGAATTGCTGATACAAAGTCAAAAGCGATGTCATTACATTCGGCTGCCTAAGCTGGTCTCATAGTTTTCCTGTTTCGCGTATCCCAGCTATCAAGCATAACGACGAGGCCGAATAAGCATTAAATGATGTTTTACATTCATATCCCTCCCAAGAAGTGGTAAGCTGGTCTAATTCTGTTTCTTTAGAATAAAATGACTGATCTAGATGAAATGGACGCAGGACCTCTAAGTGACCCTAGGTGTTCGTACACGCACTGTTTTTAAGTGTTGGAAGGAAACCACAGAAGTACGAAATTAAACTGATGTGATTATTCCTGAAGGTTAATGGGATACGAGACGCTATTAGCAATTCAGACGGAAGCGTATCACTTTATCCATTACACCATTATCGAAGCTGCTTTAACGGTGGGTGTCTGAAGCCGAATAAAATAGCTGAAGGGATGAACGTGGTATTGTATAAGCACATTAGATCGTCCATACACTGTGGTTAGCATAATACACCGATCATCTATGACCATATTGATGCTTGATGCAGCAATATCTGCTCTCGTGGTCACTCTTGGAGTATACTCTACCGCTGTCCGCCCTCTGGTTGGCGAGCAAATCCCATTCGGGGAAAGCCCTCCGCTCCCCCTGGTGCTATACGTCTGTGTTAGCAGAATGCCCGCAGCTATCAGTTACCGGACTATAGCTAAGTGATTCATTCGGCACTGCCGCTTAAAGTCGGCACTAGCCCTCCGCGTGTGCATGAGGAATAACAGAGGTGCAGTGACCACTATGGGAATTATTAACTCGACGCCAGTTAAACATTCGTTATTTCTATAAAATTTCACCAATTAAGATTAACACTTTTACCCCAGTTTGTTGTCTTAAGACGTTCGAAGATCGTCAGATAAGCCTATTTGGTGAGCGATAACGTTCGGGCCTAACATTCTGGAGGACGCGGCTTTGAATCCCTGGCCAACCATCCAGATTTTGATTTTATGTGGTTTCCAGAAATCACTCCTGGAAAATGTCGGTGTGGTTCCATCAACGACGAATTCCTTCACGTTCCTTGCCCCAAATCCTCTCCCGCAGTTAATGACTTCGAAGTCGACGTAAAACATAACCATAAAAAGAGAAATAATTTTTAACTTAAAGCAGATTACAGTTATACCGTTTTATGGCAAGAAAATTTTTAATTTCTTTCTCAGGGGCTAGGTAACTAAGTCTAGTGAGATTTCAAAGAAGAAACTACGGTCTGAAACTGCGAAAACATCCTAAAACTCAGTTCTGAAGTTAAGCTAGAATATGGGTAGTAAAAGTTTGAAGTTCATAACAAGTGTTAATTTTCTGTTCTGTTACCATATGACATAGCAATATTCCTCAGCTTGTATGTCAGATGCTAAGCTTTAACTGTGAAAATCCTTCTCAAAATCTTTCCAGTAGTTTTTGCCTGTACCTGGAATAAATACACATCCCCATTACAGATTTTCGATAGTATTGATTGGTGTATTCATTTACATCGCGATATACAAAAATATGTATGTGAAATGTAGTCTTCACGGGTTTTTCCGCCGTATGTTGTTGAAATGCGACAACAAGCTTTCGGTGGCTGACTCTGCCGCCATCTTCAGGTTGGATGTTGTGCAGGGAGAACCAGAGCCGCACTGGCCATGTCTGGCCTCCGCGCACCCTTATAAGGCGGTATGTGATCCGCATTGTGATTGCAAATATTGGTGACTTGAAGTAGAGAAGAGCAACTGTTTAATGAATTGTTGCAATAACTCCCGACTGATGATAATATCCATTACCCGATGACTCAGGATTACCCTGGCGGCAGTTACTTCTGCATGGAAACTTTCTTGGACAATTTAACTGAGGTTGTTCCCCTGTTGTTCCCAATTGATGGAACTGTACGTGCCTGTAATTGTTCTACGTGTGAGTGTGTTATTCACTGTTGTGTATTGTTTGCATTGTGAATGAATGAAAGATGAAGGAAGGAGAGAGTGAAACTCGGTGCCGGCCTACTCTTCCGAAAGACTCCAAATATCACGAAACTTAACGACAACATACCACGGACGAAACACCAATGAAGTGGTATATGCCTCCACTCCTTACGCGCTGCCGAGAGTTTAGGTATTTAATCCAGTACTTATAAAAAGGAATTAAAAAAAACAACAAGTAACGTTGAGTCCTTCTTGTAATGCAATGTCTGAACTACTTGTGAAAGAAATAATGAGATGCTTCACTAGATATATTATTAAAATCAAAACATTGCAATAACTGGCCACCTATTATTAGGAACAGAGTAATATTTTCTTGATGATGTAATTTCTATATTTGTTGATTTTTTCTTTACGTATCATCTTAATAAAAAATAAAATTTATTGGGAAGAAGGTAAAATAAATTTAAATTACTGTGTACAGGATTTTTCATTTATGGCGATAAATATCAGAGCAAGTAATTATTAATTAAAATTCATATTGCCAGAAATTTAATACTAAAAGCAGTGATTACAAATAACATGTCATAGTGTTATCAACGAACAGAACTAAAAGGAAACATTTTACTATTATGATAATGCTCACATTCTACAGTTACAGAACTCGTGCAATATCGAGCACGTGTGATGCAAAGGTCATGTGTTGTTTACGTCGATCCTTCGTATTTGCTCTCATTCACTGCTTTTGTGATTTAATGGCCGAGTTGCTATGCGGGATTACAGAGACTTTGCGTTTACTAACTATCCATTTCCAGCGTTGCTGCATAGATAACACCGTGTTTATTGGTCGTATCTACCGCTGATCGCTCTCATGACAGATTGTGAGATAAACAGCACGCTCTATCAGAGTTCTGTTTACTGCCATGTTAAACCAAATTAGCAACGAATAACGCGCTTCAAACTTGGTTGCAAAACATTAGCTCGCTTATACAGTAACACCATAAACAGTAATCTCAATACAGCTATTTGAGTTTATTAGAGCAGTGGCCATATCTTAAATTTTTTTAGGGCACTTACAAGAAATTTGAATACATTCTGACACGATAAATTTATAGCAAATACCACATAGAAGCGAAATTTGCGAAACGGAAAACTTTTTGAATGCGAGTCGAATGGGTTTATTGATAGAAAATGTGCATAATTCTATGATAATGAAGGTTTAACAGATTGATCTTTGTTTAAATTCTGAAAATCGATGCAAAAAATGATATTTAATGTTCAATTTACTTCTCATCAACGTCATGTTTATCCTTAGTATCTGACTCAATTTATAACAAAATTAATTAGCGCATGAAGATGTTCACCATTGTCTCCAAGAATATATGGTGTTTTCGTTAACAGTTACTCCATATATTTCCGATAAAAGCAAATCAAAACGTACATGAAAATCTAGAAACATTTACACCTGTATGATTAATTACGCCTTATGAGTTTTTTCTTTTTTTATGTCTTTATAAAAACCCCGTTGAGTTTGTGGTTATTTGTGCTGGATTTTTCATTTGTTGATCAGATTGGTGTATGGATAATTGTTAATGGTGTTTTGTAACAACGGTAAAGTGGTCTGTAATCTGTCGTTTGTTTGACATAATGTGTGGTGTCTTTTGTGAAAGGATTCGGTTAATCTTATCATGACTTAGACTGTTGCTTCTAATTGTATTACTTCACGCTTTATTGTGAATTTGGTCCTTTGATCGGCATTTAGATTTAGGAGGAGGCACCAGCTTTATAATATTTGAGGCCGTGGTAGATTAGTATTGCATCTTGTTTCTGAAATACTGTCGTTTGTAATATTTTTCGAAGTTGAGTTTTGTTTTGGGATCCATTGATTGGCTGGTAAGTGCAGAGAATAGATTTTTTATAATACCTACAACATTGCTGCTTTTATTGTATACTGTGACAGAAGGTGTTTTATCTACAGTTACTCCAAGGTATTTGTTATGCTTCTTCAGAGATATCTACTTGGTGAATATTCTTAAATGGCGGTTTATTTCAGGTCTTTAGTGGGTGAAGTATATTGTTGCTGATTTGGTGTAGTTTATTCAAATTTTGTTATTTTGCTCAAGCATTTTTATCTTCCATGCTTAATTTGCTGTTTGGTGATATTTCTTTCCTATGATACAAATTGTGATGTCATCGGAGAACTGAACAACTTTGACGTTGTCTACGGTCAGAATATCATTTATATAGACATTAAATAGCGCAGGTGTTAATAGTGGCCTCTGCGGGACTCCTGTTTCATTTGGTGCGTGTCGGTTCGTATTATTTGTATCTCAGCGTTATAATGTGACGCTTGAAGCCACATTCTATGGCGTACTCTATTATATTAATGACCATGTATTGGCTTAATTTCTCATAAAAACTTGGGAGACCATTATTTTTTCCATAGATAGTTTTTTTATAACACACACAAGATTGTAAGACGGGCTGAAATGCCAATACAAAATATTCAGTTTATTTTAATGCAATGGACAAATAGCATTTGATACAGCGATATTAAGTTTTGTGCTGGGTTCACTAGAAACGTGTCCACGAGAAGACTGGAGAGGTCGTTACTCTGCTGGGACAGATCGACGCCGCTAAAATAGGGGGTGGGGGGGGGTTAGCTGCTCCTGTAGTTCCTGGAGAAACTTGAAACGGGTCCCTAGGGTCGGTGGTCTAAAGAAAGGTCATTGAGCCAGACGGGAAACACGCTAGTCTTTCAGCTAGCAGCGTCACCCACGACGGTTCCCAAATCAGGTCAAATGACAAAGGTTCCACGCCATATGTGCGACATGTACCTCCGAGACTACGAGGGCGGAGCCAATGTGAGATCTGGAAGAAGCGACAAGCCAACTTCTGAGGTGGGACTCTGTTGCTGAATTCTAGTGTTGAAGTCTGACGCTGCCACTCGTTCCGACTTGCATTCTGAATCAAATGCTGGTCCTACATTCGCACAGCGACATAGGCCTTAATGCTGATCTACATATATACTTTGCAATTCAGAGGATGATAAGCCCCAACACTAATCTCTTCGCTGTGCACTACAATCCAGAACGGTACGAGGGAAGAAAGAATTCTTATAAGCATCAGTGTGGTACCTTATTTTCTAATCTTATCACTTATGTCATAGCGACTCAAATAGGTTGGGGGACGAAATTTTTCACCGCACTCGAAGTGGGTGTACGCATGTTTGCCAATACGTTCAAACGAAACGTGTGACGTCTATCTACTGTGTAATGTGAGCTACCATGGACCTAGCTTGACTGCAGCTGCCTTGTGAGGCACAGGTTCTTACATTCCGTGGGTCCACCTTCGATCATCGCCGGCTACAGACGCCGCTGCCGTGGTATAGTGTGATGCCTTGAGACGCAGCTGTTATGGTAAAATGTTACATCACCATTTCCAGTGTTTGTGCATTCCATGAAACTACATAACGACCCGTAAGCTTCCCTGGAATGAGAAGTTTCTGGTCTATCTTTCAAAATAAAATCCTACTGAGCTAACGGCATAATCTCTTATGCAAGTATTCTGCTTTTCAAGACCATTTAGGTACACTCTCCTACAATTTTGAATGGTATATTTGTACTATTCATGGCATCTAAGTTTATTTTTCATTGTTTAATGTAACAGCATCATTGATAATGATGTCTGATGTCATAACTAGTCATATAAATTAATTTTGGAAATCATTTCTCCACATATGTTATTCATTTGAGTTCTGATTCCAAACTAAATATTATTTTGTTTAATGTACAGCTAGGCGCTGCATTATTATTTTATACAGTCATGTATTAAAATTAAAGATGAATTCGCCTATACATGTAATTGCCATATGAATTGAATTGATGTTATATTATAACATTTTTCCTGTATTTCTCGACGTCATCGAGATTCTTACCAATTTTAGAATTGCATTACCTCTTAAAATTAAACACCCTCAATGAATTGTTTTATTAACAATTTACTACATACAATGAATCATACCCCCCCCCCCCCATGGAACCTCCACAACGTGGAAGGTTCTACCAAGAAATTATTTATCAAATGGAATTGGTATTATTTTTTCCAGTTTTCAAAGAAATTAGCTTTTCTGAGACAGCTGTTAATTATTTGTGTTAGTAATACTAATCCTTTCTCTGGCAAGTGCTTTAGTTGGCCGTTAGTTATTTTGTCTGCTCTTGGAGCTTTATTTTAGTAGGAGTTGCCAGGTAACAGTATTCTCCTACATCTTGCTCTATGTATGTAATTACAGATTCTTTGATTTTTCTTGTTCATTTTCTTTGTCCCTTTGGTGTAGCCTAATATGGGAGTTGAATATTGTACTTAAAATAGTTGGTCAGGTCCTCTGCTTTGCCTAGTAATTCGAAGATTGATCCGCCGTCGGTAGTTATTGGCATTGCCGGTGTCTTTGAAGATTTTATTGCATTATGAGCATCTAAGCGTTCTTGCGTCGGATGATAAACAGTTGCATTTCTTTTTTATCCCAACGTTCGTCATTTATTTCTTTCAGCCGGTTTTGTATTTCTCTTCTATACTGTTTCCAAGATTAATCCAAGTCCTATTTTTATTTTTATTTTCAGGGGTGGTTTTGTGTTTATCCAGTTCTGCATTTTTAGCACTAGTGGTTATGGTGTGAGTAACATAAACGGAATATCCTTTGTTATTAAAATGTCAATGATATCTTATAGATGTTGAGGTTTTTTATTTATTGTCATTTTTTTCGTTTATTACACACATCAGTTTTATCAAAACATCACACAGACGTTTGAGGAGTGTAGAGACAAAATTAAACACACTACTGTGACTAGGTGGTGTCTTTTCTTGTTTCCGGGAAGCGTCCCTTCGCATCCGATGCATCGTCTAGATGTCGCCGTCTTCCTTCGCTAAATATTTTTTTTCACTTTTAGCCATTCCAAGCAATAAATTTTACTTTCTTTTCTTCTTAGTGTTCTCTGAATTTAAATGTTATTCTTATATTTCGCGACGGACTTGTTAAATTTATTTCAATATTGAAACAGTTACATCAACTTAATCACGAGGAACATTCTTTCAGTGCTGTCCTCTAGTTCCGATTTATGTAGTCATTCTTCTTTTATTTATTTATTTAAATGGAATAATTTTCTCTAAATAGTTTGCGAGATGAGTTTGCTCATTTTTTTTTCTCCTCTTCTTGAATTTATGGTAGTCTATCACAAGTTGAAGCCAGTAGTCCTCTATATTTACATTCTTTTGAGAGAATATGGTATATAATATATGGTGTTCCCCATTAGCCATATTAGGGCGTCTCTTTTATGTTGTGAAGTGGATGTCATATCTGGTTTCAGTAAAAGTTCAGGAGTTATTCTTCTCATTGTATCATCTAATATGTGTGCTGCGGTGCGCCTAGTCCAGTTCCAAATGTCTTTGACACGGTGGCAGGTAATCCTATGACGTAGAGTATCTTCCATTTGACAGTGGTTACATCTATCTGTTTCTAGGAGATGGATTCTATTTAGTTTGGTGTTAGTGGCTATTGTCTCATTGACTACCAGTGACACTTGAAGTTGTCAGGGGCGTAAATGAATAATAAATAAATTATTAATTCAAATGAAATATGGCATAAAGCGTTGGCTGATGCGGGCTTGCATCACGACGCGGCTTGGGAAACCAGGTCGCTAGAATTGCTGAGGAGGATCGCTGACTTAGCGGCGCGACGCACGCAAGAAACGCCTGCAGGAGAATGAGGGCAGCGAGGTTTCTTAATAGCTAATCGCCAGTTGCTAGTGACTTGAACTTGTGATTCGGGACCGACACATACGCCTCGGGCACGGCCACCGACCCCGCGCTACGCCGCTATCCTGCCAATACTTCCGATAGTCAGAAACAGCAGTAGTTCCTGTCGCGGTGTGGACCGTACCTTCCGGGCGTAACTTACTTGTAGCTTCTACGAATAAACTCACAGTACATCACAGTACGTCTTATTCTTGTAGTAGCGCTAGGACCCTCTCTGCCGTCGAGACGGCTGGTGTCAGACCTGATCATTCACGAGAGCGGCCTGTGCAAGTAAGTCCACTCTCACCACTCGCCTTCCTGACCACTACGGGACCTGCACGTATACTGCAGAAACGTCCCGTACAAAGTAGTTGATTAATCTCTGGGTTTGCAATTCTAGAATACTGGGTATCGTGTGTTTAAAATCCCTCCCACGATTACTTTTAGGACAACTGTCATAATATTCACTAGAACTTAGCATAGTAGTTCCAGATTTGGCCTCAAGTATTCTCCCGTAACAGAAATCACGCCATTTTTAGTAGAGGTTATCTTTCTTAATACTTGAGTATTAAATAAATCGTTGGAAATAACTAATATCAAAATGAATGAACGTGAATATACATAGAGAAGTAGCTGGAATACAGTCATGCCTGCCTTCTTTATAATAATTAGCGTACTCTATTCGACTGCAAGAATATTTGCGTTAGACGTTATTTAATCGATAGATACAATTCGGGCAAAAATTAAAGTAGGGAATTCTGTTTTTATCCATAGACAAAAGTTTTTATTATTTTGACCGATGACGTAAACTACCAGGGTGTACTGGTATGTTAAAACCCATTAACATATACGTCTACATCTACATATATACTCTGCAATTCACAAAATTGTGGGTGGCAGGGGGTGCTCAGCTAATCTCTTTATTGCGCATTCCAATCCCTAATGGTACGAGGGAAAAAAGAATTCATATAAGAATCAGTCCGGCACATTATTTCTCTAATTTTATCTTTCCTGTCCTTCCGACTCAAATAGGTTGACGGAAGAAGTATTTCACTACACTCGAAAGTAAAAGTGGGAGTACGCATGTTTACCAATAAGTTTAAACGAAACGTGTGTCGTCTATCTACCAGAGACTCCCAGCCTAGTCTACTAATCAGTTCTGTGACGCTTTCATAAGGACTGTAGCAAGCGGTCACGAATCGAGCGGATCTTCTCTGTACTTTCTCTATACTTTCGATCAACCCCTCACGAAACTGGTCCCAAATGGCACAACAATAATCCAAATGTGGACGCACAAGACATTTGTACGCTATCTCCTTTGTTTATTCATTACAATTTTTCAAAATTCGACCTATGAATCACAGCCTAGAATTTGCTCTACCTACTAACGAATTAATGTGTATGTCCCATTTCATGTTCCTTTGTACTGTTACTCCCAAATATTTAATAGAATCGACCATATCAATAACTGTATTGTTTAACTCGTATTTCTGAACAATTGTATTCTTCTTATTAGTTATGCTCATTGTCTTGTACTTTTTACAATTTAGAGTAAGTTGCCACTCAGCGCACCAAGCCAAAATAACATCCAGATCACGTTGAATTTCTAAGCAACCGGCCAAATTCCTTACTTCCCTATAAATAACCGCATCATCAGCAAACAATCTAAAAAGGCTTTTCACTTTGTCTCCGAGATCTTGTATAAAAATTAAGAAACGAAGTGGTCCTATTACACTTCCTTCTAGATGTAACATCTAGATTAGAAGAACTTTCTCCTTCAACGACGACATACTGCGACCGACCAGATAGAAAATCTTTATCCATTCACAAAGCTGATCCGATATACCGTACGCTCGAAGCTTCGCTAAAAGGCGGTTGTGTGGCACAGAGTCAAAAGCTTTCTGGAAATCTAAAAAAAATTGCATCTACTTGTGAACCTGCATCAATAAGTTTCATTACGTCGTGTGTAAATATGGCCAGCTGTGTTTCGCATGATCTTTTCTTTCAAAATCCGTGTTGATTTGTTGTAAGCAAATTATTTTCATTTAGAAAATTCATGATGTTCGAGCAAATAATATGCTCCATAATTCTACTACAAACAGATGTTATAGATATGGGACGATAGTTTCCAGGATTACTTCGATCACCTTGAAAATCGGAGTTACTTGCGCGATTTTCCAGTCTGAAGGTACTTTTCGCTCTTCTAATGATTTACTGAATATATCAGACAGAAATGGCCCGATTTCCGCCGCATACTCTGAAAATACTCTTACTGGAATTCCATCCGGACCCGGTGCTTTCCCCCACTTTAGGGGCTCTAAAACCTGCAGTATCTATTCGTACTGATTCCATCACCGACTCGCCATGACGTGGGAAAACGGGAATACTATCCTTATTCATTTGTAAATGAATTTTTGAATACAGTATTTAGTACGTTAGCTTTATCGTGGCTTTCATTAATCTCTGAACCTTCACGAATTAGTGCTGGAATATTGCTGATGGTACAATTAACTTTTCGTACATACGACCAAAATTTCTTTGGGTTTTCTATGAGACTCTTAGAGAGAGAGTTGGAGTGAAAATCGTTAAAGGCCTCGCGCATTACATTCTTAATACGTCCTCTTAACTCAGCTAAGGTTTCTAAACCGCTGCGACATCCCTTTCTTCCTGAGCGTGCATGTATTTCCCTTTGTTTTTTGAGTAATCTTTTGACTTCGCATGTGTTCCACTTTGTGATCGCTTATTCCTGTGGTCGTTGAAATGTCGGTGAATAATGCTAGCCTGTTGGTAACCAGCAAATCTAAAATGTTTTCGCTGTTTGATTTGTATGAAGTGCACATGTGCAAGATAAAACGTAAAAAAATTACGGTTTTGGCATATATTATATATATATATCACTAACGTTATGTTACTGATCTAGGTAAATATATTTACATGTTAATAATTAAATGAGTTATCCAAGTTTATATGAAATGCGTTTATTAGCTTTTAGGAACACATATTTACAAAAGTATCAGATTTTCAACTTTGACTTCTGTATCATCAGGAGCTGTGTTACAACTTGAATGAAAAATATTGTATTTTACGTTGTGATATGGGCATTGCCTAAGAGCAGTTTAGTCTTTTTTTTGCTCGTTGATGTCCATCAAGGAACTGGAAAGAATTCGGTCATAATATTTTGAAATAACCATCAAGGCATTCCCCTGGAATGATTTGGGGAAACCATGGGAAATCTAAATCTGGATGACCGGACGGAGATTCGAGCCCCCGTCCTCCCGAATGCGATGCCAGAGCTCAAACACCTTTGTTGTTCTGGATAGGATTTTAGTTTTTAAGTTGTTTTCTCTGTATAAACTGCTTTCGGATGACTAGCCGAGTCAAGAGTGCGTTGTCACACGATATTTCGGCGCCTAGATCATTGCCGCCATCTTCTGGTGAAGTCGGGTGAAGGCTAGTCACCCGAGAGCAGTTTATACATTCTCAACGCCGAGAAAGACTTCGTTCTTATATATTGTTTTCTCTGCTTTGCCGCATCAAGGGGAAAAAGTTGACATCCTTGGAGGTCTTTATAAAAAACCCACTGGGGTGGTGGTTATTTGTGCTGGATTTTTCTTGTTGGATCTGATTGGAGTGTGGATAATTGTTAATGGTGTTTTGTATCTGCACCGTCGTTTAGGGATAGGTGCTTGAATGTTTTGTAACCTGTCTTTTGTTTATCATAATGTGTGGAGTCTTTTGTGAAAGGGTTCATTTAAATTTTTAATAATTTGCTCCGTTGTTTCTAATTATGTTACTTCTTGCATTTCTGTGACTCTGCTCCATCAGTCGACATTTAGAATTAAGCGCAGATATCTGGTTTGTAATATCTGCGTCCGCCGTGATGCAAGTTGCTTCCAAAATTCGGCAGCCATATGTAATATCTGGAAATATTGTTGTTTTTTCTAAGTAGACTTTTGTTTTCGCATTCAATGATTGACTGATAAGTATAGGGAATAGATTTTTATAGCACCTACAACATTGCTGCTTTTACTCTATATGATGATGGAAGGTGAGTGTTTTATGTGTAGCTACGCCTTGCTATTTGTGATGACGTTAACTGTATGTGTGAGTGGAAACTTTCCCGGCGTATCGATGTAACATAATCTTATCGGGTATCCAGCCGGATGGTGTTATGAAAACACGACGTTTCGACAGCTGGCTCTGTTGTATTTATCGGTAGCTTGTAGCTTTCGCAAGCTGAGTGTCGAGGCGGTGACAGTTGATGTTTTCTTCCTGGTATACATTGAGATATCATCTGCGAATTGGACGAGTTGGACACTGTATATGTTCGGAATATAATTAACAAAGATATTAAATAGCGTAGATGCCAATACCGATCCCTGCAGAACTCCTGTTTTCATTTGATGTATTGCGGTTCGTATTCCTTGCATCTCAAAGTAGAAGGTTGTTTCTTTCAAGAAATTGTTTGTCAAGTAAATTTTAAATGAAAAATTCGTCTTTTAGCAACTGTTTTTTTATTTTATTTTTATTATCTCTCAGACGCGTTTCGCCTCCTCTGAATGGGGCATCATCAGTGAGAATTTTTGGTTATGACAATTACATGTTGATAAGGAACAGCTCTCCTTGCATGTTTTGTGTAGCCCGATTTGGTGTTGGTTTTCTCATCACTCCTATTCCACTTTTGCGGTCACTATTGTAATGTGTTTCTTGATTTTTGCACCTTTTCTTATATTGAATATCAAAAATCACATTCCTCACTATTTACATTTGTGTAATGAGAAAACTAACACCAAATCGGGTTACACAAAACATGCAAGGAGAGCTGTTCCTGTTCAACATGTAATTGTCATAACCAAAAATTCTCACTGATGATGCCCCATTCAGAGGAAGCGAAACGCGTCTGAGAGATAATAAAAAAACCAGTTGCTAAAAGACGGATTTTTCATTTAAAATTTATTGGTAAGGAATTGCGGAAAGATGGCCAATAAACCATGTTTATCAAGTGGATGACAGTTCTGTCCACTGTCATTTGTGTAATTACTTAGGGCAACACATTTAGATGTCACACCCTCTCGTAGGCTTTTTTATGATGATAAAAACTGCTGCTGTAGATTTGCTAAGATAAAAACCGTTCGTTATGTCTTCCATCAGATACAGTCACTGACACGCGCAGCTGGAACCCGAGCTATTCTGGCCCGTGTTCACTGTATTCTTATCAGTACCACTTAAACAGGCTGATGACTCTGTCATTGGTCGGTAGGGATGAGTTTTTCCCTATTTTTGCGATTGGTATTACTTTAACTTTTTTCCAGTCCCCAGGTAAAAAGGCTTTTCTGAGGTATCTGTTAATTATTCGTTTCAGTAATACTAATCGCTTCTCTGGCAAGTGCTTTACTTGACAATTAGTCACCTTGTCTGTTCCTGGGGCTTTATTTCAGTAGGAGAGGTTAAATAATTTAATTCTCTTACATCTTACTCTAGGAATGTGCCAGCACATTCTCTGATTTTTCTTCTTCGTCCTGTTTTTCATCCGTTTGGTGTAATTTGGAAGTGGAGTATCGTTCTTCATACTGTTGGCCAGGACCTCTGCTTTGCTTAGTGATTCGAAGCGTAATTAGTCGTTGATAGTTATTGGCATTGGCGGTGTCTTTGAAGATTTTACTGTTCTTACGAGTCCAGGGTAAGAGCTGCTATCTTTTTGTCCCAGCGCTCGTTATTTAGTTCTTTCAGCGGTATTCTACTCTGTTTTCACGAACATATTGCAGTCCATTTGTTTTGTTAATTTCAGGGGCGGTGCTGTTTTTATCCAGTTTTGCTTTTCACTATTACGGGGTTGTGGTCAGAAGTTTTCCATTAACTGACTATAACATACGCGTTATATTCTTTGTTATTGAAGTGTCAACGAAATCTGTTAGTTGTTGAGGGTTAGTCAGTGAACCCGTGACATTTAGTTCTCCTGCCACTTGAAGTAATTATGGGCCAACAGTAGTAATATTCTCTTGAGCTTCGCACAGTAATCTATGTATATATGAATGTATGTATGTTTGTTTGTTTGTTGGTTTGTTTGTTTGTTCTTTCATACAAATCCACAGTTTTTATCTGATCTCGATGAAACTTTTCACACTTATGTCTTGAAACAAGGAGAAAAATACTGTCTACATTTGGTTGAAAGATTATCTGTATAAATAATACATGTTGTCTTATAATTTCGAAATATTACTGAACGACGATAGACAGACGCGTTGGATATGGAGGTCTCTGTACTGTTTTTCCGTGTAGTGGTCAGGTAGCTCAGTGGTTAAAGCGCTTGCTTACTAATATTTGGATCGTGGTCTCCGGTTCAAATCTCCGTGGAGGCTAAGATTTTTTAAAAATTGTTTTTGATCGTAAGAGTCACGCCTGGGCCGTCGGATATTCGGATTGAATGTTTAACTGTAGATATCACAAAATTAGGGGTGCAATCCGAGACAAATCGTAGGTAGTCTTGCAATACTGTAGGTGTACACTTTTTTACGTTATATTGATCCATCATGGGTGATTGGTAGTCAGTGTGTGATCTACAATAGTAATACTATTAATGCGGAAGTAAGTCTCTGGCTTATGTTACGTTTTGACAACTACATGCCTATACCGATATTGACGGAATTTGACGAAAAAATCTGTAGGGAGGGCACAGGACATTTTTTTGGTATGATTAACAGTTGTAGTCACGAAATTTTGAGAACTTATCGAATAGTGACGGAGAGACGGATGTGTGTGTTAGTCTGTGATTTTACGTCGCTTGTTCAAGCTATGCTTCTCGCGCATTATGTTAGTGTATAATTTGTTTATAAATTTCGTTTAGAGAAAAAACGTATTATTTAGTATAGATGTCGATTTTCTCTTGTGTCTGCTTAAATGTTTCTGGCACCAATTTATTTTGCCTTCTATTTTTACATGCCTTGCGGGCGTAAACTGGCCTAAGTTGTAGCTCTAGCAGAGCACGAGCAGCTTAAGTTATTAGAACCCAAGAATAGGATGCCCACATCCCCTCACATTCGTTTGTTTTTCTGTTTTTAAATATATTGGAAATTGATTGTCTTCAAGAGACAGGTTCGATGGTAGAATGATATAGTGATGGGTTTCCGGTCATATTATGCCGACTCGGTGTTGTTTGGGACCAATCCTTCCAACTTTTAATACTCAATTCCGGCAAAGAAATTCTTAATCCACTCGTACGAAGTCGCGGGTATCAGCTAGTTCCCTATATGACTTAAAGTACGCTGCCACTACACCATTTCTCGTAGAAGTTTTTTTTTTTTTGTCCCTCATGATTTTATAAATTAGTAATAAGCTTTAAAAGGATTTCTAAGAGTAACTGTTTCTACATAATTTAGTCTCCCTTTGTTAAATTCATAGGTGTACACTATTCGATCTGCGCGCGCCCGTGATCAATTTCTGATTTCCATCTGCAAGTAGTTGTGTTGGAGGTTTTGTCACTACACATTTCCTTAAATCTTACAGATTTAGTCTCTTAGCTGGTTGTTTGTCTTTTGGTTGCTTTGGTTTGTTTCAGTTATTAGTTAGGATTAACAATGGTCTTTTATGTTTGTCAAAATATTCGATCTGCATAATTTCGTCTGCCATTTTTCATATTCGTTGGTGTACACTAATCGACTGGAAGAATGTGCGTTTTATGTTAATTAATGGATAGGTTTTATTAGGACAAAAATAGAAGTAATGAGACTTGTGTTTATTCATAGTTGAAGTACGGTATAAAGTATTCTACATGTTAACTGATAATAGAAGCTGTCAATGTCTGCTTCTTTTTTAAAATCCATTAATTTGTTTGAGATGCATACACACAGATAAAAATTTAAAAGAATTACTATTTTGATGAATTTATCATCGAAAACTATGTTACTGTTCTAGATAAATATATATGTTAACTGATGACCTAAGCAAACAATATGCAAAGTTTAGTAGAAATGCTATCACGAGATACGCGCACATATTGACAAAAATTTCGTTTTTAGGCTTTTTCCACTGTAGGAATTGTGTTACTAACTGGATTAAAAGTATTATACATTTTACCGTGGGACATGGGCTATCGATATATGAAAATTCGTTTTTTTTTAAATTTTGCTTTAGACTTCACGCCTCGTCGACGTCTATGTAATTAGAGGCGGAAAAGGACGGTGTTCAAGGAACGGGAAGGAATCTTCTCGACATTCGCCTCGAGTGATTTCAGGAAACCATTGAATACCGTCATCTGGATCGCCAAACTTGGATTCGAACCCTCGTCCTCCTGAATACGAGGCCAGGTCGTTACCGCTACCCCACCACGCTTGGTGACATCGTGAATATCTTGATGTACAACGTAAGTTATCATTTTGTGCCATTTCGATCAAATCCTTACAGTCGTTTTTCCTGATGCGGGGCAGACAGGCGAAAATAACTAAGATTATTTTGATAAATAAATAAGCAATTCTTATCCATAACTAGATGACCCCGCAAAGCTTCGCTATTGGTAGATTTGAGTATATAAGCAGATTACATGAACACAACTGAAAGTTTGATAATAACTTCTATTAAAATTAGATATTTACACATGAATTATTATTGTTATGTTTTGGATTAGATAAACAGTAAATACGATTTTATTCAATTTAAAGTTCATTGTGATTATCTTGGTATATGACGTTTTGGGGAATTCCATTTCAGATATATACAACGAAGTACCTGCATTTTCATACGCAAGAACATGCAACGTATAATTGTCCATAAAATAATTTTTCCATTTCCAATATCTAATAATACTATAGCTAAATGTACCGCAGAAGGATCGTTTTGTATTATAACGGAGATAGCGGACACACGAACATTCATCTCATAAATACGAGGGTTGGGGCATAAGACATGGCAACTATTTTTTTTTCTGGAAGATACCAGTCCGGTTGGAAAAAGTGACATATACAGACGAAAGGACAAGGTGTTAACTACATGTGTGGACAATATCGTAACACACTAATTTATTACGGTAGTATACAGGGCAATATGGCCTTCACGGTGGAAAAGAATGACAACACAGTACACATAAAGTTGACATGACAAACCTGGGCCTAAAGACCCTCAAAGTAGTCCCCTGCTACTGTCACCATACGCTGCCAACGATGTAGGAGGTGCTGAATACTATCAGCCTCACTATGTGTGAATCAGGCCACCTGTTGGCGCACAGCATTAGCAATGTCCTCTCGTGTTGCAAACCGCCTGCCACGTGATGGTTCCTTAATCTTCCGAATGAGATCAAACTCACAGGGCGAAATGTCGGGAGTGTAAGGTGGGTGCTCCAATCCCCAACGTCGCAGTAGCTGCATCTCGCACGACACTCACCACCTGACTGATTTCACAGCCCTCGCTGCGCTACTGTCAGCTGTCACAGAGATATCTGTTGTTCTGCATACACACTAAGCCTGCAGAACTTCCACACGACACATGTACGTTTGTGATCTGTTCACATATCTCCAAGAGAAAAAATAGTTGCCATGGCTTATGCCCCATCCCTCGTATATAGATGTAATCTGTTTTGTCTATTTAGTTTTACTTTCAATTTCCTGGTGTGTACGAATATTTCAACAGCTAAATCGCTCAAGTAGTCATTTTAGTCTATAGAGCAACTGTTCCCAACCTTTATTGGTACACGATCCACTTTTAGGTTAAAAACTTTTGTCGGAACCCACCTAATATGAAAGTCTATCTAATATCAGAATGGGAACTGTTGTATGACATCGATAAGCTATCAACTATCCTATTCTACGAAAAGGCAAATTTTCATACAAACGATACACTATCAACAAAAAGAAGAAATGGTAATACATAAAACAACAAACATATTATGGACAGGGAGGCGGCTGCATAGACCATCACCTCATCAAGTTGACTGCTGAAATTCCACGATTAGAAGTAACTCGATCAGCATATTAAAATGCAACTGGTCTGCCAAGCCTCTTTTTGGTGGAAACCACCTGAAGACCTGATTTTAGTGGTTGATTGGTAGGTTTATCATTGTGTTTTACTGCACCCAAATGTGTGAAAATATGGAAGACTGGGAGCAGGAAAACACAATGGTAAACTTACAAGTCAACTACCAAAATGGGATTTGTAGGTGTTTTCCACCAAGATATGATCAATGGCCTTTTAATTTGCAAATCGAGGTTTAACTAATCCTAGAATTTCAGACGTCAACTCAATGAGATGATGCTCTGTGCAGTCGCCTCCCGCTTTATTACAAAGATTATGAAAAATATGTTCAATTTATATAAATACACAACTTTACAATCAGTGAGATTTCTGGCTCCGGTGTTTACTGATGAGGGCATCGATATCAGGATTAACACTAGTTAATTTTAACCTTAAGTCACTTTCTACACATAGTTTATTTCTGTATTTGTTTTTCATAAACAATAAAGTAGAAAAAGTATGTCATGTTGAATGGCACAGCTAATTTAGAGATTTCTGGATACTCGTACATTCATCCAGAAGAAAACCACCTCGGTAGATATTACAGTGATTAGATAGTTGTACTACCATGCTCATACTAATCCGAACGACCTGAATTGCATTTCATTACATTTCCTCCTGGGACTTATTCAACCCATTATACACATCAACGAAGACAGTACTATATCCAATAGGGGGTACAGTCTCATGACTATTAAAATTGAGCCACATCCACCTCCCATAAAACGAAATACATTTCCGCTTTTTTGTTTCATAAACCGAAATAGTGATTACATTTCATCAATAAAAGAGTTATAGGAACATCGAATACGTTTCATTTACTGTTTTAAAGACATTTTACAGTTATTAAGTGTTCACACATAACACGAAAGTTACCAATCTCAAACAAAATGCTGGTTTTTAGAAAGTACTGGATAACAACAAAATGCAGATTTTATACCCGTCTACAACAACATAAAATGACTCGAAATTTACGTTAATATTCAACGTTTGTTGTGTATTATAATTTTTGGAAACAGTACAGACTTATCTAAGAGTTCAGTCAAATATATAACACGTAACAAGATTTCGGATTTAATAATTTTGGACGTGGTCTTGTAAGTATGCTTCCCTGTAAAAAATATTCTTTTAGTTCTGTCGTTTCTTGAACATACTTAGCGTGGAACAATAGAAAAGAATCATAAAATTAATGTTCTGGCTGACGTGAGACACTGTCAACGCAGCATGCGTGAGTAGGATTTGAAAGACACTTTTCTATTAAATTTAACTTCACCGTAAGATTTCTGTCACTCAACATTCCCCATTTTTCTAGTGCTCATAACAAAGTCGGGCGATTGATCATTGATGTAATACGTAATGATAACTGTTTAAAATACTCAAGGAACGAAATCAATGTGTCTATTGTGCGAAAAAGTTTTTTTTTTTAGCTAATGTCCTTATTGTGTGACAACGATAATTTGTAGCCTGTGGTATTGGGAAGCAAATGAGAAATGAAATGGAAAGTGGCTGTTCTTACGAAAAAAATTCTCATCAAGGAAGAACATAAATTCAAAGCTTCCGTATTTAAAAACATGCTGCTCCGACTAGTGATAGCTAATGATATAATTGATGCATAACCCCAACTGGGAATTATTCGTAGCATGGAGTTATCTTCCCTGTCCTATCGCGTTGACCGCTATCTCCGGGAGTCCGTAAAAAATTCTGTTTGCGGTAAGGGGCAAAATCGTTAATCGCAGCACAAAAAGAATATGCATTATTAAGGAAGTGCAGAAATTTTAAAAGTTAATTCTGACGCATATCACCATTGATGAAAAGTTTCTTTAATTTTATTTCCTAAATTTAAAATTCCAAGAAATAAACAGTAAATTCCAGGAACGAGGAACGATATTGCCTGGCTCGTTATTAGTTTCTCCTACCACAGCTTCCGTCTGTGGTAAGCCTGACGCTATGGTGCTGTAATTGACTCAGGTTCGGTTATCCTGATCCCGGAAGCTACGAGGTGCGATGACTTGCGGTTCCACGGTTCGAGTCAGCCGAGGTCAAAACTGGTTAAAAGATGCGTTATGTTTTTCTTGGGTTACCCGTACACTGGGACAGTGAAAACATATTTTACACCTATTGGGAAGTTGAAATTACAAATTTCTGCCTGTATGTATTGAGCAATTCAAATTCATTGTTATTTTTCTGTAATGTCATTATTATTGCAAAGGCCTGGAAGAAATTATTATTATTATTATTATTTGAATTGTAAACGAATTGGTCAACGGTAGTTGAGAAGTGGCAATTCCCCATTCTTTTGAGTTTTTTTTTTTTTATTTTTTTTATTTTTTTTTATTTAACCCGAAACTTTTTTGGCTGGATCGTGAATGTCACTTGACTACTGACGCTGAAGAACTTTGCCTATTTGTCTGATGAACAGTAACACAATCAAGATTTAATTTAAACTGTTGGTATCTGTATGTATTGACATATTAATTAATTGTATGCTGAATTGACGCTAAAGTAAATACAATCATGTTGTGGATACTGAAATTTGTAACAATCTAGTCTTAAAGTATAAATGTTTCGCGATCATTCATTTCGCCAAAGTGTAAAGTAAAAGGTTTGTTTCCTCATAGTGGTGGAAAAACGATAGCCAGTATATAGATGTCATAACATCCACGAGGACTATGAGAAAGAAGAGTGGTTTTATAAATATCCTACGTTTCATTTATCCTAAACAATACTCTATCAGTTTCTAAATTTTTGAAAATTTTTGTCTCAAGCTAAATATTATATCAGAAAGAAATAGTGACACTTATTTTTTCGTAATGTTTTGTTAATAGAATACTTGAAAAAATTACGTGTCAGCTGATAGATGACGATAGCACTATCAAGCGCCACATTGTAATTCATTATAAGGATTTATAGTTTGTCTCAGTTACACTCGGCAATTGATGTGTGGTACGATCATCATGAGGAAATAGGGCTGTTTACACACAGCGTTGAACGCGCAGCCTTTCCTTGAACGGCTTGTATGGAATATCCATTCCCAGGATATTCCTACTTCTTAAAGAATGCATGATCATGCTATGAGACATGATTCCTTGTATAGGAATTCCGGAGCACTGCTAGAAGTCAGAAATGGTGAAGTAGGAGGAAGTAGATGTGGCAGCGTTGCATTAGGAAATAAGTGTGAACTTTCCAATTTCCTTCGGCTAAGAAGAACACCTTTATAACGCAAATAATACACGTAATAATTCATCAGGAGCAGCAAATTCGGCTAAAGTTTTTTATTGTTTTTCACTACAATTATGCAACTTAAGACTGCAAGTCACTGCTGGAAAAATAAAACTGTAAGAGGGAAATCCAAAATCTAAGGTCTCCCAAGCAAAGTTTCAATTTACTTTCTTCAATGTATACATCGTTTTAAGGGATGAACAATTATACAATTTTCTCTACCATCACCATTCGACACACGCATTCTTGTAGACGCTGTGACGCTCTGGCCTCTCATTCGGGAGGACACAGGTTGGAATCCTAGTCCGGCCATCCAGATTTAGGGTTTAAATGGTTTCCCCAAACCACTCTATGTGAATACCGGAATGGTTTCAAAAGGCCATTGGTGAAATCCTTGCCACTAGTCCTTTTCCGCCTCCAATAGTCGGACGGGTATTCAAACCCGCCTCCTCCCGAATGCGAGGCAAGAGCGTTAAAGCTCATCCACTACGCTCGGTCCTCCGATCCTAAGGCACTGTCGAACTTTCTTTACCGGTATGCTGTGTTAATTTGAATTTTTGCGGCTTGGTCTATTTTGGAGTCGACTATCATGGGTGACGAAAAGTCACCGTTCCACTTCACACACGAGACTAAAGAACACTCACACGAGTGGCGACATCCTTCTTCGCCAAATGGTGGTATCTATTTATGTTATTATACTGAAGTAATCGCAAAAAAATAATAACACAAAATTATATGATTTATTAAGTAATGAGTTTTTATATCCCGCAGGTAAGCAGTAATTTTAGAACTCTCTACTTCAATCCCGATTCTCAATTAACTTTCTTTACTTATACCAGTAATAAAAGAATTTATGTTAGTCCTACGATAATAACCTGGTTTTAAATTTTTGAGTGACAATGGTCATTTAATTTGTTACAGTACTAATATTTGGTTCTATGCGATTTCCTTTCATGTTTTTACATTATATTTTTGTTTTCCTTGAGGACGGTGTATGATCATTATTGACCACCTACAGAATTAATGATAGACATGGCTTAAAATTAGAGACATAATTCCAACGATAAATTAATTGTTTCTGAAACGTGAAATTCGTTCTACTGCGAAATGATTATTTTCGATAAACGTATACAGTTGGAAATGGGACAGACGATCTGATTTCGGCGTGGCTGGGAACCAGAGTAGCTTTCTTTCAGCACTGCCGAAGCAAAAGTGTTTACTTTAATGTTGGTAGTTGGTTAACAATCATTTGATAGTTTCGGTTATAAGAGATTCATTAAGTATCTTATTCCCTGAGGCAGTTTGGAAGGAATCAAGAATATATAATAAGCATAACCATAGTGTAGGTTCGGAACTTATAAAAGGGGAAAAAAATTTAAAAGAATATGAAATACGTGAATTTGAACCTTGAACCGCAGGTTCAGAAAACCACAACGCTAACCACAGGACCCCCCCCCCCCCCCCACCGCACAAGCTAGCTACCTACGCGTCAGTTTGTTAACAATGCTGCCTAGGAAGACTGTTTCATTCAATCTTTACCGAATTAATCTCTTGTTTCTGTAGTTTCGTAGTACTAAAAATTCTACCTCCTCGAAAATGGTTATTCGCTGGTTTCTCCACAGACCACAGAAATGAGTGAAATATTATCGGAAGGAATTAGCTTAACCAGTATGTAAATAATGATCGTTAAAGTTTTACACTACTCAGTTGTAGTAAAAAGTAGAACGGAGCCTTAGGGGTTATTTTTTGCCTCGCTTTAATGTATTCCCGTTAATTACAACTTTTGCGATAGGTTTTACGATCTGAATTTATTTAAAGTGTTATTGAAATGTAGGGGAAGGTTGATGAACTACCCCGCCATTATGAATCGTCAGTGGGGAGGAGCTTAATTATAGTTTTGTTTCATAAATTGACTTACGGAAATGAATAATCTGAATGAAATATCCCCCAATGATATTGCCAAAAGACGGATCCAGCATTGCCTTACTCTTTCCTGGGATGAGATTGATGCCAGATTGTTGAAAAAGACTGATAGAACATGACAGCGCTGTCCACATTTAATGCAAAGACTGTACGAGTAGATATAGAAAATTAATGATCCTGCATTCTTTAAGAAGTAGGAATATCCTGGGAATGGATATTCCATACGAGCCGTTCACGAAAAGGCTGCGCGTTCAACGCTGTGTGTAAACAGCCCTATTTCCTCATGATGATCGTACCACACATCAATTGCCGAGTGTAACTGAGACAAACTATAAATCCTTATAATGAATTACAATGTGGCGCTTGATAGTGCTATCGTCATCTATCAGCTGACACGTAATTTTTTCAGGTTTTCTGTTAACAAAACATTACGAAAAAATAAGTGTCACTATTTCTTTCTGATATAATATTTAGCTTGAGACAAAAATTTTCAAAAATTTAGAAACTGATAGAGTATTGTTTAGGATAAATGAAACGTAGGATATTTATAAAACCACTCTTCTTTCTCATAGTCCTCGTGGATGTTATGACATCTATATACTGGCTATCGTTTTTCCACAACTATGAGGAAACAAACCTTTTACTTTACACTTTGGCGAAATGAATGATCGCGAACAATTTATACTTTAAGACTAGATTGTTACAAATTTCAGTGTCCACAACATGATTGTATTTACTTTAGTGTCAATTCAGCATACAATTAATTAATATGTCAATACATACAGATACCAGCAGTTTAAATTAAATCTTGATTGTGTTACTGTTCATCAGACAAATAGGCAAAGTTCTTCAGCGTCAGTAGTCAAGTCACATTCACGATCCAGCCAAAAAAGTTTCGGGTTAAATAAAAAAAAAAAAAAAAAAAAAAAAAAAAAAAAAAAAAAAAAAAAAAAAAAAAAAAAAACTCAAAAGAATGGGGAATTGCCACTTCTCAACTACCGTTGACCAATTCGTTTACAATTCAAATAATAATAATAATAATAATTTCTTCCAGGCCTTTGCAATAATAATGACTTTACAGAAAAATAACAATGAATTTGGATTCCTCAATACATACAGCAGAAATCTATAATTTTAACGTCTCAATAGGTGTATAATACGTTTTTACTGTCTCAGTGTACGGGTAACACAAGAAAAACATAACGCATCGTTTAACCACTTTTTCCCGCGGCGCGACTCGAACCGTGGAACCCCGAGACAATGCACTAGCTTCCGGGATCTTCATCCGCGAATATGAGCCACTTACCGCCCCATCGCGTCAGGCTTACCAGAGAAGGAAGATGAGGTGGCTACAACGCATAAACAGCTAGGCATTATCTTCCTCGTTCCTGAAAGTTATTGTTTATTTCCAGGATTTTACATTATTTAATAGCTGAACGAATTGGGTGAAGGGTAAATTTCATCAGTGGCACTACACAGTAGTCAATTCACACTCACGATCTGGCTCTCAAAAATTCTGTTTAAATAAAGAATCTCGAAATTACTCAACGGAATGAGGAATTGCCATTTCTCAAATATCGTTGCCGAATTACCGTTGCCGTTGCCGTTTACGTTTTTAGAATACTAACCTCTTCCATGCCTTTGAAATAATAGTGACTCTATGGAAGAATAACAACGAATTTTGATTTCACAATAGATACAGGCAGAAATTTGTAATTTCAACATCCCAATAGGTGTAAAATATGTTTTCACTGTCCCAGTGTACGGGTAACCCAAGAAAAACATAACGCATCATTTAACCAGTTTTGACCTCGGCTGACTCGAACCGTGGAACCGCAAGACATCGCACCTCGTAGCTTCCAGGATCAGGATATCCGAACCTGAGTCAATTACAGCACCATAGCGTCAGGCTTACCACAGACGGAAGCTGTGGTAGGAGAAACTAATAACGAGCCAGGCATTATCGTTCCTCGTTCCTGGAATTTACTGTTTATTTCTTGGAATTTTAAATTTAGGAAATAAAATTAAAGAAACTTTTCATCAATGGTGATATGCGTCAGAATTAACTTTTAAAATTTCTGCACTTCCTTAATAATGCATATTCTTTTTGTGCTGCGATTAACGATTTTGCCCCTTACCGCAAACAGAATTTTTTACGGACTCCCGGAGATAGCGGTCAACGCGATAGGACAGGGAAGATAACTCCATGCTACGAATAATTCCCAGTTGGGGTTATGCATCAATTATATCATTAGCTATCACTAGTCGGAGCAGCATGTTTTTAAATACGGAAGCTTTGAATTTTATGTTCTTCCTTGATGAGAATTTTTTTCGTAAGAACAGCCACTTTCCATTTCATTTCTCATTTGCTTCCCAATACCACAGGCTAGAAATTATCGTTGTCACACAATAAGGACATTAGCTAAAAAAAAAAACTTTTTCGCACAATAGACACATTGATTTCGTTCCTTGAGTATTTTAAACAGTTATCATTACGTATTACATCAATGATCAATCGCCCGACTTTGTTATGAGCACTAGAAAAATGGGGAATGTTGAGTGACAGAAATCTTACGGTGAAGTTAAATTTAATAGAAAAGTGTCTTTCAAATCCTACTCACGCATGCTGCGTTGACAGTGTCTCACGTCAGCCAGAACATTAATTTTATGATTCTTTTCTATTGTTCCACGCTAAGTATGTTCAAGAAACGACAGAACTAAAAGAATTGCTTTTACAGGGAAGCATACTTACAAGACCACGTCCAAAATTATTAAATCCGAAATCTTGTTACGTGTTATATATTTGACTGAATTCTTAGATAAGTCTGTACTGTTTCCAAAAATTATAATACACAACAAACGTTGAATATTAACGTAAATTCCGAGTCATTTTATGTTGTTGTAGACGGGTATAAAATCTGCATTTTGTTGTTATCCAGTACTTTCTAAAAACCAGCATTTTGTTTGAGATTGGTAACTTTCGTGTTATGTGTGAACACTTAATAACTGTAAAATGTCTTTAAAACAGTAAATGAAACGTATTCGATGTTCCTATAACTCTTTTATTGATGAAATGTAATCACTATTTCGGTTTATGAAACAAAAAAGCGGAAATGTATTTCGTTTTATGGAGGTGGATGTGGCTCAATTTTAATAGTCATGAGACTGTACCCCCTATTGGATATAGTACTGTCTTCGTTGATGTGTATAATGGGTTGAATAAGTCCCAGGAGGAAATGTAGTGAAGTGCAATTCAGGTCGTTCGGATTAATATGTTTTTTTTTTTTTTTTTTTTTTTTTTTTTTTTTTTTTTTTTTTTTTTTTTTTTTTTACATTTCATTCCTCCCAGCAGAAGGCTGGGAGGCGGGCTGCTGGAGAGTCATAGGGGACTCTTTTCAGCCAATCTACTACTACGGGGAGGGAAGGGGGATGGAAGGTCGGCCGTGGCCTTCTAGGGAACCATCCCAGCATTCGCCTATTTGTCTGAGGGAAACCACGGAAAACCTCAGACAGGATGGCCGAACCGAGTTTAACCCCGGTCCTCCCGAATGATAGGTAGGAGGCCAATACTGGCCTCCTCCCATCTCGGTGGGATTAATATGAGCATGGTAGTAGTTATATACTAGAACGTACCCATTTCGACTGCGTGAAGAATTTTGTGTTTCCTTGTCCGCGATTTACCCACACACTAACAAACTTAAGGCTGTCGAAAGCAGTCGTTTGCTCAGAATTCGGTCAGCACTTGTATATGGCTCACAGATATGTAGCGTGGGAACAGATGCCAATATCAACAAACTTCAAATTACACAAAACAGATTTCTGAGAATTATGGCATATGCCCCCGGTACATGACCAGCATAAGACTTTACTACGACCTAGGCATACAAAAAATGACAGACTACATCAAATACAAATCGACGAAATTTTATACAAAAATACTAGCTTCGGCCCACCAAATTATTCAAAACTTAGGACAAGATCCCCTCGACCACTACTAACACTAACAAGAAACTATAGGGTCTGACAAAAAACTAACATTAGCACAAAAGCCTACCTCATAACTTGACTAAAAAGCCAGTTCTAAAACCTCTATAAATATTTTTTAAAAATCGAAGGAAAACGTCCTGGAACTTTCTATTTGAGCTTCGGCTCAGACGGATGATGTCGAAAATGTGTTACAAGTCATCAACGGAAAACTCTGGGGTAGATGCCAAAGTTTATTAACCTATGAGGTATGGAATAATAGGTACAGCTTTCTCTAAGTTGGACAATTACGAAGAAGTTATATTACATACAAGCAGTTAAACGGTTATAATGAGATAAATCACAACAAATTGTTTTCCATGAACTTATTACGAATTTCTTTTGCTCAATGGGAGATTGATTATGTGTACGTGCCGGTCCTAAATTGCATCGCGATGGAATATAAAGCATGATAAACGCCAGTAACTATACCTTGACATCGACGGTGACTTCATCTTCACCGCATCCTGAGCAACATCGTTCTTCATCGCGACCGCGATCTTCATCTTCACCGCGACTTTCTCGGCATGTTTCTACTCTTCGTCAAGAAAGAATGGTATATAAGATGTCACGAAGAAGGGTAGGAAAAATGGCGCTGGTGTAGAGTGCTTTCAGGAGAAGCAGTTTATAAACCAGGGTATACGCATTTTGAAATAAACAGAAATAAAATAATAATCAGTAGTAAAAACGGTTCACTTGCTTCTAAGAAACAAAATAGTCATCACGAAAATGACTGATACTCCAAAATATGAATACTGTAACTCAGTGGAGGACTTTTACCACTACTTGCCGAGACGCAAGCATTATAGCGGATTAAGGAAGGAACTGATAGAAGATGGACTTAATATTAAAGCGATAGCAGACCTGATACAATCTTTGTCTACACCAAGTAAAACGATGATAACAGCAATCCAAAAATTTGTCATAAAAAACTAAAGGCAGAATACAATACACAGCAGACCAAGTAAGTATGCGATCATACCACACACAACCTTGCACGGTTGATGTTATACCTATTGGCTGTTTTAGCATAATAGCTATTCAATGATAGACTATTAAATGAAATAAGGAAATAAAGGCTTTTAGCGCTGTGCAGCACTGGGTGAGTGAAATAAAATATGGTATGCTTCATTTTCATGAGACATCTGGAGCCTAAGAAATAGATAACAAAACAGTTTCTAACCGTCATTTGTTTCATTGAACGGTACTCACGCTAAAACTAATCGGATTATAAGTAGATTTCGGACAATATACATCCCAGATGTTAAACAGAATATTTTTGGGCTAGCTGAGAAATAAAGAAAAATGTGCCCTGAAATTAGTTACCATTTTTTGTTGAACATGATTCACGCAAAAACCACTCGTCGGATTTTGATCTGATTTCTATGAATGCACAACGTAAGCTGACAGTACTAGAGCAGTATAGTTTCATTTTGATGTGACGACATAAACCTTAGAAATTGGAATGCATTTTTAGCCGAGAACGATTCATGCAAGAACTTCTGATCGGATTTTGATTGATTTCAACCAATGTAAAATCCATAATCCGAGTAGTAAAAGAAGATTTGTGTCAGTTTGGTACGACGTTAAAAAGCTGAAAAACTAAGATAAAAGTGTTCGCTAAACGTTTCCAGTTTACAGTCAAGTTACTTTTCAATGTCTGAATGTTTACCCACATATGTACCTATATTCAATCCTAAGAGTGTTAAATAGACGAATATCCAGCAAACTGTCCGTGTCAATTGCTGAAGAATAGTTTGGATTTCGAAGAGGAAGAAGTGCAAGAAATGCTGTTGGTGTGTTGAGAACAATAGGTGAAAGATACACTGAAGGGGAAAAAGATGGTTACATGGTTTTCATAGACCTGGAAAAAGCTTTTGATAGAGTGCAATGGGTGAAGTTACTGGATATTCTAAAAAATAAAGGCATTGATTGGAAGGAAAGAAGGCTAATAAATAAATTATACCTCGAAAAAGGAGTGAGAATAGGGAATGATCTTACAGAAGAGGAAAAGATTGGAAGAGGTGTCATATAGGGTTGTTGTTTGTCACCAATATTATTTAACAAATATTTGGAGGAAATTATAAAAAGAAGTTTAAGAGGTACAGGAGGTGTATGCATGGGTGTATGTAGAATTAGCTGTATAAGGTTTGCTGTGGAAAGTGTCAAGATACTGCGAAGAATGTTAGAGGCTTTAGGCAAAGGATGTAAGGAATTCGGAATGAGAATCAATAGGACTAAAAGTAAATGTATGATGGTGGGAAGGAGTAAAAATGAAATGATGATAACGCTACAAGGAGAAATATTGAACAAGTGGAGTCCTTCAAATATCTCGGGAGTATTGTGAGTGGCGATATGAGAAGCGTGAAGGAGGTGAAAACTAGAATAGCAATGGAAAATGATGCTTTCAATAGAAAAAAAAAATTACTAAGCGGAAGGCTGGATAAAAACTGAGGAAATAACTAGCTAAATGTTTTGTATGGAGCGCAGGACTATATGGGGCAGAAACATGGACGCTACGCAAAGAAGATCTAAAGAGGTTGGAAGCTTTCGAAATATGGATATGGAGGAGGATGGAGAAAATAAGTTGGAAAGACAAAGTAAGGAAGTGCTGGATCGAGTAGGAGATCAAAGGTCACTCATAAAAACAGGAACAGAAAAAGGAACTGGATTGGTTATGTGTTGAGGAATGATTAAAACTGCTCTGGAGGGGAATGTAAACGGAGGGAAAAGAAGAGGTCGGCGAAGGAAGAGAATGATTGATGACATAATGATAAATGGGAAACATATAGAGACTAAGAGAGTGGCGGAACAAAGGGAGGCTTGGAAGGCTGTCACTGTGCATGGACCTGCCGAATATCAGAAAACCCTTGACGATGATGATGATATTCAATCCTGGCACGATCCGGTGTTTGGATTTAGGTAAAACTCCTGGCGGAAATATCGGGTTAGTTTTGATGGCTACGAAAGGGGAAGATTGAGCAGCCGGTATAATACTGTGTCACCAGGTCAATAAGACCACATGAGAGTATTTTTATTTAACTACAGTAATATTTATAGCCATCAATCATCAGCAGCGGAGGCATAGATAATGACTGTTGTTAGAAAAAGGCGATTTCATCAAACCTTTGAGCTGACGTTGTTTTATGATGCGCGATGTAACTTTTTTTATTATGACTGCCGATCATCAAAATCATCGTCAGTGGTTTACGCTTAACTCCTACCTGATAATAGTGACAGCATCGAGTTTCTCACTGGATTCTCTTCTTTGACTACGAATAAGGAGGTGCGAGAAACTGCCGTTAAATACATGACTCCATTTGATAACCGTTTATAAAATAATAATAAAAAAAACAAGTGAAAGATATTACGGGCAACATCTTTGTTTTTTCAAGTATTAATATTAAACCGTATTTATGTATTTTAATGTACATTGTATAACATTTAGTGAGAATTGCAAACATATCATACAAGAGACAAAAGTTTTAGGTGTCAAAGATGTTACTAACCTCGGCGATTGTGCTTACAGTAAATTATATATTACATTTGATTAACATATTCCGTTAATTTTAAAGTTTTAAATTTCTCAGAACTGATTAAATAAATAGCCGATGTCAAGAGGCGCAACATAGTCCTAAGAAAAGTAGTGTAATCTTTCGTCTGTTTTTCGTGAAAGGAGTGAACATCTCAGATACAGAGTGATCCGCGGCCCATAATTTTCCATCTAAAAATGATTTCAATTACTTTCTCTATCCCCTGCTACATATAATGCATTAGCTGTTTTCTCAATTTGAAAACACCACCCAAATTGATGCATTATTTTTTTCGTAATACCGATTGATACGAAACTTGGTTACAGATTGATAATAGTATAGATTGTCACTATGTTACTAATATGCCGTGCATCCAGCTTCTCTTAAACATTATTAGGATTCTAATTATTATGTTTGGATAATATGTATTAAATGAATTGGCTACAATTTACGTGGATCACATAAAATACGTGGAATTCTTAGTTAAAACGCTCGTGCATTATGCTGGGCTTGAACTATTGACACATGTGCTGTTCATAGTTAAAAAATAACTCTTTAGAAAATTTATTTGGGTTATAAACCTAATTTGTGAACGTTTAAGAAAATAGTGCCTGTATGATTTAAATTGACCTACCGGGCAACAGAATCGTATAGGAATTGTTATCCCCGAACCGTATATTTCACTTTGATCTACGGTTTCGGTATTTCACGTTCTTACGCAATCAGATCTTGTAACGTCACATTTCGTTAATTATTCCATACATCTTCAGAATTTTTTTCGATTAGGTAATAATTAAGTTTAATTATCAATAATCAGTATTCACTTTTTAGTTGAGAGTTCTTTATAGACTTTTTAGATGAAGTGATACTTGAGATTTAATATTGTCGAATAGGTATGGATTGTTAACTTTAGGGAGAGTATGAACATCTACTCTCATGTTGCTTATTTAGTAAATTATGTCGTTTCGTGGTTGTCTGTTTAATTTTCATTATAATTAATATAACATCCATAGTAGGATATGAAAAAGTTTTGATTTTATTTTATGTTGTATTTATTTATGCCTTAATCGCGGGACTTCCTGAGTGATCCTCTTAGTTTGGGGAACCCCAGATAGGCGATGCATATAACTCAAGCAGTTGAAGGAGACAATCTTCCTATGGCAATAGACAACATCAGACTTACCACTGCGGTAACTCTCTGGCCTCACATTCGGGAGGACGCGAGCTAGAATTCCCATCCAGCCATCCGGCTTTGGGATTCCATGGTTTACCCAAATAACTTCAGGCTAATGCCGGAATGATTCCTTCAAAAGGCCATGGCCGAATTCTATCAGTTCATTACCCATAGTGACATTTAGTATATGATGTTACTTGTGATCAAAACAATTAGAGTGGCTCTCAAGCAATTCATAAAGAAATATCTGCGCAGTATTCGAACTTGCAGAAATGCTAAGGTAGATCACTGGCTACAGGTAAGGATGGCCCGGCTATATGGGAGGTAGACGGATAACAAAACCCAGAGGTTCCTAGTAGGTTTAGTCGGATCTGCTCTGAGCTGCGAGTGTGAAAGGCTAAAAAAAAATAAAAAAAAAATAAAAAAAAAATTAGAAAACAGAGACAATTTATCGACGCTTTCTGCTGGCATGGATATGTCGCAGCTGTACGGATAGTTAAAAGTGATGTAGGGCAGAATATGGTGGGAGACAGCGGCAGCGAATTAGTGCATGTGGTTGTTGTACGTGGAGAATTGAAAATGGAATAGCGAAAAACGTGATTGTATTGCTGGAAAATACGCTGAAGTGTCCATATCGACGTCCGAGTTTGGTTGCAGTGATCCTGAAGATGGAACTCGAGGTTTCCTGCCGACAATATGACGGCAGGAGAGGCATTCAATCTTTGTTTTTTCGACTGTGATCCGCTGCCCGTTGTTTGGAGTTCGCCAACGCCTGGTGGTAGCCCAGTCAATAAAGGGTCAAAAACAGTGAATGTCGGAACTTTCTCTGGTAAAGCTGAATTTTCTCCCAGTAGTAGATCACTATTAGAGAGACATTTTTTCAAAAGTCCCCGAAAATTCCAATGGAGTTTCCCCCACTACCCCCCCTTTAAGTTTAAAATGTAGACTTTTACGCAATCGCATATAACGTTTTAACCAAAAGTTTATTAAGGTTATATTACTTACAGTTTTATTCCCTGATAAATATTCTACAACTTTTGTAATAACATAATTTATGATTTGTGCAGCAGTTTTCCCGTAAATTAAAGAAATGTTGTAAAAAAAACAATATTTTTTTGCCACCTATCTACGTTTTTGCAAAACCATATTTTTATTCGTCACCAAATGAAAAAATGCTTCGAATGAAAGTTGTAGCTCATATATTCCTGAGTACATCGGTGTATAAACATATACAGTTATGTGTATTACTCTTGTAAACATGTTCTTGTAAACAAGGATGCGAACAATACTGTGGATGTAGAAAAGTGAACCTGAGTTGCACTGCAATGTGTGAACACTGTAGTGGCTTATCTTGCCTAAATTCACACCTGTATTCAGAAGAAGAAGATGAATTTCCTCATACAGATTAATATGTAACCGTTATCAAAGAGACATGCTTCTAAACATAAAATAAGTTTTATGAGTTACAATAATGATGACTTGTAAATATTAAATCGGTGTATATAATATCTGTGGTTGGTGGGAGGTCCGTGATGGTGTTTTAAAACACAAGTAATTTAAAACAGCTGCCGGTTTAGCCAGTCCGGGATACGGCGGGTCCATCGGTGGTGGATAATGGAATGGCCTGATATAACAAGGCTAGGTTAAATCCCCCGAACCAAAACTGGCATACAAATGTGTACAATAATTAATTATGAATAAAATTAAAAAATTTAATTCAAATATGTTACAATCAGAAAAACAAATTTTACTTCTCATATCACTCTGATGTTATTTTGATTATACACAAATATTTACTAAATTACAAATTAAAGTTCGACACACTATGGGCTAGTACGAGTATAAGTGTTAAAAATAGATGTTATAATCACAGTATTAACTAATTGAATAGGCATATGAGGATAAGGCGCCTTTCGCCTACGCCCGCCGACTCCCGAGCGCTCTCGCACTCAAAACCTAGCTACTGTTTTCTATATTACTAGTAGAGTAATACACATAACTGTATATGTTTATACACCGATGTACTCAGGAATATATATGCTACAACTTTTAATGGAAGCATTTTTTCATTTGGCGAAGAATAAAAGTATGGTTTTGCAAAAACGTAGATAGGTGGCAAAAAAATATTGTTTTTTTACAACATTTCGTTAATTTACGGGAAAACTGCTGGACTTATCATAAATTATGTTATTATAAAAGTTGTAGAATATTTATCAGGGAATAAAACTGTAAGTAATATAACCTTAACAAACGTTTGGTTAAAAAGTTGTATGCGAATGCGTAAAACTCTACATTTTTAAGCTTAAAGGGGGGGTAGGGAGGGAAGCTCCATTGGAATTTTCGGGGACTTTTCAGAAAATAATCCTCTCATCAAGGTCTATCACCCTTGAAAAAATCAGCTTTACCAGAAAGAGTTCCGACACAAAACCTTTATTGACTGGGCTATGGGTAGCTGTTCAACACAACTTCCCAATATGCCTGTCAACACGGCGCCAGGGGCAACCTGGCACGCCAAGACAACAAATACTGTGCCGTGCGGAAGGAGTTCGGCGCCTGCACTTCAGCTGTCGCAGAAAACATCGCCGCGGTTCCGAGATATCTCAATGGCAATCTGCAATTGTACCATCCCACTGTCGACCGCCGTCATCTATGAAAGGTAAATAACGCAGTTTTTGCACACAACAGTTTTTCATCAGAACTCGGTTCCTCAGTTGCCTGAAATGGTTCGTACCCTCAACTGAGTTAGACCATACGTGAATTGCTAAAGTTTTTTTTTGTAATTAATAAGTAACCCCAATCAGATATATCACTTGTTTTGTTTGAAGGCATAAATTTCAATTACTTTGATTTGTTAAATAGTAGTTTGTAGATTAGTAGGTTTTTCAATCTCTGGGATGATAAAGTTAATCTTTTCTTATGTTCCATTTCACTGACACCCAAAACGTGTGACTGAGACGAAATTATTTGCATAATCAATAACCTATCCATGATTATTAAATAGAAAATGAAAGTTTTATTTCAAGTGACTAGTTGTTTCAGGCTTTACGAAATCGAATCCGTTCACCCGAGTGTTTTATCGGTCCCACGTCAATATCTCGCATGTTTTGAATTTTTCCCCTAATCGATAAGTTTCACTATTCTTTTTCAAAATCTGCTAACACTCTTTCAGCCGTCAAGAAAGCGCGTCTGCTATATGTGTAAGTGTTAATTTGCTTTTGTTGTCACGAGAACCTGAATCATGAAGTCACTGAATTCCGGTTTTACAGTGAACAGCCAAAAGTCACGTGACAGGAAGACGCAAATATTCGGATGGCGGTAGTACCGAGGAAGGAACGGGTTCCGTGCGGCGTTGTTGCTTTCATTTTATACTCTCCTGAGTTGTGAAACGTTTTATATAGCCGCATGACATGAATCAAGAGACTTTAATAACGGAATACTAGTTGGCGCTGGACGGATGGGAAATTCCATTTCGGAAATTGTTCGCGAATTCCACAACCGTCGATCTACAGTGCCAACAGTGTGTAATTTCCGTCATTTCATCGCGCCATGAACAACTCTTCGGCCGACCACGTGTTCTTAATGACCAAAATCAGTGACGTCATTTCTCAGGTACCGCGCCGTGGTAATGGACTAACCTGGACGAAATTCCATGTTCTTTTATATGCTATAATTTTAAGATGACTTGAGTTTTCTTCCTTCTATTCACAACTATCCACCAACTAATTTACTTAGGATTTCACACCACTAGCGAATTTTCGCTGACACCTAGAGCTATATAGGAGACATTTTCTGACTACTTAATGATTGGCGAGATGTACTAATAATACTGTACAGTTGATGTTGATCTAAAAGAAAGATTCCACACTTGTCACCGGAAATTAGCTAAGTCTGAATGGGGACGTTAGACGAAGGCAATCAGTCAGTCCATGTGATGGAGGCTGGCTATGCCCGATTCCGAGAAAACAACTTAGTCGGCTTCGATGGTTTAGCAATGAACCATATCGATTCTCAAGGCAGCAGTTTTTCTGGTAATCATGCGGTGCTCTTTAAGCACGCGTGTCTTTACAAACTCGGTCTATTCCGCTAAATGTTCATAAATATATTTTTTTAAATGATTTCTGTAGTAGGCGATTTTCAGTAATCTACTAGACGACCCGCGTCCTCCCGAATGGGAGCAGAACCTTGCCGCTCAATGACCATGCTCAGTACACAATTCGCGTTTGGCTGGCAAAAGTTATGTTTCCATATTTAACTGGTTAGTAATTGGAGAACGCTCCTTGCAAAGTACTTTGCAATTAGGCTACAACGATTGATGTACACATGATAAAAATTAAGTTATTATGTTTTTGTAGATTATCAATCGATGATGTTAACCAATAGCGAAAACCACAAGACCACGTCGCCTTTGGGATGAGTTATTAAAGGAATTACTGAAACTGAAAGAGCTAATCAAAGGAAATTACAACAAAAATGTCATATTTAATTGGAATTCTGGACCACTTTAGTGCGGGTAGATGGTTTCTAGTGCTTTAGTGATGCTATTTGCACGAAATTTCGGTTTGAAAATATGTTTTATGACGCGTCAACGGTATGATAGTAACAATTGGCAGACAAATATCGAGAATCACGTTATCTTTCTTTGTGACTTTACTGCTCGTCAGAGTCAAGATCAGTAAAGCTGGGAGGTGACTAAGGGACAAGTGAAGTCTATAGTTATAAATTTTCCACGAAAGTAATATCACGGCTCATTTTCTTATAGAATCGGAAAACGTATGTCATGATGTTCTTACTGTATGGAAAACTAAATTACTGTGTGACTCGTGTTGAATCTTTAAAGCATTCTGAATTCGGGGCAACCATTCACGCTTGTATCTGGCACCGTGAAATACAAAGCGCATCGCGTATGCAAGGAGAGGAGGAAGAAGGATATTGGATAACACCTCTCACTGGTTTCTGCTACCAAAAGAAAATTCCCTCCCTCTCTCTATATTCTCCGCAGGTGTTCTTTCAATGCTACAACAAGATTTGGTTTTCCAATTTTCTTACAGAAAAATGTTCCAACTTCATCGAGAATAGACTCGATCCGTGCGACAGGCAGAGGTCGCAACGCAGTCAAGTTTTGTGACTGTCGTCTATGATCATTATTGTCTACGGAACCCAATTTGCAATACGCTGTCTGTTATGACGTTTGACAGTCTTTAATATGTTACTGAGAGATTCAGTATAACCTAATAACTATGACCCTTGTAATATTCCTTTTATTTCTTCAGTCTCTTCTCCAGAGAGTGACTACGCTTATGTTACATTACAAATTAAATTGTTATGTACTTAAAAAAATGCAATTGAATACTCCAATATTTCTGAATACACTTCCGCATAGAAGCTGTTATGATCTCTTTCATCGAGCTTTAATCAAAGCTTATCCGATTATGTCCACGTACATATGCAGTATTATAACCATACACATAAAGCTACTGATTGTTTCTTGATGGGATGTAGCAAGTTGTACTACGGTTTGCTATCGACCTCTTGCAGTTCCTGTCTCGATGCTGCGCCATTACGTTGACACGAAACATCCTTCCATTTAACTGGGAAGGGTTTACAGAAATTCAGAGTAAAGGAATTTGGGTCATGCAGCCAATAAGCACTCTTCACTTTTCCTTACTAGCTTAGGCGGTGAAAACTTGAACTCTTGGTTCTGTTTAACTTACCACTAATATTCAAGTTTGGATGAGACCATCCGTGACGTTTACCCGGGAGGCAAGCTTACTTCCAAAATATCAGACTTCTAGTACGCTTTTATCACTTGGCTCGTATTCCTGCACTATGATTTCCTTATTTACGAGAATAATTCTAATTTTCATATCATCATATATTTATTTTATAATTTATACTGCTCTCATTAATCCTTCACTTAATAAACGTCCATATCAGTTGTACGTAATGTTACATTAACTAAATACTCGCTGAAATGAAAAGCTAGTAACATGTAACTTTAATAAATTCGACATTCTATAAAGCTAAGAAACTTCTTTTTTTGTATATATTAATTTTTTTTAAGAATGCAGGAGAGTTTTTTTGTATGTCCTGACTGCTAACAAACAAAAGTGCTCTGGTATCCCAGGCCTGAACGATACCGCTCAATCAAGAGCCACATTTTTCATGTAATCGACGAAACTAAACATTATTTAGCGCATTGTTTCTCAATATCACAATAAGAGTATCTATGATTCACATTAATGAAGATCTCCTTATAGCCCGTTAGTTAACAGAGGCGGCTCAAGGTCAGTCGCTCTATCCCCACTCCACTACCCTTACCCCTACACGCGAAGGGGAAATTTATAACTCGCTTACGAGACCACAGCGGTCAGCTCGGAGAGGTGGATAGGGAGGGGGAGGGGGGGTAGTGAGGTGAGGAGCTGTCAGATGAGGGCCAAAATCGTATAATTTTGGACAGAATCTTTCCATTACCTAAATCAAGCATTTGCAATAGGGATGTGTGCTTGTAGGTTATCAGCTGAAGTACAAGCATAAATCTGATAGTTTAATGACATGAGCCTATGTTACAGATTGTTCAGAACGATGCTTGGGTAGTGATTCTGTTAATTTATGCATGTACTTCAGCTTTGAAAATACATGATAAACATTCTGCAACCTTGACGTCATTAAAAATTGACTACGTTAAAGAAATTAGTTTCGTTATACTTATTATTTACATTGCGTCATCTTCGGGCAGATACGGCTAAGATGGTTAAAGGGAAGTTTTCGCAAAAAAAAGATAAATTATAAATTCCACACACCTTTTAATACTTTTCGCTGCGGCGTTTTGTTGATGTTTAATCACAGCAACGTTTCGCCCAAATCGTCAGTGTATCTTCTAGGCCGAAGTCTGGTTTACTTGTGGTTTATTATTTTGGTTCTCAACTAAAACAAACAAGCTAGTCACATTCCAGAGATACTACGAGAGGTCCGGACCATGGATGTTATTCTTCTTTGTTTGAATTTGCAGCGCGATGTTTATACGTGGTTATGCAGAGTACATTTCCTCTCTTCACTTAGTCTCTGCTAATATTTCATGCTTGTTTAAATATTCCCATCACTTCAGAACCTTCGTTTCCATCCATAATACCTTGTTTTGCTCTCGTAAAATGTGTTGTGGGACAGCTGATTTTTGGTTGACCTTGTCTAGTATATCGTTGACGTTCTCTAATCTTAATTTGTTGCCTCTATGTACACTCCCTGTTCTGTGTTTGGTGATCGGAGATCTTTGGCCTATCTGCGTATTTGTTTGATCTTATTTTTACTATTAAAAGTTGGTCTAATATCCTTCCTTGTTAGTAACTATATTGGTTTGTGGCACTTTTATATATATATAAGACAAGAGCTGTCACTTATCCCATTCTGCATAACGAAAACCAACACCCACTAACAAATATCTTAGGCCAAACTCGCAGCTACTCTCTGTCCAAAACAGTGCAGTGAAACACGCTGTTTGGACGAGCAGAAAGAATATTGGACGAAGGATGGAGTGAAGATGCAAATCTCATTAGGTCATAAAAAATGTTCAGATGTTTGAAATAGAAAAAAAGGCCGAAGAAGAAGCGTAAAAATTCTACTGTGTTATTTTTAATGAAACATCAAATAAATGGGATCAAATAAACGAATTAATTGTCCCCCTGTCGATTCTGATCTGCTGTGTGTAGAAAAGCGTTGTTTAAAATAAATAAAGATTTTGTTCATAATAACAGCAGTCTCGTAGAACTAGCGGAATACAGATATTCCGATGCCTTCTTGAATCTATGATATCTTTCAGTGCATTCGACATATGTTGAATGAGGTTAAGGTGATTTGTGTAACCATTTACTTTCTCGAGTTACAATATCATTAATAGAGGATAAAGTTTGGTTAGAAATTTTTATGTACACTCCTATTTTGTGGTAGTGTAAATTTCGTGTTTTTTTTTTCAAAAATAGTTCCCTGTCGGGATAGTTCCTTCAAAATGGCCATACCCATTTCCTTCCTGTTCCTCGTACGTAATACTCTCCTGTCACTGATGACTTAAATGACGAAGAGGCATAAAGCACTAAGGGTTTTTACAAGAAACGATACTAACTCTGTATTACATCTTATTTTCAACACGATAATTCAAATTCTGCTTTATTTAACAGAACTGTTTGCTGTTGTTACTCTGTTTCAAGACTATTTCGGATGTTTGCTTTAGTAAATTTCTAAAAAAAATTACACCCATTGTCTGTGGCGTATTTCCTAGAAAGTTTGGAACGTGGATGTAAAACTATTTGAAGAAATTTTACAAAGGTTCACGACAGTCGATCAAATACTTATCACTGTAACTCATTGTTAAAGACAACTGAGCTGAGATTTCTTGACTCCATTAAGCAGATATTAACTTTCCCAAATTAAAAACATAGTAGATTCATCTAAACGGCTGGCATACCGTAAAGAGTTTGGGAATTTTTAAAACTTAAATTCGAAGTCCATCCCATTACTCATTCCCAACCTTCTTTAGGTTTGGTTTTTGGCATTTTAGCGACCAATTTTCGTTATACAGCTGAAATGAAGAATTTGTAAAACACTAAGCGTCGTGGCTACTGTATGATTTTCAACTGCACATAATTACTGCAATCATGGTAGGAAATATCGACGTCAGAAATCAGTATCTTGTCTGGTTATTTTCAGTAGAAATTTTAAAGTAGATTCAGTAGTCACAGTCTTTTGCCTCTAATAACCTAGTCGTTCACGAGTCGCAAAGTTCTAATCAAAATTAGCGACACTCTCTTCCCTGCCGCAGGTTGGACCCAGACTCATTTTGCGCTTTAGAAGCTTTTCCCACTGAGCTGCCAAGAGATTTAATGGTTGTAAACTTTGATTTCGCAGTTTCAATGGATATTCACTTCATGCGAAATTCAGTGTTGTTGTTTCGATGCGGAATTCTGCGTACGATAGATATGCGTTGCCGTAGAAACACATAAAATGCAATACCGGGGAAATTGGATCATCGAGGAAGCCAGCGATAGGCAGACTTCAAATGTAAACAGACGATTGCGCTCCAGTTTCTCTGATTTCCGCTGGGAACGCTGGCGAGATTGTACGAGAATCTACGGTTTAGCATATTGCTACAGCTGCTGAGGATGTTTCATAAAACACTCATATACCAGATAAAATTTTATTTTTAGAGTTCTTAATTTTATCATGTAATACCCGACTATCTAGTTTATATTATTATGTGTAATAAGCGTTATTTTTATTCTTCCGGACAGTTACAGAAAATATGACTATATTCAAGTCAATTGGAATGGTCCCCTTTGAATTACACACTTAATGGAGATTTGGAAAAATGTTGAAGGTAGCGAAATTAACAACAGTTGTAAAGGAATGGTACCATCCAAGTATTACCACTGGAACACTAGAAACAAAAAAGCAGAAAATCATAAAGTGCGTAGTCCACATTACCATCTCGGTGTTTGTGTAAGCTGATTTCATGAAAACAATGAGAAACTAAAATTTGAATAACTTGACGAATGTTGAAAGCGAGTTAAAGAACTTTTAGAATATGGCAGATGTTACATTTCGCTGCGAAGCGGGTGGGAATAAATGTTTGATTCTAGTTTGACGGTGAAAACTATAGAAAAAATGGCTCTCATAGAAATCGCATAAAGCTGAAGGTCGAAACCTTGCAAGGGTTGTATGAATCCAGTTTACCCTTTGAAACCTGATGTGTGCGCGGTTAACGCTACGTCCTGGCATTCGGGAGGATGCGTCTTTGTTTCCCGGACCGGTCGTTCAGAATTCGGTATTACATGGTTCCCCAAAGTCACTCCGGGGGAATGTCGGGTTGATTCCTTGAAAATAACATGAAAAAATCCTTTTTGTTCGTAGCCCTCAATCCTCTGTCGCCACTAAAAACCATAACGTTGGCGAACTGTGAAGAAACAAATTCTGATACGTTAGTAGCAGCAATGTTTGGTACGCGCTAATAAGCCGCTAGCATTTTGAGTAGTTCATCAGTCAAATATCACTAGCCTAATGTAACATTGCATACACTAATATTTCAGCCATTTTAATAAGAGTGCAGGTGTGACTATGCCCCTGCCAGTGACGATATAGGAGTGTGGTATACCCGGACACTAGATGATGGATGCCCAAAGCAGCAACAAAATAGTTTTTAGCATTTCTACATCTACATACATACTCTGCAATTCACAAAATTGTGGGTGGCAGAGGGTGCTCAGCACCAAAGCTAATCTCTTTGCTGTGCATTCCAATCCCTAATGGTACGAGGGAAAAAAGAATTCATATAAGAATCAGTCCGGCACCTTATTTCTCTAATTTTATCTTTCCTGTCCTTCCGACACAAATAGGTTGGTGGAAGAAGTATTTCACTACACTCAAAAGTGAAAGTGGGAGTACGCATGTTTACCAATAAGTTTAAACGAAACGTGTGTCGTCTATCTACCATAGACTCCCAACCTAGTCTACTAATCAGTTCTGTGACGCTTTCATAAGGACTGTAGCAAGTGGTCACGAATCGAGAGGCTCTTCTCTGTACTTTCTCTATACTTTCGATCAACCCCTTACGAAAGGGGTCCCAAATGGCACAACAATAATCCAAATGTGGACGCACAAGAGATTTGTACGCTATCTCCTTTGTATTTTTCATTACAATTTTTCAAGATTCGACCTATGAATCGCAGCCTAGAATTTGCGCTACCTACTAACGAATTAATCTGTATGTCCCATTTCATGTTCCTTTGTACTGTTACTCCCAAATATTTAATAGAATCGACCATATCAATAACTGTATTGTTTAACTCGTATTTCTGAACAATTGGATTCTTTTTGTTAGTTATGCTCATTGTCTTGCACTTTTTACAATTTAGAGTAAGTTGCCACTCAGCGCACCAAGGCAAAGTAAAATCCAGATCACGCTGAATTTCTAAGCAATCGGCCAAATTTCTTACTTCCCTATAAATAACCGCATCATCAGCAAACAATCTAAAAAGGCTTTTCACTTTGTCTCCGAGATCGTTTATAAAAATTAAGAAAAGAAGTGGTCCTATTACACTTCCTTGAGGTACACCCGATGTAACATCTAAATTAGAAGAACTTTCTCCTTCAACCACAACATACTGCGACCAACCAGTTAGAAAATCCTTTATCCATTCACAAAGCTGATCCGATATACCGTACGCTCGAAGCTTCGCTAAAAGGCGATTGTGTGGCACAGAGTCAAAGGCTTTCTGCAAATCTAAAAAAATTGCATCTACTTGTGAACCTGCATCAATAAGTTTCATTACGTCGTGTGTAAATAGGGCCAGCTGTGTTTCACATGATATTTTCTTCCGAAATCCGTGTTGATTTGTTGTAAGCAAATTATTTTCATTTAGAAAATTCATGATGTTCGAGCAAATAATATGCTCCATAACTCTACTACAAACAGATGTTATAGATATGGGACGATAGTTTCCAGGATCACTTCGATCACCTTTTTTGAAAATCGGAGTTACTTGCGCGATTTTCCAGTCTGAAGGTACTTTTCGCTCTTCTAATGATTTACTGAATATATCAGACAGAAATGGCCCGATTTCCGCCGCATACTCTGAAAATACTCTTACTGGAATTCCATCCGGGCCCGGTGCTTTCCCCCACTTCAGGAGCTCTAATTGCTTAATGATACCTGCAGTACCTATTCGTAATGATTCCATCACCGACTCGCCACGGCGTGGGAAAACGGGAATACTATCCTTATGTTCATTTGTAAATGAATTTTTGAATACAGTATTTAGTACGTTAGCTTTATCGCGGCTTTCATTAACCTCGGAACCTTCACGAATTAGTGCTGGAATATTGCTGTTAGTACAATTAACTTTTCGTACATACGACCAAAATTTCTTTGGGTTTTCTGTGAGACTCTTAGAGAGAGAGTTGGAGTGAAAATTGTTAAAGGCCTCGCGCATTACATTGTTAATACGTCCTCTTAAATCAGCTAAGGTTTCTAAATCGCTGCGACACCCCTTCCTTCGTGAGCGTGCGTGTATTTTCCTTTTTTTTTTGAGTAATCTTTTGACTTCGCATGTGTACCACGGTGGATCATTCTCCCCCTTTATTGTCCGCTTTGGTATATGTATTTCCATTCCTTCCCTGACTATATGTATAAAGCGATGCCACAGCTCTTCAACGTTGCCCTTTGTTGACTTGAAGTTATGGTAATTATTCCTCAGGTAGGTTCTAAAACACTGCTTTGAGGCCTTACTGAATCTGTATACAATCCTCCCTTTTTTAATTTTTCTCTTGGTCCTTAATTTGGTAGTCGCAATTACCGCTTTGTGATCGCTTATTCCTGTGGGCGTTGAAATGTCGGTGAATAATTCTGGCCTGTTGGTAACCAGCAAGTCTAAAATGTTTTCGCTACCGTTATTACACCGAGTATGTTCATTAACTAGCTGCTCGAGATGATTATCTGACAACAACTCGAGAATTACTTCAGAAGCTGTGCTTATCCCTGCTACCTGTGATGTGAACGTAATTACGCCAGTCAATATAAGGCAGATTGAAGTCGCCTCCTGGAATTATAGCATGATTCTTAAAACGGCTGGCTATACTATTTATATTATTTCATAACTCCTCGGCGATAGCTATGTCGGAATCGGGTGGACGGTAGAAGGCGCCTATGATGAGTTTCGACCCAGCAACATTGAGTTTAATCCATATGATTTCACAGATCGTATCGACGTCTATTTCATTACATGGGAGAAATTTACTCACAGCTATAAATACCCCACCTCCATGAGAATGTAATCTGTCTTTACGAAAAACGTTCATGCTATCTTTAAAAGTTTCGGCGGAACTTATTTTCGGTTTCAACCAACTTTCTGTACCGATAACGATATCCGCTTCTGTACTACTGTACTGTGTTGCATCTGATTGGGTTGCCCGTAGCTGAATTTCGTGTTTCGGGTCTTCCTCCCTCAGCCTAAAAAACCACCCAGTGCATTCCACACGGCCCCTGCAACCCATGTAGCCGATTCACGTGTGATTTGGTGACGAACACGTCATAAAATGGCCTGTAAATAGGATTCTACAAAAACAACTCTTGTAAGAATAGGCCAAGTCTTGTGCTTGTGTAAAAACGAAAATGTATGAGAAATTCTTCAAAGCTAAGTCTAGATTTTACAGTGTGTACGCAGATCACTTTATAAAAAGAATGGATAATCTCGCTGTTATAGATCGTTTGTTTAGAATAATATTTTTTTTTAAATCTTGTTATTTGGCCATTACGCATGCCATGTTTTAGTTAACCTATGTAAATACCTTAAATGTGTTGCTTTATCAGACCTACAAATGCATAAAAGCCAAAATTTCCCACTTTTTCGAATTTGTCAAGGAGGTACAGTATTTTGCCTTCCATTTCAATAAAAATTATGAGATAAGTAATGGCCAAGTCAATGTTAACAACAATGCCCCACTTTCTGAAAACAATTGGTGTGCGTAGTAGCCGAGCAATACAGATTGCCACTTGTTTAACTACCACCACAAATAAATAACTAGTAACTTACAAACTAATAAATAACAGGAAGAAAGTAAAATTTAAGATGTTAGTAAAACTTGCTAATCTCTATACATTAAAGAAATCTCAGACATATAGCTTCATCCGGAGCAAAGTAATTAAGCAACAAATATGCGCACGAATTTTTCATATTTGGGGTTTTAGTAAATAAATACGATTAAAAACTCCAATCAGACTTTTCTTATGATTTAGGGATGAAACCACATATGTGTACCAAATTATTTAGGATTTATGGAAGTGTAGTGGAATTTTGATGTCGGGGTGTCGTGATCGAAATAAAATTTTGAATTTCAATAATTTCCAAAGTACGGAAAAGAAATAAATAAAATTTAACACATAAGTTAAGATTAGTAAGTTTACTCTACAATAAATATCTGAGGTATATAAAGTTATTAGGGTAGAAAGCGATTTTACGTTAGGGGTAGGTAAGGGATAGATATATAGAAATTTACAAGTTTCAGACTTTTCTTTAAATTTTATCAAAGTGCCAAATTTTAGCTTTCTTCGAGAAGTACATTAGAGTTTTGATAATCATCAGTCAGTGAGTGAGTCAGTGAGTGACAAAATCGCTAAAGTTTGAATCCGAGTAACAACCGAACTAAGAACAGTAACGAAATAAAACTTAGTATGTTGGCTAAGATTGTTGATATCTATGCATAACAGAAATTTGAGACACGTAGCATGTATATGACAGAAGAAATGGAGGTTTTAAAACGGCCCGAATTGCTTCGAGAAAACGGTAGGCAGTGCCGCCGCTGACTCGACTTGGCGAGTCTCTTTCGTGCAAGGGTAGTGAATATTGTGAGAGGAAATGTTAAGTTGATAAGCTGACAGTGAAACACGATTAACAGAAACTGTATATTATTTCTGATGCCTCTAATCTACAAAAATTAAACAAAATATTTTACCCTACTCACGTATATGTTTTATGTATGCGGGAACTACGTGTGTACCTTCTGTTTCCTGAGGCCTGTGGAGAAGTGATGCAAGCCTCGTAAACATGCTATTTACATTGAACTACCCCATCTAAAAGCACGAGGAATCCATTAAGCTTACCTGCGTCCTCAAGGAACGATTGCAACAGTAATTACGTCACAGACGAGCACTAATACCATACACCCAAAGGGTCATTACCACTCGATGTATCTATCCGTCAAGTACGGGGATCAACCTCACCTGCTACAGTCGAAAGCCGGTCTCTCGTGTCCCACAGTGGACGTAAAGCCGTTTCACACGGGACACTCTGTGTCCGGCACTGAAGATTTAGACACTGGAATCTGACGCGGCCACTTAGAGCCACTCGGTGTCCCGTACGTCAGAGACACAGTCCCTGCTTCCCTCACCGACATAGAAAGTGTTTATTATAATATTGATATTGATACTAGTTTTATTCAGAACTAGCTCGTACCCGCGACTTCGTACGCGTGGATTAAGAACATTTTTTGCCCGAATTAAATATAGAAAGTCGTTGGTAACGAAGGATTGGTCCCAAACAATATCGAGTCGGAATAATATGACAGGAAAGCTATCACTATATCATTGTACCGTCGAATCTGTCTCTTGAAGAGAATCAATTTCCAACATATTTCTGTCACCATTCGATAAAGTCTCAAAATATTGTGACTACAACTGTTAATCATACTGGAAAAAATATCCTGTGCCCTTCATACAGATATCCTTATAAAATTCCATCACAACGATATAGCCATTTAGTCGTAAAAACGTAACAAAAAGACAAAGACTTACTTCCGTATTTATAATAATATTACTGTGGTTCACACTCACACACTGACTGCGAACAACACCTGAGGGATCATTATAACGTAAAAAAGTGTACACCTACAACATTGCAAGACTACCTACGGTTTGCCTCGCATTGCACCCCTAACTTTCTAATATCTACAGTTTAACATTCAATCCGAATAACCTACGGCCCAGGCCTGACTCTTACGATGAAAAACAATTTTTAAAACCTTAGCCTCCACGGAGATTTGAACCGGAGACCACGACGTTCTTAAGCAAGCGCATTAACCACTGAGCTGCCAAGCTGCCAGTCCATTACACGGAAACCCGGTACGGAGACGTCCATATCCAACGTGTCTGTCTATCGCCGTATTTAGAAGTTAAGAGACAACATGTGTTATTTATACAGATAATTTTTCAACTAAATGTAGACAGTATTTTTCTCCTTGTTTCAAAGGATAAGTGTGCAAAGTTTCATCGAGATCGGATGAAAACTGTGGATTTGTATGAAGAACAAACAAACAAACATAAATTCATCTTTATATATAAAGATGTTCGAACCGGAGAAGTCGGCCACGTCATTAAAGGTTGTAAATAATCTAAAAAATAAGAAAACGAAAAGAACGCTGTAGGTTCATCCAATATGTGCTAAAAGATTAGAAAGTGGGGCATTTTATATGTTGATTAACGAAGTTATGGCGGATGATAGAAAGTTCTTCAATTGCCCTCGCATTCGGGAGGACACGGGCTCATCCCCGTCTGGGCATCCAGATTGGTGTTTTGCAGAATGCTTCCTTCAAAAGACCATGGCCGAATTCCTTCGCGTTCTTTAACCCCCCCCCCATCCTTTCCCACCTCGAATGGCCTCAACGTCGACGAGGTAAAAAAAAAATATTTCCGGTTGTCATAGTCGACAGTTCAGGAACTACATGAAAAAATAAATTTTGGATTTAAATACCAGGACACCAATATGCAAATATTTATCCCAGGTATACATAGGATAGTTCCTCGAAATAGGGTACAATTTAACAAATTATGTCATCTCAGCACTTTTTTAATCTTATTTGAATACTCCACTGTTTTTGAACATCGCATAGAACCAGTCTTTCTCGAATGGGCTCTATAAACTGTTCAGTATCAAAGCATTCCATGTTAAATCACGAGCCACTGGTGTCTCGTGTGAACGCTCCGATAGATCTGATTGTTAGGTAGGTAGCCGAGCGGCTGTAGGCGAAAGCCAACGACCAGCCAGAGTAGTTAGTGGCGCCAGACGCAGCCGCTCCGTGTGATCGCTCTCATTCTGTTCTGTGTTCCGACGGTGTCTAGAGATTCAGAGGCCGGACACCGAGTGTCCCGTGTGAAACGGGCCTTAAACTGCAGGTCTACACGAATTGAAGATCGCTGTCTTTGGTAAATGCCGCTCCTGACTTGCCACAACAACAATGCAAAACGTCCTGTTGGAGAAACCACGATGCAATTTTACGCTCCAAAAAGTAGGATGTTGAAAATCGCCTTGTTTTCAATTCTAATAAATAATTCTATTTTACGTTTGAAGATTAAACAATTGCCTGAGTCATAATTTATCAAGTAACTCTTTTGAACGTTCATTTACCTCAGTCATTCCAGCTGTTTAATTTTGTCGCGTGGTTAAGCCGAGTGGAAACTATTATGTGACAAACCCCTATTGGACCCGTTTCGACCTTCACCAACTATCGGTGCTATTAGCTGTCTATGAGGTCATGTCGAAAAATTAGGATAAGTATTGCTTAGTACTATTAGTTCTCAAAGCAGTACAGATTATCTTCTGTGATTATTGTGGGAAATATTCTGACTGAACACTTTGAACGAATCACACGGTGTATACAATTATTGATTCACTTGTGGAGGAAACATACACTTGATCAATTATTTTATTATACAACTAGCGGAGTTCCCGGCGTTGCCCGGTATAGTTGGCGTAGATTTACCCGTGCCCTATTTTTATTCCCGCAATGAAAAACATTTGTACAAAGTTTCATAAAGTTCCCGTCAACTTTTTTCGGAATTAAAACAAACCCAGATTCACCCGCCCCCTACTAAGAAACAGATGGGTTGAAGTTTATTTGCACGAACACTATTTTCATTCGTCCGAAAAGATTTATGCATATCAAGCTTCGATAATTTGGCTAAGGAATTGATTACTACATTACTGTATGTTAGAAACTCACATTTGATTCAATTTCGAAGTGAATGGACACACTTTTCGCTTGAAATGCCAAATACTTTAACTCTGCAGATTCAGGCTTTTACACAAATATCAAAAGTGAATCCGGAATAATATTATCGTTAACAGAAGACTACTGCTGATGGGCAAAGACATTGTCCAGAGATCGTGGTTAAAGAAAATCTCTGTTGTTTTTACGGCTATCTATGGCGTTTAAAAATTGAATATCCCGAGTTAAATGAAAGAATACTTCAAGTTTTGTTTAGTGTGCAAAATAGCTATTATTATAAAGTTATCTTATTGCTTTCATTAAAGGCTATGGTCAGAGACATTTAGTTGTGTGTTTAGTGCGAAGTATGGGACATCAATCTTTCCATCGTTGGGATTTGTCATCATACATTCATAATTTCATTTAATGCTCCTGCGTTATTTAAAGTTGAAACATAAGACATGCCAAATAACGGAGTTAAGATTCTAAGCTTTAAAACGGTGAAAACCCCATCGATATCTGCTCCGTAGTTTCCGAGTTTTTATAAGACCAATATATCCGGTTTCAGTTTTATAGATATAGATAGAAATGCAAAATCTAAACAATATTTGCAAAAGCGTGATAAACGCCAGTAGCTATACCCCGACATCGACGGCGACTTCATCTTCACCGCATCCTGCGCGACATCGTTCTTAAAAAGAGTTGTATATAAGTTGTCAGGAAGAAGGGTAGGAAAAATGGCGGTAGTGTAGAGTGATTTCAGGAGAAGCACTTCAGATAAGGATGTTATTTCGTAAATACACTAAATACAAGACGGTTACCATGGCACTTGCAATGTTACGATAAGGATTATGTAATAACGATACTAGGCTTAGATTTGAGCTATACGATCTATTGGAGAACTGAGTGACTTAAGATGGAATAATTCCTGTTATATTACAATCATGAGATACTTGAATTGCTCAACATGGAATATTTATAGCAAGCAGCAGATTATCTCAGTGAAGTTGATGTGTCGAGTCGAACTTGGTAGTGGGCGGTTTTTTCTCATGTCCTTCAACCAGAGGTTCAGATCCCACGTGTAAACTGTGCAGCCGTAAGGAGCTGGTGTAACATCACACGAGTGTCGTGGTTGATAAGACAACCCGAGCTGCGCCATGCATCCAGTCTCTTCAGATGCAAGCTGGGAAAGTAGCTATGGGCTCCTCTCGCCTGTTACGAACGAAATGAAATAAAGACTTTACATTATTCCTTTACCCCAGTAAAGCAATCATGCGACAATTTGTATGAATTGATATCTGTTATGTAAGCACATCTATCACGAAAATACTTATATCGCATAATTTAACGAGGGGAAAACTAATTTAAATTTCAGGCCCCAAACAATTTGAACTGTTGACATTTCACTAAATCCGCATCCATTAATACACGGTCTTATTAATTCTATAATCTGTTAACGAAAAATATATACTGCCACACATTTCAGCTGTTGTACTGCTATAACAATTCGACACCCGTGATATATTCGGTATTTAAATGGGAGCATTACTTGGGTTGAAATCCTTTGTGGCGTGCGAATATGCCCGATGACGCGCACTTTGTAAACACTGCGGCGGACTTGTTATTAGTTGCCAAACGTGCTGCAGTTGGGCTAATCCAGCGTATTTGCATCCAGAATCACATTTAAGCACATGCCGCTGCGGAAAACCTGTAATTGCGATCATAAAATTTTAAAAGCTCTTATTACACCAGGACGGAACAAACAGCCATGATGAACTGGCTCTCAAATGTTGGTTTTTACTCGATTCAAAAGCTGTGGACCAGGCGCCACATGGGAGAATCAGTGATGAAAATGCGACTAACAGAAGAACTGGCTGCGGCAAAATCCATGGAGGACGCGTTAGCCACTGAAGTAATCTGTTACTATTAACATTTCAAGCAGTTTAGCAAAAATTATTAATGCGCCATAGTAATAGACGCGAAGAGAGACGACTGAATGCAGGGGATTACCGTCTTTCGACTGGCCATTTGAAACAGTTATAGCGGGTTTCACTAAACACCTAGAAGAATGTTGCAACCATCTTTTCATTCTGTATCAAGCATAAAAAAATTATTAAGCACAATGCAAACAAACCAAGAACATGGCCTATGTCTTGACTCGTCTTTCAGGGAGATGTTTCATTTTTACGTTCATAGGAGGCGTAGTTTTAAGTTTCAAGGAGTAGTTCTTCGAAGAATTCCTATCATTTACTATTGAAAACCGATTAAAAACCACAATTGTAATGGTAAAAAAGCGGGAACAGCACCTTACGATTGTCCTATTGCACCTTCCAATCTCCAGTATATCGATACTCGACTTTTTTTTGTAACACTGCGGGGTCCACATATGGAAAAGTTGGAATTTTGTTATATTAGTGCTTAACAAATACAAACCGACTTGAAATAACCGCGCTCAGCTGAACGCTTGGTTTTTTATGGCTTTACACCTCGTCGACTTCGAGGTCATTAGAAGCGGGATGGCACTAGGGATAAGGAGCGGGAAGTAATTCGGCCATTGCCTTTTTGAAGGAAGAATCCCGGCATTTGCCTGGAGTGATTTGGGGAAACCATGGAAAACCTAAATCTGGATGCCCGGACGGGTTTTCGAACCGGCGTCCTCCCGAATGCGAGGCCAAAGCGTTAACGTTCGGTGAACGCTTCTTAATGTGGCAAACGCGGTTAAAATGCTTTGGAACGTTACATGGGCACACATTAGTTTCTACAGTGGTTTATTCACCTATTACCCTGTTGCTGAGTACTGTGCTCCAGTGTGGCAACGTAGTACTCATACTAGAAAAATCGACGTCCACCTGAATGAGTGTATGAGAGTAATAACTGGCACCCTAAAATCCACCTCAGTCCCCTGGTTGCACCTGATCAGCAAAATACCACCTCCAGAGATAAGACGCCAAGAAGCAACGGCACGTGAGTGTATAAAACTACACCATCCTGATCATCCACAGAATCTCCCAATCCACGAGGTTCTAAATAACTTACCACCCACTCGTCTTAAATCCAGAAATCCGGTGTGGCAAGATGTATTTGACTTTGATATCATGGAAAAATGGCGACAAAGCTGGAACTCCGCATCTGTAAAACATTCAGATATTAAAGATCCCACAACTGGACTTCCAGGATTCCATCTAACTAGAGACCAGTGGGTCAAACTAAATTGCAACGCCATGCTGTATAAGTGGGGTCTTCAGGATTCTCCTGCATGTGACTGCGGTGCTCCTTCCCAGAGTGTGGAGCATATTATCAGGGAATGCCCTCTACGGAAGTATGATGGACCATATGAAGATGTTTTTGGAGCTACAATTTCCTTCTTAGAATGGCTGGAAGAATTGGACATCAGCTTGTGAACGCTACCAACGTTCTTGTCATTGTATATATTTATTATTGTATTAGTTGCTTGCCATACTACAAATAAATAAATACTTTGAGTGAACACGAAATTCATGTGTCCATGACGGTGTTAAAATGCAGGAAACAGAATCTGGACAGGTTTGCAATAACGCAGCTGCGAATAATAAATGGCTTATTTTCTTCTATACATATCGAGTAGTAGTTTGTATTCATAATCACGCACGTCGTATTCAAGATCACACGCGAGTCAGTGTTCGCGGAATTTGTGAAAAACTGTAGTAAATTATCAAGCTGTGTAGCAAGTCATTAAAAAAAGAGTCACATTTAATCATAAATCATTCCCAGTTGTATGCCAAAAAAGTTGAATACAAATCAGAAGTCTCTAAGGACTTAGAATTCCTAAGAGGATTTTTAATTACTTTTTTGACGCCTTTAGATCATCTCTCGATGCGTTAGATTTCTCAATTTAAGTCATTATGGATTGTTTAGACACATCAAAATAAAGATCTAGCAGGAAATAAATTTTTATCGATTTAGAGGTACATGACTTGGTACGTGCTGAGTACGTACAGTACATTTTGTGGTAGATGTTTGAAGGGTATATAAATAATAGGCATATATTCGGATATTTAACTAGTAAATATTGCATTGAATAACATATTTAAAGTCTGTGAAGGTAACCTGTTCAACATCTGGGTCAATAGAAGTGCGAGTGGCACAAGAGCCAGTAAGAAGTTTCCATCAAAGAGTAATGAATACCTTTTCTGTACAACAAACTTTGTTAGAACATACACGCAAATTCTCGTAAAATCAATATATTTATTTAATTCGTGCGATAAGTTAGATGAAATATAACCTAAGTACTATTTGTATGTGAGATGTACGATTTAATTACAGATTTTACAAAGAACATCATCTAAAGGGAAGAAATAACTATCATAATTTTGGTACCACTAATTCGATTAAACCAAACTAATATTTCATATAGGTGGCTTTGCAAACAAAACGAATAATTGAATTGAATAACAAGCGACAAGTGACAGAGGGCGAAAAATGGTAACGTTACAGGTCACTTTGGATCAAGGCGAGTAATTAAATCAATTACTTTATAACATGTGCAATAAATATTTATGAAGAATAAGTTTAAAACTGCCAACGAGATTGAATGTAATGTGTATGTAATAGCGGACGCTACTCAGAAAAATAGTTTTGTTTTTGTTGCTAAAAAAAAAATGTACATATTTCATCGACTCTCGTAAAAAGTCTTTGGAAAATCTGGTCCCTATAAATCGTCCTCGCAACTTTTTTGAGACTTTTTTTTTAGGTCTCACCATTCCAAAGCCGGTTACACCCCCGCTTTTTGACGAAAACCCCCCCCAAAAATCGACATTCGCGTCATTTGTAAACTTCTTTTTACTTTTTTTTTAGTTCTACAATCCAACAAAAATTTCCAAAACCTCACGTGAGATTTCCGTTGACCTCCTAATCCTCCTTGGTGAGATTTCGCCCGACGCCCCCACCTATTTCACCTCACGTAATTTATGGACGCCCCCAAAGCAGAGATATGAAGTGTTTGTTAAAAATTAATAGTTCGGTCCGTTGAGAATCAATTATAGTCGATAACGTATCGCAGCCAGTCTGCTTTGTGGCTCAGATATTGGGATCGTGTTGCTCGCGTATATCGTTTAGTAAGCCGTCACGCTTGGCAATGAGGCGCCGATCCGAGGAGCGTTCAAGCCAATAGCAGCCAACAAGGGCGTCAAACCGGGCAGCAGTGGGCGCGGTGTTGGGATTTGCATACATATGAAGACTTTGCGGGAGGAGCGTTGCTGCCGGTTGGTTTCATTAAGTCCCGTCGCAGTTGTCCGCCGCATTACTGCGGGATTTGCCCAGGGCCGCCAACTTGGCGCGCCCAAACTGACCGGCAGCGACATCTGACTAATCGCATTAGGTGCTGTGGAGCTTTGTCTCGGTCGCCACCTAGAACGGCCGGCCGGACCTGTCCGCTAATGCAGTTGCTTACGGCGCCGGAAAATTGTCGGATTTGTCGGGCTGCAGATCCGCTTGCGGGAGAGCCAGGTGGACAAAGTCCGTGCAACCGACTGTCTGGTCAGTGTCCTCCCAGGGGGCAATTTACGGGAAGGCTCACAAAAAGCCTCATTCACTGCTAACGGCAGGTTTACGAACTTGTTACTACACAGATTCTATCATTCACTAGACGTTACCGCGGTTTCATTTAAAAAAAAAAAAACAAAACAAAAAAACCCTGCTTAACGTCTCTTAACAGCGAGGTCTTTAGAGTCGAGAAATGATGGGGGGCAAGGAATGGGAAGGAATTCGGCTATGGCCTTTTGAAGGAAACATCCCGGCATTTGCCTGGAGTGATTCGGGAAGCCATGAAAAACCCAAATCTGGATGCCCGGACGGGGATTCGAACCGGCTTCCTCCCGAATGCAAGTCGAGAACGCTAACCGTTAGACCACCACTCTCTGTGGTTTCATTGCCATGAAATTAAGTTTGTGCCGTTAAGTCCCTGATGAGAAAGAAAGCTTGGCACGGTAAAAACCATGGAAAACCAGAGGAATAGCCCTAATGTGTACATTTTCGTGGTTTACTTCTTTTTATTATCTGTTTAAGGCACAGGTTTCCAACCTTTTTACCTATCGCCCCTTTACGAAAAAGACTTACTCATCGATCTCTTTGCAGAAAATAAAATACGCTGTGATTCCCCTTTCAATTAATAATTTAACTCGTAGTGCTACAACTTTTTTGACTCGTAACGCACTTCTTGAAACAATAATTCAATGGCAACCCTCTTAGATCGTGCGTAGAAAAACAACGGAAGATTTCTAAAATTAATTTTTTAAAAGATATTAACAATTCTGGTTTAATTTTCAGTTTTATTAACGAATACATATGAAGACATTATTAATTAGAAAGTTGGGTTTGAGGAAATGACACTAATTTTCGGATATTTACTGCCTTATTTGTCATCAGCAATCTTAATTCGCCGCGTTCCACTATTGTTTATTTTCTTGGCTAGTAAATTGGCGACTGCGCTAAACCCTCTTTTCACTACATACAATCATAGGGATGCAACTAAAAATTTCTTTGATGCATCCCTTAAAGCCGGACGTAAAATTGAAAAGCTGGAGGGTGGTGGTTGGTTTTCAACGCCCTTTAAATTTCCCTTGGACGAGAAACGCCCCCAATGATCTCTTTAACCTCCAACGGTGGGCGATACGACCATGTTGTAAACCACTTATTTAGAATGTATACTAATGTTTCAAGCATATTTGTGCACGTCATTAATTTCTGCTACGTCTTCGGAAGAAATATTTTTTGCTTGTGGCTTTACGCCTTGCAGAATTCGAGGTCATTAGAGACGGGATAGGACTGGTAACAAGGAACGGGAAGGAATTCAACCATTGTCTTTTGAAGGAAGCATCTCGGCATTCGCCTGGATCGATTTTTGGGAAACCATGGAAAACCCAAATCTGGATGCGCGGACGGGGAATTCCAAATGCGAGGCCAGAATGTTACCGCTCACTCAGCACTCTCGGTTACGGAAGACGTTATGACTGTGGATAATTTATAGTCGTTTTTCATAATTGTTAACAAGTGTTCCTAGCAACTAACATTTGAAACAATACTGCCAATTTTTCCATCAGTTATACAGGGTGTTACAAAAAGGTACGGCCAAACTTTCAGGAAACATTCCTCACACACAAACAATGAAAATATGTTATGTGGACATGTGTCCGGAAACGCTTACTTTCCATGTTAGAGCTCATTTTATTACTTCTCTTCAAATCACATTAAACATGGAATGGAAATACACAGCAACAGAACGTACCAGCGTGACTTCAAACACTTTGTTACAGGAAATGTTCAAAATGTCCTCCGTTAGCGAGGATACATGCATCCACCCTCCGTCGCATGGAATCCCTGATGCGCTGATGCAGCCCTGGAGAATGGCGTATTGTATCACAGCCGTCCACAATACGAGCACGAAGAGTCTCTACATTTGGTACCGGGGTTGCGTAGACAACGGCTTTCAAATGCCCCCCATAAATGGAAGTCAAGAGGGTTGAGGTCAGGAGAGCGTGGGGACCATGGAATTGGTCTGCCTCTACCAATCCATCGGCCACTGAATCTGTTGTTGAGAAGCGTACGAACACGTCGACTGAAATGTGCAGGAGCTCCATCTTGCATGAACCACATGTTGTGTCGTACTTGTAAAGGCACATCTTCTAGCAGCACAGGTAGAGTATCCCGTATGAAATCATGACAACGTACAGTACATACTAACGAAACTAAAATGAGCTCTAACAAGGAAAGTAAGCGTTTCCGGACACATGTCCACATAACATATTTTCATTGTTTGTGTGTGAGGAATGTTTCCTGAAAGTTTGGCCGTACCTTTTTGTAACACCCTGTATATAAGTGTAAGTAAACTATACGAACCTGTTAAAGATAAAAAATAACGTTTTTATTGATTTGTATTGCAGAACTAGTCTAGCACTGTTCGTACAATCTGATCACGACTTCACGGTGTATACGATGCAAGTGCTGTCTCGTCTTGGCACGTATATCTTCGTACAGATGATACTAAGAAAATTGTACGTGCAATTGTATGCACATATTTTACGAATGCCTTGAGAACTTATTAACATATATGTATAAGCTATGTGTGTCCAGAATGTGGATCTCTTAAAAGTATTTTTATGGAACTATATAACCGGCATATCTGTATCTTAAACTAAGTATCTTGACCTAAGTATAAGAATGTATAAATTTGGTTGTAATAGAACAAATAAAAAAAAATACAGTTTCTGCCTGTGAATCAAGGGGAACTAAGTAACTTATTTCTATTAAAAGGATCGTAGAAGTTAAAATACCACATAAGTTCTCACTGTGTGTAAGTTTAGTTGAAATCCCTTAGATTTGCGATATGCATGAACAAATAGACAGACAAAAATTCCAAAGTTGTCAGTAACTTCCCAGTAACATGTAATACATATGATCTCTTTACAAGTTTCTTTTATACCCTTCATGTATATAAAAATTAATTTCAACGTTAGCAAACTGCTAATAAACCGGTTTCGTTGGTTCGGATCGTAATTGGTCTCACAAACATAGCCGGTTACCAGAACGGTGGTGATCTTCTTAGAAAATCCACGAGCATATTTAACTTTTGGCTTTCTTCGATTTACTTCCCCAGTGTCATTATGATTATTATAAGTTAAGCGTATGTGTAGTTCACTGTAGTGATCTTGTATGTAAAGTGTTGCGTGTTGTTCTGCCCCCGCATTCGGGAGGACGGCGGTTCGAATCCCCGTCCGGGCATCCAGATTTGGGTTTTCCATGGTTTCCCAAATCACTCCAGGCAAATGCCGAGATGCTTCCTTAAAAAGGCCATGGCCGAATTCCTTCTCATTCCTTGCCCCCATCCATTCCCGTCTCTAAAGACCTTGCTGTTGAGAGACGTAAAGCAGTTAAAAAAAAAAAAAATGTTGCGTGTTGCTTATGTTATACATTTCACATGACAGCAGAGAATAGTAAAAGCGATGCAGATCCGTTGCGTCTGCTCTTCCGAAATTTACTAATCACAGCGTCTTATGCCCCCCCCCCCCTGCTTTAAACAGTATTTTACGAATTCTTCCCTGTTACTATTACACGAAAAAAAGCTTCTTCCGTTAAAGTTAGTAGTAATAATAATAATTCCGTGTGGTCCTGGAGATAGGGTTTTTATTGGCCGCGCATTCCGCCCCTATCGTAGCCGCCTTACCCTAACCCAACATGCCTGCCGGGTACTCTGAACCTACAGGTTAACGTGGAATCCGAACCACGGAAGCGTTGTACTTCAGTTTACACAGCAAGCTATGCCAGAGGTGAAGGCCGGGTTAAGCACCTTTGAAAATCCCGGCCAAGAGAGGGATTCGAACCGGGAACCTTTTGATCTCCAGTCAGACGCTTAACCACAGTTTTTGAGTGATTTACGATTTTAGCTACGTTTACTTGCTACAGTAATACGTCACGGAACTTATATTCAGAATTTTAGGCGTCTGTTTTGCTTCTACGCCGCGTGGGGTTAACGAGGCCATCTTGTGTGCCCACGCACGCCGTATTTCACAGCTGGCCCCTAGCAGGCAGACTGTATGCCGCACGGCAGTGCTGTGTGTGACCGCGAGCAGGCGCGTTATTGTTCTGGCCGGAGCCCTCGCCGACGCGTACAAAATGTCCCCGCCTACAGAAGACAGCTCACCGTGCTCAACAGAGCACGGCTACAGGATTAGCAGCGCGACCCGAGTCTTATGAAAAGTATTACTGTCCGCTGCCTGCCTCCAGAGGTATACAAAAAAAAGTGGACGAAGAGAGGGGTAAAAATGTGCCTACTTGAATTTAATGCATACTGGACAGCAGTGAAATTAATCCGCGAACTCGTACGGTAGTAACTCCGGCTGGACTTGAAAGGAAATGTTTCTGTTTTAAATTTCTCTTATGTGTTGTTTTGTGAGCCCTTTTCTGCCTCAGATCTGTTTTACCAAAAAATAAAAAAAAAAAAAAAATAATCTGAAAAGGAGTGTCAGAAACGCAGAGACCTTAATGCTCTAAACAATAAACCTTAATTGTTCAGTGTTAAAATAAATCAAATTTGATTGTACTTAGTTAGGATACTTATATACCGGGAAATATGACAAAAGGAATAAATTGTTATTGGCAAATGGAGTCATCAAAATAACTGAACACACCCCTCACTGATAAAGCAAACTTTGCTACATTGTGATGGGGAAGCAAGACTTCACCTTTGAACCTCCAGAAGTGGAGGGAGCAACACTAATAAACTTGATGCATAAGGGGAAGGAACATTTGCTTCTCTAGATGGAAAAATCAGCTCTCCACACCTGATTAGTATTAAGAACTGGAGAGGGAGACATTTCGTTGTATCAATCCTGCAAGACAAATTGTAACTGTACACTCGCAAAAGAGACATAATTCGTTATTATTTTCGATTTAGAGGCTTAGGAGTAATAATTAATTGAAGTTGCGCCATTCAGTTATAGTGATCTATGTTCAATTAATCTGAAGTAGTTTACATAAAATTCAGTTTTTATCATTTGATTTAAGACGTAAATTTGTCAGTGGTTAACAAACCGGTAATATTTGTATTTCAAAGATATGTACTTTGCTGGGCCGTAATTGCAGGACAAGACCACCCAAGGCATCACGTGGAAGATTATTACAGGTTTATAATTTCATAAATAGACATTTCGTTTCATTAAATCATGTGATATAACTTGTATTCTGAAGGTGGTGTTGAATAAGTAAACAATTTTGTAAGAATTTCCAATCAGATATCTCGAAGAGTAGAATGGGATCAATATACCGTATTTCAATTTGTAACAACTGATTAAGAGGGGCAGTGGAAATCACCTAAATCACGCAATGCTTCAAGCAGTTGTCAGGCTGAGAACTGATGTTGCGAAGTGTATACACAAACAAGAGAAAGACGAATGAATAGTAGGGACTACTTACGATAAACACGCAGTCCGGAGATAAATGTCTGACAGGTTGCAGCGTAAGAAATCCAAGTTCCCTCTTTCATGTCAAATTACCACACACATTGCAGAAAGATATTCCATGTGAAATAGGCCTTTCACTCAGGTAAAATTTATTTTCTGCGTTCTTGTTTGGTTTACTCTGGTTTTTCTGCCAATACGCTACAACTGTATCTGATTCTTAGCGTTATTTATCTCAAGCTAACAGTGATCTGTTTATACAGATCTGTACTAAACTTTTAAAATACGTACCAGCGCTTATTAAAGACGATATTTCCCAAGTATTTGAGGTGAGTCTCTCTGTATGACGTGAAATCTTTGTGTTAATTTTTTTTTATTGTACTATTGTGAAACTTTTTTGTGGCGAAAATTTCCATAGGCCATTATCAAATTTTAATAAAAGATCAAATCCAGATACCACAAAACTCTCCATACACAATTTTCCGAATAAATTACGTAACTTTTCCGTTTTTTGGCCAACTTTTCGAGTGATCTGAATTACTGTGGGTTATCTGAGACTTGTCCTACAGGGTGTCCAGAAAAGGACTCCCTGATTTCAAAATTAAATATCTCGAAAACAAAGATCGATAGAGGAATGCAGTAAACGGTATGTTTATCGTGACAGCTGTAAGAAGTGTATACAGCAGTTTGAAATAATAGTTACAAAAGTTGCTAACAGATGGCGCTGTAATCGCCATACGTAATGCCTAAATAGTGATCCGAAGCTCAGGGCGATCAGTTCCACCATTGAAACGTGAAAGGAGGTTAGCGTACCGAAGGAAGAGTTTAAAACCATGTACACCATTGATTGTTTTCATACGATTATTTCACTTATGTATGCTGATATGAGCTGTACAGCGTACAGCGCCATCTGTTAGCAGCTTTTGTAACTATTATTTCACACTGCTGTATACACTTCTTACAGCTGTCACAATAAACATACCGTTTACTGCATTCCTCTATCGATCTTTGTTTTCGAGATATTTAATTTTGAAATCAGTGAGTCCTTTTCTGGACACCCTGTATATCAGAATGGGCTATGATCAGGTGGTGTCGGTATTTTAACGCGCAGGTTTTGTATTCTTCTGACTCAAGTAACTTGACAACCTAACAGGATACAAAGATATTACAACGGCCAGCAGATACTTATCTCCATTGCTTGCGTCCGAGACAGGTCATGAAAGGTTTATTTACTTCTTTTATTTCGTGTCAAAAACGGTGCTATTACAATAATTAGAAACGCAACCAACAGTATTAACAAGAACACAACAGAAAAAAGATAGAAACCAACTGCAATAAATTCATATTATAGACGACTAAAGTCAGCAACTTGTACAACGTTATCACTGGCGTTAAGGTCTTGCAGAGTCCAGGTTGATGGGCACTGTGGGCAATCGTATAGATGCTGGATGGGATGTTCTGTCCCACACTCACACGCAGTATTTGGATGTAACATCATCTTACTAAATTATCTTCTGTCCCACCGACATCACTCCTCAGACTATTTAGCGCTCTCCATGTTTTTGGTTAAGATTGCCAACTGGGCGTAGCGCCTCTACAGCACGTAACCGTTGGTCTTCATGAGCCAATTTTGCTCGCCGCAGACTGAGCCGGGCAACTTTCGGCAGTACATCTAATGCAGCTGTTGTCCTCAGGAAACTTTTACTAGATTTCAGACATTTTCTGATGGGTTGATGGCCGAATTATGAATAAGAAGTGTTTTGATTAACGTATTTTTTTCTAACTTAGAATGAAAGATGAATGAAGAGTAGGTACTACTGATCTATTTGAGATAACCACTCTCCAGGAACAGTGTCTTTTTATATACAGAAATGATTCCTGTCATCGAAAGCTTATTTCTACTTTAAATTTTAGTAGGTTGGTATGTATGCCTATAGCCATTGCAATTTTGAAACAATTATTAAGTTTAGAAAAAAGTCAAGAGAATTTAAATTAATACACGATAAATCTTGCTGTTTTATTCTCTTTCGAGGAATACGTTAAGTAATAGTATAAATATAACAATTATAGTTAAGCTACAATATCAATGTGGTTGGAGTGAATAAATTTTCATAACATCCTCATATTTGCGCATAATAAATATTTTATTGGATTAGATATCTTGAATTAGATTTGGCAAGGAAACGCTATGTACCAGTGCAACGACAAAGGTTTAGGCGTAAAAAACATATTTTGTCATGAAATTATGAAAATGAACGGAACAGCGACAGGCAGTCGGATAGCGTTTGTGCGCATGGGCGCCGCGAGTGTGGTGCAAGGGGGTGCACATGCACCCCCTCCTATGGAAGAAAATACACAGAAAAAGATTAAGAAACAAAAATTCTATTACTAAATTCACTGTTTGAATAATAACTTAAGACGCCTAGGTTGTTGTCCAAATTTGTTCAACACCTTGTTAATAAATTCGGTATCCTTAGTTAATAAGTAATAAGTGTTATATATAACGTATTAAAAAACAGACGCACCTCCCTTAAAGTAATCCTGCCGGCGCCTATGTTTGTACGCAAAGATATATCGGGCGCTCAGGCTTTGTTGCTCTCGCAGTCATTTTGTGTATGATCTATTCACCACGACTGTGCAATTGCACACTCCTACAAATAACACAATTGTAACTAAACGTAATAAGAACTATGACAATGAATGGATTGGAAAATGGTGGTGATGTGTTCATTCCACGAATCCCAATAATTCCATTTCAATTTAAAAGACTACAATTCTCACTAAAATTAGCCTTTGCGATGACTTTCAATAAAGCCCGGGGTCAGACACTGAAAATAGCAGAAGCATACATAGAAAAAAATGTATATTTTACCATGGGCAATTAGTTATATCTCACGGGGTTCCATCTTACAAAGGCTATATATTTTAGCAAAGGAGAGCTAAAAAAAAAAAAAAAAAAAAAAGGAAAGGAAGGAGATGTGTGAAAACAATTGGCATAAGATGTATCCAAAAAGTTACATAATTTTAAACCACAAACAAAAATCTTCCTGTTGCCTGTAGTAGGTAGCCTCCCACAGTTGACCCTCTCCCCCCCCCCCAATCACACACTAGTTTTGTTGCTATTTTTAAACACATTGCAACCTGGTTCTCTTCATGAAACAGGTTCAATGGTGAAATGTATGGTGATGACTTCGCTGTCATATTATCCAGGATCAGCGCTTTTTGGGACACCTTATATGTATACGTTACTACAGGGTGATTCAAAAAAACGCAGGACAAAATGACATGGTAGATCAGTCATACAATAAGAATCAAAACTGCGATCCGGAGCCGCTAAAGGGCATCTAAAATACTGACACAAAGAGAAGAAACAAAACCACTATAGATCATTTTATTGATAATTACTCACTCCCATGCAACTAATGCAAGCCAAATGTTGAGCCTACAGCAGATGCTCAAAGTTTTTGCCAGATTCATCGAGACATACCCGGCATCTCCGTTGCATGGAACGGCGCACCTTCTCAAAGATACCAGGTGTATCTCGAACACAACCGGCTGCCGCTACGATTCTTCCTAACAAGTCTTCCGGCGTTTCCACAGATGTTTCATGCACAAGTCCTTTTAAAAATCCCCACAAGAAAAAATCCTAGGGAGACAGGTCTGGTGATCGTGGTGGCCATGCCTCTTGTGGCTCTAGCGCCCTCTACAGGCGTTTGTGACCCTCTGTTCCTATGCGATTTTTGATCCTTATTGTATGACAGATCTTCCATATCATTTTGTACACGTTTTTTTCAATCACCCTGTACATCCGATTCTAGCAATAAAATGCTGAGTCCGTCGCGGGTAACAGGTAGTTATCTATAAACATGCAGTCACCTTTCATTCTCTAACTGAAGGGAACAAGTAACTCTGATTCACTGTGCTCGCAGTCACACCAGCGAGCATTCTCGATATTTTCGCTAGAATAGTAAGTCGTCAGTGTACGCATGCACTGACGGCAGCCTTATAAAGGGAACGTACAATTTCCTACTCGTTCTGAATCCTTACATCGTTCTGATGCTCCAATGGAAATCAAACCAGACCTGTTACACCAAAATCAGCATATATTCAGGTGTTGAGTGAAGCACAAGAAACATCAACAGCCAGGCAGGCTACAGCAATTAAACAGCGCGGCGCCCCTGCACGCTCGGGCAGTACAGGCTGCAGCGAACGGGATTTACGACCGTACGTGCGACGCGCTTGTATTTCATGGCGGCCCTCCCTTTGTTTTGTTTTTTCGCTTTTTAATGCTGCGAACGGCGGTGGCAGTGGCGATATTGCAGGCAGGGCACGCCCCGCTACGTGAGGGATCGCCAGCGTTCGGCTGGGCAAAGAAAGAACCGGGCGCAGCTCACAACTGCACAGTGCGGGCCCCGGAAGGAATACACGGAGGACCGTTCTTGTACTACTATGGTAACAGGCGGAATGGATAACGCAATATCTGTTGGCTGGAACAGAATTATACTGAGACATTCTCCCTAACACTATATGCCGATGATGATATTTTTTGCCGTGAAATAATAGTTCAGGACGACTGCGCTTTGTTACAAGCCAATATTATGAAACTCTTCGTCTGCTTGGAACTCTGGCTGTAAAAAAAATGCCAGGTCATGCATATAGCTAAAAAGGTGACACCATTTAACTATGAATATACAATTAATGACACGGTTCTTAGTAGTTTAGATTCCGCTAAATACCCCAGGGTAACAATTCGTAATAATTTGTTGTGCAATGAACAAGGTAATTGGGAAGGCAAACCATATTCTCCGATTTATTGGTCGTAATTTAAAACAATGTGCAACGGAAGTTAAATCGATTGCGTACAAAGCACTAATGCGACCTCATTTAGAATATTGTTATTCTGTATGAGACCCCCATCAAAAAGAGTTAATGGAAGCATTAGAGAAGGTCCAAAGAAGAGCCGCACGATTCGTGACACGTATATATCGCTGGAGGGAAAGCGTAAGTGCGGTTTTGAAGAAGTTCTGGAACTCTGACGGCAGAACCTAAGTGAAAAATTCACGACAGACCTATTTCTGGGTGACAGCAAATATATATTACTACCAGCAACATTCGTATCTAGGAATGACTGAGAAAATGAGATAAGAGAAATCAGAGCCAGAAGCTATCTTTTCCTACACCGATTTTTTACACGAGCGCTTCGGGAATGAATAGGAAGGATTTATCGAGGGGAAAAACTTAAAAACCGACAGGTTTTTCCACTATGGTTCCAGTTGAATGCAGTGATGGCGCTCCGGCTATATTTCCTACGTTGTAAAAGCGACTACACATTAGGGTAGGGGCAACGCACCCTCCGCAATCAACTTTTAGTGGGTTGCAAAGTAATAATAATAATATTAGTTACACCTTACGATCAAAATATCAGTATCATTCCTCAGTTTCAGTAACATATCATCATCATCTGCCCTGACGAAGGTTTTCCTATGGCTGCTCTCCTATCTTCTGGCCTCTTCTTCATGTTCATGTAGTTTTCATTTCTTTTGATGTTATCTGTGGTCCTGTAGCCCCTTCTTCCTTTCACTCTTCTCTCATAAACTAGTCATTCCAAGGCGTTTATTAAAAAACCCTTTCCGCTCAACAAGTGTCCCATCAAGTTCTGCAGTCTTTCTGTTATGATTTGGAGTAGCTTCTCTCCACTCACCTACCCTTTCCAAAACTTCAACATTACTCACTTTTCCCCTCCAGCTTATCCTCACCATTCATTTCCACATTCTCATCTCAAAAGCTTCCATCCGATTTTCAGCTTCTCTGTGTCCACTTCTCTGGCCCAAAAAGTTCCACACTCCAGTAACATACCACATATAGATAACTATGTACGCTCTCGCGGCGGCAACATTGAATGAAAGCTCTTCGAGATTCTAGCCACGTCAAAATCGAAGTGGGAATAGTTGAAGGAGAGAATAGGAATGAGAGATGAAATGTTTATAACAAAACAAAAAATAATGATTAGTATGGAACCCATATATTATATATGGGAGCTCAGGAGGTTAATCAGGCTGATAAGAGGAAAACACAACAGAGTTTAGAGACGCAAGGCAGTAAGGAACACATGAAAAAACTAAACAAGGGATTAATATCACCAAAATAGGAAGTTATTGATAGGTTTATGAAGAATTATATGAACAGTATTTGACGTACCGAGCGTGGCGGTGTAATGGTTAGCGTTCTCGCCTCGCATTCAGGAGGACGGCGCGGGCGGTTCGAATCCCCGTCCGGGCATCCAGATTTGGGTTTTCCATGGTTTCCCAAATCACTCCAAGCAAATGCCGGGATGCTTCCTTCAAAAGGCCATGGCCGAATTCCTTCCCATTCCTTGCCCTCATCCCTGCCCCCCATCCTTTCCCGTCTCTAAAGACCTCGCTGTTGAGAGACGTAAAGCAGTTTTATATATATATATATATATATATAAAGTATTTGACGTGATTAGAATCCCGAGAAACTTTGTTTTCTATCACATATGGACCTAAACACGCAATGAAATTACAAAAGGGAACCACAAAATAGATTAAATAGGTATAGAAAGACCAATGCAGTATTTCACTACAAATGACAAGAAGAGAGTAATCGGTATCAGAATTGCATGATCGATCAACGACAAATTGGAGGAGACAGCTTGAAGTGGCAGTAGGACAGCCAAGTTACGAGGAGAGAAGATGAAGAATGGATTAAAACCGCGTTGGAGAGGTGTTCAAGGGTTCATGAGAGATCAAGAATAAGGCTATCAGATTATCGGCAGAGACATAAGCAAGGTCAGTGGAGTGAACTTGCAGAGGATCCCTCAGTTCTATTCTACCTGGAGAAATTTGTCGAAGATCCGTCTGAAATCAAGGCTCTAAGAGGCCATATCATTTAATCACTGAATTGGCTGATGATGATCATATTAATATTTTTCTCTCTCTTGGAATCAAGACAGATTATTTTCTGCAAAATATTTTTTTGTACAGAAAATTCAAAGTCAAATTAAGGAAACCAGGGCAGCATTTAACATAAAGCCAGCAATATTTTTTTGACAACCTGAGGTTTAAGATGCGTAAACGTATGGTGGAAAGCTAGTTTCGGCCAATACTACCGAATGGTGGAGAGATTTTGGTTCTCAATGGTACATGAGATGCCATAAATTAAGTAAGGATTAGGGGAAACTTACTGGATATTTAGAAATAATGAACATAACTACATGAAGTTATTAAAGTAAGAGGAAAATATGGAAGAATTAGACAGCCTATTTAACAATTGTTGTTCACTATCTTTTTCCAACATTTTGGGGTCGGCTTTCTTCGATGAGTTTTAGATGTCGTTGCTATGGTCAAATTTGGCACCTAGTTTCATTACAGCATGCCATTAGTCAACGCCAAGCATTTTACAGGTAGTACTAAGTACTAATTTAGGAAGTGAAAGCGTTGCCATCTGTCTGTGTAAAGTGTCACTATGTTTAGCATGTGATAAGTGCAATTTTGTTTGTTTGTGAAATGATATGTTTATGAGGTGGAGATTAGGTACCGTCTCGGAATTCACCTGGATGGCTGCGAAAATCGCCTAAAAACCGCAGTTAGGACAGTCTATATGCGCGGACCTGGGCTCGTGCACGGTCCGTTCTCCGATCCAGTGTGCGGCGCCTTAGTGCATTGAGACAATCTGGCGGGTAGATTATTTAACGTTTTGGAGGACCAAAACAAGACGACTGACAATACGAAAAACAAGGTTGCTGTGAGGAAACAGATCTACGAACACTGTGTTGTTTTAAATGTTTCATATATTTTTGCTTCGTTTATATGTTGTTGTTTTTTTTCGTCCATGTTTCATGGTACACATGCACACAGGTGTATTTGGCATAAAAAGCCGATCAGAATTAAAAAAAAAAAATTCAAGCAAATTCCAAGAATCCGTTTCTACCTGACTCGAGACAAATGTCAATAGAACAACAGCCCGCTATGTTTTTTTGATAAGCTTCATTCCCCACCCCGTGAACAGTCATCTCCTGAGCACATTGCCAGACGGATGTATAGTTACCAAGCAAATACAATTTTTTTTTTAAGTTGTACCATTTTAATTTGTGAGTGATGGTAAGTGTGTAGTGGTGATTTTAATCATGGATATTGTACAGCCAGGTACCTAAAATTGAAATAATAGCAACATACATACAAATGTATGGTAAAACTTTATTTTTGTACATTTTTGCAAGCTGACTCATTTCGTACGCATTTTCTTATCACGAAAAGTCTTAAAGAGTGATGATGTTATATTTCCAGACCTTTCCCGGGTCTGATTTCTTTTAGGGTTTTGGCTTAGTGTACTATCTTGGAGTTTCATTGAAAATTAGGTACAAAAAGTGCCAAACATTTATTTATTCGAAAAAATTCTATATTATTTAAAATAAAACAAACTTACTTTTTTCTGACACATTAATTTATCTAAGATTTGATTTGTTATTGGTATCAAGCTCATGAACCGGAAAGTAATTTATGATTTGAATAAACACGAGATAGGGAATTAATTCGTGCAAAAGTTGGAATTAGTAGAGAAAAATATTTTAAATCAACCGACATTCACGACCGAAAAAACGCAGCAGTTTGAACAAAAGTGTTCAAGACTTAAATTCGAAATTAAAAACATGGTAGGCTGATACGAGAACTGATAGTGCATTTTTAAAGAAATACTACGATTGGTTACAAGATTGTATCGAAATCCCTATAAAATCCAATCCGTCCAATGTGGGTCCGCCTAGAAAATTTTTCGATGATTTGACTGATTGTAGCAAACGATATCTGCAGAGTGTAACATAACAAACGTCTGTTCCCTGCAATAGTATCTGTGGCAGACGTCGTGTGTTAATGCTATGTTGTCTTGGGAGTAGTGAGGGTCTGACGCGGGAATATTTTTCGGTCTAATAGTTGAAATTGTGAAAACTTCGGTGAAGTGGATGATGGACTCTTGTATTATGTGGAACTCACTGTTTCAAAGGCAATGCCGTGTTTTCAAGTGACTGTATAGCGTTAAGACGACGATAGTGAATGTGGGAGACTATTTCGTAAGTCAACCTCTCTTATCCCACGAATCTCTGGTTTTCGAAAAAGAAGTCCGATTCCTTGTTGATATATTGTTTGGTGATGGTACTTTCCGTCGGTGTAGTGGCAGAGGTTAATGAACTAGAATAAAGTTTTTTGAGTAGATGTTCACCCTAAACTGTGTGACTCTCTCATTTAATAATCCCGATGGAGAACAGTACCTAAACCTGGCAACCGCGGCTTAAAGAATCTTTTATTTAGTTAACAATTGTTTGTGTTTAGATAAGTGACTTTTAATTAAAATCAATAATCACGCCAGTAGGCTTTCAAGAGATTACAAGTATTGACAAAAATTTGACTGAGAGGTTTTCTACTATTCTGTGAATGATATCTAGTATGCACAAGATAGATAAAATAATAATAATAATATTGTTCCACACTGCCACGAAACAGTTAAGATGTGCATTGAACTTTACTCGTAGCATCCAGTGCCACCTATACTACACGAAGTATTGATTTAGGGTACAATTTTAATGGAGCATGTACATTTACCTTTAGGCACTTTGTCCGAAGCAGCAGCAGAAGTTAGAAACAAATATTGTGGACAGTTTAGGGAGAGATACTCTAAAAAATTTAACCGGGTTAAGTGCAACACATATGCCATTAAAAGGCTTTTTTTCACTTCGGTTCGATATTTAAACTTCATCAGTCCCAAACCCCACAAAATTTAAAAAATTTAAACCATAAACTATTAAAGTATTACTTTAATGGGACCCGAGTACTCAAGAACAGGACGAGTGAGAAGATGAAGTAGGCACAGACACCAGAAGAAGCTTTCGACGAAGAAGGATGGGACGGTTCGTCAGAATAATATTATTTTAGAGTACACGTATGATTATTGTTTAGGTATTTTGTAAATATTCGCTTAATATGTAATAAAGTGTGTGTTCAAAGTATGTCTTCTTTATTATTACTCCTACTTCATAGTTATAAGTTCTAATACACAAAAGAAATGAAACAAAAATACAAATTACGTGGAAATAATTTTGATCGACTTTTTGTGTCAAATACCCCTGTGTGACATGGCGAGTTCTCAGTTCGGCCGCACAGCGGGCTGCATCCAATTGGCAAGCAGGCGCTCGCAGTGCGTGTGTATGGGTCGGCCACAAGTCAGGCTTGTCCCGTGGTTTACGACGCCGTTAAGAGAGTTAGCCGAGACCACAAGAAACATGAAGTCGAGAAGACTAGGGACCGAATAAATAGAATCCCACTGCTAACAAATACCTGGTGCGACCAGACAGGGTGCAGTTCTTCTTTGGGTAGTATGAACGGAATGCAATTTTGATTTAATATGGAGATTAAAGGTGAAATGACTATAATAAGAACACAGTGTATTGAAAATTATTTGCAGAGGTAGTATGTATGTGTACTTACTGTTCATGATCACGGAGTGTTGAGAATATATTCGGCTCAAACATCAACGATCCGTGAATCCGAAAGAACTTGAACTGTGCCTTGAAATCATTTTAGTGCGATAGTTCATGCTTTGGAAGATAGTTCGAATGAAGTAGATACCAAAAGAAGGAAAATTTGTGTACAAACTCGTTTTTGTGTTAGAAGTCTCCTAGTCTACTTAAATGAGTAGTTGCCGTAATTGATAACCTATTAAACTGACATTTAGCTGATCTGGTGATATAGAATAGAACTTACAGCAGGCGATGGATAGAAAGTTAAATGTGGACATATTGGCTATAAAGAATCATAATATAAATGATGCAAAAATTTCCCGGGCTGGATAATTCACTTTCACCCACCAACAAAAATACATTTCTTCCCTCTTCTATTCTCTCATGAAACAACTTAGCGGCAAGATCTGTGAATAACACTGTTAAAAAAGCAGTTCAGGACTGATGCTCAATTATAACCACTCTTCTACTCGGTGCTCTGTAACATAAAAACAAACTGTCAGTTTAAATCGTGAGAACCTACTGTCGGATTGAAACTGGATTTGCTATCACTAACAGCTCACCTTTTTTGTACCTTCAATTACTAAGCAATGTTGGACCAAATGTTTAGAATCTTCGATGTTTAACAACTTCAATTTAAATCAAACAAACAGTTAACCTGATACTCTATCCCTTTCACTGAAGTTGTAACAAGCGTGCAAACTCAGAAAATACAAACACTTTTGCAAGGAGAGATATTTCAGCAAGCTATGGATTTTCTGATTATACTTTAGGGAAACAGTTAGGGCATATTGTACGTAAGGCATATTATAAGTATAAATTTCATAGAGATACTCGACAGTGGCATCGATCCTGCTAATATCGTATTATCAAATCTAAATGTAACCGGTCAGGAAAATGACCAATGCAGGACATTCTCGTAGGAAGGGCTCCGTTTTCCTTTTCGAGGCCTCGACGCTACGTTGAGTTTCACTTTGTGTCCTCTTTTATCTGTAAGGAGTTCCCTCCAGGTTGGTGAAAATATACCAGGCTTAGTGGACTTGGAGAACCTTTCTGGACGTAAACAATTCTGTTGTTTCGTCAAATATTGCACACAGACCCATCCAGCCTACATTCAGACGCTCTAATATGACGGTGTAACATGTATAATGTAAATTTCATAAAAAATGCTATCTAAATTACGATTCCTACCTTCTGTATTTCCTTTTAAAATGCTTCCTAACATTGTTTACCACACTTTAAAATTCAACTCAATACAACCAATCTTGATATTGAATGAAGCGACGCTCAATTTATCACTTTTTTTTTTTTCAAAGTATTATGGAAAATCTCGGATGAATGGTGAAATATTGTGTTAACAGTATCTTGTCGCGAAAATGTGGGGCCCATTAATTACTACGACCTTCGATTTCATTTTCATTGCTCCATGTTAGTGTTTATCGCTGTCGACTGGCAAAATGCGGTGTAGGAAACCCGGACTATCTCCAGCAGGAAGTTTATTTCGTACTGCGAAAGAGAAACCGCGTTTACCATTGTGTTAAGACATATTCAGATATTTTGATCAGCAACTAATCTTCGAGAATCTAATGTGCGATGGCGTGTGTGGATTGCAAGCTATCCGCATTTATTATGGTGTGTGGGTCAAAATCTACAAGTGTTAATATTGAGATCAGAGTTGAGGATGGTTAGAGGAAGATGTTGATAATGTCCTTTACTCGTTCTCACCATATGATTTTATTTATTTTGTCGTATGGCTAAGCAACTGAAGTAATACATACAAATATTTGCAATGTCGACAACGGCAAGAACTTTGGTAGCATTCACAAACATGTCCAGTTGTTGCAGATATTCTATGAAGGAAGTTGTAGCACTGAAAAATCTTGAAATGGACCTTCGTACTTCATTAGGGGTTATTCCTGGGTGTTGTGCTCCACGCTCTGGGAAGGAGTTCCGCACTAACAGGATAATCCTGAAGTCCCCACTTACGGTAGTCATACACGTGGAGGCTGGGCCTCAAGGAAAAAACCTGTCAGATCTCAAGGTTTTCATTGATGTCGCCCTCCACGCACAGACGACATGAAATCCTCAAGGCTGTCTCAATCACAGAGTTGGCTTCACGATGGTAACATCCGATGATGATCACGCATTGGCTGCTGTTAGTTTTTTAATCGCATTAAAACTAGTGCAATAAAGCGCATCAGACGTGTATGGTGCATAGAGTGGCTACTCTAAAGAAGGGAATATTATCACACAAATCTTCTTCCCGAATTGAAGTGTATTAACAAAGATTTTCATAGTTATTTGAGGATGGACGACGATTTTTCTAGTGTGAGAACTACATTGCCACACTGGAGTACAGTACTCAGCAGTAGGGTAAACCATGCTAACTTCTTCATGATGTTGTTCCGTATTTTAGTTTCTGACTTGTGTTTTTCAGGTGTTTTTTGAGCGTTAAGGAGCGGTCTAAGGTGATGCCAAGATATTTACGGTAAAAATTATGATTCACTCTTTGGTGGCAGAAGTTCACTTTGAGCTGCTAATGTGCTATTCTATTGTTCAAGTGTGATATCGTAGGATCAAAACGGAAAAAGACTGAACAACTGCAGGGTGACTTGGGGAGGATATGTATCTGGTTGGATCAACATGGAATAACGATAAATGCTAGGAGGAGACAACTTATTCGGTGAACAGATAGAAAACTAAAGAGTTGATGGGGGAAAGGGGGGGGGGGACTACTGGTTGAAGACCTGAAGTTTGAATATCTTGGCTTAACATTTAATAATAAGCTCAGCTGAGCAGGAAAAATTACGTAGGTGTGAGAAAAGGTACACAATCCTTCATTTACTGTAGAATATGTTAAGGGGTTGATCCAGAGAAGTTTGGGAACTGGATTACAAAACTTTGGTCAAAACTTTGCTTCATTACGGTGGTGTAGTATGGGATCCACATTTTTGGGTATCAAATACAGGAGTTGGAGGGAATTTAAAGGAGGGCAGTTAGATTTGTGTATGGAAATTACCGCAGAAGAGAGTCAGTAACTGATTTGATAAAGAAACTGGATTGGGATTCATTGGAAGACAAGAGGACTGTGATTTCCAGGAATGTACAAAGCGTATGTTGATGACGAAGCTTGGAAAGATATTGGTTGAATTAAGAGTAATGCACCGAAAGTGAAAGATGACCGTCCGTGTGACCATGACCCCGAAAAGAAGAGAAAAAATTTACATTTGTAGATAAGGGATGGCATTTGTTGATTTAGAAAAAGCATTTGATAATGTTAGGTGGGATCAGATGTTCAAAATTTTAAAGAAGTCAGGTCTAAAGTATCGAGATAGAAGAATACTCTATAAACTATATAAGAATCAAGTGACTATAATAAAAGTAGAGAATCACGAGAGACATGCATCAGTTAAAAAGGGTGCGAGACAAGGTTGTAGTCTATCCCCGTTAATTTTCAACTTGTATGTAGAAGAAGCAATGAAGAAAGTCAAAGAAAAATTTCCATGTGGCATAAGTTTTCAGGGAGAAAAAATCAGTATGCTACGATTTGCTGATGACATTGTCTTGTTAGCAGAGAGGGCTGAGGATATTGAGAAGTTATTGAATGGCATGAATAAAATACTGAAGGAAGATTTTGGACTAAATATAAATCAAAGCAAGACAAAAGTGATGAAATGTAGCAGAAATGATACCAATACTAGTAGATTAAATATAAAAATAGGATCGGATGCAATAGGAGAAGTAAGAGAATTCTGTTACTTGGGAAGTAAAATTACAACCGATGGCCGAAGTAAGAATGATGTTAAAAGCAGAATAGCACTAGCAAAAAGAGCCTTCATGAAAAAGAGAAACCTTTTAGTTTCAAATATTTATCTAGGAATTAGAAAGAATTTTTTAAAACTCTTTGTGTGGCGCACAGCACTTTATGGTAGCGAAACATGGACTTTAGAAATACCGGAAATAAAGAAAATTGAAGCATTTGAAATGTGGTGCTACAGAAGAATGCTGAAAATTAAGTGGACAGACAAAGTAAGAAATGAACGAGTTTTGGAAATGATTGGTGAGAAAAGAAGTTTGTGAAAGAAGTTTACGGAAAGAAGAGACAGGCTGGTAGGTCATATTTTGAGACATTCTGGATTGGTTAAGTTGTTAGTGGAGGGAACAGTCGAAGGTAAGAACTGTAGAGGAAGACAGAGATTAGAATATATGGAGCAGATAATTGAGGACGTGGGTTGTAAGGGGTATGTAGAAATGAAGAGGTTAGCACAGGACAGGAAAGGTTGGAGGATTGCATCAAACCAGTCGTAAGACTGCCGAGCCGACAGCAAATAAAAAAAAAAGAAAAAAAAAAAAAGGGGCATTCTGAAATTGGAATAAATTACCAACGAAATTTATAAATATTAAGCTGAAAATATAATTAAAACTTGTCAGGATTATTGACAGTATTTGGCTTTCATTATATCCTTGGACGTAAATGAATCAACTGCGGGAAGAAAATCACCTTTTGTTGACCGCTGTTTCTGTTTGCCAGTCTGTTTGGATGAACCGGATTCACGAAAATCTACAGCTTGTATTTTGATCTGCTTTCGAATAATGTAGTCCCGTGAGTACAACAGGCCACGTTTCATTTGTCTATTTCTGGAAGTTGAAATGACTATCGTTATTTCAGCGTAAGTGCAATCTAAAATTAGTGGCTTTTTTCCCTCTTTCGATGTGTTGACTGTGATATAATCTGTTTAAAAGAGAGATCGCGCTTTAACACACAGCTCATGTTTGGTATTAAAAAATTAGTAATCAACTTTCTCAGATAAAATCTACGTTAATGGAAAGCCAGATTATCTCTGAACTGTTTTACTAACCTTATATATATATATATCGACGTGTGTTTCTCCCTATATTTCACTTTTCAGCCCCCACTATCTAGCACAGATCACTGGTGTATATGGGTGGTAGAAGCTTGGAGTTTCCTATCGTGCACAACGTTGGCCCAATGGTGAAAGCTGTGGTGGTCTGGGAGATATGGTGGATAAAAGTGGTCGATGCAAGGTATTTTCATATTTCGACCAAAGACTCGTATCTCCTTATACTTCTCTTTCCTGCCACAGCTACAAAGCACAGACCATTGGTGGTTGTGTGAAGTAGTAACATCGAGTCTCCCATCGTGCGCTATGGTGATTAGACGTCGGTAGCTTTGGGGGTTATATATCATTTTTAAACCAAAACTATCTAGCACACATCACTGGTGTTTATGTGTGGTAGTAGCATAGAGTCACACCAATCGTGCAAAACGTTGGCCGAATGTCGGTAACTGTGGTAGTATGTGAGATATGGTGGCTGAAAGTGGCACATCAAGGATATTTTCGTTATTCGACCAAAGACATGTATGTCCACATATTTCAATTTGCAGCCTCAACCACATAGCGCTAACCACTGGTGATTATGTGTGGTAGTGGGCTCGAGTCTCCCATCGTGAACTTTGTTGGTTAGAAGTCGGTAGCTATGGGGGTGTGGGAGATATGGTGGTTGAAAGTGGTCGACCTGGGGCAATTTCATATTTCGACCAAAGACATATGTGTCCCTATGTACCAATTTTCAGCCAAAACTATCTAACGCAAATCATCGGTGTTTGTGTGAGGAAGTAGCATGGAGTTTCCTATCGGGCACAACGTTGGCTGAATGGTGACAGCTGTGGGGGTTTGGGAGTTATGGTGGTTAAAATCGGTCGCTGCAGGGAATTTTCATAATTCGACCATTGACCTGTGTGTCCCTATACTACTCTTTCCTGCCACAACTACAAATCACAGTCGATTGGTCGTTGTGTGTGGTAGTAGAATCGAGTCTCCCATCGTGCGCTATGGTGGTTAGATGTCGGTAGCTATGGTGGTGTGGGAGATATGGGGGTTCTTTCAAATTTTGATCAAAGACGTACGTGTCGCTATGTATCACTATTCAGCCAAAACTAATTAGGGCAGATCAGTGGTGTTTACGTGTGGTAGTAGCATAGATTCGCCGATGGTGCACAACGTTGGCCGAATTTCGATACCTGTGGGAGTGTGGGAGTTATAGAGGTTGAAAGTGGTCGATTAGGGATAATTTCGTATATTTTTTTTTACTTATGGCTTTACACCTCGTTGACGTCGTTAGAGACGTGATGGGACTGGGAACAAGGAACTGGAAAGAATACGCCCATGGTATTTTGTAGGAAGCATCCAGGTATTTGTCGGGAGTGATTTGGGGAAACCATTGGAAACCCAAATTTGGTTGCCCGGTTTCCTCCCGAATACGAGGACAGAGTATTAACCAGTAACCCATCACGATAGTTTTTTTTTCATATTACGACCAAAGACATGTGTGACCGTATATATCACTTTGCTGCTCTAACTACATACCCCAGACCACTGGTGACTGTATGTTAGTGGCCTCGAGTCTTCCATCGTGCACTATGATGGTTAGATGTCGGTAGGTATAGGGGTGTGGGCGACGTAGTGGTTGTAACTGGTTGACTTAGAGTATTTTCCTATTTCTACCAAAGACGTGTGCAGCTAGAACTACCCAGCGCAGACCACAGGCGTTTGTGTGCGGTAGTAGCCTAGAGTCTTCCATCGTGCACTATGGTGATTGGATGTCTGTAGCTGTGGGGGTGTGGTAGATATGGTGGTTGAAATTGGTCGACTGAGGGCAATTTCATATTTCGTCCAAAGGCATGTGTGTCGCATTATTTCACTTTGGAGCCATAAATACCCTGCGCCGACAACTGTATTTATGTGTAGTATTAGTCTCGATTCTCCCAACGTGCACTACGGTGTTTACATGTCGGTAGCTATCAATCAAAATTCTTTACAATCAGGAACGAAGTCGTGGGCACCAGCTAGTAAAATAAATAAAGTGTATCACCATTTTTTAAATGTGTGGTGAATCTGATCGGGATTGTGAATTCATCGTGACCCCTAACGGAAATGCTTGGTGGTATTTAACCCAGGGTTTTGGTGCGCAGTCTGGTGATAAGGGATTTTGCGCCACCACGTGTCTTACCTTTCTGGCCAAGACGATAAAAATTCCTTCCTCCAATAGGTCTCGAACCAATGAACCCCGTGCCAGACGTCGGTCAACATCGCGGTGTCGCAGCCACCCGAGCTGACACAATACACCAAACATTGTTTCAGAGATCATTACAGTTAAATACAAAGCTTCTACCATCAGCTCATAAGCTGCTTTCAATAATGTCTTCTGTCCCCAACAGCCTTCAAGAACCTCTCATTACTATAGCTTTTCCAAAACATACTCTCCGTCCTGCTTGCCAGTGTTTAATGAAGTGACTCCTTTCTTGTCAACGACTGACTAACGTTATACCACTAGAACTAACACTGCGTCCATAGGCGCAGCCAGATTCGAATCTCAGCCTTCGTGGCATAACACACGACTTTTATACCACTAAAACGCGCGCCGTTGGGCCCAGAAACCCCAGCAAATACTATCCTACAATATTTCCCTCTCCGTGACCTTGTGATCTCTAGTCAGTATTCGAAAGGTGAATAAATTTGAACTCCGCTCAAATTCAATTTGTTCAATTTCCCTGTGGCCACTCGAATATTCGCCAAATTGGTTACACCTCGCCAAATGTCACAAATATACAGTCCCACTAGTACGCAAGAATATTTACTGGCGTCCAGTGTCGGAAATCGTGTAAGAATTTAATACTGTGCCTGAATATTTTCACGAAGTAGAAGGAATCATTGATCTCTACACGACAAATACAAAAATAGATGGTGCCAAAAGGAAAAATTTCAGGAAGTAGTGACAGAATTATGTAATGTGGAACTAAAGAATGCTATAGTACAAATGAAACAGACAAAAACTATGTAACATGACGTGTGAGATAAATAAATAACAAATTTCGTGTAAAAGTAATGATTTAGTTACACATTTTCAACTTGTGATGCATTCTGCCTCTGTAATGCTTCTGTAAGCAATCGGATTATAGGCACGTATAGTTTAACGTGGAGTAATAACTATGGACCTTACCAGAGTGCATCACGTAATAAAAATAATGCTTTGACAGAGGTAAGGTTAGGGGGTCCGAACGTGATACGTCAGGAAGCAAGTTCTTTTTGTTGACAGATTAATCAAAACTTAATACACACAGAACGAAAATAGTGTCACTAATAGAGATAACAAATGTAATTTATTCCCATGCAAGAAGTGTGGTTTTAAAACAGATAAATCCAAGCAGTTATGTAATCTTCCTAGAATATTTCACAGATAAAAAGCTCAAAGAAAGAATTTTGATTTTCAGATATTTCATTTGCTTTATCACTAATAAACTGAACGAAAACACTCTCATTATTCTCTCGTAGTTTTTTGATTCAAAGAAGGAATTTTGTCCCATTAAAAGAAACAACATGTTTAAGATCATAAGGCATATTGTGGCACACCACGATAGATAATCTTTGTTGTTATTATAAGCGAAGATAATACGAAGAGCTAAAAATAAAAACCCGACCTCCACGAAAATTGTTGTTAGGCAGGTTTGTACTTGGATTCCATGATTACGAAACTGGATATTTTGGTAATTATGATTCTAGGTAGAAGAATGTTTGCTGACTGATTTTGTAAATTTATTCATCATTATACCATGGAAAAACGTATAGCACAATCGATAAGTCACGTCCAGATTATTTCATGTCAGGATCTTATTAATTTTAGTTTCTGATTAATTATGTTTGTGTTATTTGGCAATTTAGAATTTATACTTTGTGTCAATGGTCAGCAAGTTGAAATTTTATAGAGAAACAACTTTAAACTGTTCACTATTAATAGATTTTCCGGGTATACCCAGAAAATCTATTAATAATGATCAAAGACGGCTGCGGAAGACTTAGGAATCTTTTAACGTTACTGATTGTTTAAATGAGTTTCATATTTTACTTCCCGTATTCGAATTCGTGTTCAATCTGTTAAAACCACCTAACGTACTCTCACAACACAACAAGACGCTAATGGTAATTATGGCCCCTGATGGTGGTTCCATTTTTCGTGACCGCATGTTTGCAGCATTGCAGCAGCACAATAGCGTGCGTTGTGGTCCCCAGGGACATGCTGTGCGGGCAGTATGAGGCTGTCGCAGCAGGCGCTCGTAAATTCTGCAGCCTGCCAGCATCATGCCCCATCTCCTATGCTTTTATCTACAACGCTAACACAATAATAGGTCTATTAGAATGGGCATAATTGATGTTTCTAAAGAAAATCCTATAATGTTGATGCTTTGTTCAAGAACAATCTAAATTACGACGACTCAATTTAAAATCGGGATAGATTCGTGAAACTAAAAGTAAATTATTATTAAACCTTTGCGGATGATACGGCCCTGTTGGCTGAAACAGTAGAGGAAGCAAAAGATCATATCCTTGAATTAAATAAATAAACAGCTAAAATAGATCTTAAAATTTCCTATGAAAAAACAAAAATTATGACAAACAACAAACACCAAAATAAATATTTAAAAGTTCAAGAACAAAAAGTAGAAATAGTGAAAGAAGTTAAATATCTGGGGGAATGGATTAGTTGGAATCTAGCGGAACACAAGGCAATAGAATCCAGAGAAAAAAACTTGAATTGGTCTTCCAATTGACAAGAGAGATATACAACAAGAAATCTCTTTCGTGGGGTCCAAATTAATCATTAAAACAGTGGTAAAGCCGGAAGCATTGTACGCAGCAGAAACTCTCGCCGTGATTTGCATAGGGCAGATAGAATATCTGGAATTAGAAGAAAGAAAAATTTTAAGAAAAAACATAGGAACAAAATTTCAAGATAATAAAGTAGTATACATCAAAAATGATACTCTCTACAAAAGAAAAAAAAATTGGAAAACTCTCTCAAAAGGATACTAAAAATCTACGGACATCTTCTCAGAATGAAGTTGGGAGACTAACCAAAAAATTTTAGATTTTTTCCGGAACCGCATAACTAAGCATAATTGGTTCACAGAAATTGGAAAAGAGATAAGAGAATTAAAAATTACAGAAAAGTCATTACTTGATAGAACAGCGCAGATAAGATTTAAAGATGAAAAGATAAGATTCCAAGAAAAATATAAAATAAGGTCAAAAGGAGGAAGAGGAGAGAAAAAGGAGGTCCGAGAGGATGAAGAAATACTGGGCACAAAGGAAGGAACAGCATGCAAAGAAGTGACTGATTCTTCGAACCACAAAAAGGATGAAACGAATGAAGAAGAGAGAAAATATATCGACAGTCTCATTCAATACAAATAAACACAAGTTTCAAAAGTGGGTTATATTATACATAATAACAGGTAAGGATAACAAATTGTGTAAAAAAGTTTATTTTAACTGTTTGTAGATGTCATGCTAACGAAGAAACGTGATGGCATAGCATAACGATGGAATATTTTGAGATTAATCAATACACGCAAAATGAAATGGAAAAACACTAGAAATGCTTTGACACGAAGGCTGCTTGAAATAATATCTCGTTATGATTCAAGGAAAAGAAGAAACATTAACAGACCAATGGCTGCCACGATTCCGTAGATTCATTACTTGCTGTCACATATTGTTTATGATTGAAGTGAAATTAAGAGAAACACATAAGAATTACAGTAAAATAATGTTTCCACGGTGCTAATGCATCATGTATATAATTTCTTTTGATTGTAGCTTACGGCTTTTCGACGATGAGACCATTAGAGGTGGAAGAGGATACAGGGAAATGAAAAATAAGAAAATGGTCCAATGTACACTGCTGCTGTTAAAGTTGCAAAACCGGAAGGAATAGCCCGAATCCCTCCGAAATCGGAGTATGTGTGGAACAGTGGAACCATAATAAGTGGCTAAGATTGCAGATAGATGGCGTGCATGAAGGCCTAGCAGCACATTCTTTGCGTGATCGGATAGATCAATGTTAAATCATACTCAGTCGGACAAAAGAAGTGGAAACGCACAAGACAGTGCCGATATGCCCCGTCGACGTCAAAGAGTGTAACATCGGCACGTGGGTGAGTTTGAACATGGCAGATTGATTGGTCTCCATGTAACGGGTTTATGTTACCAAGACATTGCGACTCGTACAAGGCACGCTGTTACGGCAGTGATGCGAGAGTGGAACCAGTGGGTAGAAGAGGGTTGTACACAGGGACGATAAAGTTCTGAACTACACTATTCGACCATGTTAGTATAACGGTAACTGACAGAAAATATTCTACAGTGGTGGCTCGACGCTTGAGCACTGCAACTACTGTTCTGAGGACTGGACTGGCGACACGTATGTCACTGCGTCGTCTCCTACTGATCAGAAGCCACCAACGCCTCCGACTGCAGTGGGCACGTGAATGACGTCACTAGCGTGCCGACTGACAAAATGTAGTCTTTTCGGACTAGTACCACTTCAACTTGTCCTACATTGATGGTCATGTACGAATTAGAAGCTACCGTGGTTAAAACACTCGTACAGAGTGTATTGTTCTCACCGAGCGTGGTGGGTGAGCAGTAAGGATCTGCCGTTGCATTCCGAACGGCGCAGGTTCGAATCCCCATCTGGCCATCCAGATTTGGGTTTCCCATGGTTTCCCCAAATCATTCCAGGTGAATGACGTAATGGTTCCTTCAAAAGGGCATGGGAAAATTATTTTCCTTTCTTCGCTCCCAGTTCCTTCCCTTCGACGAGACCTAATGCCAGAAACAAAAGAAGGAAAGAAAAATGCATAGTTGAGCGGCGTAGCAGACAAAGTTAATAAACGCCAAGTGTGATGGTGGATACATGTCCGTTCCTGTGATCAGTGCTCTCCAACCAGGTCTCCTTTATGAAATAGTTCGTCTGCAATGAAATTTCTATCAATTCCGTTACCAGCTGCCATGTACCATGCTGTCTTTTTCCCTGGTTAATGAATGGCCAGTTTGCAGTGAGCTTTATACATGATTCGCTCCTCCACCCGCGTAAACAGTTTCCCAATCCGGTCAGTGATACCACGTATGTATGGAAGACAGGTGAATTTTCTTGGCACGTTGGTATCATGAGATAAGTTGACAACTTGACGTCTTCCATGGGTTTTTTAGGTCTGAAATACCTTCTGATGTCTGATTCACTATAGGCGTTGTCTCGGAATATTTTTTTAAGAATCTCCATTTCTTCCTTCAGACTTTCCGAGTCACATACTGTTCTCGCTCTTAATTTCAGTGATGTTAATACGCCTCTCTTCGTTGCCGGGTGATGGTGCGACATGGCGTGCAGATTTCTATTGGTGTGGGTCGCGTTGCGGTGCACCGTATGACCCAAACGTCCATCACCTCGCTTTTGAACCAGGACATCGAGGAAGTCTTAAGAATCATATAATTTTGATTATTTGCTATTTTATTTTGTGTCCAACGTCAGCATATGTTTTGCTGCACTATATAACCCGACGTTTCCCTAAATGAATCTTATGCTGAATGAACCTGTTTCTAAAGTATTAGTTAGGAGTTATATTTAATGCTATCTACTGAGTTAAGGATGTACAATGTTTATATTTTTGACCTGATTTGCGGTTCGTCAAAGTCTGATGATTGCATGGGCAGGAGAATGGTAACATGTAGCAGAAAGAATTTTTGGGGTCCCTGACTTTTAGAAGACACCCAACAGGTATTCTGCCTATAGTGATTTTGGGAAACCGGTAACCTAATTCAGGGCGGCATAGACGGAGATTTGAACCCAAGTCCTCCCGACATGTCAGACATTACCGCATGGTTGTCCCCTGATTCCGATCTACGTAGTTGTTTTCTGAACACTTGTTTTTATTGGCACTGTGGACTTGTTTCTTTTTAAAGAAATTTATGCTTATGGTGACTTGTTGATAACTAGACGGATAGAGCTAATTACCGTAGCAGCTAAATTTCCGAGAAAGAGGTTTGTTCTGTTTCGCGTTCGTGGTTTAATTAATATGATAAATAATTAGTCCACGATACAGTTAAGCTTAAACTTGCTTTTATTTTCGTAAACACGACGTCAACGATACTGTTTACACGCATACATACAAGCCAGATATTGCATACAACACTCTTTCCACAGACAATATAGTCCTCGGCCGTCGTAAATTGAGCCGGTGAAAAACTGTTTCTCTGTCTCGGATGTTGGCTTTATATAAACTCCAACGAAATTTCTAGAACACTTCAAAGGATTCCAACAGATATTTCTCGAACATAAAAAATTCTTAAACAACTGGATCATATTAAATACATAATCATTTACCATCATTATAAAATGGTCAGAAATGGAAATTAAAGGTACTTAAACACAAAATTATCCACAGAAATCATTTTAAACTGTAGCAAATTGTACTTTAGACATCGTAACTTGCCTTAATACTTGGAATTACGAACATTTAAGCAATTCTCTTGCATAATTCTGTCCTTAAACACATTAAATTGTATTTACATAATTTCTTTTCATAAAACAAAGTCTATATACATTGATTTACAGTAAATTGCAAAACAAACATACCAGATCATATTCAACCAAACTCTAGCCTACTACAAGTGCATCATAAAATACCATTCCATTTAGCTTAGGTTTGAGGGCTGTTACATGGTGTTAGAAATGTCACTGGATTCAATTAAGATATAACGAGGATTTTGCTAGGCATTGTAGATCGTCTAATCTGTGGTGGTCTAACTTTGCCTTCTGGCTGAATGGTTGAAGTTTAGGCATAAAATTTATAGCAGGTCGATTCGTACCCCGGTCAGACCATCCATATTTCAGTTTACAACGATTTTTTCCAGATATTATTCCATTTAAATATCGGGATGGTTCATTCAAGAGGTCATGCCCGAATTGCGTCAACTTTCTTGTTTCCAATGATCTCATTTTGTAAGAATTATAAGACTACTTCTGCTAATACGACATCATTTGTAGAATTATTGAAATTTTCCTTTATTAGTTTTTTTAACTGCTTTACGTCTCTCAACAGCGAGGGTCTTTAGAAACGGGAAAGGACGGGGGCAAGGAATGGGAAGGATTTCGACCATGGCCTTTTTAAGGAAGCATCCCGGCATTTGCCTGGAATGATTTGGGAAACCATGGAAACCCCAAATCTGGATGCCCGGACGGGGATTCGAACCGCCGTCCTCCCGAATGCGAGGCCAGTACGCTATCCGTTACACCACCACGATCGGTCCCTTTATTAGAAAATGAATTACATTATATAAATTCGTTTTAATAAGCTGTTCATTTTAATTTGCAAGCTTAACTCATTAATGAATTCCACTAAGCCACAGTTACCACAATATTCTTGCTTCGTTTCACCATAGCTCCAAAGATGCTCTCACTCTTTATTGTCATCATTCCTGTCAACGTCTGAAAACGTAAACACTTAATACACCGCAAGATTAAAAAACGGATATATTTTAATCCTGTCTAATGACTTCTATCTGGAAGAGCTGTACGGTCCTAAAATAAATGTTGGTTAAACCCTGCAGAGGTATCAATAAAATATAAGTGGCAAGACGCGGTTTTCTAACATTGTTTAATGTAGAGCAGAAACTCCGCATTTGGTGGGGAAATTTGAAGAATGCGAAGTGCGACGAGAATGAATTAGTTCTGTGTGAGACGTAAAATTTGTATGTTTAAAGTATGACTAAAATCCGAAGACACCTCGTTGACTCTAGAAAATCATTATATTAAATGGATTTGCTTAAAACACAAATATTAAGTGTGGACGTCCTTTAAGATGTTTTGTTTCAGGATGTTTTGTGCACTGCAGTTTTACACGAGGCTTGTCCCGGTGAAGTGAGACTGATCAATTCCCACCGATGTGCGATTACTTTTCGGGTAAAATATGGTCCTTGTGTGCTTGCATTAACCTGGTCCGATGAACACGACGGGGAATTCGCGTAAAAACGCGCTACCGGCGAGCTGATATTTCAGCGGCAGATTGGAATTAACTATGTATCGGACCAATCATTCGCGATAAAAAGGTTAAAAAGGGGCCGACGCAGCATCACCGAGAGGAATCGATGCGGCACATCATCAATTGGTGGCAGTGTGCACGCTGCGCGATATCGGAATGCAATGTTTCAGGTCTGGCAGAATGGACGGCGGCCAATGAATGACCCAGCCTCGGCCACACATTATTCCGGACAACTTGGCGCGGCCGCAGAAAACGAGCTGCCCTTGTTCTGGCGACTGCAGTTGGACCTCTGGTGTGGACACGTGAAAAGAGAAACGCCAAACCGGTGGCGGTTTGAAAGCGCGAGCCCGTTTCGTCAATAGACTGAGCATTTCCAGCAACGACCAGTCAAATACCCAATTATGACTACGGGGTTTGGGTGGTTTTTCGTGACCACGTATGACAATATCACACCTAATCATATTTAATTTATTATTACAATTTCAATCTTTAATTGATTATGTGTGTTTATAAATAATTGTGTAGAGGCATTACAAGTAATCTGTTGTAAAATACATAGCCTTTTCTTAGAAATAAGACCATTATTGTAAACAAATTTATGTAAATTCAGAGTAATAAAGTGCCTTATTAACTCTGAAAACCTTAGTTAAAAGGGTCGAAGATGTCACCAGAAACGTGAAGCGTTATTTATTGTTGGCGAATGAATGGAAGAAATTGGAATTAATGGCAGTGATTAATATGAAATGATGATATGTGATGGGCCTTCTCATCCATAACACGCTGCATATTCTTGTAGAGTGGAAATGTTGTCTAATTATTCGGAAGCTGATCTAGTGATTGTCATACCCTAATTATCGGCTATAATTAAGGAAACTCATATATTGTAGCGAACGAGGTGGCTATTCCATTATGAGACCCTAAAACCACATATTGTACCAACATAACAACACAAAATGTTGGTACAAAAGATTGATCCTTTTGCAAAATCAGATTTCAACATTTGCAATCATATTGTAACTAGTAGGATGGGTGTGTTATCAACGGTTTAGGTCTGGACCAGGAACAAGATTATCATTATATCGTCTTTGAAGTTTGTAAACTTACGAAAATTTATCTTTCAGCCTATAATTTGTAACGTTATCAGTTTCAAATTTCCACATTTGATTGGACATTAACGTCTGAAGATTAATAATTGTAATGTTTTGTTTTAGGAATTGAATAAATTGGGGTTTCATTGCAAAAGATGAACGCATCTTTTTCAGTGTAATATGAAATAAATTCAAAAAGTTGAATATGATAGGAGAGAGGCTATCGTAGATTGAGCACTATATTGTTTCAACACAACCTCTCACGATATTTATTGAAATTAATGCGAAGAGAAATCACTATTTTTTAAAACACGATAATCACAAAATAAAATATATCTGTACCATACCAATGATGAATAAACAAGATAATTTAGGATAATTTACAATTTCGGCTTTCACTCAGTAAATTAGAACAGAGATTATAAATGATCCTATCGACTGACGTTAGCCTGCATGGCATTACACGGTGATCAATATTGACTAGTGATCGCCCAGCTGTCGAAATTCGACGGTAATTCATTAAGTTGTTTAGTTTCTTTCATGAAAAAGTAATAATCTAGTAATTCTCTGCATTACCTATAAAATTAAAACGATACACTCCACGCGTGACTGTATGCCAAATTTGAGCTTCTAATCTAACCATAGCAAATGATGAAATGTATTTATCGATGGTTAATTTGAATTTAACATATTCATTTTGACTTAAAGCCGGAAAACTGCTTTAGCTTTATGAAACACGAAGTAAATGCAGTCCTTTCACCGGAAGTGACTTCTGAATCGAAATGTTTTTCATTGCGAAACCTGCATTATAAATTCGAAACTGTAAAAGTTTCGTGGAATGACATTCAGTGCATATTTATGTATCAAAATAATTTCGGGTGGGGTAGGACATTCTCCACGAGTGAAAAACTGTTACTGACCTGTTGAAATTTGGATTAACTGCTTCCTTATAATGTCCTCTTCCCGTTTAGCAGTCTCCTTTTCCGGAAAAGTCGCCACGAATTAAATTAAAAATGTCGAAATATCGGAGGCTCCGCAACCGCGAAATGTTAGCAGCACTGTAAAAATGACTCAAAAATTATCGGTACAGAGATCACATCAACCTAAATAGGTTCGTTTTGTCATAGTGATCATGGTTAGGTTGAAATTCGGCCTGGACCAAGAGTAAAAAGTTTACGGGAAATTCGTTCTGCGGCAGCCCATGTCGCAAACCAGAGACAAACTGCGCATTTGTTTACAACTGAAGCAATCGATTATCTCTGACTGCTTATATCGATTCCAAGATGGTGAGCCTTATAGTACTGCATTTCGGATAAAATTTTTGCATCTGTTAATTTTATGCGACGTTTTCCAACGGCAAGAAAATATTACAACAAAGAATTAAACCAACATTTAAGAGATTATCATTGATTTCGCAGCGCCGGCGGCAACTAATAGCAGCGCTGCAGTGTCATATTTAGGCATTTTTAATTTAATTCATGGCGACTTTTCCGGAAAAGGAGAGTGTACAACGTTAAGAGGACATTATAGGGAAGCAGTTAATCCTACTTCCAAAAGGTCAGTACCAGTATTTCGCTGGTGGAGAAAGTCCCACCCTACCCATAATTTCGTCATTTTGTGTGTTCGCTATTTAAGTTTGGTCTATTATCATTTTGAATTTCATGTAAATAAGTATTACTTATTTCTTGTCTCTCATTCTCTCTAATGAAATTACTGAAATTAAAAAATCAAAAGACACTTAACCAAAGTTTAACATTTTAAATAATCAAATGACCATGTAGTATCTGGCAGAATCGCTACATTCCTTTTCGAAGTATTCCTTTTATAACTTCAAACATTAATCTCTACTTTATCCGAGTCTTTCGTTTTACCAAAGACCACAGAGTGTCTCATTGCGGGGAATTCACGTAAGAACGTTGGCTCCGATCCTATTTCACTCACAAACACACGTTCGCAAATTAAATTTTTATTTGAATAATCTATTTGTAACATGTATTAACTATGCTTATTATATTTTTTTCTTTACTGCTGACTAAGATCACAGACATCGGCAGATTCGCTTACTACTAAAAAAAAAAAAAAAAGTAAACAACGAATTTTTAATTTAATTTGATACATCTGTGACACATATTATCCACAGATTTTAGCTTTCTGCACTTCTTCTCCATATAAACATTAACTATGCCAAATCTTACACTTTTCAGTGCGCGATGCATTTCTTTATGTTCCTCCGTTTGTGCACGCCACTTATTCTTAAAAATGGATCCGAAATTTTCGCTTAGCATATTAATTTATAGGTTTGTAAAATATATTATATATAATTTTTGCTGCTTTCTGTATTTCTTTAAGGGGACACAGTCGCGAAGGACCTCCCATAAGAAATCAATGTTAAAACAAGCAAACTCAGGTACATTTTCTGAAGAAACTAATAGAGATACAGACCTGAAACTTATGCTGTATACAGATAAAACATCATCTGCAAATCACATGAAGATTTGTTTCTATACTGTATATAGTTTATGAGTTATGATTTTTTTGTTCTAAAAGACAAAAAAAAAATATATAAATACCTTGGAGCTTGTAAGTTTGTTCTTGTTGTTAAGACAGGTCCCATTTTTTATTTGATTAATCATCATTTTATTAACAAGAGATGCTGAAAGTCTGATGTCTTTATCAGTCTTAGTTTTTGAGAAAAGTGTACCAGAAGATCAAAAAATGTAGTTTTGAGGAAAAACTGTATTAAAAGTTTTACATAAGAGAAACTAATGTACATTACAATACAGACACACTGTTACTACTCATAACGAAAAAATTAATAACTTCGAATCTAATCGTCATATTTGCATGAAATAAACGGAATTTTGTTGTTAAATAATTGGAGCATTGAACAAGTCTAAAAATTAAAAAAATCGATTTTCTTGAGCCTGTTCGCGACTGTGTCCCCTTAAGTTCCTCCGTTTGCCCAATATTCTGGCCGCTAGCTGCGCTGTCTACCAGCCCTCGAAATGTTGCTTCTTGCTTTTATATAAGTTCAGAGATTAATCTTGTTTGTTGTGTTTCACCAAAGACCACAAAGTACGCCATCTTTCAGCTAAAAGGCCGCTAGCTTCGCTATCTACCAGCCGTCAGGTGAAGCAATGCCCAGAACTGGCGGCATCTGAGAGACCTACGTAGGCGAGCGAATGTTTTATTTTACTTAATTTAATGTATTTGCAACGCATATTATATTTAGATTTTAGCCTCCTTCACTTCTTCTCGATATAATCTTTAACTAATCTCACACTTCTCCGTGCGCGCAATATTATTAAAAATATCTCATAAGTTTTCGCTTAGCGTATTAATATATATATTGTGTGGTGAAGGAGGAGTCAATGATGTGGTTACCGCTCAAATGCTTCTGCGGACGCGACTGGGTAGACGTGCTTCCAGCCGACAATGTAAGCAGCAAACACAATGCTGGACGGTGATATGGTTCTTCCTTTACTGGAATTTTTCTAAGTGTGTAGCGTTAATGCATCAGTATCACACATCTGGTTACAGGATTTTTTTTTTCTCATGGCTTTACGCCTCCTTGACGTCGAGGTCATTAGAGGCGGGATGGGACTGGGACAAGGAACGGGAAGGAATTAGGCCATGACCTTTTGAAGGAAGCATCCCGGCATTCACCTGCAGTGATTTGGGGAAATCATGGAAAACCCAAATCTGGATGCCCGGACGGGGATTCGAACCGGCGTCCTCCCGAATGCGAGGCCAGAACGTTAACCACTCACCCACCACGTTCGGTTACAGGATGGTATGGCATCGAAAATACTCAATCTCGCTCATGATACCAGTGACTCTTCTCCTTAAAAATAGCAACTGAACTTTGTCTTTACAGTATTTTAAAACAGTACAGAAAGTTCGGAGCAGAATTCTAGTTTGAAATAGAATTAATGTCTGGTACGGAATGAATGTTTGGAACCGAATCAAGTCTGCAGCTCAGTCAGATCTGGTGGGTGAAAGGTTAACGTTCTGTCCTCGCATTCGGGAGGAAGACGGTTCGAATCCCTGTCCGGGCTTCCAGATTTGGGTTTTCCATGGTATCGCCAAATCACTCCAGGCAAATGCCGGGATGCTTCCTTCAAAAGGCCATGGCCGAATTCCTTCCCATTGTTTGTTCCCAATCCCATCCCGCCTATAATGATCTAGACGTCGACGAGGCGTAAAGCAATAACTAAAAAAAATCAAATGTCAGTTTATAACAACCACCTTGCTGCAAGCTTATTCTCTATCCAAATAACTCTATTTCAGCATCTCGTGTCCCATTGGATAGTATTAAACAACGTAATTTGGTATTTCCTAGATTGCGCGTCAGTTTTTCCCACACCCTCCGCTGTATAGTTCTTTCTCCAAAATAAATCATCTTCCCAAACAAATCTTACTCCAAGATTTATCGGTGGAACAGGCACTGTCACAACTCCCTTCAAGTCTCTAGTCACAACACGACACTTCCGTCAACTTTTATCGGAATATTCGTGTTTTAAAGTATAATGTTCACTCAGCTAAGTCTCACAAAAAATACTGAATGAATCCTCTCTTTGTCCGTATTCAAAATATTATGTCAAAGATCACTGGCTATTAATATATCTATCACTTGCTAAATCCCACGAAATAGTCATTGAAAATTGTTACTAATATTTAGATCACTCATAGTAATATTTAAATACTTGAACAGAAAATTGTAACACCAGTGTGGGATGTTATAAGGGTGGTTGGGTGGAAGCGAATAATTTGGCTGTATGTAACGACTTCAAAAATCGTGATTGCATAGACTTCTGTGGTCATTGTACGTATTATCTTTGTTCTCCGGGTGGAGCAGCGTCGATTTATTAAAGTCCTCTGGTGAAAGCCACAGCAAGATGGCTGAAACATTAGGTTTTAATAAATCAACGCAGCTCCACATGGATATCCAAGATATTTAAAAAAACGTTCAATCTTTTTAGTTAATTATTGGAAGCTGTTAAGCTAGTACGCTGATTAGATGCCGACTGTGTTGATATGAAACAATATGTCCTTCCTGTTGTATATGCTTATAAAGGATGTGGTAGACACGTGTTTTACTCGGTAATTAACGGTATAATTATTGTTACTTAATTACCTGGTTGTGATTATCTTGTTATTAATTTTAATAGTTAATAAAAATCATTTGAATATTTTGTTAGCTAGGTTTTGTGAAGGAAGTGGACGTGAAATAGCTATCTATCATTTTACCTCTAAAGATGTCATCACCTGACAATTTATTCAATAATTTGAGAGGCATACAAAGACATCGATGCATTTATGATTACGTGAGTACATAAATAATTAAATATTTGACAAAAAGTAACACCTTGTTTTACAATTTAGGCCATTAAATATTAGGAATAAATAGTTATGGAAAAGTTCACAATAAATCCTATCACGACATCATCATAACAAAAGCTAACATAAAAAGCGAACATGAATACCAGTGCTTCTAGAAATTGTTCACAATACAGATTGAATGTCTTCGTTTTTAATCAAATGAGGGCGCCATTTAGTCAATAACTTGAAAAGAAATACAAGTTATCTATACAAAGGAATATTTGACAAAGTCATTTCGTATCATATCATTATGATCACGGCTATACAACTTTGCTCAGTTTATTCACTAGAGAGTGATTCTCTTAATTGAGTAGACTTCTCCACACAGAGTCGTTACAGGGTGGAACGTGCACACTAAGTTCTTTCAGATGGAATAATTAATTTTATCGTTTTTAGCGGCGACGGAGCTACACACAGACACACAAAGGTCAGCGCCATCGTGTCGTAAGCGATCCTCCGTGCAGATTTAGAAGCTCTGTGAGTACAGTGATAGCTCCAGTGATAGTCCTCATGAGTACAACGTCAGGAAGTGCCTTACTACCCGCATGCGACAATACAAGTGAGGCGGTGGCTAAGTGGCCAACGCCTCCTCATGAATAGATAAAGTATCTCTATCGCCTACCAGCGGAATCGCAAGACCTCCAGAAGTCATTCGTTTTCAAGTATTACTGCTGGGCATCCCACTACAGTCTTGTTGGGCCACCAATCGGTCGACTCGATGCACATAAGAAACAAAATTCACGAAAATACTAGTAACAAGTTTCTAGAAACATCGTTAATTGGATCGTACTGGGTGAATTTTGATTGAGGTTGTAACAGCCCTCATACCTGAACTTAAATAGAATTGTATTTTATGAAGTATTTGTAATGACCTAAAGTTTGCTTGAATATGATCTTGTATGTTTGTTTCTCAATTAACTGTAAATCAATGTAAACAGACTTTGATTTATGAAAAGAAATTATTTAAAGGCCATTTAATATGTTTAAGAACAGAATTGTGTAAAAGAATTGCTTAAATGTTGGTAATTCCAAGTATTAAGGAAAGTTACGATGTCTAAAGAACAATTTGCTACAGTTTAAAATGATTTCTTTAAATAATTTTATGTTTAAGTATCTTTAATTTCCATTTCTGACCATTTTGTAATGTTGTTAAATGATTATGTATTAATTCTGATTGTTTTTTAATATGTTTCAATTGTTTAAGTAATTGTTAATGTTGGAGAAATATCTGGCGGAAGCTTTTGAAGAGTTCTACAGATTTCGATAGAGCCTATATAAAGAAATCAGCAGAAGGACAGTAGTAGTTTATACTGATTCACTTTGCGACTGCCAAGGACTGCGTTAGTAGTATTGTATGCAATCTCTGGATTGTATGAATGCATGTAACCTGTATCGTTGACATCGTACGACTGCCAAGGACTGCGTTAGTAGTATTGTATGCAATCTCTGGATTGTATGAATGCATGTAACCTGTATCGTTGACATCGTACGACTGCCAAGGACTGCGTTAGTAGTATTGTATGCAATCTCTGGATTGTATGAATGCATGTAACCTGTATCGTTGACATCGTGTTTGAAAATAAAAACACGTCTAAATTGAAATATATTGTGGGCTACTTAATTACTGTATTAATTAAACCACCAAGAATCTGACCTACCTTATTTTGGACTAGGTCATCCGTATTCAGGATTGCTTCGTGCCAGCAAACTTTCGTTCGCCAGAAGCGGTGACCGCACGAAGTATTTTGAGAATAAATCTCCTAGCCAACTTCTTAGGTCAAACTTATTATAACTACGGGAATATATCTTGGTGTGAGGAGAGAAACCGATATCCCCCGTTTTCACTCAATTTATTGTTCGATCATGGAGGCTCTGTCCACTTTGGTTTCAGGTAAATCCATGTCGGTTGGTTGCTTTTCCGTTAAGAATCTGTGGCCACAGGTGTACTGGCAATTCCTGTACGCTAACCCTTGAATATACAACGAAGACTTAAATCGTTACCTCGAATAATTATCATTACTACTTGAGCATTGTGCGTGCAGCCTGATTAAGCCGGTTCGTTACAAGCATGATGTACTAGCTTGATGTTTTCGAGGTTCAACCGCAGTTTGAAGAAGGTAGGAGCGCGTCATATTTCTTAGTAGAGTATGCTATGCAGCAGGCAGTGATACGGCCTGTTTTGTATGTTGCGGTGACCTGTTTGCGGTAGCCGCTTATCGTCATGGTGATATTTACCTGCAACGATAAAATTTGATAGGATTACTATTCGCTGGTGGAGTTTTTCTATATCTAACAGCTTACCTGTACCTACCGAGTTCTCGAAAGCTTTGAATGTTTCACAATATTTTATATCTGGGAACGATTTACCGCTCCGCTGAGGCCGCGAAAAGGATTTTCGTTATCCTCTTTATATGCGTTCGTTCGGATTTTGTTTTGTGATGTGGTCGCCACGAGTGCTGTTTAAGTGGTTTTCATTGTCGCCTCTGACTGAAACAGCGGGCGGTTTAGAGGCTTGCGATGAATTTCGGTCTAATGAGATCCTCCATAAAACAAAATCCCAGTAAATCCTTAAAATAAAATTCTGTGTGCAGTCTTGTATAATATACATTCATTAAATTCTTATCCACTTTGTGAATACAATTTAACTACGATGCGCGCATTAGATATTAATACAAATAAAGACAGATATTGTTGTAAATTTTTCCTAAGAGAATTTTTGAAAGCTGAAAATCACGAATAAATTACAAATTGTGAAAGTTACCCCCTCTACTCTCATAAAAAATAAAACAATTACGACATATCTAATGTAATACACAGAGAGCAAAATGGCGGGCATCTAGAACACGATGATGTTAACAGATATTGATTTGCTGGTGTTATTGTGCTACAGGCTCCAACACTTTTGTTTTTCTGGCTAGGAAGTTAGTCTTCTCTATTATAAATGGAGTGTGTTGGCATCCTTGTAGTCTTTATGTACAAATCTTTGTCGTGGTGGTTATTTTGGATCAGATTGGTGTGTGGGTAATGGATAGTAATATTTTGTATCTACGCTACCGTTTAGGGGTGCTGTTACAATGCTGTGTAATATGTCCTTTGTTTCGCGTAAAGTGCGTAATCTTTTGTTAAACGATTCAGTTAATGTTTTCATGACTTGGACTATTGTTTCTATTTGCGTTACTTCGTGCATTTCTGTGATTCTGCGTTTAGGATTAAGCAGAGGTATCTCTTACGTAATATTTGTAGTCGCGATATACTGGTGTTACACGCGTTGTTCCTTAAATTTGGAAGCCGTATCTTATCGGTTGTAATATCGTGGACTTGTAGAGGTGGAGTTTTGTTTTTATATTAATTGAATGACCGCTGGGCATAAGGAATCGATTTTTTTGTAATACTTGGATATGTTTAGCAGCTTTCTTTCTGTATGGTGACAAAATATGAGTATTTTGTCTATAGTTACTCAAAGGTAATTGTGATGATTCTTCCAAGGTATGCGCTCACGAGTATCCTTAAATGACGATTTACTTCCGGTCTTATGGTTATGGAAAGTGAGTGTATCTAAGGGCTACTCAAAGGTAATTGTGATTCTTCTTCTTCTTTCTTCAAATCGACTGTTAACGTAAGAATGACTGATAAAATAGTATATATGGTGTATGGAAGGGGAAATGACAAAGTTGTCCACAATTACTAAACTGATATATGGTTTTTCTTTCTGTTGAAACTTTTGACAAATGAAGTAATTACACCGTTTACAAAATTTTACTCATATATAGTAACTAACATGGGATAGCATGCACTTCAAAAACTGCTGTGAAAAATTATGATACTAACAGGTTTTTAAGTAATTGACTGCTTATGAGTTGTGGTAACTGGTTGGTAAGAAAATAACTGGTTATTAGATGCTGGTAACAAGTGTATACACTGTTCCACATAATAAGTATTAATTAACTCGGGATTGTATTTGTATATTACATGAAATATTGGTTATACTAATGGGTCGTAACTAACTTGTTGTCAATATATAATAATATTATCAATTACTGTATATAGTAATATTGACATTACTAATAAGTGTATGTACTGTTCCACATCCCCGAGATTATTCTCACATGGGATCAAAGTGAACATATCTATCTATCTATCTATCTATCTATCTATCTAACGCCTAATTGTCTTCAGTCTTCCTTGAGCCTATACTTCCTTCATCCTCTGCGAGTGCATTTCCTTCTGTTTTGTTGGGATTTATTGTTATTTTGTTTCGTTTGCTTCACACACATAGAGTATTTTTTGCTTATGTCATTGACAGCAGTTTGTGTTGAAGGGTTTGTCTGAGACATTTCCTACAGGCGTTGTAATTGGAATGTCTTTAGTTGTAGTATGGCATTGTATTTGCTCTGTCTTTTACTAGCTGCTTGTCAGGATAGACAGAAGTCTTTTTTGCTTATCATGTGAGTTACAGTATTGCCTTAAGTTGACTACGAGCTGGTTTGACTACTTTCTTGTGGCCCTGTAGAAGGATTTTGTGAGCTGTACGGTCCTTTCCTTCAGGGGTGGAACACCTGTGGCTTGATGAAGGTTGGCTCTAGGAAACCAATTAGACACATGAAATGCTCATCGAAGGGGGCGATTCTGCATTGCTTGCAGGCCGGTTTTGGAGGCGTAGCCCCAGACGGGACACGCGTACTCCATGATCGGCCGCAGACTAACATAAACCGGGTGACAGTGTTCTCAGAGTATGGGGAAGTTTTTACGGTTAATCGTATCTCTTTGATCGGTTTGATGAGGCTGAAATATTTGGTGTACCCAGTGCTGGCTGCGAGAAAGCTGTCCCCCTTGAGGACTGGTTACAACTCTCTCATCCTAGTTACAACTTAGTCTTGTGTTCTCAACTTGGCGCCTCCACGTTAGCTTGAAGACTAATACCACAACTAGATACTTGTCATAGTTTGCCCACTCGATGTTTTCACCATTTATTTGTAAATTTGGTGCGCGGTTCTGCTGCCTGTTTCGCTTCCCCAAGCGCCTAGTCTTCATGATAACTTGTGTTTTTGTGGAGTTGATGACAATTCGCCATCGTCTGTTCGTTGCAAGACTTTTTGGAGTGTCCGTATGGCCTCATCTTTGCTCCGGTGAGCCGTGATGAAGGCAGTATCATCTGCGTAGAGCGCTGTAATGACCGTTCGTGGTACTGGGATGTCTGAGGTGTAGAGATTATATAACACAGGTCCAAGCACCGACCCTTGCGGTACCCCTGCGTTAATTGGGCGGCGTGTAGGTAAGTCATTTCCGACCCTCACTCGGAAGGACCTACCAGTAATGTAGCTTCGGACTAGCTTCACTATCGGGCCTGGGAGACCCTGTGTGTACAGTTTGTATAGAAGACCGCTGTGCCAAACTTAATCAAAAGCACGTGCCACATCTAGCAGAACGAGCGGGCAGTAGCCTAGGGATGCCGATCTGAGATCAATTAATCGAAGAATTGATATTATTTCGGACCAAAAAACTCGATTTATAGTACTGAATCGATCAAGTGAAACGATATTTCATCCGTGAAAATCGAATGGAAAAAGCACTTTTTACATGTAATGCACTTGCACTTGAAAGTCAGGGTTTACACGAGGAATTGAAACACTATTTATCGTAAGCAGTTGTGCACCTAAAGTATGATCCTATACTTTATTGGCAAGAACAGAAAAAAAAAAAAAACAATTTATCATCACGTTTACTCATCAGCCAAAAAGTATATCTGTATAGTGGGATTATCAGTACCTTTCGAGCGCCTTTTTTTACTGCCGGCAAATGATGAGCGGAACCGCTTTGATCCTAGTAGACTGGACAGACTGTTGTTCCTGAAAAGCTTGGTCACTAAGCACTGGGAACTGTAAGCTATGTCAATATTAATTAGTTTAAAAATGATAAAAGATCGATTATTATGGCGTCCTTTTTATTTTACATGATTGGAATTATATAAAAAATACGAACACGAAAACCAAATCAAAAAAAGATCGAATTTTAGAAAATCGATCTGTTTGACCTGAATTTTTTTGTGAATCGATTTATCAAATTTCGATTGGAATCGATCTTTTAAGGAAAGAGTCGCCATCCCTACAGTAGCCCCTATAGTTAAAGGTCGTCGTAGCGTGTTCAACGTAGGACTATTTATAATATATCGATATTATTTTTTGAAAATATCGATATTTATGAGTGATATTTTAGGACGATTTATCAATATTTAGATACTGAAATCTGGATTTCGGCTTCGATATTTTTAAAGTTATTATTTTTCGTATGCTCTGAATGACAGTATGTCTCTCAAATTTCTGTTACACATAGAGATCAGCAAGCTTAAGTAAATCTTACAACGATTCTATAATTAATTTGAAAGTTATAGGTACCAGGTCTACTCAGATGATGACAACAGAGTAGGCAAGGCATCGCTCGCCCAGCACGAATCGAAGGCGAGCCCATTGTTTGAAATGAGCGAGTGGATTGTCCAGGGTAGTCCAACTTGAAATTATTGTGTTAGCAGGAATAGTGGGAAGTGTAAATAACAAATAGTTGCTTATTAGAGAGCAAGAAAAATAAGACAATTCAGAATAAGTTATCAATATACAAAATTAAATGAAATACCACAAAAAATAATATGAAAAAAAGTTATATCGATATTGTAAAAAGTATCAATATCAGCTGTCGATATATCGGAAAAAGTATCATAACCTTGCAAAAATAAGGCTATCCACTGATAAATAGACGTGTGATTTTGTTCTTAATCAGGTTTTCACATTCGAATGGTTTCTGTTGGTGGTGATGATTGTTGATTTTTTTAAAAAAGTTTCATAAAAATTTATAAAACTCGAAAGAGGTTCGAGGCAAATCTTATTTTGTCTATTTTTAAAACTGATGAGTAATGCAGTTGAGGCATTTATTTAGGTAAAAGTTTATTTATCATACCATGCATTATGGCCAAGTTATATTTTATTTATTATTATATCGTTTAGCCCACTAAGGAGCGCGTGGAACCATTAATTTGCATTGTCCTTCTTATTCTTCTTGCTGTTCTTCTTATTTTCCCAAAACTTCCTCATCCTTTCGCTGTGGGCTTGACGTCTCTCTTCTGTCTATGCATTTCTGAGTTTCAGATTTTTTGATGTTGGGCTCTTAGGGGCAAATTTATGTGAGGTGATCAATTGTCTATATTTACTGCGTGTGGATGTCAATGGGTCAAGGCTGACTTCTGCGAGGTCCTTCCGGGTTTCTACAAACCAGCGTGCTTTGTTTTGTCGCGGACCGTTGACTATGTGGAAAATTTTCTTGGTAAGTCGTGCTATATGTCCATAAAATTTCATGCGTCTTTTCCGTGCAAGTGAGGTGAATCTTTCGGTCAGTGAATACAGTTCTTCTGAGCTTTTAAAAAATATCAATAGCCCTAGTTCAACGGTGCGTAGAACTCCCTGGGAGGCTGAGTGGCCCTCCTGGAAATCGGCTTCAATTTTGAAAAGTTGATTTAGTAGTGACATTTTCTAGATTTATTCTTCGTGTGGTATAAATTATGGTATCATCGGCGAGTTGATAAAGTGTGACGTAGGTATAATTAGCTGCAATGTAAAAAAATTAAGTGAAACTGTTCATAATAATATACGACGAGTGCTTTTTGGATTTATATAATATGAATTTAACACTTCTACTGCGAGAAGCAAGTTAACATTCGTTGACCACGATTACAGAAAAGTTTTGTGGGGGTTTGAACGATTTAAACACTATCCCAGGTATAAATTTTCATGCGACGTCGGTAAGTGATGAATGAAGAAAACAAATTGCACTTGTATTTTTTTGCTTTGTCATAATTCTAAAATGTCTTCAGCCTGAAACAAAGAAATATGATGCTTACGTCATACATCGTAAAAAAAAGAATATTCACGTTATCGTATGTAACTTTTACTTTCTTAAATTTTTGTGTTTGGTCTTTAAACCACATACATGGATATATCGAATGCGAAGAGGAAACTACGTAAAGTGAAAAATATTTAAATTAATTTTAATAATACAATGAAAAATGTTCAATATATTCTTTGTTTCTCGAAGTTACTATCTGAGGCCGCACTGCTACAATCTATGATTTGTGAATTTACATTCGCTGTTGATATTTAGTAACGCATATTTGATGGGCATGAACATGAAATGAACTGTTTAAAACCTGTACTGAAGAACTTTCCGAGAAAATTGTTGCTTTTTGAAATTACGGTCTTTGGCCGCACAGCTACTATCTCTAATGTTTGCAAGCGAATTAAATTCTCGCTGTTAATTGTAAGTAATGCGCTTTTAAAATGAAGCTGAACTGTTCAAAACCTATAGTGTTGACATATCGCTTTTTTTGTGTAATTTATTGATGAGCTTTTCTGTCTTTATCACATTTACTGAAAAAAAAACATTGTTTTTATTTCTGATGTGGTTATTATGATAAAACTTAGTACACATGTTCCTGATATATTGCAGGAATAAATCAACCCCAACCCCATCTTTTTTCTGCTACACAGCCGTTTAAATACGTATAGAAAAATGGGGCTACTGACATGAAATTTAATTCACAAGTGCAAAAAACTGGCAGTTCTATCATTAACGTACGCGAAAATCTAATGACAAATTCTTATAGAACTCGGCGAAAAAAATCTAAAATAAAGAATAACATTTTTTTGATATCTCACCTGGCTTTCGAGATTTAACGTGTCAAAAATCAGTTATAATTCCTTGTGCTTTTGGTGACGTTTCTTCCGGTCTAGGCTGTATTTCAACCTAATAACAACCACTGGGAAGAAAATAAAACACCTACAGTGCTTTTCCACCTGGTAGATATAGTGGTTTGGTGATGCAATATCTCGAGAACTAAGCGAGATATCAAAAACATTTATACTTAATTTTCGATTTGTCTCACCAAGTTACATACGAATTTATTATTGAATTTCGCTAAGATGAAATTTTTCTTCTGGTCTAGGCTGCATTTGAACCTAACCACGTCAATTTTGAAGTACGATATCTCGAAAACTAAGCGAGATTTATATATATAATATTTTTTACTTTCAGTTTGACTCATCGAGTTACATAGGATACCATCAACAAAATGAGGCACCACGATTGTCGTAGAATCTCAAAAAAAAAACTTACCTCTTTTATGACCTTTCATTATTCACTGTGTGTGCAAATCAATCTAGATCATACCGGGCAACGCCGGGAACTCTGCTAGTTATTCCTAAGAACTAAAACGACTGTAACTGAGGTGTACAACGCTTAAACAGACTCGCGAGGCTCGCTGAACAGCAGTTATCAGAGCTATCTTTGAAATGACATCTCCAGAAATGTGGGAGGTGGTGTGGGAGTTTTGAAATAACGGAAATCTAGTGGACGCTTGCTTTCTATATTCTCGTAGCTCAACCTCTTCTTTTAGTTAAGCATTACTGGCGCTATAGGAACACGATTTTGATATATATATCTTTTGTCGACATTACACACTGCCTAGAGATTAACATTTTCGCTGTATTTATGCCAAAACACGGATGTCTATATATCCACATCATCGGGCTATGAGCCACAGTTCTCGAATGGGTCAGCATTTACGTTTTACTACAGGAAGGGTTATTTTCTGAGTCGCAGATGGTAACATTTATAATCATTTAGCGTTACTGTGCGGATGCTTAATAGCGCGGTGGCAGTGTGTGGTGCGTCCAATCTGGAGGCGCCTTTACTGCCGGCTGCCGTCTTTACGAGGACGATGCGTCTCCCAGCTGCCAGCAGCAAAAGCTGTCTCCCCGACCGCAAGATGTCCTGACTTTCACGAGGGCTGCCAACCCCACAGCGCCGTAAACCCAGCCCGGATACGACACTGGCTGCCACCGCGCGATGTGCATCTGCCTCAAGCTTACATTACACAATTTGCATTTAAATAGCTCAAATTTCTTTCAAATTATATTTCCTAAAGGAGAAAGAATCAGTACGCTATTATGAGCAAAAGCAAATCACGTTGCAGTCTATAAAGCTGCATTATCGTATTTAGCGCCAAGAATTCCTATTACTAGTTCTGTTTTTTTTTATTTTAGAGGATGGGGTTTGTCTTCTTAATCTTTATATATAAAGATGAATGAATGTTTGTTTGTTCTACATGCAAGTCCACAGTTTTCATCCGATCTAGATGAAACTTTGCACACTTATCCTTTGAAACAAGGAGAAAAATACTGTCTACATTTGGTTGAAAAATTATCTATATAAATAACACATGTTGTCCCATAACTTCGAAATACGGCGATAGACAGACACGTTGGATGTGGACGTCTCCGTACCGTATTTCCGTGTAGTGGACTGGCAGCTCAGTGGTTAAAGCGCTTGCTTACGAACGTCCTGGTCTCCGGTTCAAGTCTCCGTGGAGGCTAAGGTTTTTAAAAATTGTTTTCATCGTAAGAATGAGGCCTGGGCCGTAGGTTATTCGGATTGAATGTTAAACTATAGATATTAGAAAGTTAGGGGTGCAATGCGAGGCAAATCGTAGGTAGTCTTGCAATGTTGTAGGTGTACACTTTTTTACGTTATAATGATCCCTCTGGTGTTGTTCGCAGTCTATGTGTGAGTGTGAACCACAGTAATATTATTATAAATACGGAAGTAAGTCTCTGTCTTTTTGTTACGTTTTAACGACTAAATGGCTATATCGTTGTGATGGAATTTTATAAGGATATCTGTATGAAGGGCACAGGACATTTTTTCCAGTATGATTAACAGTTGTAGTCACGAAATTTTGAGACCTTATCGAGTGGTGACGGAAATATGTTGGAAATTGATTCTCTTTAAGGGAGAGTTTCGACGGTACAATGAGCTAGTTTTATCATAAACTAGCCTCGTACCCGCGACTTCGTACGCGTGGATTAAGAATTTTTTTGCCAGAATTAAATATAGTAAGTTGTTGGTAACGTAGGATTAGTCCCAAACAATATCGAGTCGGCATAATATGACAGGAAAGCTATCGCTATATCATTCTACCGTCGAACCTGCCTCTTGAAGAGAATTAATTTCCAACATATTTCTGTCACTATTCGATAAGATCTCAAAATTTCGTGACTACAACTGTTAATCATACTGGAAAAAATATCCTGTGCCTTTCATACACATTTCCTTATAAAATTACATCACAACGATATAGCCATTTAGTCGTCAAAACGTAACAAAAAGACAGAGACTTACTTCCGTATTTATAATAATATTACTGTGGTTCACACTCACACACTGACTGTGAACAACACCTGAGGGATCATTATAACGTAAAAAAGTTTACACCTACAACATTGCAAGACTACCTACGATTTGCCTCGCATTGCGCCCCTAACTTTCTAATATCTACAGTTTAACATTCAATCCGAATAACCTACGACCCAGGCCTGACTCTTACGATGAAAAACAATTTCTAAAAATCTGATCCCCGACGGAGATTTCAATCAGAGACCACGATGTTCGTAAGCAAGCTCTTTAGCCACTGACCTTCCAGCTCACTACACGGAAACACGGTCTGAAGACGTGCATATCCAACGTGTCTGTCTATCGCCGTATTTCCAAGTTATGAGAATCAATTGCCAACATATTTCTGTCACCATTCGATAAGGTCTCAAAATTTCGTGACTACAACTGTTAATCACACTGCAAACAATATCCTGTGCCCTTCATACAGATTTCCTTATAAAATTCCATCACAACGATATAGCCAATTGGGAGTCATAACGTATCAAAAAGACAGAGACTTACATCCCTAATTATAATAATATTACTGTGGTTCACACTTACACACTGACTGCGAACAAAACCTGAGGGATCATTATAACGTAAAAGAGTATACACCTACAACATTGCAAGAATACCTACGATTTGCCTCGCATTGCACCCCTAACTTTCTAATATCTACGGTTTAATATTCAATCCGAATAACCTACGGCCCAGGCCTGACTCTTACGATGAAAAACAATTTTAAAAACCTTATCCCCGACGGAGATTCGAACCGGAGACTATGACGTTCGTAAGCCAGCGCTTTAGCCACTCAGCTGACAGGCCACTACGCGGAATCTCGGTACGCAGTCGTCCACATCCAAAGTGTCTGTCTACCACCGTATTTCGAAGTTATGAGACAAATGTGTAATTAATACAGATAATTTTTCAACCAAATGTAGACAGTATTTTTATCCTTGTTTTAAAGGATAAGTGTGCAAAGTTTCATCGAGAACGGATAAAAACTGTGGATTTGTATGAAGACCAAACAAACCAACAAAAGAAAAAAACCAACCAAACAAACATACATTCATCTTCATATATAAAGATTACTGTGGTTCACACTTACACACTGATTGCGAACAAAACCTGAGGGATCATTATAACGTAAAAGAGTATACACCTACAACATTGCAAGAATACCTACGATTTGCCTCGCATTGCACCCCTAACTTTCTAATATCTACGGTTTAACATTCAATCCGAATAACCTACGGCTCAGGCCTGACTCTTACGATGAAAAGCAATTTTTAAAAATCTTATCCCCGACGGAGATTCGAACCGGAGACCATGACGTTCGTAAGCCAGCGCTTTAGCCACTCAGCTGCCAGGCCACTACGTGGAAACTCGGTACGGAGTCGTCCACATCCAAAGTGTCTGTCTACCGCCATATTTCGAAGTTATGAGACAAATGTGTTATTTATACAGATAATTTTTCAACCAAATGTAGACAGTATTTTTATCCTTGTTTCAAAGGATAAGTGTGCAAAGTTTCATCGAGAACGGATAAAAACTGTGGATATGTATAAAGAACAAACAAACCAACAAACCAACAAACAAACAAACAAACATACATTCATCTTTATATATAAAGATTATTTTCCTAACTTTTTCACTATATAATTGTCATAGTACTGAATTATATCTAAGGGAGCGTTTTTTGATTTAAGGGATCCAGTTTCCTAACTCAAGGTATTGTTTTTTTTATTTTGTGTACTTTCAAGGACCTAACTTTGTATGTTGGTGGGTAGTTGTAATAATTAATATTTCAAACGGATCTAACTTATGGTAACGGAACCTATACCTAATTATAACTATTGGAGAGGTGAAGGGGTTAGAAGAAGAATGCCCGGATAAGTGACCTCCTAGGATGCCTTCCAGTAGCTTCCGATTGCTGAAGTTTCTGCAAGTGATAAATTTGCGCATCTTGCATAGATACGTTCAGAGGCCTGTTGGAGGAAGAAAATGGAGGTAATTATTAAAATACAATAAAACAGTGATAGGCCATATTTTAATGTAAATTTTGTGTTAACTTCAGTTAATATCATGCGAGGGACGAAATTGGAACGACTTTCGTCTAGCATTTTCCTGAGCTTTGCAGATTTGGCGCTAGAAAGCATGATTGAGAGACAACTTGGAATCAGTACCATGACTTTCGTTCCAAATCACAGAATTGAAATAAGTGACTGTCTGCCAATTGTCTAGCGAGGAATTTTGACTTCAAAGTAGGGATTTGACCCAGAGAAAACTACCGTACAGTACTTTTATTTTGTGAGATAGAAATCTGCAGGACATCAGCCACCCGCCGAGCATCATCGGTCAATTTCAGGAGCCAATGAAAACGCCAGAGGGGCTTTTGTCCCTCATTCAGACGTGGCTGCTCAGGAGTAACGTCTGTTCAGTCAACTATAACGTTGTGTAATGGAAATTCTGATGGTTTTTACAACTGACCCTTCACTTGGATATATAACCGTGATCGTTCACTGGCTTACTTGTGAATCATCACATACGAATGCTGCAGTTTCACAGTGGAAAAGACAACTATGCAAGTTGGAAATAGACAAAAATTGTTAATAACACCAGCCTAAGGTGAAGGAAACTTCGATACCTTCGTCGACATATGCTCTTTATAGTATAGTGTTATTTTTTTTTTTTTTTACATTTGTCATTTTCTCAAATGTTTTGCGTGTTTGGTTATTCATACTTCTAGTGCGCGTTCTGGTGGCTCAGTGGTTAAGGCGTCTGACTGGAGATCGAAAAGTCCCCGTTTCGAATTTCTGTCTCGAAGGGGATTTTCATTGGCACTTAATCCGACCTTCACCTCTGACACAGATTACTGTGTAATTTGAAATATGGCAGAACGCTTCCGTGGTTCGGATTCCACGTTAAACTGTAGGTCCCCTATATCCGGTAGGTTTGCCCTGTTAGGTTAAGGCGACTACGACAGAGTAGAATGCGCAGTCAATAGAAACCCAGTCACTAGGTCATTACGACCACACGGAATTATTATTATTATTGTAATACTTCTCGTAAGCATTTTTTCAGTAGTTTTCTGTTAATTATTTTTTGTTGATACTTTCTTTGTAGCATTTTATTATTAAATATGTATAATTTTTCTTTAGTTAAAAATCAATGTCTCTGGCATCTAGTGGTTTCTATAATTTTTCTACAAGTGGGTCAGGGTGTGAGGTAGAATGTCGTTAACAGTCGTGGTCTGAACGCGGTATGTAAGTGTGGAAGTAAAATATTTCTAGCGTCTTCTTCGAATCTACGCTCTTTAAAATTCAACAAAAACACTCTGATACAGAAAGGAACATATAGAAAATTGCAGTTTTTATAAACGGGAATGCAGGAAAGAACAGTAAACTATTATGGTAAATTTAAGAATCACGATGCTTTCGACATTAGCTGCGAAAATCTAGTAAAAACTACAAGCAAGACGTAATTATTAGTGACGAAAAATAGGGTTAGTGATTGTTTGATTCTACAGTAATTTATTTTCAGAGAAACTATGTAGTTAGAGTATTTATTGTGTATCAGCCGTGAGAGGTAACGCCAGGAATATCCAGCAATGGGCGGGTGGGACAGCGCGGGCCGCTCCGTCCCCAGGAATAATCACTTTGCACAGGTAGCCGGCCTCAACGCGGCAGGTAGACGATCCGCCGTCAGCAGTCAAAGGGTTAATCTCAAAAGAAAGCATGAAGCTAAAGAGTAACCTCGCATGGTTGCAATGACCTAGTGATAGGGTTTCCTACCAGTTGCGCAATCCACCCCAATCGAGCAGCCTCTGTTAGCCTAGCCTAATTTTCATACCACATCTAGGGTACCTTCAGTCTGACGTGGAATCCGAACCACGGAAGCAAGCAGTGTCAGAGGTGAAAGTTTTGTTAAGGGCTTTTGAAAATACCATCCCTGACCGGGATTTGAACCATAAACTTTTTCATCACCTGTTATACACCTTAACCAGTGTGCCAACAGGTCGCAACAAAAACTACATCGCGTTGCGGAACTGGGTTGCGTAGTGTTGTTGACAGAATTTGCGAAGAACAAATTGTATTAACTTGTGAAATAAGTATCGAAAGTTTCATAAAAAATGGTATACTTGCAGATGAGAAACCATTTCCTATCAAACACTGTCCTATTTCTTAGAATTTGAAGCTGAAAGTATTTGGAAGAGGTTGTTAACGTATTTTACGTCTATTTCTGTTAATTTACGAATCGCAGGATGATAATTTGATTCTTCTACGTTTGCAGGACATTTCTGAACCTCAGTTTTGCCTGTGGTATTGATAACATAAATTTAGGTGCACTCGTGCCATTGATTTGAATGATCATATGTAAGCGGTAAACTTTTTAATGAAACATCTTTCTCCTGTCTTTCTACTGTTCCATGCTATACGAGCAATTAGATATTATATCTTCTATGACTTGTGCAACATAGTTGAAATGCAGCATCATGTCAAAGGTTACCTACCTTTATACAAAAATTTCTCGATTATTTATTTGCTTAATTTTCACAAATAATGAAAATCACCTGTATGAGGTCATCTCTAAGTAAAAAAGAATCTTAAAATGATTTGATTTATTTTTCAGCAGCGGTTATGCAGGGTATGTCTTAAATAGGCTGTTATTTTCCTTCATTTCCTTGAACAATGCCGAGTTGCTTCAAATTGTTTGTAATATGTCTCTTCACTTTTCGGTTTAGCTGTACACGATTTGTATTTATGTGCGGAATTTCTCAAGGTCTCAGTGCTACTAAGAACATCAGTTCAGCGTTCTGTCATGCGTAACCTTATTTCAAACATTAGGCTCATTGTTTGCTAAATATTAAATTAATTTTTAGGACAGATTTTCCTGTGTTTTCACTTCTAGTTTTAATATGTATTGTCTCTGTTACTTAATTATTGTTTCAGTATCCCAGGTATGTGAACTGTTCAAATGTTTGCTTTTTTATCGTTATAATTAAAATTAATTTCTTTTTGTCTAGTTTTCACACTCATCACAATTTTCTTCTTTCAGTGGAAGTAGTCCTTCAGGACCCTGAGTGTCGCTACTAACTGAAACCTTCTCCAAACGTTTTAATTTTTCAAACCCGGCAGCGTAGGGGTAGTGTGCTTGCTTCACGTTGCAGGGGTCGTCGGTTCGAGTACGGGCCAGCGTATGGGTGGTTTTAATTAAATTTTGTGTTCGTATTATGTTGTCCTTACAAAAGATTGAAAATAATCACACAGATATGAGATCTGTACATTGTATGAGAGACAAACACATTGAGCTGGCTGTATGGCTAACATGGCAAAATGCATTTTTTTAAGAACATTTTTATTTTCTTCCTTTTTATTGTTTGTCGTTACTTCTCGTCAATGTTGACGTGATCAGGGCTAGATTTTTCCGATAATACACTTCGCGTGAGTCATATACAGCACCGAAATATTTCAACTGGATACACAATCCGACAGGCGATGTTTTTTTCAGTCTCCAAAACAGTTTTCACTACATGACCTCTTGCTCGTTGAGTATCAACATAAGTCGCTGTAAGTAAATTGTAAGGTATTCAAAAATTCCTATGTAGTGACAGCCTAGACTAAGGATCCAAAATCGTTTCCTACTATGGTTATACCCCGGGTGCTTAACCTAAAAACGAAGAACTACAAAGTATTCGATCGCCGCCAGTCCCCGCACATTATTATATATAAATGCCGCAGTTGCTTGTATTTTTATTCGTTAACCTTTTTGGTTTATTCATTAGCCTCTGTGACTAACTCTTCGCCGTTACAAATTCCATATGAATCAAGCAGCAGGAGATCATTTAGAATCAGCTGAACAGTTGAAGTCTAGGAGCAGTACGTCAGTCGGATAAAGTTCACAGTCAGTTGATAGTCAAGGATTTATCGTGACCCGATTATTATTATTATTACTCTGCGATTCACTAAATGTGTGTGGCGGAGGGTACATTGCACCTATCGAAAAGGGTGATGGTTTGGAAGGGATATGCGGGATATGGCAGGAGGCGCCCATGGGCTATTGTGAGGAACCATCCCAGCATTCGCCTAGAGTGATCCTGGAAAATCATGGAAAACCCAGATCAGGATGGCCGGAGTGCATTATCGAAAGCTACTCCTGTCGAATTTTAAGTTTACTCGCCCGGTAAATCCTTTCTATTCCATTCGCTAATCTCTCGTGGGAAAAATGAGTACAGAAATGAATCGGTTCTCGCCCTGATTTCTCTTATCTTACCTTCGCGGTCATTCCGAGATATGAATGTTGCTGGTAGCAATATTTGTTTGCTGTCATTCCGAAATACGTCAGTCAAGAATTTTTCAATTAGCTTCCGTCGAGAGCAACGCCTTCGGTGTTCCAGGTCTTCCCAACCTAACTCCTTCAACATCACACTTACTCTTTCCCTCCAACTATATATACCTGTCACGAATCGGGCGGCTCTTCTTTGGACCTTCTCTAATGCCTGCATTAACCCCTTTTGATGGGGACCCCATACAAAACAACAATATTCTAAGTGATGACGTACTAGTGACTTGTATACAATCGATTTAACTTCCGAAGTGCAATGTTTTAAATTACGATCCAGAAATCGAAGCATACTATTTGCTTTCCCAATTAAATTCTCGATATACTCATTCCACGACAAATTATTACGAATTGTTACCCCTAGGTATTTAGCGGAATCTACCATTCTAAGGACAGTAGCATTAATTGTATATTCATAGTTAAATGCTGTCACCTTTTTACTTACACGCATGACTCGGCACTTTTTAGCGTTTAACTCCAACTTCCAATCTTTACACCACGCAATTATTTTCATGATATCGTCTTGTAACAAAGATCAGTCGCCCTGGGTTTTGATTTCACGTTCAATAATAGCATCATCGGCAAATAATCTTTTCATCCCCCTATTATGTTGCATAAATCATTAATGTAAATGAGAAACAACAGAGGCCCTATCACGCTTCCCTGGGGGACCCCGGACCTCACTTCGGTAGGTGATGAACGCTCACCGTCGAGAACTACACACTGTGTTATGCCCTTCAGAAAGTCTGCAACCCAGTCGCATATTTGTCTAGATATGCCGTAACCATGAAGTTTCCTAAGTAACCTAGTGTGAGGCACAGTGTCGAAAGCTTTTTTAAAATCTAATAGAACTAAATCAACCTGGGATTGCTCATCTATAATTCGGCACAAGTCGCGAATTAGAAGCGCAAGTTGTGTTTCGCAGCATCGGCCTTTTCTGAATCCATGTTGATTTGGGTTTAAAAGCTCACCTTCATCCAAGAACCACATGACATTTGAATAGCTGATATGTTCTAAAATCCTGCAAAATATTGAAGTTAACGAGATCGACCTACATTTCTGAGGATCATTAACATTCCCATTTTTAAACACTGCCTACCCAGCCGTAAACACTAAAATTTAGTCTCTTGGGCCTTAGACTATTACATAAATCCATCATTCTCGTGAAGGCAATGCGAAGGTATTGTATATACACTGTGTGTAAGACAACGCAGTCTTTTATTGCAATGTAAGCTCCTAACCTGAGCCGTAACCTCGTTAGGTGTTGCCCCTTAGACGGGAGCACTAATGGTATCAGCCCACGGTCTTATTTATCCTCCTACTACAGCCCGTGGAAGAGGATTCGTACGGGACCCTTCTAACCTCTGGACATTGGCAAGACGCGTCCAAGGGGGGCTAAATCTTACACTTACTACCGACGATTGTAGTTAATCAGTTATGGTGTCTTATTTCTACTGAATTGATCCATTTAAAGTACTTAAAAAAAAAACAAAACTCTTCGTTTCTAGTGGCGGCGTGCTTTTAGTTGTGCCTCTAGCCTCGAGAGGATATTGTTTTGCATATAATCCCCGTGATTAGATAAAATCAAAGAAGCTGAAGTATCTCATGCCGAATATGATATACAGACAAAGCTTAAGTAATTATCATTTACAATCACAGTTTCTACGATTATAACCAAATCGTCCCTCTACATTTTCAGCTTCAAATTTTTATTTCGTTCTCTCCCTCTTTGCTTCAGCGCAAATTAAAACTAGACACACACACGAATCAGTAGAGACAAAAATACGTTGTTAACAAATAAAAATCTAAAAAATGTAGGGTTGATTAAAGACATTTTTAAGTACGTGGCGTTCTTTGTTTGAGCAAATTTTTCACAGCGTATTAATCAGATCTCTTGGATTTATAATTAAATTTTCGGCCGCTCCTGTCCTTAAGTCTCTTAGAAGCAGATTTATGGGACTTGTAAAACAAATAAGAAGGAAACTTTTAATTAAATAAAGAAAATCAAAGGAAGATAAATGAAACAAAGCAGATACTGATTTGAATTCAAAATTGCTTACGAGCGGTAGAAGCATAAATCATTTATCTTTGTAGGTGGAAACTGGGCTTCCTTTGTCTTGTATTACCAATTTGCTAATTGCTGTTTTGTCGTATACTTGCACGTTGGCGCCAAATAAATTGGAGGAAGGCCTTTCGCCAGACCGTCGCCAAAAGTAAAGCGAACGTGTTTTCTGCCCGCGAAAAGGATTCGCTTTTATTAGCACGATAGGCTGTTAAACTTTTCTGATACGGCACAGCTTTTATATGGTGTTCGGAAATAGTCGTTTCTTCTCTCCATCGAGAGCTTACAGGTCGACGGTCAAAGAGAACGTCGAAAGAGATCCCAGTAACTTTTATTGAAACTCACTCGCCGTTGCACTTATTGTGTAATCAGATACACGCACTTTGGAAGCGTTTGATCTGCAATCGTCATTATCTCTGAACTGGTAAAGAGCTCTGCGTACAAGGCTCTTTAATTGGAATCTTTTATTATACGGATAACGATTGGAACTTAGAATATTTGAATTTTGCGGATGTAATTCTAATTTATTTGGAATTAGTATTAATAACAATAACTCTAAAAAAAAAAACATATTAGCTGATAGCAACAAGTGTACTGAGTTAAAAGCGAGGAAATACATTAATACGGGAAGGATTTAACGATAATGGATAATTCCAGGATGTGATATTTAGTTATTATTTTATTTTGTTACAGGAGTTTTAATACTTTTATGCATGACTATTCGCAATATTCCGATATTTCTATTATAGGACCGACAATTTTCACAACTAATCGTTTATATATTTTATCCTATAATTACATCAAAAAATTGAAATGAAATTCAAATAAAGGTAACGTAGCCAAAGGTAACGTTACAATTAATTGGTTTTTGCTTTCGTGTTTTCGTAGATAATGTAAATATTCCTTCCCATATAAATTGTTTTTTTAATATTTTTAATTTGACACATGGAAAATTGTCTTTCTTCCCAACGATATCGATAGATTGGTCGATTTAGAGAATCATTGTTGCGGTTAGTAACAATATTTCTGGGAATGACATTTGCTAAAGACACTGTTAAACTAATTACTTCCTAATCTGAACTGAATAAAAAATCATCAGATAGGTCTTTATCCCAAAAAATTCCAGACATTACCAACTACATCGCTTTTGTCCTTAGTAGTGAGATATTATACCTTGATTTTTCAACATGGTGGCAAATAGGGAATGGTTTAAACAGTGAAGTCTCAACACAAAAAATTGTAAAAGAAACAAGAAATAGATGGGGAGTGAAAAATATTTACTTAACAACGAATAAACTTAACCGAGGTTAATTCTGCCGAATCGGATTCAGCAGTTTTTTTTATTCTACTAGTGCGCCAGATACATAAAACTGTACCACTATAACACAATTGCCGTTCATAGTAGTTTAAACCTCATTACATTCCACCCACAGTTCTCTCGCTCCACAAAAGTGAAAAATCATAAACTCTGCAACTTACTTGAAAGGCGTCACCATTTTTGTTCGCCAAATCGAGATGAGCTGAGAGGCGACAGCAGAGACGCGTTGCGGCGAAGCACCGAATTAGTGCGGTAAGCTTTTAACTGGGAACCGGAAGGGAATTTAATCAACGTGAAGCCGCGGTAGACTCTTCTTTCGCGTGACTAATTTTGGAGTAGCCATAAACTCGGATGTTTCTAATTTTAAAATAGTATACGGCTTCTTATTCGGAACGATACTCCCAGTTAATTAGTGGCGTCAGAATTTTGGATCCGCTGCGTGAAACGTAATGAAGTTGGTTTGCCACGTGGAACATCAGAGAGATTACAGAATTATATGGCAACCTAATTACGTCCACGCTGGAGGCGAACCATTCAGACTGCTTCATTACCTGATTCCTATGTTAGCTGTTTTGCAAAGTTGAAATTGAGTATAAAAATTACAAAAATCGATATTGATAAATGAAATTCATGATACGATATCAATTCAACTACGTATGCACATTATGTATACGAACTGAGCAACATTTAGATAAAATTAAGCGAGTCATTTTCAGAAGTAAAACAAAAGTTTAATTTAATTTAATTTTAATTGGGATTGAGCGCGTACTCCGGTAGCAATTTGCCAAGTCACTTGTTTATCCCTATCTAATTATTGTTTGTTATTATTTTAAATACTTTGAGTGCAAATTCCCTCAAACATCTATTATTGATCTTTGTAAATATTAAATTCAAATTAATCATCATTTTTGGTAAATTATTCATCACTTTCCTTGGTAATTTATTCCAATCCCTAATTCCCTTGTCTGATAACAGAATAGGTGAGAATAAATAAAATTACGCTATGCAATAAAATATACATATTTTATTTCTTCTTCCTTACAACACCATTAGGAAAAAACAATTTTGTACTCCGAAGTGCAAACATAAAATATTATTGATATGTGCAGTAATATGATGATTGATCTTAAAATTCAAGGAACAATATGAAAAAACTTACAAGTATGCACTGCCGTGATATCCACTTTTTCAGATAGATATCAAGACTAGAACAAAGAAAGCATGAGGAACAATATAGTTTATTCTGAAAGCAAATTTTGTATTTACAAACACCTGGCAGCAATTTTCGCCATTGAATCACACTACGAGAAATAATACAATGTATACTTCTTTGTTGCATAATAGTTTTAAAGATCCACATACCCTCTCCCAGGTTCCTGCTTAAACCAATACATAACAACTATAGCAATCTGATTAAACAGCAATAAAATTTTTCATAACATCAATATAAACATCACGGTCCAACAGTACTATACTCTTTCCACCCTCAATTTGCATCTTAAGGTCATGTGCCCTTTGCCTAGGTCCTCACCTCACCACGCCCTCCCATTGCCTACACTTTCGAGAAGACCTCTGTGTCCAAGCAACCGAGTGGCAGGTTTATCTCCGGCACTCTTTTCCTTACGCATGTGGGGGCAACGGCAGCGAAGTGGGCGTAGAACACCTTTTGCCACCTCCAGCCAAACACACTATAATATAAAAGTAAATGCACGCGGCTTCTACAGATATTGGTCGAAGAATTAAGGAAAGTGCATGGATGAAAACGGCCAGCAGATGGCACTTGTTTTCAGGCGTAAAGAACTGGGTTTTGTGTGTGTGTGTTTGTGTGTAAGGGAATCAGGGATAAATTACGAAAGGAAACGGATTAATAATTTACTAAAGACATCAAAAGACTCTTAAAATTAGTTAAGGGCAAAAGTAGAAGGGGTAGAAATTACTTGGAGGAATATTTGGGTGCACGGCAATGCACCCGCCAAGTCGAGTCAACGGCGGCACTGCCTACCCTTTTCTCAAGCGATTCGGGCCATTTTTGAACCTCAATTTCTTCGGTCGTATTTATGCTACATGTCTCAAATTTCTGTTATGCATAGATATCAGCAATCTTAGCAAACGTACTTAATTTTACTATGTTACTGTTCTTAGTTCGTATGTTATTCGGATACAAACTTCAGAGATTTTGTCACTCACTCACTGACTGACTGACTGATGATCATCAAAATTCTAAGGTACTTCCCGTAGCCGTAAAAGCTGAAATTTGGTACACAGATAAAATTTTACCCACATATTATAAGAAAAGTCTGAAACTCGTAAATATTCATATACCTACCCCCATACCTACCCCTAACGTGAAATCGCTTTCTACCCTAATTACTTTATAAAGCTCAGATTTTCACTGTAGAGTGAGCTTAATATGTCTAACTAAAGTCTTTAATTACACTTCTTTCCTTTTCTTACTTTTGAAGTTATTGAAATTCAAAATTTTATTTCGGCACATCAATCCAGTAATCCTAGAAACAAGTAATTTGGTACACATACATGGTTTCATCCCTAAATCATAAGAAAAATCTGATATTGGAGTTTTTCCCCGTATTTATCTATATATAACAAGATGAATATTTGTTTGTTTATTCTTCATACAAATCCACAGTTTTCATCCGATCTCGATGAAACTTTGCACACTTTTCCTTTGAAACATGGAGAAAAATACTGTCTATATTTGGTTGAACAATTTCTCGTCATATTGTCACGTAAATTTGAAAAATTACCGAAACGAACATAGACCGACGTTTAGGATGTAGAAGACTCTGTAGTTCCACACACTATCGTGGGCTGGTGGTCCGTTGGTTAACGCGCTTGCTTACTAATGTTTGTACCGCCGGATCAAATCCCAATGGAGGCAAAGATTTAAAAAAATTTGTTTCTGCTCGTAATAGTCATGCCCTGGACCGTTGGTTATTCGGATTGAATGTTAAACTGTAGATATCACAAATTTAGGGGAGCAATGCGAGGAAAATCGTATCTTGCAATGCTGTAGGTGTACACTTTTTTACGTTATATTGACCGCTCAGGGCGTGATTCGCAGTCAGTGTGTGAGTGATATGCAGTAATAATACTATAAATGCGGAAGTAAGTCTCTATCTTTTTGTTACGTTATGACGACTAATGCCTATACCGGTATTGACGGAATTTGACAAGAAAATCTGTAGGGAGGGTACCGAACATTTTTTTTCGGTATGATTAACAGTTGTAGTCACGAAATTTTGAGAACTTATGGAATGGTGACGGAGAGACGGATGTATGTGTTAGTCTGTAATGTTAGGTCGGTTGCTCAAGGTGTGCTTCTCGCGCATTATCTTAGTGAATAATTTGTTAATAAATTTTGTTTAGAGAAGAAAACGTATTATTTAGTATAGATGTAGATTTTCTCTGTCCTATTACTTTGTGTCTGCTTAAATGTATCTGACGCCAGTTTATTCTGTCTTCTTTTTTGACATGCCTTGCGGGCGTAAACTGGCCTAAGTTGTAGCTCTAGCAGAGCACGAGTAGCTAAAGTTATTAGAACCCAAGAATCGGATGCTCATGCAGAAGAAGGAAGAAAAGACCAATCTGAAATAAAGCTGCCCTTAGTTAACACCCCCCCCCCCATCCCAACACCTTCGTTTTTTTTTTGTTTTTTTTTTTAATTATGTTGGGAATTGATTCTCTTCAAGAGATAGGTTCGACGGTAGAATGATATAGTGATGGCTTTCCTGTCATATTATGCCGACTCGGTGTTGTTGGGACCAATCCTTCGTTACCAAAAACTTTCTATATTCAATTCTTGCAAATAAATTCTTAATTCACGCGTACGAAGTCGCGGGTATCAGCTAGTTTAATTATAATCCCAAACATGAAAAATTCTGGCACATTTGCGGCTTAATTACTTTGCTCCGGATTAAGCAATAAACCTGACATTTCTATACTATATAGAGGCAAAGAAGTTTAACGAAAGCTTTAAATTTTACTTTGTTCCTATGGTTAGTTTGGAAGTTACTTGTTATTTATTTGAGGTGGTAGTTAAACCAGCGACAATGCTCATTGCTAGGCTACAACGCACATTAATTGTTTGCAGAGATTGGGGCATGGTTGGTAATGATATTGCTGATTTTCCTTATATTTATTCTATGGAAACCCAAACGTGAAACTTTCCGGTACATATTTGCAGGTTAATTGCTTTGTTATGGATGAATCAGTATGCTCAAACCGTGGAACCTGTCTCATGAAGAGAAGTAATTTCCAAAATATTTAAAAAAAGAAAAACAAATGAAGGTGCGGGGGGGAGGGGGTGTTTAACTAATGGCAGCTTTAATTCAGCTTGGTATTTTCTTCTTTCTTTAGCATGAGCATCCAATTCTTGGGTTCTAATAACTTTAGCTGCTCGTGCTCTGCTAGAGCTAAACTTTAGGCTAGGTTTACACCCGCAAGGCATGTGAAAATAAGAAGACAAAATAAACTGGTCCCAGAAACTTTCAAGCATACACAAAATAATATTACAGTACTGAGCAAATCGAACTCTATATTAAATAATACGATTTGTCTCTAAACGAAATTTAATAACAAATCATACACTAACAAATCGCGCGAGAAGCACAGCTTGAGCAACCGATGTATCATTACAAATTAACACACGTCACCATTCGCTAAGTTCTAAAAATTTCGCGGATACAACTGTAATTCACATCGAAAAAAATATTTCCGGTGTCCTTCCTACTGATACACGGTATTTCCTTGTCAAATTCCTTTATTGGTTTAGCCACTAAGTCGTCAAAACGTAACAAAAAGACAGAGACCTACTTCCGCATTTATAATATGAGTGCACGGCAGTGCACCCGAGAAGTCGAGTCAACGGCGGCACTGCCTACCCTTTTCTCGAAGCGATTCGGGCCATTTTTGAACCTCAATTTCTTCCGTCGTATTTACGCTACATGTCTCAAATTTCTGTTATGCATAGATATCAGCAATTTTAGCAAACGTACTAAATTTTATTTCGATACTGGTCTTAGTTCGGTTGTTGTTAGGATGCAAACTACAGTGATTTTGTCACTCACTTACTCACTGACTGACTGATGATCATCAAAACTCTAAGGCACTTCCCGTAGCCGTGGAAAGCTGAAATTTGTTACACAGATAAAATTTTAGTCACATACCAACAAACTCGTAAATTTCCATATATCTACCCCTTACCTACCCCTAACGTGAAATCGCTTCCTACCATAATAACTTTATACACTTCAGATTTCAATTGTAGAGTGAGCTTACTAAGTTCAACTAATGTGTTAAATGTTACTTATTTGCCTTTCTTATTCTGGAAGTTATTGAAATTAAAAATTTTATTTTGACCACGACACCCCGATATCAAAATCCCACTGTACTTCCAGCCATCCCAGAAACAAGTAATTTGGTACCCCAATATCATGAGAAAAGTCTAATATTGGAGTTTTCTCCCATATTTATTTAATTATAATCCCAAATATGAAAAATTCTGGCACATATTGTAACAGGTTGGGATGGTTCAAAGGGGGGGGGGGTATTAATTTTTATTAAAAATTAACTATCAAAATTAAAAATCTTTGATTGGCAAGAATCTTCCAACATCGGTCAGGTCTTAAAAGAACTGACATTGAATTTTTATTTAATTGCTATGGCTTCTACATCGCTAGGCCACTACCGTTAACATCACTCAAACAAGCAAACAACAAGCCTAGACGTTACAATACGCCGTTATTTCAAGCAAACAATATTTGAATTTATTTTTAATGTAAGTCACTAGCTTCTAGCCCGTCAAAAATGACGGTTTGAACGCCATATTCTGGCAGTTCATTTTATTATTATTATTATTTTGCAGTTGGTTAATTATACGGGATTAGATAATGCTGGTGGCCTTGATAATGTTCTACACAGCAATACAGTAGTAACTTCTACTGAGTTAATGAGGGCGGATGTATAGAACCAATAAAATGAAAAATAAATTAGGAATCCAGAAACTTTTGCTATCCATGTAATATCAGTTTTGTTCCTAGTCTAGGCACACTTCAGCACGATAGGTACGAACTACATTCACCCGCATTTATTAATACCTTCAGTAACTTGGCGCATATGAAAGCAGTTTAATTGGTTTGTAAAACTCATTTCAGAGTGAATTACGCTGTAATCAAATGTGTCGGTGGGCTTTCTGGTCAACCTAACCACAACCCTCCATTAATATTGCTTTCGAAAATCATAACTTCTACTACTCTCAAATGCTGTAGTCAATCGCAAGACATATTGTTTTTAAGCACTGATTCCGTTGTAATACAGCCTGTAGACTACCATTAATTTCAAGCAGAAATTAGGTTGTAATACATCCTGGACGGGCATAATACAGTTGAATGTACTAGGGAAAATATTTCTAGAGGATTCTTGCATTTTACCACAGCAATTCCTGGCAGAATCGCGATCTCCAGTAATACCGATTTATTTACATTATTTTACTTTTAATGACGGGAAGTATAATATCAAAAACGGGTAACTGCCATTTATCTGAATGATATATTTCGTGAATCGTACATTTCGTGTAAACTTCCTCTGAGTTTTTAATAAACTTCATCGTTTCTTATCTCCGGCCAAAAAAAATAAAAATCGTAGGTACTCATTATTGATACAGGTAATATAACGTACACAAACAATATCCTTCTCCTTACATGAATTTTTGCATCTGGTTGTCGTAGATAAATAAAAAGCAATATATAAATTTAAACTAACGTCCTAATTGTAACGTTGTGACACATAATTGCCTCGCATTAATTTTTTTCCCTGCTCTCCGTATTTCTAATATTTCTGCTCACTGCTATTTTGCGGCAATAATATCGTTGTTGTATTCCGAGTATCATATCGCTTATACTGTAAATAGTCATATCCTTGATTGTTTAAATCTAATCAAAAGTTTATATTAAATCTCATTTAATAGTTAACACATGTATCAAAAACTAATGGTATCATATATAATGGTAGTAAGAATTTATTCTGGAAAAGCTTATAAGGAGAAACGAATTAGTCATTTTTAATGATATCTTTTGTTATATGAATACGTTACTCTGGTTAGATTATCAGAGTATTTGGTTAGGATTTTGCATAAATATATGCATTTTACTTACGATCACGTAGACTATAATTTCGAAAACGGATAACTGTTATTTATTTGACCAATACATCATTACGTTTCTCCGAGTTTTAAATACACTTCACGGTTTCTTACCGTCTGCCGAAAAAATCTTAGGTTATGGTTTAACCTAGGGCTTATAACTGACACAGATAAAATAGCGTAAATATTGAATCCCTTCTCCTTACATGAATTTTGGCGTATAACTGATACAAATAATATAAAATAAACATCGAACACCATTCTCCTTACACGAGTTTCTGCATCTAACTGTAGTAAATAAACAAAATGCAACATGAAGGAGGGAATGCAATATGTGGTCGTTGATTGGCGAGTGACGGCTGTCACGTGACCGTTCTGTAGCCAATACGTGTAGCAGCTATAGACGACGCATGCAGACGCCACGTTAGCGTTTTATATAATAGGATGAATCACCTACTGCAAATTGAAATATCAAAATTAACAAATGATATTGAAAATGAACAACATTAACAATTGTAACATTAGATATTTACAACATTGAATCTCGGGAGCCTTTAATAGTTTAATAGTCACAATAAAATTCGTGCTATCACGTTTCACAAATTTTTTCCAGCTAACTCAGGGTTTTGTAAAAGAGCAAGTCTCGTAATCTCAGGACGCTTACGGAATTCAACAGTCTCGTGAACTCGTCATGCCTGGCGGAGTACTTAACCAATTTGCTGGCAGCGACTCTGCAAGTTGTGTCACAGCCTATCTGCGTAACATGGCGGTCTATCGTCACTCCAGGATCGCCAGTCTGCGATCTTATAAGACGACTACCAGTACCACATCAGCTCTGTCGAACCGTCCTCATCCTCTCCAAAAACATAACCGTCACTCTCCACTGCCGTAGAAAGAGTCGACCGTTCCTCTCCACTGTCGGAGAAAGAGTCGCCCGTTCCTCTCCACTGTCGGAGAAAGTGTCCCTTCTTCATCTCCGTAGTCACATGTGGACAGAAAGAAACATATCAAAAAACCCGAATACCACTTCTCATTGGAGGAAATGGCCTTCTTGAAATCACGTGTTCCACCTCGCGCATTCAGATACGTGGGTTCGCCCTCACGCGTCTCTTGGCGTGGGGGGAGAAAACTCGCCGACCTTCGCCATTGCCACCCCCAGCGTCAGGAGCAACGTCCGCTAGCCTGTAGGCGACACCGTGGCCGCCTTGGTAACGGCACTGTTTCCGCACCAGGATACGGAGTCTCAGCTGTCCGCTCCTTGCCAGAAATCAACCCTCGCTTGTTTTCCGTACACTCCCTGCATAACTTGGCATTCATTACACCACATATAGTCCTTGGCTGGTCCCGAGATTAAAGAATTAAATCAATTTACAGATCTGATTATATATATTAAAAAATTTAATTAAAAAAATTGTAAAATATAAAATATTAACTATTAAAATTGTAGTAGACGTAATAACGTCTTGCTACAATATTTGCGGCTTAATTGCTTTTCTCCCGATGAAGCTACATGGCTGAGAATTTTTTAATGCAAAGAGATAAGCAATTTTAAGTGACATCTTAAATTTTACTTTGGTCTTATGCTTAGTTTGGAAGTTACTAGTAATTTATTTATGGTGGTAGTTAATCCAGCGGCAATCTGCATTGCTCGGCTACTGGTCACATCAATTGTTTTCAGATATTGGGGCATTGTTGGTAAACGTATATATATATGTCTTAAAATCTGAAATGTTCCTATTAACCGATTTTCAAGTGGAATCATTACATTTGAGCGGCGATCCAGGATAAGCGATAAACTTACATAAAGAAATGAGATCCCACAAAAACAATTCTTGTAAAAATATGCCAAGTCTCGTGTTCGTGCAGTGACAAAAAGTTATGAGATCTTCCTCTGAGCCAAGTCTACACTTTTCAGTGTATATTCACTTCACTTTATGAAACAGAATGGTTTCTCTTGGTACCATAGATCGTTTATGTAGGATAAAAAATCTGATGACTTGGCCATTATGCATGCCATGTTTTAGTTAACGTACAAAAACTTATAAATACGTAAAGGCCAAGATTTCCATCGCTCTTTTTCGAATTTGACAAGTATATATATTATGCCCTCAATTTAAGTTGAAATTATGACATGCATAATGGCCAAGTCATCAGATTTTTTATCCTACATAAACGATCTATGATACCGAGAGAAACCATTCTGTTTCATAAAGTGAAGTGAATATACACTGAAGAGTGTAGACTTGGCTCAGAGGAAGATCTCATAACTTTTTGTCACTGCACGAACACGAGACTTGGCCTATTTTTACAAGAATTGTTTTTGTGGGATATATTTATATAAGAAAGGGGAAAATGTGTGTGCAAACAGATTGCTAATGGATGATCCGCTCCATTGCAATTCATCGCTTTATTTATTTAAGTTTAATTATGCTGGAACTTGTTCAGCTATCTGGAAGGCTTGAATAAGAACCCCAGAAAGTGCAATTGTTGCTTAGTGGTAAAAAATCTGGACAAGTATTAGAATTTGTTAGATTCATATATTAAAATCACGTTTCATATTTTGCAAATTTCTTGTAAAGTTTACGAACTTGAACTCCATTTTAATATCATAAATTATATCAGATTGCTCAAAAGTTTGCTTTCAGTTTTCAAAGGCATTCAAAATTGTGTCTTGGACAATTAACGTTATTTTAGTCAGATATTGAAGCTGGTTTTTAGAACGACCTACAGAAGTTACTACTGAATATGAACTGCGGTTGTTGAAATAAAAGATACAAGAGCGGATAATATGAACGAGTAATAAAGTGATACATGACTAAAGTGCTTTATATATATATATATATATATATATATATATATATATATAATCGTTGTGGTCAAGAATGTGGCAGTACTTATCTGAAGTGCAAACGTAACTCATGCAGTAAACCATGTGATTGCGCTGATGTCACGAAATATTGTCACGGCTTTATTTCTTGAGCCAACGTCAGAAAAATGATACCTCACAAATGGTAACAGCACTCACAACATATCCAAAGTAATATCCAATGAACTCAAATAATTTTTCGCCCTACTTTACATTCGGTATGGATGTTTTAAAACGTGCTAAAAGCCTGATAAATCACAAGGGCCGTTGTATTGATTAAGAAGTGAAGACATACTAGCTTACATTGTCGTTGGACACTTGTCCGTTTGATGGGGACATTATGGTTGTTTCGATAAGCACTAGTATCACGTTTTATGTTCGACCGACATTCCCATTATTCTTAACATGCATCCATCATAATCATTTTAACAGAGTAGAGGCCGTGGTAACATTGCCTCTGTCGTATGGATGAGGTAATGCGGAGCAGTAAAGCCAACGATAATATCACAGCCGTAAAATGTAAAAATAGATGCACTTACGGCAGAGATTTCACTGTCACCAAGTCGTTACGATCAACAACCACAGATACAAAAGACGTTTAATTACTCGTCATGCAATACACTCGTTACTCACGCGTTATCTGTGCACTGTATGAACAACGTGGTATAAGGCGTTTGTCAGGCGTACATGTGACGTGTTAAAATTTATCTCCTGGCTGCGAAAGTTCACTTTTTGGCAGTAAAAAATATACATGAAACATGATTCTCTTTCATTGCTAGCAATCTAACTTTGCTAATAAAAAATATGTGGTTTACGATTCATGAAAAATGCTACACAGAAGATGTAAAAAAATTTTTTCATACAACTTTTTCAGTTCAAGCTTCATATAGCTTTCTCCTCCCTAGAAAGTAAGAAATATTCTATAACATTCACTATGCGAATGAAATACTAACAAAAAATCGGTATAACTAATCAGGTTTACCCTCTTCACATTTCGAAAGAAAGCCTCTTCAAATTAAAATCAATCAGCTTATCTGATTTCAGATGGTGTATTATCTAGATTTAAATCTCTTACGGTACCTATTTATCCATCGCATATTTCATATACTTTCGAATTAAATCAGAAAAAAAACCGGATTTGTTATTACTTAACAGAATTTCATTCCTTTCATTTTTTCAGCCCTCTTAATTGCTTTGTTTCTCAGTCTTTTTAGGAAATAATTTGTTGTAAGAGAAAACTGTTTTAACTAAATAAAATTAGTATATGCAAATTCAAGAATAAATTATTATGAATAATTTTTTTCTGTGTGTTTAGCTGATGGTTATAATTGTTGCTCTAGTAGTTTCTGATCGCAAGAAACAGCAACACGAAGACACATACTCGTATAAGAAAAAATTTTATGAGTTGATAAATACACCAAATTAATTAAACGTAAGCCCTCGCTTAATTCCTTAATTCCAAAGAAACGTAATCTATCAGGACAATTAGCTACGGTGAAGTTAGTATATAACTACATTTCCAAGAGTTTTGTACAGTAGTTGACGGTAAAAAAGTATATTTGGAGATTTATTTGTAATGACTTTGATAGTATGTACCATTCATTTATTTCTTACATTCCAGTAAAACTGGAAAATGTAAGATAAGGTCTGACACATTTTGATATGTTTTTGTTTTTGCAACTCTTTACCGGATCAACACATGTATCATCTTGGGGATCATCCATAGGCTTAATTGTCTTCCAGTCATTTCGATAATTGCCTTTTTAATTTTTTTACGTTATCTTCTTTTTATAGGTTTGACAAAATTCTTTGAAGTCTGCTACTATACATATTGTCCTAGGCATAACTGTACTGTTATCTGACGTTTTATGGATTGAAAATGCGGAAGACGCTTCGACCCATGCTACGACCAGGGATTACTCGCTAGCTATCAGTCTACAGAAGTTGTAATGATACGGCTGATCGATCTGCTTGCCCTTTTCAGTGTCGTTGTCTAATTCCTAGGTGTTGGGAAACACTTAGCAGCCTTTATCTACGGCTTGACAACTACCATATGTTGACAAAATGTGTTAAAAACTGACTAGCCAGTCTTGAGGAGTACCAGTAATGGTTTTTCACTGACGGAGAGGCACATCCTAAGTTATAAGTACTGTCAAAAACCATAAGGTGCTCAATCACCAGAGGTAGAGAATTGGTAAATAATTACACGCCAGCGCTCAGAGGTAAACAGTCAAGAATCAACAGTGAATACATCGAAAAGCGTGAGAAAGAAACGCCTGCCAATCTTTGAATAGGCCAGTGCAGTATCAAGTAGAGATGAAACGGATATCCAGGAAACTACTCGGTATCCGGCCAATATTTACTGTCCGGTCCGGATACCGGAAAAGTAGGTCATTATCCGCGGGTACCCGATTCTCAATAAATTAGCGAAAATTTAATGAAATTTTCTTTAAATTCACAAATGCTAAATACATAATAAGTCTAAACACAAATAAAAACACTCTCTTTAAATCAAAATTCCGTTTATTATTGTTTTTAGTATAACAAAATTAGTTCTTGCACTGAAATGAACACCAATTTCTCTGTAATAAGAGGTAAAAATCAGTTTTACTTGTCCTCATAAACAAGGCCATATTAAGATAATAGTCTTTCGCTGTATACATTACTGCAAGGCACTTGAGCCGTGCTCGGCTCGCATTGTTTATTTTCCCCGCCCCCGATTGTCTTCTGATGCTGGTTCCTGCAGAGCCCGCGTGCGAGTATCGCCCGTGTGAGCGCGCTGTGGCTCTGGTGGTGCCCTCTACCGGCTTATGGAGTTGATTTTTTGGGACACGAAACCGGGAAGTCAGTTGGTCGGCAGCAGCGGATTGGTTCGTTGGGCCTAATATTTTCCCTAATTGACTGCGACGTTAGAGGTCTGCTGGTATAAGCGAGGACTTGTAATTTCACCAGGCGGCCTGAAAGTACCGCATGATGTGGATTTGTGACCCGACCGAGACCGTTCCTCGCTCGCATTAATCGAGGGAATTCCTCCGCTGCGCTCTATGTTCGTGAGCGGTTTTCCACCGATTGGGGAGCACGGCAGCGGGCGGGGCTGGCGGTGGCTTCGAGGTGATAAATTGCCATTTTCTAGCACTGTCGGGTATTTGAGGTAGAACACCTGATGATTCCAACTACAAAGTGGGTCGCTTACTGCATTCTTGTTAATTGTGCTTAATAATTTTGTTACGGGAATGGATAAAATTCCCCGATATGTGGTGCTAATCGTTCCCGCTACCTTATCAGTGTGTGTGGGTGGTAACGACTTATGCGCCGATGTGTACACACTATAGTGTGTCAGACCCTTTTGGTAAGAACTTGATTCTTAAGGTTAAACTGAAGGACGCTAAGGTAAACTGATTCCTGTTTGTTTAAAATAATTGTTGTATTTTGCCTCCTGTGTACAAATTTGTGTTTGTACTAGCTGTAAATTTGTTATATGATGGTAAATTGGTAAGAGCCTGCCCTGTTATATTACATTTCCAAGCACGTAAGGATTTTCTGTTTGGATGTTTAATACAAGTGGAGGTATTGTGATTAGGGATATTCTCATGGCTTAACAAGCTTGTCATCGCATTAACATATATTTGTATTGGTACAGGATTTATTAAGATCATAATCTGCAAGATCAAAGCTTTCTTATGTATTATATTATTTGTGATATTCTGTATAAGTTTAATCGTTGACCATGATTCGTGTAATAAAATGTTTGAACAAGGTTTGCACCTTATAACCATGCTCCACATGCTTCCCACTGAGTCCTTAGTGGCAACCACACATATCAGCACTGAAACATAAATTATAGCATATTTTGTTAAATTCGGGTACTGTGTCGCATTAGTTAACCGCCAAATATACGAGTCACGCTTCCGATCAATTCGAGACGACTTTAAGTAAAAGTCGATCTCGCTAGCAATCACGTTTTTTTTCTTGATCGTGATATTGGCTGTCTCGTTAAAACAATTCCGAAACGTGTCTTGAGCTTCGTGAGTCACAATTGATTCTGTCTCGTACCTTCTGCACGTTTTAACCGCTACTGGTGGAAGATTCCTCACAAGACATTTTTATAGATTCCAATAGAATCTTCTGACGAGCTTCGGCAAGCCCCAGATAGTTTGTCTTGAACCTTGGCTCTAGGAAGGTCGCAATCAGTTACGTTGAATCTTCACTTAAGGAGCCAAAACGACTTTTTAATTCAGTTTTTAAAGAGGCTCTCATGTATGGTAAGTCAGGAGCTCGTTGTGCTTTCTCATCGTTATCTAACCATTCTGATATAGTCAACTGCTTTTGTTTCAATGTCGAAGACGAACTTGTACCGGGGATAGCTGAAGACAGTTTCTTTAAAAGGATATGGCTGAATTCCTTTCAGTTACATGGAAAACCCCCTCCACCAATCTTATTCTGGCTAAAAAAAAGAAGAAAGATAGCAAAATACAGCTCAAGATTTCAGCCTGTACTCAAGTATAATAGTCATCCATAGGCCACTAGAACAAAATTACGACACCTTGGCACGGACATAAGGAGACACTTCTGTTGATAGCTGACGTCATATAGACACAACGAATATGCTGACATGATGACAGAATGAACTCACGTCATGTTTAATAAACCCTTGATTGATAACACATGTCTGATTTAAAATCTCAAATTATTATTCTACATCATGGCACATACACAAATACCAATATTTTATGCTCATGTTCATTTTCAGTTGATTTACCAATAACGAAAATGCCATAAAATTATTTTCGTTATAAAAGAGTGAGCAGTCGATTCCATCGACCGTAATAAGCTTCCTGAATACAGAAAAAACAGCATACGAGAAGAAATAACGTGGAACGACGTCTGATGCCCCGTTACGCTTTGTTTTCACTCTACGCACACGTATTGGTGTTGGATTTTTAAATACGTATTGCATATACACCACATAACAAAAATGAATAACTTGACAGCAATTGAATCATATCCTACATTTTCTTCAGTGACTCTTCAATCGACGAGGAGTAAAATTCTATTTTAAGATTGGTGTGGAGTTTCTTATGAAGCATCATCTCTTTGTACTGTTACGTTCTGAGCCTTATAAAAATAATTAATTCTGGCAGGAAATGCAACAATGTATAGTAGGACAGCGGAAAACCTAAGGAAAGTAATACAAATGTTTGTGAATGTTCTCAGGAAACGAAGCTTTGAAAAACAACGCGCTATAGTCATACATCAAGCCTTATGTCGCCGAAAGATAGTGACTAAATAACAATATTACTCGATTGGTTTCTCGAGAAACATTCATAGATATTCAACGCAGAGAAAAACTTCGTTCATTTATTACAATAAATTGCATCATCTCAAACAAAATGAAGTGCAGTGGATTTATCAGTATTATGTTTGCAACGCGCTGTTTTATTTATTCTAAAGGAGATTTTTCTTTTGCCTGTAATTTTAGAACTGTGAAAGATGATTTTCACGTGAATATTTTCTAATATTTAATTACAATCTGATACGCAGTTTGAAAGCGAGCTTTGTTTATGGATGGTTATACGGTGAAATTCCTCTTGCACTCATGCCCGTTGATGTGTAAAGTTTTGATTTTGTATCTGCTACAGTTAGAAAAGTTTGTGATTTGGTTGTAAGACAATGATAAACTACATTTTAAATTTGGCTTTCCCAAGACAACAGTTGGCATCATACTTCTTTATATTAAGAATTGTCTACCGATTCATAACAATAGAGTTTAATGAACAGCGTTATTTTAAAGTTCTTTATTAATCACCCCGTTGCTGTGACTAACTGAATTATAAAATCCAATGCTAGTAGTCATAATATCTGCATGTTATATGGTTTTTTTTTTTCAGAAATAAACTAAATTCAATAAAATAGTTTTAAAAGCGAAAGTGACTTATAAAAGCAATAAAATATCCGATAGTTTATACAACATAATGAGGTCAAGACACCGAGCGTGGTGGTGTAACGGTTAACGATCTGGCCTCGCATTCGGGAGGACGGCGGTTCGAATCCCCGTCCGGGCATCCAGATTTGGGTTTTTCATGGTTTCCCAAATCACTCCAGGCAAATACCGGATGCTTCCTTCAAAAGGCCATGGCAGAATTCTTTCCCATTCTTTGCCCCCCCCCCCCCCCCCCAAATCCTTTCCCGTCTCTAAAGACCTCGCTGTTAAGACACGTTAAGCAGTTAAAAAAAAAAGAGGTCGAGACTGTTGCATAGAAAAGCAGTCAAAACAGTTATTATGGACCTCAAAGCATCAATATTTGGAAATTTTTCATGCTGGAAAGTATCGTACTTTGAAGTAGTAAGGAAGTGTAAAAAGAGATGAGGTGTTAAGCTTTAAAAGCATTAAGAACATATTTTGTTCTGACGTATGCATATGGTATCGCGGCATGAAAAGTCAATATTTGAAAGAACCATTGAGAAGTTGGGTGCTCTGTAGGATAAAATAAAATTATTGGGTTTTCACAGCTTTCAAGCCGTATCCCTATAAGATTGGCGGAGGTAGAGATCCACATTTCTATTTCCTGACCGAAGGCACCACAGTGCACGTGGCGTGGTCATCGACAAGGTCCGGCCATTTTTCTTTTTCTGCTCGTTTGATAGCCGCTGAGTGGCCGTTTCAGACGTTCAACTCCGAGGATAAATCCACGGATTCGTCGGGAATCGAACCACGGTCGTCAGGGCCGTAGTTAGACGCTCTATCGCCTGTAGTACGCGGCCGCCCTGCTGTATAGGATAACCTCTTAAAAATCATTTAACATTCAGCATTTTTGCGTTCCAGAGAAAATATTTGATTACTTATTTTCCTCCCATTAAATTTAAAAAAAAGGTTGCACAAGATTTTTAAGAATCCACTGGACTGTATAAATGAATTCTCTGAATTCAATGCGTGGTAACAGGCTTGATTTTTTTTTTTAATTTCTTCATAAGTATAGACTCGGATTTTTTAAAATAATTTGTAATTTATTTCCAGAATTCCAGCAAGTACTTAGGCCTCAATTGATGTACAAAATATATGTTGTATTTTTAAAATTTTGTAACGTCACATATCGTAATTAGTAGGGGAGGAAAATTCGCTACGAGTATTTTCGACGATGCTGAAGTTAGAAACTGGCAGCGAACTGTGGTGTTGATAATGAAGCAGCCTCACCGCTACGCTTTGATACTCGGGTAGTTTCCAAACGAAATGAGTTGTATGTGGCCTTCGAGCTGCGCCAGAAGCGAAATTTATCAGAAAAAATCTTTTGAGATGGAGTTTCGTCGGCAACAAGTACCTAGATTGGCAGGTGGCTGTCTGATGGTTTAATTAAAGTTAGAAACTTCACCAGGTCCTTTTACGAGTATTTACACATTATGTTGTTGTATGAGCCATACCCTTTATGAAACGCGTAATTAGTACTGCTGTCAATTACTAAACGTCGCAACTTTAGTGTTTAACTTTAAATAACTCTGTTCACAGTATATAAATGGAATCATAATAACCGTGAGGAGAGAATACGTTGCAGCTCTTTGTTGACTAGAGAATACACCGTGAATAATAAAGTGTGCGTTTTTACATTCACTCCAAATATTCAAAACTGTAGAAACTTTTTGTGAACTGAGCAATTCTCGCTTGTATTCATTTCTCTAACATCAAATATAAGCTACTCAAACAGTTGAAAAGTTTATTTAGGAATGGATAAGATCAAGAATGTCTGGCTGATTATGGTACAACTTTTCTAGTTAACTGCATAATTGCTTTTCTGGCGTGATTTCCTACAATAGCCCTTTCGCATAATACGTGAAAGCAACAATGATTTTATAATATCCTCCCTAATTTACAACAAAATGAAGTAACCAAAATTCAATGACACTTCAAACTATTTTTAACTGAAGAGTATGGATTTAGATAGTGACATACTAATAGCGTATCCTAAAATATTTTGGTTACTTCTGTAACACTACGGAATTATACAAAAGATCAGTGCCAAAAATTAATCGGTATAATGTTTGCCTATTACGTATATATTTGTGGTATTCAAATCTTAAGGAAGAGGGTGAAGGTTTACTAAGTAATATTTATTTAATTCGTATAACTCTTGAAGCAGTAATATTGCTGCGTTTCCGTCCGTTGAAAAGTGGTGGGGTACAGAGGGTAACACCAAAGACAAGCTATAAGTTTATTGAAGATGCTTACTAACACTCGAATCAGTCATTGATGGTACAGTTAACGTGTAAACAGACAGATGTAAGAAAATGATTTGTATTCCACATTAGGGCGCTTATGACCCGGCCGTTGACGCGCCCTTAAAATCCCCCCCCCCAAACATGTATTCTACTTCACAGTCACTCCTCCGTCACCTTTGACTGGCCGTCCTTAAAACAAAGATTTTAAAAAACTAATGTGAACAAGAAGAATTGTGCGTTCATTTCTGAATCGCCAGTTACAATTAATCATGCAGTTCGAATCGCAGCTTGTCTCGGTTATTGGTTTTCTAGCTCACTGAATTGAACAAAACATGAAAATGGTGAAGCATGCGATTATTTTAACCGAGATGAGACTCTTTAACTGGCTTGTATGGTGAAGGTCCAGTTTTACCTCCAAACAACGTAGCTATATTGCCCGAATAATATTTTCTGCCATTAACTCTTATCAGCCTACTTTTTCTTCAGTTCCTCAGATGTCACTTAGTGTGCCAATATCTATTATATTTGTAAGTTCTTGGCAGATTTAAAATCAGAGAAAACATTTAAATTAAAACTTCTCGAAGTTCTTTTGGTTGACAATGTGGAATGAAGAACCTGCTATCTCCAAGATGACCATTAATGTGATTTTGCAATTTTCAACTACACAATTGGGTGATCTGGGCTTTTCTACCTTGAATGAAATTAAAACGTCGAAGCGAGAAAAACTCAAATCCGTCTATAAGAAATGAGACTTGCATTTTCTTCGATTTCTGTACAGATTGGCCACCTGTGGGCAGGCACAAGTATCACATTGAATGTACGAATACAATTATTTACTTTAAACATGAATGTGAAGTCCTGATTTTATAGAACACGATGTTTTAAACTATTCTACGTACTGCTACCACCTTTAGCGATTTTGTCGCTATATTTAGTGAATTTTGAAATTTGATAGCGATATTTTTAAATATGTTATAGCTAAAAGATATTACATGAATAGTGATACTGAACCCTGTAGAGTTTCTGAAAATATACTGGAAACTAGTATAAGGCTTTGTAAGGGATCACAGACCAGTGACAATTACAGAAAAAAAATTGACCGTAGATTTAGAACTGTCGTCTATACGTCTTTATTTAGCTATTCCTTCCTTGACTTGAATATTCCTCGATTAATCTCTACCACGTTTGTTAGGTTAAGTTAGCACTTGTTTCAGTTTTAGTCAGCTTCGAATCGTTCACGAAAGTTATTAAAATAATTCTAAGTTCTGTTTCTGTGGAGTGTGAAGTGGTATCTTTCATTCAGTACGGAAGTGCCATTGAAAAAGAAAAAGATTGTTTACACACAAAACTATCGGAAAGAATAGGAACCTCAAGACGAGTTTAAAATGTACCTACTGTTTGTGGTAAACTAATTTACACTAGCTTTTTGTACCTTTTGTCATTGTGAAAAATTCTCAAGGATTAATGTTACAAAGAAACACTATGTAACAATAAATAAATAAATAAAAGACTAATGTGATACAATTTCCAAAAACAGACGATTGATTTTTTGCCAAAATCTAAAGATAATATATACTCCAGTAAAGTTGGAGGTACGTTGTCCCTGTTTATTGCAGAACACACACCCATGAAGCAAATCGACCAGTTGACTGAAGCTTTGAAAAAAAAAAAAAAAAAAAAAAATGTGTTACTGATTCCAATTCTGCAATAAATACAAAAATGCACAGAACGAAATTCATTGAGATGATTAAAAGGGTTTTAGTTCCCCATTTAAGACAGATGCTTTAGGATGACCTTGCTGCTCAAAAGCATAGTGCACTATCAGGTGATTCTACTGACCTCAGCGTTTCAAAACTACTGGGCACAGTCATTAGATATTTTAGTTGCACGGAAAATGCAGTGATTTTAGCACTGGAACCACTGAAGAACGTTGATGTTCGTGGAATTGGTATTAGCTAGATAAACTGTTTACAGTTCAATTGTCTTCTACTGAAGAATTTGATTGGAATTTATGCAAATAATACCTGTGTCATGACTGGGATAAAAAGTGGCGCACATTATTGAAACCAGACTACCTCTTACTCAATTTACTTCTTGTTAGATGCGTTTGCCACCTTCTGAAATTCGATTTAATTGCGCTTGCTCCGGTGGCAACTACCCCACACACCCATTTTTCACATTTACTTTTGCCACCTACTTTTGCCTTCTGGTAATTTCAATTTTAAATAGTTTCAGCGCTTTTTCTAAATTATTAATCATATCTCTTGCTGATTTATCAGAATCCCCTTATATACGAAGAAGAATTTCCCATACCCTTATGCCAGAAAATCGAGCGCCAGTTTGTGGTCATGGTCTTTTTTCCTTCCATGCACTTCTTCCCCCAATTTGAATCATCCAACTATCGCTTCTTACAGATGGCACTCTATCTGTATCAAGCAAGGGTTTTCTTGTTGTTTTTTTGGCAATCTGCCTGTAGCTATTCAGTCAGCACTCAATGTTTTTTTTATATATATATATATATCGTCAATGTTAATGAATCTTTCCAAATTTTTCTGTGAACGCTCAATTTGTAGGATACCACAGGACACACACAACACAAACTTAACCTTAACATCCATGCCCTCGGCCGGACTCGAACCGGTGACCATCTGTACGTGGAGCTAGCACTCTAGCTCCTACGCTAGCGAGGCCGGCTACAAGCAAGTTGTTCCCTCCACTTTTCTTTTCACCAGAACAAACTTACTTACTTCTTATTATTCTTGTTTTATACTGTTCTCTTTTTTAAACTTCCGATTTTGGGTACTATTATTGCAACAAATAATAATACGAAAATGCGCTTAATTCCATTTATTGCGTAATTTGTCGCGAAGCAAATCAAAACACAAATCTTCACAAAATTCTTTTTTACTATCAAGATTTTATATTCACATCTTTCCAAACTCTCACACTATCCACTGATACAAGTAGAGGTTTGTGCCTCAGCACCCTACAACCGTATGACATGTCTGTACTGTTACGTAACCCCGCGCGGACTCTAATGAATGCATTGCAGCTATGTGCGGCAGCTGGCTAGCGAGCCTCTGCTACGCCCCAACAACAATAGGTCCCCAAGTTCAAGAAACAATGCTTCATTATTACTACTTGAATATTTAATACAAGAAAACCAAAAATTTTATAATTAATTTTAAGAAAAACATTTGAAATATATTAGGGATCGGGGTGGAGCTGGTTACATGTGGCATGCATGTCACACTCTCTCCTCCCTCCAATGAATCCCATTCCAGCTCCTTTATCATATCACTTTTTGATTGTGTTCTGCGGTGTTTCAGAGACAAATCTAGCAGCCCTTTATTGCCTACCCCCCAACTCCTGCATTTGATTCCTAAAATGTGGGCCCATGTTATATGACCATTTACAAGCAATGGTCTGACTGAAGTGTTGTAACCCAGTTTCCTTACTTCTCATGTACATACATTCCCTCAACACTCTCTCCAACAAGAGAAGGATTTTGAAGCCTTTTCCTACTAACTATCCAATGTGTTCTGCCCAGTTGAGTTTGTTGTCAAATGTTACGACAAGGTATTTACATTTCAAGTCTTCAACAATCAATTCTTTCCTCACCTTACAACCATTATCAATCTTAAGTTTTTAAATTTCTGTACCTAATGAGTGACATTTCGTTGCATTTATCTTCGTCCTATGTTAATCTACACACCTAGATAGCGTGTCCAATACACCTAGCAGCTGTTCACAGCTTTCTACTATTTTGATCCTGTTATACAGCATTATATCATCTGCTAACAACCTAACTTCTGACAGTAAACCATCAACATTAGAATAACGAATAACAATGGTCCCAATACGCTACCCTGTGGTACTCAGATTTCCACTTCAACTTCTTTTGATAGTGCATATCCTACTATCACTTTTTTCACTCTAATAGTTTTCCCCTTATGAGCAATTAGCAGTTGTAACAGTACTTAGACCTAGCCTTGTACGAATTTCAATCTTAGGAATTATGTATGGAGAGATTCATTATTGATTTGTATATATTTTTTCAAATGAAGGAAAATTTTTCCTGTGGAAACAGACGGTGTAAATAACGTGTAATATTAACAAAAACAGTATTATGTGTGAAGTATTAATTGAAACTTTGTAATTATAAATGTTTATATAAGCCACGGTGTTTTAAGGAAGGTTTTCAACTCTTGGGTAATTACGTGGCCTGTTTCATGTTTAAATGCATGTAAAATGTCTTAATTTCCCCTTTAAAGTATTTCCTAACGATTTTTAGTTATTCTGTACTAGTTATAATTGTTTTAGTACAATTTTGATTGTCAGAGAGATTGTTAGCGCTGTCGGCACTCTTTGATGTGTTCTGGATGTTTCTATGGCGCTTATTGAAACGCGCGAAACTGGAGAGAAGAGTCTGTCGCTATCAGAAGTTTTGTTAATTATTTGTGAGTGTTCAAGCAGGAATATACGATGAAGTTAATTCGCTGGAATATTTTCGTAATGTGTTTTAGTATCTCTGGACGAAGTTTGATGATTATCCGCATGTTCGTTACTGAAGATTTTTATGGAATTAAAGTGAGAAGAAAAGTGGTTTCGACGGTCTTGTTATTTAATCCAGAATTTGTGTAAATTATTATCCTTTGGTGAGAGGTGAAATCACCTGGTGACCAGACGGTAAAAATATGTTAATTATAGAAGTTATTAAGTTTCAATGAAGGACTATCCTGCGAGATGATTATCACGGAGCCACATGCTACTGAGCAAACTTAAACACGAAATATAGAATTTATCATCAGAGAAATCTTTAAATTGTTCTTACATTCACCCAAACCTTGTGAAGAGTACAGAGAGATATTTGATACAGTAAATTGTGGCGAAAAACAGTTATATATTCTGATATCTTGTGCCACTCATTTGCTATTCATTAAAGAAATAGTGATCAGAATTTTGTCACAATGGGAAGAATTAAAATTGTTTTTTTCTCATAAATACAAATAGTTTCTATACAACAAATATACTTCATTCTATATACGCAGATGAGATTAATCGCCGTTTTGCATGTTTTTTTTCCCCCAAGAGAATCTAAAATTATATACGAATTGGAGTGAAGAACTTTGAAAGACTCAAGTCCGGTTGCCCTACTGAACATCTTGATGACGTTGTTTCGCTCTATTTGTAATAGGGTACTGATGCCTTCGACTGCAACAACTGACAAAAATATGTCTCGATTAAAACTTGAACCATTACTCACTGACAGTGGCGTAGCTAGGTCAACAAGGGCCCCGGTGCAAAAAATTTATTTTGCGCCCTCAGGCCAGACGGGCGACCTTTTTTTTTTGCTTTGTGTGCTGGTAGGGGCCCCCTGAACTGAGGATGGGACCCTTGAATTTTTCTTTAGGGGCCCCTGAGCAGTGGTTGGGGCCCCCCTGAGCAGCGAGGGCCCTTAGTGAGGGGCTCCTGTGTTCTCATGGGCCCCTTAGACGACGGTAGAGCTAAAAAAAAAAAGGTCGCCAGTTTGCCGTGAAGGCTCGTGGCCCTCTAAACTGCGCTTGAGGGCCCCTAGAGGTGCGCTTAGGGGCCGCTTGAGGTATGCTTGGGGGCCCCCTGAGCGTGAGGGCCCCGGTGCACTGCACCGCCTAGCCCCATAGTAGCTACGCCCCTGCTCACTGATGTCATAAATGCATTCAGAAAAAGATACAGCAAAGAGTTCTTTCCAGCGAAATTAATTTGGAGAAAATCTGTCTTTTGGGTGTGGAAAATACTCTTCGTTAGGGCAAAGACAACAAATAGTAGATCTGGTCTCAGAACTCGGATTTTATGACGAAAAAAATTACAATTTCCTACAACAATGGCATGGTATTAATTATGTTCAATGGGATGACCAGGTCAGTGATTTTAGTTTCGTGTGAAGGCAACACTGATTCCAGGCGTGTTATTTTAATGAGTTAAAACGGATCTTACCCGCTTACCGTACAGTGCAGTGTGTGGGCATATATAACTTATGCTACGGTGCGAGCAGAATAAGGTAGCCACTGGTAACATCCAAAGATTGCGCGTGCAGGTAAACATCAAAATTAATTGATTACAGCTGTAATCAATTCAACGTTCAAATAAATTATCAAATCACTGAAATATTTCGTCGTTGAGCCTACTAGTTCCTTCGACATTTTTTGTAAGTTGATTGTTAATATTTCGACTGCGAGAATGAAATTTGGTTCCGTTGTTCGTTATCCACATAAAAAATGGATAAGTCAGTAAGGGTCACATGAGTAAAATGAGGTGCATTTTATCTTGAAGCGACATCGTAAATCTGAGAAATAAAGAAGAACGTGTCTTTTCGTCTATCTATTTGTTTCATTGAATGCGACTAACGTAATAAGTGATGGTTGGATTTTGATGGAGTTTCGAATAACTTATCGCCTATGCTTCCTTATTACGAGCGCCCACATTTGAGAAAGCAATGTTACAATGCAATCTGTAGTATTGGAAACAAACCTTCATACTCATGCGTTTACGTCAATCATTGAAGGAAACCGATATAAGACTTGTTGAATAATGAGCTCGTCGTATTTTGATTGTGGTCCGGATAATTGAACGTTTTACCTTGACTTTATGTCAAAGAAAGACATTACATTCATTCACTATGCTTCCTACTTCGTGGCATTGAGCGGTTATATTGGATTTTCCGGTAAATCTACATGATTAGAGAAGGAAACTAGTATTGAATCGAAGATAAATGAACTAAATAGATGAAATACGAAATGTGTTTTAGGGTTAAAAATCACCTGCGTTACGAAAATATTCCTATTAAGAGTGAATAAACTAAATAGAGGGACAAAATTATACCGTGCCCATAGCCTCTGTTCCTTTCTTAAAAAGTTCTAAACTATTTCAGTTGCTCAAATTTATGGTTGGCTTCATAACCACTCTTGTCAATGAAAATTAATGCGTAGTACAAAAATTTAATATCTTTATTCAATAAAACAATAACAACAACGTTTAGATATTCCTTTTGTTAATTATGTACGAATGGTAGACTGCTTGGTGAATATCAATATTTAATCATATATACCTCAATATTCCAAGAAACAATACGAATAATGTAAAATATTCATTTGTACAATTATTTCAATAATTGCATTGGTAATATCATTGATTTGTGAAAAGCACTTAAATTAAACAGCATAGAAACTTCAAAACAATTACAAATTTAGCTTTTCATACAAGTCTCTAAAACAAATTAAATGCTGTTAGTCTATGAGTCTAGTTAATTCATTTAAGTTTTTACAGATGGAATTAACGAGTAATAGGAAGTGAAATGGCAAAGGCTGCTTTGAATAGCATGCAAGCATTCACAAACGATTTGGGCGAATATCACAACAAATTTTTTTTTTTAAAAAAGTAAAATATGTTGCTTGTCTTCCCCTACCACTAATTTCATAAAAAAATTAGGAGAGACTACTTAAATGCGACTATCGTATTGCGCATAAAATAAGATTTCTCCAATACGCAAATTCTGCGCTTCATCAACTCCCTGAGTAAAACCTCTCTCAAGTATTGAAGAAAGTTTTGGCCTAACACAATTATGTTCGCTGCATAAACAAGAAGAGTTACTACTTTAATGTTTCGAAGTAGTTTCGAATATCGTTTTACGTAGGGAATTTCGAGCAACTTGTTATAGCGATATCGGCGAAGTAAATCCAATAAACTCTAAATAATAAACTTTTATCTGGGAGAAGTGATAATTTTTTGTTCGAGGAACGTGTGAAAAAATCTATACAACAATTCAAAATGGAAATTCACGCTGTAAGGCTTTATCCACTTTTTACCGGTTTGTCGTATTAATCTTTTATTTGTTTAAGTGTTCTCAAACTTGAATGGTTTTATATAATAAGTTATTTTCTTGAATCTTTAACCAGTTTACTACAAGATTATTGTGATGCAATTAGAGGGCGCCTCTACAAAAATAAACTGTGAAAATAGGTCTAGAGCGCAGGCGAATTCCGTTCATGGTCGTTGGAAGTTAGTAATGGATTTTATGAAGTGACTTCGTATAATTCGCGTGGCAACTGTTTACGAAAAACACAGATACGACACAAAAACATTATTTTCAATCCCACGAACTATTTTTCCATGTAAGGGAATTTAGTTTGTAAGTGCAATAAATTGTTTCCACACCTTGTACATTACTATCCTGCCTTTTTTTTTTATTACGATAGCAGTCGCGTAAGTAGAATAACCCATATTTTTAACAATAAAAGAATTCCCGCTAGATAAGTTGTGTATGCTTCGATATACCGGTGTTTGCAACTGGTGGTATTTAAAATAAGGAGGTAAGAAAAGTTTAATGCTTCGGTTCCACTGCTAGCCGATACCCGCGACTTCAAACGCGTGGACTTAGAATTTCATTGCCAGAATGGAATATAGAAAGCTGTTAGTACCTTAGGATTGGACCCAAACAACACCGAGTCGGCATAATATGACAGGAAAGCCATCACTTTATCATTCTACCGTCGAAACTGGCTCGTAAAGATAATCAGTTTACAACATATTTAAAAACAGAAAAAGAAACGAAGGTGCAGGGATGCGGGGAGGGGGGGGGGGGGGGGGGGGGTTAACTAAGGAAAACTTCATTTCAGCTTGGTCTTTTCATCTTCAGCATGAGCATCCGATTCTTGGGTTCTAATAACTTTAGCTGCTCGCGCTCTGCTAGAGCTACACCTTAGACCATACCTACGCCCGCAAGGCATGTCAAAAAAGAAGATAAAATAAACTGGTGTCAGAAACATTTGGGCAGACACAAAGTAACGGTACAATGTGGAGCAAAACGACATCTACAGAGTATACTAAATAATACGTTTTGTCTCTTAACGAAATTTACTAACAAATCATACACTAACAGACTGCGCGGGAAGCACAGCTTGAGCAACCGACGTAACATTACAGACTAACACCCGCATCCGTCCGTCTGTCTCCACTCGATAAAGTCTCAAAACTTTGTGACTAAAACTTTTATTCTTACCGAAAAAATTTCCAGTGTCTTTCTTAAAGATACAAAGTATTTCCTTGTCAAATTTCATCAATATCAGTATAGCAATTTAGACGACAATATGTAAAAAAAAGACAGAGACTTACTTTCGCATATATAATATTATTAGTCCAGATCACACACACGCTGACTGCGAGAGAAATAACGGCTGAGTGATCAATACTGCGTAAAAATGTGTACGCCTACAGTATTGTTAGACCGCGTACGATTTATAAAGCATTTCATCCCTAAATTTGACATATCTACAGTTTAATATGCAATTCGAAAAACTGACCTTCCAGGCATGTCTCATACGATCAAAAACAACCCTTAAAAATCTTTGCTTCGATCCGGACTTGATCAACAGACCACGGTACAAACATTAGTAAACAAGCGCATTAACCTCTGAGCTACTAGCCCGCAATACTGTAAGCAACTACAGAGTCTTACACGTCCTAATCGTCGGTCTATGTTAATTTTGGTAATGTTTCAGAATTACATGACAATATGTACTATTTATGCAGAAAAGTATCCTATGCCCATCTGTCACAATATTGTGGTTGTTGTTATTTTATTTAAAGTAAATAAATTTTTGTACACAGAATTAATATTGTATACTTTGCTATTTATTTTCCTTTTAGTTTGTTCAGTTCCAAAATTCCTCTCATGCCAGCAGAATTTGACCGTGTCGGGAATATTCTTTAATTAAATTCGTTCCGAAAAATTAGCAGGTTCTTTTCTATTCAAGATCTATTAAATGTTTTCTCCGCAAATATTATTTTCGAACTTCTCACTATGCAATTATTATTATTTCAAAACTTAATCTTCTATTCGATTACCATATCTTGCTCTCCAGCTCTATCAAAAATCTTAGTAACTACTTTCTTTTTCCAGAGATCCTATAATTTCAAACATATTGGAGCAATCTATCTTTATTATACCTGCTATTTATTTTATTAATTCCTTAAGCTTTTAATTTACCAATATTACTCCCTTTATCAGTCTTAACATTTAATTTTATTTATTTTAATGAATTGCTATGTTCAACTCCTCCCAGAATATTACTGATTTTTTGTCGATTGGAAATGACAAAAAATGAGGAAAGTTTTCCTAATGTCAATATTGTTGTTGGTATCAAGGTTTACACAAGTCGTTTGCTGATACAATTTTTACAAGTAATTAACAAACTTTTATTATCCTCAATATACATAAATCTCTCATAAAAAATGTACATATACATTACTGATGAAAACAAAGCACTTTCTCCAAAGTCCTGTCATTTCATCACATTTTTAATTAAATTAACATAAGACCTTATAACTTTGAAGTGGCTCAATCAATTATAACATATAGGAACAAAAAATATTCAAAGGCTTAGGCTGCATTTACAAAGCTATACCTAAACAAACTCGTTGATCTTTAAAATACATATTTATGCATGCTTTGTCGATGCACGTTGTGTGTTGTCGAAAAGGTGGCACTCACAGTTCACAATAGTCCAGAGTCTGTGAACATACCTTAAAAGTAAAGTATATAAGACAATAAAATATTACTACTTGACTAGATCATCAAATATAGAACTGTGTTTATAATAGCTTTTTATTATTGTTAAATTTATATTGGCTGAATGCCTATTTACTATGTGCGATAAATATTCTCTTTGTCTTCAAACAGTACATAATACTAAACTATTTGTCATTATAATTTTCTTGTTGTATCATAGTGTGTATTTAAGAATTATTCAACACAATGATTAATACTACTCTTTTAATGGATCACAATTCACATAACCTTCCTCTGAATACTCAATAGCATTCTTAACAAAAGAGAAGTCTTTATTATTTATAATCATTAATACTAAATATTCTCTACCTTTAAACAAGTGAACCATATTAAACTTTCCTTAATAACTGTATTATCTTTGGCATTCTTTCTTTGTCATTTCAAGGATTGTTTGAGTCCTATAATCAATAGACTACCGACCGTGGTCGGTGAACGGTTAACGTTCTGGCCTCGCATTCGGGAGGACGCCGGTTCGAATCCCCGTCCGGGCATCCAGATTTGGGTTTTCCATGGTTTCCACAAATCACTCCAAGCGAATGTCGGGATGCTTCCTTCAAAAAGGCCATGGCCGAATTCCTTCCCGTTCCTTGTCCCCAGTCCCATCCCGCCTCTAATGACCTTAGCCGTCGACGAGGCGTAAAGCAGTAGGGAAAAAAATCAATAGACTCTTTTATTTTACCATCATATTGTTGAAAGTTAAATTCATTTTTTTTATCCTTTCTACTTTCAATTCCAAACGCACTCATATTTATTGCTTAACAAAAGGGTACTTTCTTCATTTCCTTTTTCATCATTATCAATAACCTCCTTTGGGTTGCCATTAACTTTATCACTTCCCATTTCCTCTTGGTGGTTTCTACTTTTTTTTTCAAAATCATTGTATACCTTCATTATTCTTGTATGTCCTAGTTCCAACTCAGCTAACACTTTTAATTTATCAGTCTAAATTTATAATTTTATTTATTTTAATGAATTTCTTTGTTACACATCCTAACGTAAAATTGCATCTCCTTGTCAAATTTCATCATGATCAGATTAGCCGTTTAGCCCAAGAAACTTAACAAACAGACAGAGAGACAGAGTTATTTGTTACTTTAGATTTATAATATTAATCTAGATGTAGTGGATCATTTATGCCATCTTTAATACTTCTGTTAATAGTTCCAATTGCCTTCAAACACAATAGACAATCTCCAAATCGATACGATTGAAGCATTAGGGTCAAATACAAGTCATGTTTATATTTCGGCAAGTCAGTCGGTAATGGCTTTCGACCTTAAAAACTCATTTTGTGTCAATTTTAGGCTACGTGCGAAGTGTCCTTGGTTTAAATTAACCTTAAAAGGCGCAGCAATGATCATACTAAAGAAAAAGATCATTTCACGCTCAGTGACCTGTTAACGAAAACCTCATTTGCCGTTTGCCTGCAATTTTATTTATTAATTTCTGCAAATTTATTAATATTACTTTATATTATTATAAGTTAGTTGCCTGGGAACAATTTTAGATCAGTGACCATACCCAACTCAGAACATGCTTATATATAGTTTTTCCATAAAATTGTTAGTGGTACAATTCTTATACGTCTATCTTAACGAGTTGATTATCTGAGGCTTCTGGCTTTCAAATTTTTCTGCTGTCTAATTAACACTCATTCCAAAAGATTTCGATTACTCATGGACAACTACAATCAGCATATTTCATATCCATAGAGTCTGTATACTTTGCCTTGGAAATTTAACTTATTTTCCAAGTGCCGTTAATGCAAGGATTAAAGGAGGTTAGTTAGTGGACACATTAACATGCGACTTTAGTCTCAGAGAATTTTTGTTTAATATTCATCCAAGCGAAGGAAATTTTCTTGCTGGGCGAAGCTCGTAGTTAAATCTGACTTAACTGTTGTAGGGCGCTGCTGTGATTTTGGTGGTCGGCCGTTGCGACAGACTCATGGCGCCTGGGTGGCGCATTCTTCTTGTCTCGCCCATTAACGGCCGTCTCCGCGCGCTCGAGCAATATATCTGCACGATAAAGTCTGTGCCAGGACTGGGGGCCCATGTACTCGCTGTCCCGGTCCTTCCAGTCACGTGGTACAGCTTGTATCGTCCCTGCAAGACCAGTAACTCGCTATCTACATTTAGCTAAACGCACAGGAAAAATTAAGTGATAATAAAACCTTGTCGTTGTGAAAAGTGCCAAAAACTCACATTTTCAAAAAATCCTTTTCCAGTATGCACCTAGTCACTTTAAAAAGTATAGCAGTTCAGTTTTCTTGTATCTGGAAGTAGCGTCCGGAATGAGACTGTTGTTCAGAGACACTGATGGAACAAAATTACATACACCCCATTTAAATATATTACATCATATGAATTGCGTCGTGGATTTTGGCTAAATGATACATTTCGCTCTTTTTATTTTACGCCTCGTCGACGGCTAAGGTCATTAGAAGCGGGATGGGACTGGGGACAAGGAACGGGAAGGAATTCGGCCATGGCCTTTTTGAAGTAATCATCCCGGCATTCGCCTAGAGTGATTTGGGGGGACCATGGAAAACCCAAATCTGAATGCCCGGACGGGGATTCGAGCCCGCGTCCTCCTGAATGCGAGGCCAGAACGTTAACTGTTCATCCACCAAGCTCGGTCATTTCGCTTTTATCTTAAACCTCGCCTCCTCTTAGTTCTACAGATCCTCCACTACTCTCGTGTTGTGATGTCATTCGTTGGTTCATTCGCTAAATTTAGGGCTATAAAAATGAAACTTTTCGCCAGAAAGTTTTATTCATTACTCATTATTGTTTATAGCGTGACAACTACATTTTTATTCATTTGACACAGTCTCTATTATGTCTCTTCTTACAGAACAGTCTGTTATCTTATTTAAAAGCTCAGCCAGATAATACTTTAAAAATGGCGATGTTATAGCTACGGTATGTTACGAATTTCTTTTATCATTTTTACTAACTTTGAATGATTTTATCTGTTTATGCTTGCAGTTTTCTTTTACCTTTGGTGGTCTTGTTGACGTACACATGTAACATGGGTTTCACTGGATCACGTTCGTGAGAAGTTTACAGTTTTTTTTATATATATATAAAAGATTTCTTCTGTTGGATGTACTATTCCTGCAACTTTGCACTAGTTTTACCCCAATTATTTTTTGTTGCTTCCTGCTTTACGACGTGTTGAGAAAGATACAACCTAGCATTCAATTATGGTGATTCTAGGAAATTATGGAAAAGCAAAACCTAAAGGTCCGGCATAGTTTTAATCCAGGCCTTCTCAAACTGCAGACCCAAACTTCCAAACTTTACCGCCCATTCACCAGTTTAGGTTTCCCGACTAGGTTTAGTGGCCTGTTAAGCAATTTAAGGCGTATATTATCAGCCAGTTACATGGAAATAATGCCGAAGTATCATGGTATATGGGTGTGACAGAATTACGAAATTGCTATCAGGGACAGACGAACGTTAAAATACTATAAGAGCTAACCAGAAGTATGAACTTTAGTTTTGTAATATTGTAAAGTTCAGCGGTACTTACTAAGGATAGATCACGACCTAATATTTCATGATCGATGGCTGTATTCCGTACAGTCGAATCTATTTTCGAAGCGTTTACTGCTGTAGTTTGATATTTCTCGATCTCTGTCGTGTAAATTTCATAAGAAGCACTACACTGTTAACAATGATGTGAGTATTAAAACAAATTAATGCGAGTTAAATAAGTTTCATGATTGTGTTTTATTTTAAGCGTAATGTCTTTTATTATTGGTAAACCAAAAGTATGTTTAGCTTGTAATTTTTTTTAAATCGAGCTATATATTTTCTGCGATTCAACAGTCAATGGCATGGTCATTTCTGCAGGGTTAAATGTTTAAACAAAAGTATTTCTAAGCAAAATAATTTCTAAACAAAAGGATTTCTACTGCTGCCACGTCACCCTCAAAAATTATTTTGACTGAACAATTGTTTGAATAATTTGTTTTGCTTGTTATACAGCATTTAATTCCTGATGCATAACAGAAAACACGATTTACATAGAAAACAAAGCTTTATTTTTTAAAAAAATCATATAAATTGGAGACAGGAATTCTTCACGGGTCTTCTGCCGGATAAGATCTTGGAGAGTTTAGCTGGTGAAATTTTGAGTTTTGTTAGTCAAAATATTTTTTATATATTTAGTTTATTTTCCTTTAGATTAGGTGGACAAAAATAATTACCAAGTTTATTATTTTGAATACTGGTCATTTTCAGTGGAATAAGATGAATGTTTAATTCATAATCATTTATCGAATGGAACGTTCTATACTTTTATCTTTTTAGAAGCATTTTTTTCCATGATAAACCTCACGTATGTAATATTTTTATACTTTCAACAAAACAATTTAATACTACAGATCAAGAAATTTCTGTGTCATATAAGTAGCAAACAACAAATCTGTATATATCCGATTCGGTATTTCCGTATCGTCTTTATTGAAAATCTTACATGACACACTAAACAAAAAAGAGGTAAAAATAGAAAAAAATAGCAGGTAAGTACATTAATATTTATGATTAGAGTAGTAAGAGCTAGGTTATTCGTAAAAAATAACCAGTATTACATAATTTGTTAATAATTACATGCACTGTTCAAAATCTTACGTGTTTAATACAATCCAATTCTGAATTTATAACGGAACAAGAAGTAAATTCTTTTGAAACTGGGACTACAACGAACACGAAAGGTCAAAGTCTCTCGGTAAGTAAAGTGCAGCCAAGGTTAGTGCCAGAGTAAATCGTAGTTCCTGGCAGATACCTCACGGAACTCCACGTTCGATGTGGTCGAAGCAAATCAGCGTAGCGTGTGGCCTCTTTTACAGGCGCTAGGTGTGCGACCGCCTGTAGGCATTCCACAGGCTTACCCCCGACATAAAGGCAGCCAGTGCCCAAATACCTCGACCGGCGTACAATCGACCAGCATACAATCGACCTGGTCAGTAATCTGGCAAGGAATGCTGCACTGCGGGAATCTGTACACCAGCATTCAGCTGCACCCACACAGTTAATTGCACTACTGAGAACCAGAGAGAATCTTGTACCTGTTCTACCTGCATATTCCTGGCCTCGCAGGGCCGAGAAAAGAAATAAAAATGTCAGTCATTCACCATAAATCGTAAATTTATTTTACAGTATGTTCGAGATTTTTTTTAAACTGCTTTACGTCTCTCTACAGCGAGGTCTTTAGAGACGGGAAAGGATTGGGGGCAAGGATGGGGGCAAGGAATGGGAAGGAATTCGGCCATGGCCTTTTGAAGGAAGCATCCCGGCATTTGCCTGGAGTGATTTGGGAAACCATGGGAAACCCAAATCTGGATGCCCGGACGGGGATTCGAACCGCCGTCCTCCCGAATGCGAGGCGAGAACGCTAACCGTTACACCGTCACGCTCGGTGTATGTTCGAGATATTCTACGTGGATGAGATGTCAAACATTGCTACCAGACCGTAATGCTAGTTATTAGTGAATAGAGATATTTTAATTTTTATTAATTTTTTTTTTTTTTGGCAGGTGATGCTGTATTGTTACTGCAGTGACAGTAACTTCATCACGGAGAAAAATATTAAAACAAATATACTACGAACTCAAATTGTGTTAGTAAAAGAATTGAAGGACGAGATAAACATACCGTTTAGGATTATCGAAACAAACATTTTAGTATGGTAACGCAATACAAAAACTACCTCTGAATTTCTTTAGTTAAATCACTTGGAACAACGAACAAAGTTTTGTGGAAATGCGGCTCAAAACTAGGCATTTCTCGCTAAAATTATTTTGCGCTGGTTGGTTTTTAGGTACCTGGAGTGATTAATACCCGATGAGGGTATCTAATAGTGATGTGGGACGATGCTGGCCGACAACATTTGGTGATGGCTTGGCTGTCCAGTCTCTTGGAAGTCTTTTTGCGTGCGGGCTCGGTCGTACCGTCCCATGGCCAAGTAGGCAGAGGCTTGTTGAAGAATTTTTAACGGGACTGTGCTGATATAAAATATCTGTTGTGTTAAGAAGATGTACGTGATATGTTAGTGCGCAGATCTGGAAGCTGTAATGCTCTTAGATTTGGAGAGCTATGTAATGGGTGTAGTGTTTAGGACAATTTAAAAGAATTCAGCATATGTAGTGTTATTCTTATCTTTAAAACATGAATTTATGCTGGTGTGAATATTGAATACAAACTCTGTCCTCACTGCCACATTCAGTAGACTGCAGTAGTGAACAGAAGAGGAGGACTGGTTTCAGAAAGTTTTGAGATTATCCTGTTGCCTGCTTTTCAGAGGAAGGGAGGGGAGCGGTCAAGTGCATCCTGCCTGGTTTCTTTCCCGATTTCTGTAAGTATCACTGCCGTAATTGGGAGATGATGAAGATTCTCTCCAGTTTTTGTTTTATCTCGGTTCTTACAGAGAAGATTCCAAAGAATAATAAAAAATAGTGTAGTAGAGTTTTCCAAAATATCTATAATTGAAAAAGCAACATTGCCAGTGATCTGAAGAATTTGGCTCAAGTGTGTCAGAAGTTAGTGTGTTTTGTCAAAATGTAATCACTTCTAACACCCAAGACTGCTGCATCAGAGAAATTGGAAAGTATACAGTGATGCGGCATCTCTCAACCGTATTTCTGCAGTTGAATGCTACTTTACTGTCTAGAAAGGAACAGACACGCAATTCCTATTGGACGTGACTTAATCATTACACTCGTTTTCCAGTTGGGGTCTGACCAAACGCAGACGGTTGCTTCCTCACTTTCAAGATGTCCACGTTTGTCCTCTTCTCTTCACTGGTGGGATGAGTCAGTTTTGGTTATTTGCTGTGGTTCGCCCTATTAAACTCATAATACTTGCACCATCAGAATCAATAGAAATTTCGATCACACAACGATATCAAAGAAAACAAACCGAGATCAGCCTCCGCGTATTCGCAAAGACATTAAAAACTCAATCACAGAATTTACCTTTGCGCACATAGATCTGGTATTGTTAGTTTTTGGAATTTGTTTCAATAAAACCAATTCGATAAAAATTTCAGTATAACGCGAGATTTTCGTTATCATATGGAAAGAAATCAAACCAAAAATAGATGTCAGCCAGCTTTAATTTAAAATCAACCATCAACTTAAAGACACACAAGTGCAGTAACACTTCTCGTGACATAAAATTTCCAGCAAAGGTAATTTTACTCCCAATACCACAGGTAAAACACAATGAACAATCCGTCGACACGTCAACACGCATAAAACACGAATAAGCAGGATACGAAAAAAAATGCGCTGCGTCCCCAATCGAGGTCAACTCCCTTTCCGACCAGAAAACAGAGTCTCCCGTGGTGGGTGCTACGTTTTGTTTGCCGGCCAGAAACAGTATGTCTTCTCCCTCGCTTGTTGCCCTCGTTGAAAGCTTCCAGGCTCCGGTGTTTTAGCTGGCCCGCGAAATTCCAGCCAACGGGAGCGTTTGGCGAGGCGTCCTTGGTCTTCATTGGCACTCCTCATGCAACATGAAACTGATGGTTTATAAAAGTTCGTAACACACAGTTTGATTTGCTGGTTCCCAACAGAGGCGTAACGCAACCTGACTTTTTCTCGGAAGCATCGTTTCTCTAGTTTCAACTTTCTACTCTACCAGGAATCCTTCTTTCGGCACAGGTCCTATACTGTCCTTTGAATTTCTTTGAATGCGTAAAGCTTCTAGCTTTACGGCCTGCCATAAATCGTTCGGCCTTTCAGCGCAGGTAGGAGTCACCTGGCTCTAGCCGATGACAAATACAGGTACAATGTTTCGGCTCGGCCCGAAACTGGCTAATTCACACGCACAAATTTCCCGTCACCAAGGGGACATCACAATTCTGAGACAACATGGGGAACGAAAGAATAGTGAGCCGCGCCAGAAAATAAACAGCAATAATTTGCTAACAGTTGAATTATTTAGCCTCCCTGAGGACCATCGGCATGCTTTTTTTAATCATTGACTCAACGGCCTAGATGTATTTTTTGGGATCACTTTATTTTGCGCTTTCGGGGGAAAAGGGCAATGGACCTCACAAGTGATGCCCTTTGGTTTAAAAACCCTCGCTGCGATTTTTTTTCGGTATTCTAAAAAAAAAAAAAAAAAAAAAAAAAAAAAAAAAAAAAAAAAAAAAAAAAGACAATAGCAGCGAGCGTGATAGTGAACCGTGTCCACGTGTCCCGTGTGTCGGACGCAATATTAAGCTACAGACGGAACGAACGACGGACCTAGCTGGAGGGAAAGAGAGGACCGCATTACTAAATAGTTGCGTCCATGCCCTTGGATGACATTGCACTTCAGGTTATTGCAAAATGCATTTAGGACATGACGATGACAGCAGAAAAAGGCCGTCGGAAACTTGTCTATCAACATCACCATCCGACAGCAAATTCATGAAGATTATATTTCATACCCCAAAGTGATAGTCAATTAATTGCCACGAACCTCAACATTCACTCCTATGTGATAATTCCGTATGGTCGCAATGGTTTGGTGAGACGGTTTTATTGGCTGCGCATTCCGACCCTGTCGTAGCCACCTTGACCTAACCCGGTAGACCTATTATTATTACTATTACTACGCGATTCACTAAAAGTGGGTGGCAGAGGGTGCATTGCATCTATCCGAAAGGGTAATCGTTTGGAAGGGATATACGGGATATGGGAGGAGGCACCCATGGGCTATTGTGAGGAACCATCCCAGCATTTGCGTCGAATGATCTGGGTAAACCATGGAGCTTTATCGAAAGCTACTCCTGTCGGATTTTAAGTTTACTCGCCCGGTAAATCCTTTCTATTCCATTCCCTAATCGCTCGTGGAAAAAATGAATACAGAAAAGAATTGGTTCTGGCCCTGATTTCTCTTATCTTATTTTCACGGTCATTCCGAGATACGAATGTTGCTGGTAGCAATATTTCTTTGCTGTCATTCTGAAATATGTCAGTCATGAATTTTTCAATTAGCTTCCGCCGAGAGCAACGCCTTCGGTGTTTCAGGTGTTCCCAACCTAACTCCTTCAGCATCGCACTTACGCTTTCCCTCCAAATATATATACCTGTCACGAATCGGGTGGCCCTTCTCTGGATCCTCTATAATGCCTCCATTAACCCCTTTTGATGGGGACCCCATACAAAACAACAATATTCCAAGTGAGGACGCACTAGTGACTTATATGCAATCGATTTAACTTCAGGAGTGCATTGTTTTAAATTACAACCTAGAAATCGGAACATACGATTTGCTTTTCCCAATTACATTCTCGATATGTTCATTCCACGACAAATTATTACGAACTGTTATCCCTAGGTAACCCTGCTGGGAACAGGAGACCTACAGTTTAACGTGGAATCGGAGCGTACTTCACATTACACAGCAAGCTGTGCCAATGAAAATCCACGTTGAGCCAGGGATTTGAAGCGGAGACCTTAAACCACCGAGCCACCAGATCGCATTCACTACTGAAACGCAGATTGTGACTGAACTAATAATTTCGTCGTTTTGCTTATCAGTACACTTAACCTTCCTCGTTGTCGCATGATCGTGATTCCTCTGGAAGCACATGTGGCCAGTCGGGCCGTGTGGTAAGACGCAGCCATTCTCCGGACAGCAATAACTCTGGCGCTCTGAGCTCTCCGAATTCTGCGGCGCAGGTGCATCTGGAGAAGAGACATATTGCATTCCGACAGCTGCCGCCAGGGCGTATCGTCAGTACGGCCGGGCAGCGCATTCCTCCAACTTCACCAGAGCTGCTGATGCGGTGGCCGGCCTACAGATACACCAACCGCAAATACGTATAGCTTCAACGGCCTTCAGCACGAGCGAAATCGTGCTTTCTGGTTACTTGAATCACGTAACTCGGTGGAAGTTGACCATTCATGCAGAGCAAAACTAATTTAAGTAACAAACTTTCATCAATATAAAAGGATGCTAACTACACAGGGTGTTAACTTTTATATATATGTAAGCTTCACAGACTCCCTTCTAGCGACGGATGCGTCAAACTCTTTATCTTCCCGTGATCCAACTGATGTATATGTCTGAAGTGAGTCTAATAATCTATAATGCAAACGTAAAAAATTAAATTAATAATTTTTTTGCTGCTTAACGCCTCGTTGATGTGGGAAAGGACTGAGGACATGGAGCGGGACGGAACTGAGCCATGGCCTTTTAGGAAAGCATCCCAGCACTGGCCGGGAGTGATTTGGTGAAATAATGGAAAGCCCAAATCTGGATGCCCGGCCTGGGATTCGATCCAGTGTCCTCCCGAATACGAGGTCAGAACGTTAACCATTCACACACCACGCTCGGTAAAATAAAAATGAACTGACAGGAGATTTAATGTAGCGATTGCAAAGGAGAATAGCTGGAAACGTTCTACAGGGAGTTACCGCCAATAAACATTCATAGCTGACTGTGAACTAGAGTTCTTCCCTGAACACAATGCGATGCCATTTAGTAGTAGCCCAGTGATCGAAGTTCAGTACTCCTTCGGATGACAACCATTGGCGAGAAGAGCGGCGACCTGGGGAGATTTCCCATGGTTCCAATGTTATGGAGAGGAACAGCAGTGTTACTCCTGGCACCATGGTGTGAGGAGCCATCGGCTATGACTTCAAGTCATGACTGGTAGTAATTGATGGAGCTATGAAGACACAACGGTACACCACGCATATCCCGCGACCTCGTATGTTACCTTTCATGCGACAGTATTGTGGCGCCATTTTTAAACAGGACAACGCTCATCCAGACACAAGTCGTGTCCCATGAACTGTGTGATGTTGAGGTACTTTTGTGGTATCTGTACCAGATAGAACGTGTGTGGGACCATTCTGAGTCAACTGCGTCCCAGTACCAGGATATAGATGACCGGTTACAACAGTTGTGGGCTTACATGCCCGGGAGAGGATAAAAAGCGCTTATGACAACCTTACCTATCGAATAATTGCATGCATCGAGGCCAGCGGGGGTGAAACATCATACTTCCAATTTATTTGCAAATTTGACTCAATTTTTTAACTACTGAAATAACATCACATACACTATAATCCCTTGAAGTTTCATTTCGTCTTTTTCTTCCATTCTGGATGGTTCACTTTATTTTTTCTTTCTAGGCAGTGTATTACGGAATTTATTTTTCATATTTCTAAATCCTCTTGCCTAACTAACATTTTTGCTAAGCTTAACCTAAAATTGTATGCGAGAAGAACGAATGAACCACAAACACAGACATCTTTAGATCTTGTTATGCTTTAGGCGTGATAGCCGATTAAAAAACAAACCAGAAATTTTGCGCAATTAGATCATTGATTACGAAACGAATGTTTATAAAGTAATCGAAATATTTTACATAAAGAACAAACACAACATTAATTTTATTTACCGCGTAGCATGAAAGTAACTTCACACTTAACACAATGTACTGAAGTATAGTATTAATTAAATTTTTGCCTAAACTTATAATCGGGGTTTGTTATTTTCTGTGAAATTCGTTAGATCACTGTAACGCCAATTCGTCTTAGCGTGAATAATTGGAGAATTGGGTTTAGTATTTTGTTCTGGCTGGTTATGCCCCTCGTAGAGTCACTAGAAACGGGAACATATTGGAGGCAAGGAATGGGAAGGAAAGTGGCCATGACATTTTGACTGAACCATCCTTCACCTGGAGTGATTTGGGGAAACCATGAAAACCCAAAAGCAGTTGGTCGGACAGGGATTTGAACCCGTGTCCTCCGTAATAAGAGATCAGAGCGTTACCGCTCATCCACTGTATTTTGTTTCATTGGTTGGGACTAATTAGTGTTATGTTTCCACTAGCATGTATGGGGTTCTGTAATTCTGATTATTATTCCAACCTGTTGTCTGTATTGCACTTTAACAGGGAATAAGTACTCAAGGCTTTATTATTGGTTTGTCCAACTCGACGGTAGTTGGGAGGTGTATGTTTTAGAACTTACAAAAAGTTAAAGTTCTTAGTTGCTATCGTGTTAGTGAAAGTGTCACGTCTGAGTTGTGTTATGAACGATTATGAGAAATAATGTCTGCAAGGCTTCATAGAGTAATGATAATCACGAAATTTTGGTGTAAATGAGCTTCACAGAAAATCTTAAGTGAAGTTGTTTCATTTTTAAGCTCAGCAGAACTAAAGGCAGTGGTTTTTTCCTATAGCTAGCCCCACAAAAAAGTATATTTTCAATATTTTTCCGCTGTAGGCTTTTACAAATTGTTTTCGATTTTGTATTCAAAATGAAATTTCATTAATAACAATAAATAACCAGCAACAAATAATAAAAATATTTTAAAACTTGGATAATAGGAAACGCTCAATTCGCAGCCGCGGCGCTTACAGACGTGTGACGTCACTGAAGCGACCACTAATTCTAGAGCGTTTTCTGTCACGTGACCAGAGGTAAGAACAGTCTAATTTTTATTGCGCTTTATTATTAAAAATTATCCACTTTTCTTTTCAAAATAAAAAAAAATCTTCCTGAGGCACTAATCTACGAGAATGACTACAATTTTTAATATATTTTTAATACTGTCAAATAGTCCATTGAGAGATTCGGCAGAGTAAACTCGTAATAAAGTATCGTTTTCTACCGACAGTTAAACAGCATAAGGTACATTTGCTTCCGAAGAATACGCGGTGTCCCGTTTAGTTATGGATATCGCTAACGCGTTTCTGTTGAGTTGTCAGTATCGTAATATTTCTTCCAACATTTTCACATTGACAACCAAAACGAGCAACATTTCACAAATCGCCACGGACTTGGAAAAACATCTCGTGAAAACACAGCTGGTGTTTTCACTGGCCGGAATTAAAGTTGTCAATGGCAGACGAGTTAATTCCACATTACTGGATTTTTGGAATGAGTTTGACACGATACCACCCGAGCAAATATAAACTGAAATACGGTAGGACAGATCGTGCCGCCTGAATTTACTGTAAATATTTTAGGCAAATGATTACTGTATCTAGTTTAAGATAGCGAATTAGAAAAAGTAAAGTAGACCTCCACTCATTTTGTGTATATTACCATCTGGTCATTTCTGTGAATATTCGTGGATCTAGTGGTACCTAACACATAATTGGAACAATGATCTTGTTTCATACTCCAGTGAGAAATCTGAATTTAAAGTTTAAAACGAAATGAGAGGAATTATGACGTTGTAGTGTTGAGTGATAAGCGAGATTCGATTATTATTTCTACCGACTCATTGTACGGTATGTTAAGATAAACTGAATAATATTAAAGAAATAATGCTCCAATACTCCTGTGGCAGTAAGGAGTCCTCCTGCAAGCGACAATAATTTTATTTTCAGTGTGATACGAATGTTACGGAACACTACAGTACTTGGATCATATACTGTAGCCGGTTATATGAATAACGTAACCAAGGTTCCACTGGTTTTCATCCACACATTCTTGTAATTATAATAAATCTGATTATCGAAGGTTCTATTTTGTGTCTTTTCTGCCACATACAGGACATAGGGAATTCCATCCACATCCACAACTTTTCGTTTCATAAAACGAGTTTTCTTGGAGGATACCTAAACAGATTGTAGAAATATACTAATATCCTCAACAGAGCATAACAAAGTATCCACGATGGCTGTGCTAGTACTTTATCCTTCTTTTCATTATGACAATATACATACAACACCGAATAAAATATTCTGGCTTCGTCATGAAATCACATTGGCCGCAGTCATCACATTGGATATACGATATCTATCCTTTACTTCTTGTGTGCGTCTGACGTGTGTACACCATTGTTTTGATGTTGATTCTTAAGTATTAATAAAATTTCAGTTATGTCTTGATTCCAACTGAATATTTATTGAAACTACATTTCAATATAGGGATTTTTTATACCTATATATATTCGCTTTGTACATATGTATTTTCATGAAAATACACAGTAAAAAGTGATTTTCAATCATCGGATAGAGCAACAATCAGTAAGACAGCAGCTGATGAAAATAAACTTCAGCTAAATTAACTAACAACGCCTCTTTAAAACTGATAAGAAAAATCCTATTTTTTTTATTTTTATATTTTTTAAAAAGAAACTACTATGTAATTCAGTGGCATAATTGCAGCGTACAAGAATTTACGATTTATGTAAGATATTTTTCTCCACATTCGAATCACCCAAATCACACGTTTAGCACCTTTGCGAACTTGCCCAGGGGACAGGATTTCGGATAACTATTGCAGTATTAAGCCTGTTTCCTTATAGCGCAGCAAAATGCCTTGCAGTATCAGTGAGAATCATATGGATGTAATACTAAACAACTGATTTTCTAAGATTTCCTTTAGTTGTTTTCTGGAATGACCTTTAGGTTTGCGACCCAGTGTATCTAGGAGTAAGAATATACATTTAGTTTTCTGTCCGGTATTCGTAACATTTGCACTGGACGCGAAATAAAAACTGTTTCTCTTATTAAATGCTCAGCAAGAGACAAACAACAGCTATAAATTTGTCTAAACGTAACGCATGGCCGGCGTTATTTTTTGAGTTACGCACGCGTCGCATAACTTTATTACTCCCCCTGCCGGGTCTCTCGCATTGCTACTAAGTACTGGGAGGCGATAAAACATTTTCTGGCTACGCGACACGATGAGAGGATGTGCTTTGGTTGATAGCCAGCTGAACAGCTTGGGAAAACTTTAGACGCTCGATAGAGTACAATTACAGTGGAATCATATGTTCAGTATCTCGTAATGTAATTCATAGTCAGAGTGTGCGCTGTATCCAGCACCAGAGAGTAGATGTTTGCAATGGAGGACAATACCTCTGCACAGAATGAGAGTATTCATATATATTACTGGATGTGTCAATGACTGATTTAGCAAATCACCTGCAACATAGCCGACTAGAAGCAGCCATCACCAACTACCTCAGGAAAATGTTCCTTTCAAGGTGCTGCTTCCATGTACCAGCAAATCATGATCTACGTCAATCGTCAAGCCAAGAACGACAAGAATTGTTCAGTGTTACAAATGCCAAACATTTCATTACTGCGTGTGGTCATGTACAAACAAGCTGAGGTGAATTCGCTGCGGATTACTCTCAACCAAGAGATGAACCAATATGCTGCAACTGTGGTGGACCTCATGCAGCCTGTTACCTAGGATGTCCTGAGCAAAAACTACTGAAGAGAAACCGCCACTCCGAACCAACGACGACTACCGTGCAAGAAGATCCAGCCCCTGGCATGATCAATAACAGTACACCATCACAAACAAACTGTCGTCAGATTGCCAAGCCTGTCGCATCGTCCGGCGAGATGTGCCAACGATAGAGCCTCGTTCAGTCTCATCGCTTCACGAGAAATCAAACCAGAACCGCATGAACAATGGGGTTCCAAACTGACATGGATCGTCAAGTTTCTTGCGTTACTCATATCCAGTATAACATCAAGAGTGTCAACGATCCTCAACAATGAAGACGCAAATGTCACCCGTAGTCAATCTAGAAAAATAGCAACCATAATGATAAACCTCAAGAAAAGTGACGAACATTGTAATGTTTGAAGGAAATGTCATAAGACAATACCCTTTGCCATCAACTGCTCGAACGAGTAGCAAATGCTCCTGGATGATATAGTGACTGTGATGGTATATGTGGTCAGCGTAAAATGTTGGGAGAAGCGAGAAGGCGAAGTAAGATGCTGGCCTATTCAGGACTACACTTCCCGAAACACCAACTGATCCTCAGAGTTCAACAGCCCCGCCCGATGTGAAGTCACACCATACGGCATGCTGATAGGTTTTAGTTTTAACCCATGCTTTCAGCGCACAATCATGTACCACCATCTCTCTTACCCTACCTGCTAAATCTCAACGTTGAAAATTTCTTCCACTATCAGGAATCTAACTGTCTATACCGTTGTCAGGTGTTGGAAATTATAATAATGCCGCTACGACATTAACCAACGGGGTGAATCCGAATTGTAATTACCCTACGCTAACATTCGCAATATTCGGGTACCAACATCCATCAGTTTATATGTTATATCGTGATGCTGGAGAATTTTGTAAGAATTTAACTTATAATCAAACCTACACTATTATGCAATATAGTCTTCACGGGTGTGTTGGGGAAACACGATATTTCGACAGCTAGCTCCGCCGTCTTCTTCAGGTGTGGAGACATCTGCACTGGTTGGCTGACCCACAGATACTGAGATGGTTCGGGTGCCGCTCTTCCTTATTTCCGCGTCCGTCGGCTACGTGGTCTCGGCGATGGCTTACGATGAGCCAGGCCCGCAACCAACTGCGTTGTTACTACACTCTTATGCTTTGTACACAGGTCTGGCAATAATTTCATAACCTTGTAAATGATCAAGGCTGTGTGCAGGACTCGACGCGTTATGGAAGATGGAACTTCTGTCCTGGGAAGGGGAACTGAGGTCCCAGTCAGCAGAGCTACAGAAGCAGAAGCTGGACGTCCTGAGGACCTCAACTAGGATTTTGGTTCCTTCCACTCATCGTTGGGTCCTTGCAGACGTGCAATTACAGCGTTACCGTTGCAACCTATCCGGGAAACTAAACAGTACATAAAAAAAGTATACAATTCTTCAGTCGTTTCTAGATTATTATTTAAAATTGAAACATCTCGTCCTGAATCTTTTGTATGCTGAAGTCGGATGAGGTGTACATTTAATCATAAAAGGAAAAGGAAGAACTTCTAGCTCTGATTAAACATTGGTGTCAGGAAGAAATGTCTCCAGCAGACGTTCATCAGGATTTGGTTGAACATTAAGGAAGGGTGTCCCTGCCTACAGAAAATTTAAAGACTTGACATCTGAACCTAAATAGGGAGAACCGTGTGATAATCTCCGATGGAGAAGCCTAGTGAAGGCAATCACTTCGCCAAATGCGACGGGATACGTGGTGATGATAGGAAGACATTTCGCCAGATTGAGGAACTGGTCAATATCGTCAGTCGGACATGAGAACGTTTCCTGCAGTTGGGCGCGGAAACGTTTGACAGAACATAAGGCCATTAGGGGGTAGGTGTCTGCTTAAAATTTAGTCCACTGTGTAGCTGATTCATTAGATTTACGCCAAACTAAAGCAACAGTCACTGTAGCCAAAGTACAAGACTTCTTCCGCTCCAAGAAGCCAAAGCAGTCCTTTATTCAAGGCAATTTATTGAATCGGCGTTTCCTTCTGAATGTGTATTCCTTCAACATTTCCCGTATAGGGAGCAGCTGTAACGGTTACAAATTATGCTAATCTTCTGAAGCAATTTCAAGGAGTTATCCTGGAAGATAGAAGTTATAAGCTGTTTAAACTTTGCTGTTTCATCAAGAGAATGGTTCCAGTGGCAAATCTTTCACTACCATGTCTGAATTCCATGAGAATGGATTCTACTCGGAACCCTAATCATCGTTTTCGTCCGATTTATCTTTCTAAGATATTCACCAATTTATAGACCCAATAAATCTATTGTTTGCAAACTATTTGAAGTCAGACAATATCGTCAAATGTCCAATAACCCACTTCTTTATTGACACAGTTGAGAAATCGTTGTATGCGGATGGTATAAAAGCATTTGGTCGATGTTAGATGGAACATGGAGAGCACAGGTGGTAGTATGATTACAAACAGACCAGTTTTCTTTAAAGTCATGTGCATCAGTGTCACATTTGACGAACCTCATAAAAGTTGAGAATGCTGAATAATTCTCAAAATTCAAAAGCCGATGTTAACATGTAAGGTAGGATCCTCAAACAAAAATAATAATCTTCTTTGAAAGAGAAAAACATGTCTAAACTGGGAATTAAAATAGACTAACTCTGCTACAAAAATATGAAAGATACAAGCAGTGTATTAATGAATATGAAGAATTAAAATAACAGTAGAAATATATTATTTTAAAACTTAATCTACCATAAATTAGATGGAAATTTAACTTTATTTTTAGCTGTATAGTACTAGGTCATTAACATATCTTCACTGCGCAAGAATGAATACTTTAACTAAATGGGCAAAAGTTAAGGAATTAATAAGAAGTAAAAATGTAGGCAAAAGATGACAAAGCGTAATAATAAGCTTAATTCAAATGTTAAAAACAGTTTTAGAAATTGTCTTTCATCCAAACTTCATTTAAATGGAATGATAGCAGCATAGCGAATTTGACGATGCGTGAGACTAACATATGGCATCTGACACAAACAGATCATTATCAGCACCTCATGAATTTATCACTGCACATAGGCTTTCGCTTGATGGTGACGAACATTACTCACAGCCAGTTAAATTTTAATTCCGCTTCAATTAAATGCAAATCTGCCAGATTAACAATCAATTCAAACCGTGTAGAGAATTATAGCGCCGTGAATTTCAATTAGGCACAGATTTCGGAGTTTGGATACCGTGATCAGTTTGTGATTTGCTGTGAGGGTTATCGTGTTGTTCAGTGTACTGTTGTCTCTGTGTTAGTTACTATTATTTTTTAATAATTCTCCTTACTTTATGAGACTGTCCGGAAAGTGCCTAAATTACAAGGTTATTTCACGCCAATAATAACTACATGAAAAGCTGAAACTTTAAATTAGTTGCCAGTAAAAGACAGAGGACGTTAAGAGAATAACTTTCTATTGAATTCGGCATTTCTCTTCAGACAATTTAAAACCTTCTGTTTGCTGCAGCATTTAGCCATGAAGTGTTACGGGGAAAATCAGTAAAATATTATCTTTCACTGTCCATTTTTAGGTTCTATGTAATGAAGACGTCCTGCTATTGCAAGTAAGATGGGTACCAAAGAAGAACCATGAATTTATACTGTGTTTAGCATACACTTTTTCCTCCGAATATTTTCCTTCTCTTGAAATGTATAAATGCTTCATGCAAAATACTAAAAGCCCAATTATCCAAAACATTTTTCTATTCATCTCTGTACGAAATCCATTTTTTTTATTAGCAGTGGTATATGATATTCTCATTAGAAGCAATTGTTTATTTTTAATCTGTTTTAGTTATTATTATTATTATTTGCGGGTAACCTCATTAGGACTACGCAAAGTACTCAGATGCGTTTGTTCGCTCCCCTTTGTGCCCATATTTCCTTCATACACTTGAGGTGGGCTTCTGTTCTCTCATCTGACCATGTTGTTCCAGGTCTTTTCTTTAATCTTTCCTCCCAGTCAACTTGCTACTTGTGAATTTTGGATTTAAATATGTCTCTGTTTTCGACATCTTCTGGAACAATTCCTGCTAATTTGAGGTCTTTTTTGATTTCTCTAACCCATTTCATTGTATCCGATATTAATTTACTTCGGTTTTCATAGAATTCAACTATTTGTCTCGTTAGTCTGTTAGGGTTCATTCTTTTCATGTGTCCATAAAATTTTAGTCGGCGTTTTCAATGTGCATGTCTGCATATTGTAAAATTTCCTGATTACTTTTGAGTCTGTATTGGTCTCCTATGAGTCTTGGGCCCAAAATTTTCCTTATAATTTTGCTTTCTTTTTCTCAATGTTTTCTATATCTTTTTTTCTGTTCAAAATAACTGTTTCTGATCCATAAAGAAATTCGGGTTTAATAACTGTATTGTAATGTCTCAGTTTTGTGTGCTTGGAGATGCATTTTTTGTTGTAGACGTTGTGTGTTGGGCGATAGGCTGTTTCCATCTTTTGACATCTAATTTCATTAGCTTTTGCTTTAGTTCCATTCTCTTGGATTGTTTCGCCGAGATACTTGAAGTATGAGACTCGTTTGCATTTTACATATTTTAATCTGTTTTTAATTGTGACTTTACGCCTCGTCGACGTCAAGGTCATTAGAGGCTGGATGGAACTGGGTACAAGGATCGGGAAGGAATTCGACCAGGGAAACATCCCACCATTCGGCTGGAGTGTTTGGGGAAACCTAGATCTCGTTGCCCGGATGGGGATTCGAACCGACGTCGTCCGAATACGAGACCCACCACGTTCGGTGCAATTGTTTTTATTCTGTTAGTATAAAGATTATTAATATTAATAATGGGATACTTTAAAAGTTCATGTTTGGCACATTAAAATTACAGTTTTGAACGGAGCGAAACAAAATTTCATTTTTAAAGGTTTAACTGCTTCAAACTATAAAATACTTAGAAATCGAAAGACATTAAAACATGAAATAATATCATGGGCCGCGGCTTTGAAATCACAAAAAATATTTATCTATGATTGAAAACTATTTCCGGAAATTTGATGCAGGAAACTCTATTTTCCATTTAGTCATATACTTTGAGATATCAGGGTGGAATCGTAGGTGGAAGGATGGTAAAATTTTATTTCTCATTTGAACACGTGTAGATGTCTGCGTTCAAAATTACCAATCGAAACTCTTATAACACAAGATTAAATAAATCAGATGTTCATGTCAGAAGAAAGCGTTTGGTGCAGTTGTTGTTCGTTACTGAACTAAAACAATACCACCACAAAGGTACAGTACATGCCTTGAAAACGTGGTATTCAGTCACCGAACACAGTCACCCTCGTTCTTACCTAAGTATCACTGCAAAGTCCTCGTAGATGCAATCCTGTGACCTCTAGTTCACCTCTCTCGGTAACCAACTTAGTCCACAATGTTAGATCCTCCGACGGAGGCGTCCGGTATCGTTCGATGATTTTCGGATCTATTTTCCCACCGCTGAGTTCTGCGAACAAAACAATGAGACAACGCAACAGTCGCCATTTTAACAGACACGCTGGCATCATGGCACCTGTTACGGATGCTGCTATTTCATTAGCGACTCAGCCAACAAGTCTGCAATGTCAAATAAATGGAATAAAACCAACGACGGCGGAGGTGTGACATTAAACTCTCTTCTGATTCACATATAATTGATTCAGCTAACGGTCAATAACGGTCTCTAGTCATCGACGGGGTTTACTAGTTCCGAGTCCCGGTGTCAAACCTGGAACGTAGTGGTTAATGTTCTGGCATCGTAATTGGGAGGACGCGAGATTGATTCCCGGTTTCATAGTTTTTTAAGTGACTCCAAATTAATAAAAGCCATACCGTTCATTTCAACATTCTTGTGAAGACTATTAGATTGCTCGTGGTTTAAATAATATATATGAAGTAACTAGTCCACGATCCAGTTTAAAAATTTAACTTGTTTTATTGTTAGTAAACCATCGGAATTCTAAATACAGTTCACATATAAACACAACAATCCAACGATTACAGTCAACACTTCTTCCAAAGTCAATACTACCAAAACCGTTCGTTCAAAACTGTCCTTGCTCGACGTAAATTGAGTCTGTAAAACTCTGTCGAAAAACTGTCTCTTAGTCTCTGCTGATCGTATTATATAAGTTCTATAAAAAGTTCTAGAACACTACATAGGTTTCCGACAGATTTTTCTCGAACATTAAAAATACTTAAACAATTGAAAACATATTAAAAATAATCATAATTAATACATAATCATTTACAATAATTACAGAATGCTTATAAATGAAAATTAAAGGTACTTAAACACAAAATTATCTACATAAATCATTTTAAACTGTAGTAAATCATCCTTTATACATCGTAGCTCACCTTAATACCTACAATTACAAACATTTAAGTAATTCTCTTGCATAGTTCTGCCCTTAAACATATTGAATGGTATTTACATAATTTCTTTTCGCAAAACAAAATCCATTTACACTGATTTACAATAAAATACTAGACAAATATACAAATTCATTTTCAATCACACTGTAGTGTGTTACAAAGGCTTCATAAAACGTAATTCCATTTAAAGTTTAGTTTTGAGGGCTGTTACAAGACTGTAATGACATCGTCGTAGAGAAACCGTTAACTTCTAAAAATGTGATAATATCTAACGCAAGAAGGTGGTGCATAATTACTAATTACCAGATTGTCTACTACAGGCTCGATCTAAATCCTAAAACTTTTCGATGTGGATATCGATTGAGGCAATATGACATTGTTGACAGTGATTCCATCCATTAGACGCGGACGTTATGGTTCGCGGTCCTCTTCCTGTGTTTCGGAGCGGTCCTAAAGGACAGCGTCAGATATTGCAGTTTCTTTTCTGTCGTTATAATGTTAAACACCAACAACGCGGTACACAGAATACAGACGTATGACAGTCAAAGGCAAACCATCAGTAAAATTATGCACAGGGAGAAATATGAGTCATTCAAGGCATTCATGCGCTTGCAGGTATCAATATGTCTTTCCGTTTATTATTTATGGACTGAAATTTTTACCAGCCTTAAAATTGACCTTCACATCTGGCCAAGCTTTGTTTTGCTAAAGATGCTAGGACGCTGCGTGGTTCCGATGCCACATTAAACTGTACGTCCCTTATATCTGGCATGAATACTACATTAGGTTAGGCGTCTATAATAGACTGTTCACCAAGCCAGGGAGCGTTCATAAACTACGTAGCCCCATTTTGGCCATCTCCCACCCCACCTTCACGTAGCCTGTCGTAACTTTTTCCTCTACACCCCGCTCTCCCCCCCCCCCCGCCCCTACTTAGCTTTTTTCCCCTATTGAATCCAGAAGACATTTTGTACTGTTTTCTCTTGTCACACTTGATAAATTTCAAACGGAAATAATTAAATGATGAAAATAAATATTCACATACTGTTGTGTATTCTGTACCTGATTTTAACTGTAATAAATAATACGAATGAAAAGCTACGTGACTTGGCTCCGAAACCCCCCCCCCCCCTCTTTTCCTACGTAACCGAGGATAATTTTTTATTCAACCTTCCTCCCCCCCTTTTTTTACCAAGTCACGTAGTGTATGGATGTTCCCTTATTGATACCACACGAAACTATTATTACTATAAGTCCTTGTTCCTTTAGGTGTCATAGCCACTTCAAGCTGACAATGAATATTTTCACAAGAGCAAGTGTTTTGACCCTTTAGTTATATGACATATTTTGCTTAAAATTTAGTTATAATCCTGCTCAACTATTATACACTTGGTCATGAATTAACGGTATGACAAAATTTAACAGTGACAAAGTCATTTCTAACAAGAGAAAAATTTGTAATTTTAAGTAAAACATAAGATCTACTGAGCTGTAAAAACAGAATATCATCATTTTATATTGTGGAAAGTGTATGTTTTAGAAAACGAGAAGGTTGGTACACCGACCTTTATCATGACGCACAGCCCCCTTTGATATGAAGTTGGTGATCAAGCAGGGTATTAAACACTGCGCGAGATAATAACGCATACTTTGTATGACAAAGAGGAATTGTATATTGGAAATTCTCTTTGGCTTTGAATGGCCGTTTGATGTGTAGGCCTACACCGATCCTCGATTACAAAACGCTTAATGATACTTTGCGAACTTAAAGAAAAGGTTTGTTGGCAGCCATATAAAATTTAATTTAACATTAGTATGCCTACATAAACATGGCAGGGAATTAAGTTGCCAACAAGAGTGAAGAAAGATAATTACTTCGTAGATCACTGGTAATCATTTTAACAAATGAAGGTTTTAAATCTTAAAGACAACAAGGTTATAGAGTTTTTAATTATTTTTCTTTTCTTCTTTGTACTGACATTACTACTATTCGTAGCTACAATGAACAGTTAAATTCTAATGTATATTTTCATGTCATGACTAAGAAAGAATTTTACAATAATACTACACGTAAACAAAAAATATGTTTCGTTGGAAGGATCAGACTGCATGTCGTTGCTTTGTCCCTATTATAATGATGCTATTAATTACTAAGTTCTTTCTTTCTGGAATATTACATGATGTCAACAACTATTGACTACATCTATTTCAGTATGCCTTGCAGTGATATACTTTCCTGATATTTTTTTTTTTTTTGAATCGATCGTGGTCTTTTGCAAGAAACTTCACGGAATTCGCTTGTAGTGATTTCGGGAAACCATGAATAACGGAATTTGGAGGGTAGAACTTGTATTTCAACCCGTACTCTCGAATTCCAAGAACTGCGGTTTCCACTGACCCACCGGGCTCAGTAAAATTCTTATAATCCGCGAGTGCTGAATAATATACCGGAAATGGTTGATTATGGAGATCAAATTCCAGACTTGTAAACTACATAAACAAAATCCGATGTCCAGTACGACACTCTTAAGTGGATACGCTTATTAATTGAAGGCTTCTGTAATAACATTTAGATCATTACAAAGTATTTAATAAATATTTAATAGATACATATAGCTTTGAATACAACAAGTAATAGAGAAAATGAATTTGAAGAGTTTAACTTCAGCATTTGGTTTAAATATGTTACACCAGGCTATTGAAATTGGCTCTGCTGTTTTTTTATCGCAGTCTCTTTCTGACTTTCTCCGTATTGAAAAATGTTTCCCTACTGTGTAAGTATAAATGGCAGATTTTTTTAAGTTAACTATAATGAAGGCAGGAAACAAACAACCAGGAGAGATATGAAAAGCAAAAGGACTGGAAGTAATTGTTTACCATCAAAGTTGCTCCAATTGTGGGCAAATCAAGAGCTTATGAGAAAATATAACAACTGTGGAAGAATGGGCATCCATTCAAATGGAAATGTACTCTGTACGTTGATTTTTACAAATGGTCACATTTCAGTACAAGTGATGACTACGATATATACGTGATTAGAAATCTTTCAAAAGCTTATAACAATAGTGGCGAGAAAACACTTTAAAGTAATAATAATACGGGCCAGGAAATAAAATTTCCAAAATGAAATAATTTAATGGTAGTAGTCCAGATATAAGATGTAGCATTTCAATTGTACATACAATAATTAAGAAACTACAAGAAACCAGTTATGAAAATCACGTTTTTATGCAGACGACAAAGACAGAACAACAAACTTCGATAAATCTACAATTTATGGATGTGAAGAGAAGTTATGGGATACAAGACTGAGGAAAGTCCTGAATGAGGAGAGGGCATGAAGAATGCCATTGTAATTGTATTTTACGTTTCTATGGCTGGAGGATAAGATTCGGACAAGACACGTGAATTATCTGGGAATGTATTCTATCCTATGGCTAGAAGGGTACGCTCATTGAGAATATTGGAGGGAAGGGTTAATATAACATTCAAGTAATAGCCGGACGAAGTTTGTCGATCAAATAACGAATAAAGAACTTATGGCAGCGTTAGTGCCTGCGATATTAAACTCAGAGTGACCATGTTCAGAACAAGTGCCAGAAAAGAGTGATACCGCTTTAGGAGGATTCACATTTCAGTGGGTTTATATCTGAGCATTTGTATGTTTGCCAGCCTCTTTAGAACCTCAATCATAATTATAGGATAGGTTTGAGGAATTTTCTACAAGGCTGAAACACTTTATCTTCTAATGATTATTAACAAAGTTTGGTTCAGGATGCATGATGACGAAGTAATACAGACTGGTTACTCTAGTTAACATTTAGGGTATTAAAGAAAATTCTTTAAATTTCATAAACGCTTAAAGGTTCCTTCGCATAGCAAATATAATCCGACATCGGTTTATTTGAAATGAGCTTTGTCCATGACTTCATCCAAGAAGATCAGAGAAGCTCACGGTAACTTTTTCTTCACCTTGTAAATTACCGCCATTAATTTTATCAATTTTTTCGGGAATATTGTGATGAATCAATATCAGGAATTAATATCGCTAAAGAGGTGTTTGGTAACATAAGACAGTAATCTACATAATTTCGTACTTCTTCATTTTACATCATTAACTTATGAAAATTGATAGGAACAATTTCATGATTTAAAATGAAGTATTAAAGTTAATAATAAACTGGAAGTAGAATAAAAATAAAAAGGGATGATTAATGGAACATAATTTAGTTAATATACCTATAACAGCAATTCGGGAATAATTTTTTTGTTACAGTTCATTTCTCCTAGATAAAGTCATGTAGGCTTGAAGAAACCATCCAGGAATTATCCGGGAGTGATTTCGGGAAACCATAGAAAACCGAAGTCAATATGGCATATAGAATTAGCCTATCCGAACATGGGCCTCCCTCCCCCCCCCCAAAAAGAGATAAAAATCAGTATATGGTTGTCCTTACCCGTTGCGACGCAGTCACAGCTGTTAAACCCTCTTCAGCCAAACTAACGTAAGGGGATGGAGTGGGAAATAATTTATTTATTTTCCCATATACAACATAGCCCAGCAACTAGTATCTAATCTGTGCCCTTATTTACATTATTTTACATGTATATATATTTATATCGTATATACTTAACGTATTCACTTTATAAACAATGAAGGCAAGAAAATTTTGATTCAAGTTCCAATATCTCTATTACTTCTACCGTTATTAAACAGAGTGGGTGCACCACCACTACTACATCTACTACTACTGCTATTGTTCCCAACAATACTACTAACATACTATTACCAATACCACTATTAACACTAATTACTACTACCACTATTACTACTAATACCACTATCACCACCACCAATTGTCAAAGCTGCACTCCGGTTCCACTATTGTTCTTTTTTTCTTGGTGTTGTTGATTGCGTTCGAAAGGTGGAGTCTCCCGGAACCAGCAGCATAGTTGGCCTCCCTGGATATCAAGAGTTGCCCTTCTGGAATACCCAGCTGTCGCTTAGAAGACTGCCTCTATCCGACGATTGATGTTGCTCACTGTCGTAGGGTATCTTCCGTCAATTCGGTGTGGTGAAAGCCCCAGCTTCATTATTCCCTCTGCAGTTGTTTCTGGAATTAGCTTCCACTATTCCACGATTTGTAATTTTGTTCTCCTCTTCTGCTAACTGTTGCCTTTGATTTCGCTCGGAATTTTTCCTTTCTATATATTTCTCCTTCCAAAATTTTGAGGCTAGATCGGCTGCCTCGTCCAGCATATGCCACCAACTTTCGTCGCGTAGTATGTCGAATATTCTCTTCCCTTGCAGCCGAGATTGTTGGTGTTCTCTCAAACCGGCTGTTATTTCACATTCCCATACCACGTGCTCTGGCGTACTCTCTTCACCATATTCGCACCTGCTTGAATCCACAATAGTTCGATTTCGGAGCCAGCAGTTATGTGGCCCGTGACCTGTAATATAGTGTAGCAATCCGGGAGAGGGTTGAAGGTACTTCAATTTTAACCTCTCCTCTACGGATAGAAACATATCATATGTTCTTCGAACTTTTTCACTGTCGCTCTATTCTTGTTACCATTCGGCCAATAGGAGCTTCCTAGTGTGCATCTCCGATGTTGCCTCGCTGCCTACAATTTCTGCTACCTTATCTTGTTTCCCTACTCTGAGCCAGTATATGACACAGCGTTTTCTTACTTCAGGGTCCAGTGGCCACACACCAATGGCAACGGTTAATGAATTTGTTGCCACGTTTCGTTATGCTGCAATCAATCTTAAAAGTATTCCTCATTGGACATGTCTGACTCGCTGTTTGGTTTTATTTTTCTCAGATGCTTTGTCCACACACTTGCCGAGTAGCCCACTAAAGAGGATAAAATTGTGTCATGGTATAGTCTTATTGCTTGGACTGGAACAGTGAATTTTCGTTGGCCGATAGTAAAAAAATTATTCACGACCGCCACTGCTCGTGCTATTGTCTTCTCTAAGTGGGCTTCGAAATTTAAACGTTCATCCAATTGAATGCCTAAGTGCCTGCACACTGGGTTTCTACGAATTGAATTACCGTCCATTCTTATAGCAGGTTTTCGAGGTAGCTTACCTTGAGCACATAAATGTTGTTTTATGTGGTGCTAAACTCATCATGACTTTACTGCATCAATAGATTACTATCGTGCTAAATTTCTGCTCTTGTAGCTCCTTCCACGAGTAATAAGAGGTCATCAGCAAAAACAATTAGACCTAGAAGTTCAGGTATTCTGTGTAATAGTTCGATCACTGGTTCCATCCCTACATCCCAGTATATGGGACCACAAGCTGAACCTTGCGGGCATCTTTCAGTAAGGGGCCTTCGTGATGAACGTGTTCTGTCATCTCAAGAAAGCAGTTCTAAATCAACAATAGTCCCTGAAGGTGCAGAATAATCTTCTTGGACAACCAATCTCCCTCAACTGTTCAAACAGGGCGGGCATCCATTATTTGTCGAATGCCCCCGAAATATCCACAAATATGCCTACTACGTAGTTTTTTTTTTTTTTTTGTACTGCCACAAATTATTTCAATCGACCGATTTATGGTATCCTCTGTTTACTTCCCCCCTTCTAAATCCATATTGACTAGGATTCATTCCCAGAAGTTCCTGGTGGTTTTTTAATTTTTTGCATAGAATCTTCTCTTGAACTTTTCCAAGGACAATCAATAAACAAATCGGCCAGTAAGATTTCGGAAGAAGAGGATCCTAGTCGTCTCCTTTCGTTAAGTACTAGATTAGCACAGTGCTCAATTTCTGCTCTCGTAGGTCTTTTCACGAGTAATAAAAGGTGATCAGTGTCGCGTTCCTGTTCTCTTAGAATTCATGGAGACGCGTCCACAGACTATAACAGAAGCGCTTAGCTAACTTCCAATGGTATTAAGGAGCACCTACCGCTCCCCGAACGCCTTGGAAGTAAGGGCAGGTACTTGTGGTAACATTTAGTCGAGTAGCTAGACTACTCGGAGGGAGCTAACAGCTGTTATGGTCTATAGCGCGGGCGTGCATGCTTCTATTACTGCTATTAATGAAGCAGTGGTGGAAGATACAAAAGTTTATTTACAACCCTTTCATAGAAAGAACAATAAGAAACATACATAGTCTTTGCTATATACAGTAGAACGGAACTACAGTCCAGTAGATATAGATACAATTGCTTACAAGTTTAGAGGAGAGCAGATGGCGGAGGCAGTGGCGAGGCTTCGAAGTCCTGTGTTCGAACCCGGGCTGGCCCGCCCGGGCCGGCGATAGCTTCCGTGCGACGTCCGCCAACCGACCAAGTTCGACTTCTGGCTACCGGCTGTCCTTTACATACGTAAATACTGCTGATGTGACCCACTAACCCCACTGTTGCCTCAATATTGCCTCCCCTCCGCCGGTATTTCTAGAAATCCAGGCATAGCACGTGATATCAGCAAAAGCAAGTAGACCTAGAAGCTCAGGTATTCTTTGTAATAGTTCGATCACTGGTTCCATCTGTATATCCCAGAATATGGGACCGCAAACGGAACCTTGCGGGCATTCTTTAGTAACTGTTTTTCTATATTCCCGGAATTCTACCCTGATATAGGCATTCGTTCAGGATTCTGCATAGGATGGGGGTTAATTTTATGATTAGCTCCTGGAGGACCTCGGCTGGAATTCCATCCGGACTGGGAGCCTTTCCTTTTTTCATTTTTTTTTTATCACGGTTATTACTTCTTCGGGTGTAATATTACTTCCTTCCCTTCACTCCAGCAGGGCTGCCACATGCTGCCGTAGTGTAGCTTGTTCTTCTATTTATTCTTCAGGATTGTCATCAAGAGCAAAACTTTTAATAACTTCTCCGCAGAGTACCTCCAATTCGTGGTTAGTCGTCCATCTGTACTTTTTACTGTGGATAATATTATGGAAGCCCTGATTTTACCTGCAGCTATTTTGTAAGGAATACCTCATGGATTTTTCATAAGGTTTTCCCTCACGAAGACTTCCCAGCATTTTTGTTTTGTCTCTCTCGTCGCGTCTTTGAAAATCTGCCTGTAGCACTCGAGGGGGATACTTCAATCTGCTGCCAGCATACTTCGTTGATACGTTCTTCTCGCTCTTCTCATGTTTAGTCACAGTTTCAGACTTTTTCTGTCCATATTTTGTCAGTGGGATCTATTGTCTGTTTTCGTGGTATCGCCCGTCTCATGGAACTTTATGTTACGGATGTCAGCTCTCTTGCGGCTTTGTCTACATTGAAATAGTTTCTGGCAAATCAGGTGGAGTAAACACATTCCTTAACTTTTCCCATGGAGTTTTCCTGACGTTATATGCTGTTGTAATGCTTCCGTTTCCACTACTTTCTGCTATCTGCATTTCATATACAATCAAATTCTAATCACTTGTTGTTATGTTGTCAGGTACTCTCCAACTCCAAAGTAGATTTCCCGCATCAATGTTTGTAATTGATACATCAATATTTGTTCTTGCACCAGCACTGTTGCAGAAGGTAGGAGGGTTACATGCTTGGTTTCTAACCTCTAGACACAATTCGCTTAATAGTTCTTCTAGAAGTTGCCATCTCGTCAGTCTTCTTGGTGAGCCAAAGAGCAGACTTTGCATTGACGTCCGCTGCAATAACTAGTGGATAATATCCCAGAGCTGCATTTATCTGGGGTATTCTATCTAGCTGTGGGAAGATCTCGTCATTGTACTGGAAATACCTGCTTACTATTATGAAGCTTCCCCATGCTGCTCTTATCTCAGCACATACGGTATGTTCATCAATAACTGCGTAATTTTTGTAACTGTTATTTATTTATTTAAAACGATTATTGCTGCCATTGGGTTATTGCCCTCTGTGTTTATTCGTGATGTTACAGGCATATGCGGGATTTTGCTTTGCGAGAAGTGCGGTTCTTGTAGACAAATAATATCTGATCTCAATTCCTCAGCCACCCTTCTGATTTTGTGTAGAACCATGGCACTACCCATAGTATTCAATTGAGTAACTTTTAACATGGAGTTTACGGGTGTCTTGTTTTAACATTGCAGTGGGGTCATAGTAGTCTTGTATCTAACAGAATGCGTCCATGGACGATGACAAACTGCTCCTATGTTCCCTCAGGAACAAATATTTCCCCTCTTCTCTCGAAATCTTGTAAACTAGAGTCAGGAGTTGAGATGGATCTGTTGGAAGATTTATTGATCTCAGTTGTATCCTGTCAATTGCCGAAGGTTGTGGGAACGTTATGTTTTTATCGCCAGGATGGAGGACTCTTGTCAAATGTCGGAGGGCAACTGTAAGTGTATGCTGTTCTTCGAGTCTACTTAGCCGAATTGTATCTTCGAAATCGGCGTACAATAAAGTTCGATCCGCAGTAATGGGATTCGGTTTGCTTATTTGGTTGGTACGAATACTTGATATTCATTTTCTTTGGTATATCCGAGCTCACCGCCTCTGAAAAAACGCTGGCAATAAACCGAATCAGAGGTGGAGGAAATTTCGTCCAATTGCTGGTCTATTAACTGCTGCCTATCTGTTTGCACGCCGGCGCTTACCATCATTTTCTATATTTCCATTTCCTTCTTCTTCATAAATGTTTGGGCTCTTACTGCATTTCTTCGTCTGGGAAGTAGCTTGGCGGTGGCATTTGAAAGGAACCATCCCGGAAATTGCCTGGAAGAACTGTGGAAATTGCCGGCCTCGGTAGCGTAGGGGCTAGAGTGCTAGCTCCTCGTGCCGAAGGCCGCCGGTTCGAATCCGGCCGCGGGCATGGATGTTAAGTGTCGTGTGTCTGTGTGAATGTCCTGTCCGTCCTGTGGCGTCCATACATTGGAAAAATACAATAAATATACCGGATGACGACTTATACACTGAAAACAAAAATAATTACATTGAGCTGGCTGTATGGCCTCCGTTGCCAAAGGCCACTAAAAAAAAAAAAAAAAACTGCGGAAATCAACGGAAAACCGCAGACAGGATGGCCGGACGGGGATTAACCTCTCGTGCGCCGAAATGGCACTTTTCCTTACTAAGTGATTTCAGTATTCCGTTGACCTGTTTTTTTTGGTAGCTGTGAAAAAATGCACTATTATAAATTCTCTCATTGTACTGGCTTCCTCCGGACAAGCTGAAACTGAGTTGTTTGTTAATGCATCACTGTGCGAAAACCCCATTTCTTGGAGACCAATCATTCAGCTCACGTGCTGACATTGCACCTTCCAAAATCGAAGGCGAATATTACCTGGTAACACATACTTGCGCGTTTTTACATCGTTTCACACGCTGTGCACCGACTGAGCGTGGCGATATTGCCCTGTCCGGTAACACAAAAGATGGCGCTGCTAGGCTTACACGCACGCCATCTCTCTGCAATCCTTATCGCTTATTATGGTTCCACTGTTCTACAAGTCCTCCGATTTCGATGCGATTCAGACTTTTTTTTCGTGTGTAGCAATTAAAAAGAAAAAACTAGAGTAGATCCGATTTCTGTGACTAGGAAGATACTAACGCACAGTTCAATTCGCAACAGTTTTAGAAGGGATTGGTCTAAGAGCAATTTTGTTGAGGTGTTTTTGTACATGTCACTCCATTTTGGTTTCCTGTGAACCCTCCTTCCCCCCACGTACCTTGACGTGGCTTTTGCCTCTATTCTCTCTTCCCCCCCCCTCCCCTCCCTTCCACCGCGTGGCACGTAGCTTTTTTCCCTAAGCATTTTGCAGTGCTTTCTCTTGTGAAAATATTGTAAAATACGTACAGAGATAATTAAATGGCGGAAATAAATATTGACATACTGTTGCTTGTTCTGTACGTTATTTTAACTGTGACGAATAATTTGAATGAAAAGCTACGTGGCTTTGCTCGGAAACCTCCCCCCCCTCCCCGCCCCAAGTAGCCTTGCATACCTTTCCAGCCAACCCCTACTCGCTCCTCCCCCCCCCCGGACAGAGCCACATAGTTTATGGACGTTGCCTTATGGCTTTACGTCTCCTCGACGTCATTACAGGAGGATCGGACTGGGGAGAAGGAACGGAAAGCAATTCGGCAATGGCCTTTTGAAGGAAGCATCCCGGCATTACCGTATTCGTAATCTATAAGCGAATATAAACTATGAGTGCAATTTTTGAAACCCACGAATATTTCAATGACAGACAAAAACCTGCTGTTACAGAAGAAAGATAGAACAGAATAGTTCATACAACAGTCTATTCATTTACGTTCGTTTAAGGGTTAAAAGGTCATGAAGTACGTTTGAGGGACGGTGGAACGCAGTAGGGCTTGTAACAAAATAGTGGTGAAGGAAACAAAAATAAAATGGGTGTCGGATCTGGTGTATTTTGTTTTATTTTGTGCATGTAGGTCAACGGCATGGTGTATCATCTAACAGAGAGTAACATTACTATTCATTTAGTTATTGACTGTTTAGGGTCTGCTAATTATGTAATATATGTAATTAACTTTTAATAATTCAATTCCGTGGGAATTCAAAACATATGTTTATATTTATTATGTAATAATTGTACAGTAAAATATGAACCAGTTATTAATAGTAATACATATGGATAAAAAATTAGGCGCATCTACTTAGTGGTTAGCAGCATTATTGCTGACAATTTAATGGTCCTCGGGTTTAAAATGTTGAGAAACGCTGATTTAGAGGAATTCTGGGACGATCCCTCAACATTCGACTCATTGTTACAAATCTGATTCTAAATTCGGTAGCACACATGTTCCCACGCCTCATCATTCAGTTCAATAGCCTGTAAAGAGATGCTGGGTTTTCAAGTGGTCTTCTGTATGTACATTGAGGGAAAATGCATTGGATCGTAAGCTACTATGTAATTAATAATAATAATTTTGTCATAAATTTGTAGAGAATATTTCTCCAACAACTGTTATCACAGAATAGTTTTAACCTGCGTCGACTCAAATCACTTACCTTCTCGCGTTAAAATTCTTCATTTATTATATTTTTATTTAGCTCGTTGAGTCGATCGTACAATGTTTAAATTACGCCAAGTTGCATTTATAATTAGTATTTGTGTGCCAATGATTTTGAATCTGATTGCTTTCATTTTCCAGTGTTCTGTTTGCTTTTGATAATTTGTATACGTTAAACTTCATCGATCGTGATTTTAAATTAGAAACGTTACATACAAAAATTATTTATTTCCTGTTATGGTACGTGTTCGTTTCTGACTTAAAAAACAGTTTACTCACTTTTATTAATATTTATGGTAAATAGCAGAGCCAGGACGTTTTAGAGAAATTCCTGGAAGTATTGAAAAGTCTAGTCAATGGTACCCCTTACAATATTCTTGAAGAGATTCAGGCCACTTTTGTACCTTAATTTCTTCGGTCTTAGTAACACTAGATGCCTTAAATTTCTATTATATACAGATATTAGCAACCTTAGCAAACACATTAAATTTTGTTTCGTTCCTTTTCTTAGTTTTGATGTTATTCATATGCAAATTTCACCGACTATGTCACATACTGATAATCATCAAAAAAAAAAAGTATTTCCCGTAGCTGTAGAAAGTTTTCGGTAAAGTTTTACTCCAAGATTATAAGATAACTCGAAATTTTTCATGTGTCTGTCTCCTTATCAATCCCAAAATTGAAATCGTTTTCTACCCTAATAACTTCATAAGCTTCAGATTTACATTTTCGACACAACTTACTGAGTTTAATTACTTCCTTTGACCCTTTACTTTGGAAGTTTAGATATTATTTAACTATTATGACATCCCATCACCATAATTACACTATACTTCCTGTGGTCCTAGAAGCAGCTAATTTTGTACACAAATATTGTGTCACTCCCAAATCAAAAGAAGATTCCAATATTCATGGTTTTACTTGTATTTATTAAATGGAAACCACAATCGTGAAACGGTTTGGCGTACATTTGCAGGTTATTTGCTCTCGATGACTCTAGATGTCTAAACCTCCTTTATGCCTGAGATCAGCACGCTTAAAAGCTTAATTATGCTTTGTTCCCATGCTTAATGTGGACGTAAGTTGGATTTCACTTTGGTGGCAGTTAAATCTATCTATCCGCGATGTTCATGCAGGACGCACACGAATTGTTTTCAGAGGGAGTGGGCATTGATAGTAACTGCCGTCAGTTAAGAGTAGCTGCGCACGTCAGCACTAATGACTCGTGTCGTGTTTCTGTTCCAGATATAGTTAAATCCATGGACAAGATGGGCCGAAAGGCGTATGAAGCCGCCCGGGAAAATTCAGTTTCATTACAGTTCTCAATTTGCAGTGTGGTGCCGCGTGTCGATTGTGGGGAGGCTGTGTGGTGGAAGATCTTTAATTTAAATAATAATTTGCAGGAGCTGTGTCGCAAAAACAACTGGGGCTTCGTCGACCTTCGTCCGATGATAGCTGCCAGCTGGGACGCATTTCACAGGTCGGGCGTCCACTACACACCTAGAATGGCGTCCAAGGTGGCTGCTAAAATTTGGAACCGCCTTGATATGAATTATTTTTTAGGAACAGTGTGAGGCCCGAGGATCCTTCATTTCACCGAAGAGGATGTGCTGATAACTTAGAAGCTGGTCCCGGTAGTGATGGCGCGAATAATTTTAATATTACAGCTCCAATTACTTCACCCGTTTACCGTCAGAGTGCGAGTATGAAAAATGCTATATCAGACACAAATAACAATATGAAGCAGCTAAGGATAATGGTACTAAATTGTCGGAGTATTAGAGGGAAAGTAGCGGATTTTCACGCCTCAGTTGCGACTAATGATGTCGATATAATACTAGGAACCGAGAGCTGGTTGACGCCTGAAGTTGAATCTAGCGAAGTATTTGGCCCTCATTTCAATGTTTTTCGGAAGGACAGAACTGTCTCAATGGGTGGGGGTGTGTTCGTGGCCGTAAGTAAAACCGTTAATTGCTCTGTCGTAACTGAAACGGAAAATTTTTGCGAGTTAATATGGGTCAAGGTAAAAATTGGCAAAAATTTAAAGTTCATACTCGGGTCATTTTATCGACCTCCGGATTCTGATCTGGCTAACGCGGAATACTTCAGAGAGTCACTTAATAACATTTACAAAAAATTTCAAGGACATATATTGATCGTGGGTGGTGACTTTAACCTACCGTCGGTTAGGTGGGACACATACACGTTCAGGTTGGGTGGAAGAGATAGGTTAATAACCGAAACGTTCCTAGAATCATTTGCAGAAAGATCTCTTGAACAGATGGTCGAAGAGCCAACGCAGTGCGACAAAGATTCCTCGTCCATTCTGGATCTTTTTCTAATTAGCAATCCTGATATTGTGGATAAAGTTTGTATAGAAGACGGTATAAGTGATCACAAGGCGGTTGTGGTAACGTTAAACTGTAGTCTGAGTTTGAAGCATGACAAAGAGAAACTCGTGTTTTGCTTCGATATGGCAAACGATGCGGGTATGGTTGATCACTTTGCGAAGAATTTTGAAACGTACAGGCTAAATACAAATGTTGAGGAACTTTGGTTTAATTTAAAAGAACTAATATGGACCGGTTTAAACCAGTTTGTTCCTAAGAAGTGTATTAAGGTCAGTAATAACTTCCCTTGGTTCAATAGGGAAGTGAAACGTTTGCTCAGGAGGCAAAGGCGTTTACATGCCACGGTGAAAAAATCGGGGGACTCCTCTAATCGGGCTAAATTAGTCCAGTTGCGTGCGGAAGTGCGTAAGGCAATGCGCGATGCGTTTAAAGAATTCCAAGCCAGGAATTTATCCGAAGATCTCATTACTAATCCAAAAAAGTTCTGGTCGTATATCAAAGTAATAAGAGGCTCTCGTAAGGTTATGCCGTCGCTGATTAAAGAAAATGGTGAATTATCAGAAACAAGCGTAGAGAAAGCAGAAATTTTGAATGATATATTTAAAAAGGCTTTTACGATAGAAAACTCAGAGGAGATACCGATATTTAACAATCGTACCGACAAAATTATGAATGATCTCGCTCTTGATGTCGAGGGAATAACTAAACTGCTTTTGAATGTAAAAACCAATAAGGCTCCCGGACCAGACGGTATTCCTACAAGATTCTACTCAAGATACGCAAAGGAAATTGCACCGTATTTAATGAAATTGTATACCGTCTCTCTGGATCAAGGAAATATACCAGCCGAATGGAAAACCGCTATCGTAACTCCAGTGTTTAAAAATGGGAATGTTAATGATCCTCAGAATTATAGGCCGATCTCGTTAACTTCAATATTTTGCAGGATTTTAGAACATATCATCTATTCAAATGTCATGCGGTTCTTGGATGAAGGTGAGCTTTTAAATCCAAATCAACATGGATTCAGAAAAGGCCGATGCTGCGAAACACAACTTGCACTTCTAATTCATGACTTGTGCCGAATTATAGATGGGCAATCCCAGGTTGATTTGGTTCTATTAGACTTTAAAAAAGCTTTCGATACTGTGCCTCACACTAGGTTACTTATGAAACTTCGCGGTTATGGCATATCTAGACAAATATGCGACTGGGTTGCAGACTTCCTGAAGGGCAGAACACAGTGTGTAGTTCTCGACGGTGAGCGTTCATCACTTACTGAAGTGGGGTCTGGAGTTCCCCAGGGAAGCGTGTTAGGGCCACTGTTGTTTCTCATATACATCAATGATCTATGCGACATAATAGGGGGATGAAAAGATTATTTGCCGATGATGCTATAATTTATAGTGAAATCAAAACCCAGGACGACTGCGCTTTGTTACAAGACGATATTATGAAAACATAATTGCGTGGTGTAAAGATTGGCAGTTGGAGTTAAACGCTAAAAAGTGCCAAGTCATGCGTGTAAGTAAAAAGGTGACACCATTTAACTATGAATATACGATTAATGACACTGTCCTCAGAACGATAGATTCTGCTAAATACCTAGGGGTAACAATTCGTAATAATTTGTCGTGGAATGAGCATATCGAGAATGTAATGGGAAAAGCAAGTCGTATGCTCCGATTTCTAGGTCGTAATTTAAATCAATGCACCCAGGAAGTTAAATCGATTGTATACAGGTCACTAGTACGTCCTCACTTAGAGTATTGTTGTTCTGTATGGGGTCCCCATCAAAAGGGGTTAATTGAGGCATTAGAGATGGTCCAAAGAAGAGCCGCCCGATTCGTGACAGGTATATATAGTTGGAGGGAAAGCGTAAGTGCGATGTTGAAGGAGTTAGGTTGGGAAGACCTGGAACACCGAAGGCGTTGCTCTCGACGGAAGCTTTTTTTTTTTTTTTTTTTTTTTTTTTTTTTTTTTTTTGTAACAGTTTAACGTCCCTTTTTAACAACGTGGTCTTTAGAGACGGGAAAGGATGGGGGCAAGGAATGGGAAGGAATTCGGCCATGGCCTTTTGAAGGAAGCATCCCGGCATTCGCCTGGAGTGATTTGGGGAAACCATGGAAAAACCCAAATCTGGATGCCCGGACGGGGATTCGAACCGCCATCCTCCCGAATGCGAGGCCAGAACGCTATCCGTTACACCACCACGCTCGGTCGACGGAAGCTAATTGAAAAATTCAAGACAGATGTATTTCGGAATGACAGTCAGCAAATATTGCTACCAGCAACATTCATATCTCGAAATGACCATGAAAACAAGATAAGAGAAATCAGGGCCAGAACCGATTCATTTCTGTACTCATTTTTCCCACGAGCGATTAGGGAATGGAATAGAAAGGATTTACCGGGCGAGTAAACTTAAAATCCGACAGGAGTAGCTTTCGATAAAGCACTCCAGCCATCCTGATCTGGGTTTTCCATGGTTTTCCCAGATCACTCCACGCGAATGCGGGGATGGTTCCTCACAATAGCCCATGGGCGCCTCCTGCCATATCCCTTATAACCCTTCCAAACCATAACCCCTTTCGATAGGTGCAATGCACCCTCCGCCACACACTTTTAGTGAATCGCGGACTAACAATAATAATAATAATAATAATATTGCAGTCATGAATCTGAAATGTCCTCATCCACTAATTTTCAAAAGGAATCCATACATTTGAGTCACGACTCAGATTAAGCTATCAAATTATGAAAATGAATGAGTTACAACAAAAATAATTCTTTTAAATATAGGCTAAGTGTGTGATTGTTTAGTGACAGGAAGTTATGAGATCTTGTTCTAAGCCAAGTATACACTTAACAATGTCTGAACTATATAAGAATCAAGTGGCTATAATAAAAGCAGAGAATCATGCAAAATACTGAAGGAAGAGTTTGAACTAAATATG